>JAUJYZ010000118.1:27500-660000 GCA_033675265.1 Actinostola sp. cb2023 | reverse complement strand
TCTAGCCGAAGTTACTGTAAATAGACAGGATATAAAGCGTATGATGGGATTTCAAATGATTGAAACAAATAAAAAAACAGGTGTGAAACAAACAAAGAGGACGTATATTTTGCATTTGAATGAAGCCCTACTCTCAAGCATCAAAGTAATAGCTTATCGTTCAAGGACCCTTCAAGCCATTAACACGCATATATATAAGTTATATAAGTTAAATATAAAGTCTTACACTTACATATAAGCTTAAAACTTACACTACACCATACTCCACTGTCTATATATAGTCTACCTGTAATTGATAGGTTCTATCAGTTCAAACGCCTCGTTGAAATTCTTGACATCTTGTCGTGATGGTTCGGGGATCAGTCTTTCTATAAGAGTTGAATGATATAATAGAAGCTTAAAAAGCATAAGTTAATGGAAAGCTACGGTATTTTTAGAACAAGTTTTTCTTTTTGTTCGAAATTCAGAGAGGCATAAAACCTTATATCTCTGTGCAAACGGAAGCACGAATCCATAGGTCGCTTAGATGTCAAATGTGATGTTATTATGACTGTAAACCAATGTACAATAATACCTGTATCGGTTGTCAGCTCGTCTTCTTCCGCTTTGGCGGCCATGTTGAATAATGCCGAATTACCACAGGAAACCCAAAATAATTACTCGGGCTTCCTGTGGAATGCGCCGATTCCTTTCTTCTTCTTCTTTTTCTTCTTCTTCTTCTTCTTCTTCTTCTTCTTCTTCTTCTTCTTCTTCTTCTCCGTCAAAAATCGCCAATGTCCCTAAAACGCATGTCGCATTTTTGAATGAATGAATGAATTTTTCTTATAAGAACAATGATCCGTGTCGAAAATGGCCGTGTCGCTTTCTCATAATACAATACAATAACTTTTATTTAAACACGATATTATTTAAAGCTAAAGCTTGTGGGGTCGTGTGGAACAGAAATTTAAAATAAAATAAAAATAATGTTTCGCACGAAGGAAATGTATTTCCTAACAATACAAAAGAAGAAACAAAATTCGGTGATTTAGAGGTTCTGCAATGAATGTATCGTTTATTGACGTTTTCCAAGGAAACGTTTAGTCAACTGAACGCGTTAAAATATAAACTCGTTTAGAATTATTCCTACTGCCGTTAATTACTTTTGTAAATTTCTGATATTCACCTGTGTGATTATACTAAAACAATTAATCGCCTCAGGCTCAGTCATTATTAAAGTGCCTATGAAACGAAAAAACAGACCCCGTTTTTATTTGCTACTACGAAAGTTTACTATTTGCTTGTTTACATGGCGTTAATAAAAAGTGAATTGAGCTACGGGAACATTTTTTATTTCGCGCACGAAGTTGGGTATTTTTGGTTTCAAAGTGCGACAATTCCCGCTCGGTCAAACTATAGAAATGTGACGTCAAGAGTTGTGCAAACAAAGGCATGCACAACCTCTTGACGTCACCGAGCCATTGTCAAGGGCCCAGTCTCTTGTCGCACATTTTGGTTGAAAATGATAATTTTCGAACCGCGAAAAGAAAATGTTTGCACGCTCAAAATCGATGTTTAAATACAGCAAATGTTCAGAGAAAGACGTGTAAACCGTGCGTTTTTATTGATTTTATGAGAAAAATGACCTTTGTTAAAGCTGGCATGGCGTTGCTATGCTAACCTTTCGAGTGATCATTTTCATATAAAACGATTCCCCAACTCTTGATCTGTCATATGGTTGGCTGAACGGGTGTCAAATTATACATCTGTATTAGCTATAAGACGCAGTTGCCCCCCCTAGCAAGGCGAAAAAGATACCAAAAAGTACTGAGAACTGTACAATGTTTTTTTTTTTTGCTGTTGTATACGAACTGCCCACCCTTGAATTATGGACGGCCCTGGATTGCAAGAGTGAACGCGTCAACGACCATATATTTAGGGATATAAAGCACATCCGACGGTTACTAAAGAACATTTTTCAATTTTAGCAGACAATTACGAACACTACAAGAAAAGGAACATTTCTGAAGCTCTATTTATCAAAGAACATCCGACGGTTACTAAAGAACATTTTTCAATTTTAGCAGACAAGTACGAACACTACAAGAAAAGGAAAATTTCTGAAGCTCTATTTATCAAAGAACCAAAGAACACAATCCCGACCTTAATGAACAAGGAAAATCTACTTCATTATGCTTATTTAACTAATCCCCTTTGTTTGTATTCAACTATTCACTTATATATTTATCCCTTACATGTAACACGCTCACTTGCGCTGGCAGTCGATGACGTCAGATCGTCGCCGAAATCTATCAGTCAGTAACATGTATTCACTTCTCGTTTTCGCTTTCCTTGTGATGATGATAATAATAACTTTGTTTGAGTGTCAATTAAAACCTATAGCTGACTAAGAGTCTTCTAATTGGGGTCGCGATTTACAACTGATTTAGAAATAAAAATAGATAATAAATAGATAAATAATACGATAATATGGGACCCATAATATGATAATAGGATTTGCGGTCATGAATTAGGGAAAAAAGGCCAGGATACCCGGCCCAAAGCAAATGGCTTTTGCTCAGTCCCTGATGAATAAGAAGGAACAAACATGGACTAGGACTGAGTTTTGCCGCAAATGTACACTTCTGCTTTTAAAATTAAAGTGTTACTATGGCGAAATTCGTACCATTGCTAAAGAAATGATTTATTCGTAAAATAGCTAGTCTTTTAAGCTCCAAGATAGCAGTTTTAGTTGTTTTTAAGTCGATGTAAGAATAAAGGAGTGAAATATTGGACTCTCAAAACAGGCAAAAATACGTCCGCCATTACTAAATCGTGTTCCTGCGAACAATACTGGACTGTGACGTCAGTTTCTCAATGTGAACGCGTCGCTGCACGGCTCGCTGCACTGTATTTTTAGTTGAATTATGATTAAAACATTTGAACAAGAAACAGTGTCTTGAATCGCCAAAAAATCGCAGTGTTGATGCGTGTAAATTAGCAGTAGGACGAATTTGCGACGAACGATGTTGAGAAACTGACGTCACTTCTATTGTACAATAAGTCAATGGCCAGGAACCAGTTTGAATATAATGGCGGGCTCGAAATTTGAAAGAAATGTGTACATTTTGTGGAAGTTATTTTTATCGTAACGAAAAACGGTTTGGATATGTTAATAAACATACCAAGATACTAAAAATGCAAAAACATCAACTTCGCAAAATTTAATCATAGTAGCACTTTAAAGTGATGATTTAAATAAAACAAAAACACCCCAAACCACTCCACACCCCCACCCTCCCCCACCCCCACCCTCTTTCCATTAAGCCACCCTTCAACGCGTTTCAGTGGACGGCACAGTTCACCGAGGGCTTCATAGAGAAAAGATATAACAATGATTTATGTAAGTGCTATCAACTGAACAAATATTCCGCTTCTTGTTTGTGATTCAACATCTGTAAAAGCGGTCGGCGTGACGCCACGCACGTATGTCGTCCACATAATTGTTATTGTACGCGCCTTACACCTGCATCCGAATTCAGTTACATATGAACGTTTATTAACAATTATATGTGGGCTTGGGATTGTCGTATTGGGAGGAGGGGAAATTCAGTTAAAGAGAGAGAACCGAAAGAAAGGAAAGGAAGGAAGAAAGAAAGGAGAAAATAAAATTTAAAAAAGACAGGAAGGAAGGAAGAAAGAAAGAAAGAAAAAAAGAAAAAAAAGAAGGGAGGATCAAAATTAAGAACAATTAGATACACGTTGTCCCGATTCGTTTTCTAGAAAATGTAGAATTCTTGGCTCTCATTCCCCGATTGCGCCGCGGCCATTTCATTACGTCCACACGGCCGGTGTTCTTATACAGGCGCTGATTACTGATAACTCTAATCTCTTTGTTATAGCATACTAAAATGAAAATGTTTATACAGTTAAACTCACTGCTGCAGTGTTGTCTTTGCGGTCGTTTGTTGAACTACACGGTTCGACCTTGGTGCTATACATATTGACTTTATGGTATGAATTCGAGTCAAGAAAGAGTTCAGTAAATATAGCGCCATTTTCCTTTCCGTTGCTGTTTTGCGTCAAGGAAATAGTTTAATGTAAATCCTCCAAACTAATTGATTTTCGAGAGCCTCTCTAAGGCTCCTTTGAGCAAAATAGTTTTTTTTATGGATATCTTGATGTCATCAATGTCTTTTTCGCTGACGAATGAATCTTCACCGACCGAATGGCAAACAGTACTCGTGCAAGCAAAGTATATGTTACTTGCTCACAAACTTGGAAACCAGATCTGAGTGGCTGTGAATACTGTTTGTAGATGTCATTAGCGACTCGAACTCAATGACAAATCCATACTCTCTAATGACCGAATGACTTTAACTCTCGGAGAAAAACACTCAAAGAGTGACGTCATACTGACCACATTCACATCCTCTTTTCTATTCGTCGATACGGCGAGGAATCTCCAAAACGCTTCACTATCAGATTTCAATCAGTTTATCACCTTATCACAGCGACGACAGTCCACTGAAATGCAGCCGGCCCCACAACACTCTGTGAACTTCGTGGAACTTCCCTTGACACACAGAAACCCAGGCTCAGTCCTACTAGCTCTTCTTGTTGTGTTCGTGTGAAGCTTCCCGGCAAGGTGAGTTAATTGTGTCAGCGTCTTTGAGACTACGTTAGTATTAACTACACGCAATTTATAGTTTGTTGTTTTAATTTCTCCTGACCGACTCTAGTGGATTAAGCTGTTATTGTTGAAATAATACCTTGATGGCGGTTTTCATCTTCAGACATATCACGAGAGAATCGTGCTTTTCCAGGTTGAGCAGCGGATAGTTATTCGAACAGTAAAGTACTACGCGCTGCGGTTAATTGAGCAGTTGCAGCCGCCTCCTCTTAATTAGTCGAGTCTGTAGTACAGCTGAGAGTCCAGTTTTTAGTACCGTAAAGTAGTTTTGTGACGGGGTTCTTCAGATCATCGAGAAGCAACTTATGGCTTGATTATAACTTCAAATGGCAAAGTAAAAACTACATCGTTTGGAACGTGTTTTGTTACCATATCTTATCAACGTGTTTCAGGACTGTTTCCTGGCGATGTGCGATATTTCAATTTACAGTTTATGAAGACATTGGACACCATCGCTTGCTTCAGTTTTGATTGCTGTTGCTTTTTTCTACTTCTTCTTCTCACAGCGTATATATTCAGAATATATAATCTGCAAAAGCACTGCAGCTGGGTTTGGATAAAAGGCAAAAAAGTTATTTAAAACGCCGCGGTCGATCAGTGTCAAGTAAAATGATAAATTGTACCGTTTTAATAGCATTACAATTTTTGTGTCACTTATATTTCAACGCCAATTTGTTTTGATTTTTACCAGTTTATCGCCAAAACGCAGGCAAATTTGTTAATTGTTAATTCAATTATGTTGTGGATTTGTAGGGAAATATCCCGTGGATCATCATCCGAAGTCCGAAAAACTCTCAACACAAAGCCGTGCGGCTAAAACAAACAAAGCTATCTTCACATGAATCTTCCTTAATGCATTTTCCGCTTGTCTTATATCGGCTTCAAGTTGCGCCCGTTTCAGTATTTGAGCTAATGTGAAATACAGTCGAACTTCGTTTATATGGACACTAACGGAACACGGGGAAAAGGATTGATCCGTATAACGGTATTTTTTTGAAAGAGCCTTGTTATACGCCAGTTTTTAGCCATGCGAGCGGCAGAAGTCATTTTTCCTTATCGTAGTCGTGAATTTCCAGAAAACACCTCTACTGGCCGGGTAGCCCAGGTTCTTTCGGGACCAATAAAACTCTCCTTGATAAAGGGGTGGCCGTCTCAAAAGTAAGGGGCTGGATCTACTTTGAATAGCGACCGAATTTTGCAACCTACAATCGTGATGCACTATTTTATCAGTATTTTCGGCTTGAGAAACGTAGACATTAATTTACACTGAGTGTGAAGCGTTAGAACGTGAAAGTGTCAGGCAATGTACAGCCGCCATCTTGTTTGTACTGTGTCATTGAATTCAAAAAAATGAGTATTTTTAGGATGAGAAGAAGCTTCTGTGTCTAGATACTACGGTACTACACGTACCCACGTAGTAAGTGTACGTGAAAGTGCCCGATGTTACAGCCGCCAACTTGTTTGTACTGTGTCATTGAATTCAAAAAAATGAGTATTTTTAGGATGAGAAGAAGCTTCTGTGTCTAGATACTAGTACTACACGTACCCACGTAGTAAGTGTACGTGAAAGTGCCCGATGTTACAGCCGCCATCTTGTTTGTACTGTGTCATTGAATTCAAAAAAATGAGTATTTTTAGGATGAGAAGAAGCTTCTGTGTCTAGATACTAGTACTACACGTACCCACGTAGTTAAAGTGTACGTGAAAGTGCCCGATGTTACAGCCGCCATCTTGTTTGTACTGTGTCATTGAATTCAAAAAAATGAGTATTTTTAGGATCATATGAAGAAGAAGCTTCTGTGTCTAGATACTAGTACTACACGTACCCACGTAGTAAGTGTACGTGAAAGTGCCCGATGTTACAGCCGCCAACTTGTTTGTACTGTGTCATTGAATTAAAAAAAATGAGTATTTTTAGGATGAGAAGAAGCTTCTGTGTCTAGATACTAGTACTACACGTACCCACGTAGTAAGTGTACGTGAAAGTGCCCGATGTTACAGCCGCCATCTTGTTTGTACTGTGTCATTGAATTCAAAAAAATGAGTATTTTTAGGATGAGAAGAAGCTTCTGTGTCTAGATACTAGTACTACACGTACCCACGTAGTAAGTGTACGTGAAAGTGCCCGATGTTACAGCCGCCAACTTGTTTGTACTGTGTCATTGAATTCAAAAAAATGAGTATTTTTAGGATCATATGAAGAAGAAGCTTCTGTGTCTAGATACTAGTACTACACGTACCCACGTAGTAAGTGTACGTGAAAGTGCCCGATGTTACAGCCGCCAACTTGTTTGTACTGTGTCATTGAATTCAAAAAAATGAGTATTTTTAGGATGAGAAGAAGCTTCTGTGTCTAGATACTAGTACTACACGTACCCACGTAGTTAAAGTGTACGTGAAAGTGCCCGATGTTACAGCCGCCATCTTGTTTGTACTGTGTCATTGAATTCAAAAAAATGAGTATTTTTAGGATCATATGAAGAAGAAGCTTCTGTGTCTAGATACTAGTACTACACGTACCCACGTAGTAAGTGTACGTGAAAGTGCCCGATGTTACAGCCGCCAACTTGTTTGTACTGTGTCATTGAATTAAAAAAAATGAGTATTTTTAGGATGAGAAGAAGCTTCTGTGTCTAGATACTACGGTACTACACGTACCCACGTAGTAAGTGTACGTGAAAGTGCCCGATGTTACACAGCGCCAACTTGTTTGTGTCTGTGTCATTGAATTCAAAAAAATGAGTATTTTTAGGATCATATGAAGAAGAAGCTTCTGTGTCTAGATACTAGTACTACACGTACCCACGTAGTAAGTGTACGTGAAAGTGCCCGATGTTACAGCCGCCATCTTGTTTGTACTGTGTCATTGAATTCAAAAAAATGAGTATTTTTAGGATAACGGAAGAAGCTTCTGTGTCTAGATACTACGGTACTACACGTACCCACGTAGTAAGTGTACGTGAAAGTGCCCGATGTTACAGCCGCCATCTTGTTTGTACTGTGTCATTGAATTCAAAAAAATGAGTATTTTTAGGATGAGAAGAAGCTTCTGTGTCTAGATACTACGGTACTACACGTACCCACGTAGTAAGTGTACGTGAAAGTGCCCGATGTTACAGCCGCCAACTTGTTTGTAGTAAGTGTAGTACTACACTACCCACGTAAACCAGCGAATGCAGTTCCAACTGAAGAGCTAGTAATAAGTAAAAGCTAATAATAAGTGTAAGCTAAGTATCGGCAGTCTTCGGTCCGAACCTGTTATTTCACGGTGAAAAGATTAAACTCTGGTCGCTCTTTTCTACCCGGGGTCTTAGTTAAACTATGCAAAAAACGGAGCCTTGTAAATGTGGAAACCAAATTGTAAATGTAGTTATTATAGCGCAAGCTTAGAACTACGTAAATATATTCAAATGTGCTTTATTGAGTTCGCAGAGAGTCCAGAGTGTATGCACATGATCATGTTCACGATCAGGATGTTGTACCGGGAGACAATCCCCTACCAGGGCGGTACATAACCCAAATTCCATATGGGGGTGGGGGGAGTGGTTGGACAGTATGGTATGGTTCTCTTATTATATCATATGTATTTTTGCTATATCCTGCTCCCCCCCTCCCCCTCATGGAATTAGTTTTACCGCGGTGACAACCGGCGAGTATTTGCTAACTACTCATTCGATTCAGTGACAGTTGTTTTCCAGTCATAAGATGGCTGGCTCCTCTAGTCTCAGTCCTCCAACGCGCGGAAGGTACGACGGAAAACGAATAAAATCAATATAATCTAATTAAGCGGTTCTCTTGTGCGGGATCCTGTGCCCGAAATAACCCAGAATCAGTTAGCTGGTGCTTCTTCTAATGTTCTAAAGGAGACATCAATTCAAATTGGAAGAGAAACGGATAGACAAAAAGGCACTGCAGAAGTTTGTTTCATAATAAATGAATGTGGTAATGAAGAGAGAAGAGGAGTATACAGCTGTATGACAACCCCGGTACACTGAACCATTTCTTCTGAGGCTAATTACAAGCAAAATAGTAGGAGACACGCTCGGCTAAGCTTGGTGGGTGGGAGAGCAAAGCCCTTTTCTTCAGCTGTGTTCTACAAGTAACAGAAGGGCTGAGGAGGGCAATCTCTATCGCGCTGCGTGCTCCAATGAATGCACAGGTCCAAGTGAACATCTAAGAGCACAAATCAAGCGGATATGCGTCATCTGACTTTTCTCTGATGTTCAATTAGGCTCTTTAAAATGTGTTTTTACATTGGGTGAAATAGGTAAACACTTTTGCAACGTCAATCCGGCAAATTAGTACTAAAGGGAACACAAAGGCGAAGGTTAATCAAAGCCCACAAACAAACCAAGTGAGGATACAGGCCAAGAGCATCTAGAAAAGACCGGCCACAGGTTGGATTTTGTTTTGGCTGCCGTCATTTCCGAAGGCGAAGGTTAATCAAAGCCCACAAACAAACCAAGTGAGGATACAGGCCAAGAGCATCTAGAAAGGACCACAGGTTAATTTTAATCCCTGATGTTCAGTTTTAATGACGTCTGTGGTCGCCTCATCTTGGGTTGCCGCATTTCCTAGTGTCTCCACCCAGTTAGGCTTCTGCGATAACCCAGGTATTTATCAGTACAAAGCGTTTTCGTCTGCATCTTATCGCTCCAAATAAGCCATTAAGTATCTGCATAGCACATTAAACTGATATCTCTTAAACATCTTTATGGATCGGGCCGTCGAACCTCCGCGGCTCGTCCTCCGTCGGCATCTTGCCTGGTCACGTGATCACTTAGCGAAACGCCACGCAGTTTGCGTTTGTCATCATGAATGGCATGACCATTAAGACCTTACAAAAACTTGTCAACAAATCAGAAATCCGGAAATGATATCTTCTAAGTGGTACTTTTGGCTACAATAGTTTTTCTTTTGTTTCTCAGTAGCGCACTCTTGGCTTATTGATAAATCCCAACGTCTGTTTAGAGGTTTGTTTTTGCTCGCGCTCTCTTTGTTGAAGATATTTACATGTGAGATGATGTGCGGTCTTGGTGATAAAATCTCACCTCCAGCTAGTAAACTACAGAAGACCATATGTCTGTATCTCACGTGTTTTGTGTGGTTATCACTGGGCGCTGAATTGTTAGTTGTATAGATTTGTAATTTAGTTGGACACAGATTTGTTACTTACAGAATCGTATCTAAAGCTTAATTTAGTGTGGAATGATTAATTGAGTTAGAGACGTGTAACTACTCCACTTGTAATATCAGGTGGTTTCTTGATCGATCCCTTTATTCTCATTCATTTATTCATTCATTTATTTATTCATTTATTCATTCATTTATTCATTTATTCATTTATTCATTCATTCATTCATTCATTCATTCATTCATTCATTCATCCATTCATCCATTCATTCATTTCTTCATTCATTTCTTCATTCATTCATTCATTCATTCATCCATCATTCACTTCATATATTCATTCATTTAAACTTTTCTTTACTTCCCTTTCTCCTTTTCTACCTTTCTTAACTGATTTGGCGTTGGATCGTTCATTTATGCATATTTCAGTCCATTCTTTACTTTATTCGAATAGTTTGTATATTGGATTTATGGCTCTATACTCCCTGCCCAGCAGCAGTCCCCAAATATCCTGCTAAGTTCATTAATTCTCAAGTATTGTCTAATCTCTGCCGTGTTTACATTTACAACACCGCACTGACTCATTTCTGTTAGTCACCTAGTCGATCACGTTGGATTAAGAGTCGTTCAAGAACTGTTGCCCTTGTATACCCTTCTTCCACAACCAAAACAGATGAAGGAAACTGACAGGGTTTAGCCTCACGAGTTCCTGTCATTCACAGGTTTCCCTTGCGCTACACAGAGCAGCGTAGGCCCAGTGAGGTAGGCTGTAATCATAACTAGACGTTCTGAGTTCATTTTCATTGCATCAAGACTATATCTGGCCTCGAAACAACGTATTTCAGACGCAACGAAGAGGAACCGAATCAGTTCCACAAACAAATTCGGTCAGGATATCAAGTGGATAATGCCCCCTTCGCGAATAAAAGACAACCACAGGAATCGACGATTTCCCATTGACCGCTTTTTCAAAGCTACCACTTGGATTGTCATTCAGTTATTTGAAAGCTATTAAGATGGAATAAGGTTCTTTACTTAGCAGACTCATTTCTGACGCATACAGAGTCGACACGCTAATCTCGATAAACCTCTCATGTTTGTTCGCGTTTTTGGGGGATAAACGGCACTCAGAGCGAGTACTGAGTTCACCGAAGAACCCGCAATGCTACACATACATGCGAAAAAGAGTAAGTCACATTATGTTTTTTTGTAAGTCATAGGGTTTCAAGTGTGCTGTAAAAGTAACCGATGAAAACTCTTATCATTTGACTCATTTGGGATTAGTAGACGGTAACGACTTTCAATTGTGAGATATTCTAATCCGTGTAGTTGTTGCAAAAAAAGACAATAACTGAACTGGGCGACTAGTCCCTGAACACACGAGTTGAGTTGTGAATTCAGATGAATTATGCCTTTGAGAGCCGCGTTTTTTATTATGCCTTTGAGAGCCGCGTTTTTTATTATGCCTTTGAGAGCCGCACGGAGATTATCCTCGTATCAGTTGTGGATGTTGAAGTTCAATCTGTGTTATTTTCCGTGAACCTCTTTGATTTGGCCGGAAAAACTTGAGTCCTCGTTAACTTTCGATTTGTTTGGAAGATGTAGTGGGATTAGTTGTAACTTCATTGATTATGAATTTGTGAGTTGAAGTTTAGCCATAGTGGTCGTTATTCACCGGCGTTAGACTTGAGTACCGACGTTGTTCAGCGTTTGACCGTCGTCTGAACTGAGGCAAAAACAAATGCTCAATCGGTGTTTTTTTTCGCGTTTGTTCGTGATTACAACTTGAAATCACAGTATGAGTTTGCTGCAACTACTTCTCTTTGCAAAGTGACTGACACTGCATTTGGCTTTCGGGTGGACCGGCGAGAATGGATCAGTTCCGAGTGCTTTAACTTGCTTTATCTCTGCCTAGATAGAACGGATTCCTTTGTAATTACAGAATTATCACTGCGAAATAACGCGCCATAATGAAACCTCCTTTAGCGATAATCTATTCAATCCACCACCAGTAATCTGTAATATGGTGATCATCTTAGTTCCACTCAGATAAACAACTGAATTCTAAATTATTAAATAGCCTAACTGAGATCCACGCATTTATGAAGCGAATACTGAGGCATTGAAGCCACTGGTACTGCATGGAGATATTCGTGTTCTATACAGAGCAAGTGCTTTCGTATTGATAAATGATGCAATCTATGGGGATATCAAAAAACTTGAGAATACTGAATTTCTAAGAACGATCTAGACATCGTCATGGCCATATTTAACCGGCTAAGATATTAAAGTAGCAAAGTGGTGGGAAATCTCATTAAAATACTAAAACCGCACTTGTTTTCAACAGTGGGTGTTATTGAAGATTTTTTCCCATTTTCCTCCGACTCCTCTTCCTTCAGGGCAATCAACCTTAAATTTGGTCAGCGGTTTCTCACGCAATTAACTTTGTCGCACGCTCGAGTCGTTTCCGCCTCTCAAAGACGGGGTTAATTGTGTCGTCCGCTTCATTTGTCCAGTGCGATATTTTTACCGATTGTGAACCTGGGTTTTTTATTTTCTTGACAGGTCTTCTGTGAGCAGGTTCTACAGCGGCTTCGTTGCTGAATCACAAATCGTCGAAAATCAAGTCCAAGCTATTTTTCTGTTTCCTGACCAGCCGATAAGGTGAAACAGTGCCGGTCGTTCAGTATCGATTTGGCTGCCAATTAAGGAATCAGTCTAGTGTTATTTGCGGCCAGGACAAGTGAGGACGACGTATCCAGTCGTTCACCAAGTCGCTTAGTGATCATGAATCAGAGCACGGGTAAGTTTTGCTTGCTGAATACATGCTGTTCCAGTGATGGAAAGTTTTGAAGCCACTTTTTTGTGATGTACGTGAAAATGTCATGAAATACTAGGTTTAATAATGTGGGTGTGCATTGTACATGTATTGTGCCTTTAAGCTCTTTCTTTAAAAATATCAATCCACAATCAATCATTTTTGGACCAGAATAATCGCCCATATTCAATGGATGAATTGGTTTATTTATATCATGGCATATACACTCAACTGACTAAAATAGGGAGATGAAAATAGGTGGAAAGTGAGATTCTATCTTTGTTGAGTGAAACGCACTCCAAAGTCGTGCAAATGCAGTATCAGAACAACCTACATTGTAATCGTAATTGCAGAGACGTTTTTAAGGTACCGCCATGTGAATGATATACAACGTGCCCGGGGGGGGGGGAGAGAAGCCCGGGGGGGGGGGGGGACTCCCATATAAAAGCGATGGCGCCGATGGGATGGTCGTCGTACCTTTAGTAGGGTTAAAATCGTAGTTTGGTTACCACTTGGGGTGTTTAAACATACAACGACCACCGTTAGAGTTTTCCCGGTATCAGTAAATAAAAGGTCGAAATTCTTGTACTTTTTAGGAATTATTTTCAGTCGATTTCTGAGAGGATCCCCCCGGGACAACAACGCGTTTTTATAAACCTTGTGAGGTCAAGGTGTTATCAGTACTATACTGTTTGCAGTTGCTATGTGATGTTCGTGAAGGATGAACCTTGTGGCAAGTTAAGAGTACGACACAAAAACCATCAAATAATTCCCCCTGTGACGTGTTTAGAGTACGTTCATATCCGCGAGCAACTTCCATCTAATATCCTAATTTGTATCTTGAATGGAATTCACGTTAGACCAAGCGCTAGCTGGAGCTTTTATAAACACGTCAACCAAGGCGGCAAGGTTCTACCATATTGTTAATTACTTGGTCCGCGGTCTGTACTGTATATCAATCGGCTTTTACTTCATTGTATCAGGACGCAATCTTATTACTGAAAAAAAAACACGTCACGGCTTGGCCTTGTTTTGTTTTACACACAATTTTAATTGTGCTAAATCACAGAATTTAGACGGCCGACCAAGAGAGCGGTGCGCCTTTTTCCAGTGTATTGACTAGTAGATTTTCGCGCTCAAAACAAAAAAAAGAAACTAAATAAAACATCGTTACAGACTCGGTTTTGCCCTAATTAGTGGGGGATTTATTATATTGATAGTTTTACCTTTGTTCTCCCATCCTTTGTTCTCCCATCCTTTCACTCATTTCATATCTCCCCTCTTAAGCCTGGGATATAAGTATAGAAGTGTTCTTTGGACAATTGGTCGCAATAATGCGGCTTTTTCAATAGGAAAAGAGTGAACTCTGCGATAATTATAGCTTTCCGTTTGCCTTTACAAGTTGCCTGTACTCATAGAATACCGCTCTTTTTATCATCGAACTTACGGTAACATTTTGTTAGCACAATTTCGTCAAAATGTGACGCGCGCTTACTTTATCTCACATAATTACCCATAATTATTTAGGATTCCCAGCGTGAAAGCGAGGTCAGGGATTCTGAAACGAAATGAAGAAATTCACTAGAAAACGCATTACCAAGTGGTATCCGCAAAGTAGATTCATTGTGTTTAGTGTAAGAATGATTACAAGGATACAGTTGAGATAAACAGACATTTGTTTTTCTTGTTTGTGATTAATTACAGTTGACGTGCTTTTCAAGATAAAAATATCAATTTTAAATATTTTTGTCCCACGATCCAACGGGTCCAACGGGTCCAACGGATCCAACGGATCCAACGATCCAGCGAGGTCAGGGATTCTGAAACGAAATGAAGAAATTCACTAGAAAACGCATTACCAAGTGGTATCCGCAAAGTAGATTCATTGTGTTTAGTGTAAGAATGATTACAAGGATACAGTTGAGATAAACAGACATTTGTTTTTCTTGTTTGTGATTAATTACAGTTGACGTGCTTTTCAAGATAAAAATATCAATTTTAAATATTTTTGTCCCACGATCCAACGGGTTGATCGAGCGCGCGGGTTGATATATTTGACGGGCTTCCTGTGGTATAGTGCACGGGTTGATATATTTGACGGACTTCCTGTGGTATAGCGCGCTGGTTGATATATTTGACGGGCTTCCTGTGGTATAGCGCACGGCTTGATTAATTTGACGGACTTCCTGTGGTATAGCGCACGGCTTGATTAATTTGACGGACTTCCTGTGGTATAGCGCACGGCTTGATATATTTGACGGGCTTCCTGTGGTATAGCGCACGGCTTGATATATTTGACGGACTTCCTGTGGTATAGCGCACGGCTTGATTAATTTGACGGACTTCCTGTGGCATAGCGCAAGGGTTGATATATTTGACGGGCTTCCTCACAGGCAGCCCAACCATTCCTTTTGAGGCTACTATGAAATAATCAAATAAAATGATATCTGCGTCTTTTTTGATGGGTTTCCTGTGGTAGAGCGTTCGCGCGCGCAATACGTATAGGTCAGGCTCCCTGTGCTGAGTAACGTCCAATGTTGGGATCCCTGTGTGTGTCACGCAAGAAGCGCCCGCAGCAATGTACATAGTGAAACAAGTGTTTCAATATACACTTGTGCAGGCGCATCCTGCGGGACGCACACAGGAATCCCAACATAGGACGTTACTCAGCACAGGGAGCCCGACATATACGTATTGCGCGCGCGCGCTCAACCACAGGAAACCCATCAAAAAGACGCAGATATCATTTTATTTGATTATTTAGTAGCCTCAAAAGGAATGGTTGGGCTTCCTGTGGCTTCCTGTTGTTGATATATTTGACGGGCTTCCTGTGGTATAGTGGTTCAGCATTTTCTCTTTCGTAAGCTTTACACACTGTGTTGGTTTCATTACAGGGCCGAACATGACGGGTCACTTAGCTCCGATTGCAGCCCAACCATTCCCTGTGGTTGCCATGACGACTGCCTATTGCATCATCTTATTCATTGCCTTTTTTGGTAATGTTCTGGTGGTTCACATAGTTGCTACTCGTTCTTACATGAAGACAACATTCAACTTTTTGATCGTCAATATGGCGATAGCTGATCTACTCGTTAGTTTGTTTATCATGCCATTACAGGTTAGTATAGAGCTGCTGCATATTGCATTGCTGCATGGGAATAGAGGCGGTCAGGCTCGACTTCTCCCCCTCGGCCAAACACCCTGACCACAGGTAACTTTCGACGCAGAAAAATCCCTCTTTCACCTCATTACATGTGTGCATCCCTACATGCACTCCTCAGTTTCTTTATCTCTCCTCTTATAATTCTTTGTAATATCTTTCTGATAATCCTACTCTCCCCATTGCTCCGCAACCCTTCTATAACTAGTCTTCGTTGGCGGAGAAACGTAAGGGGAGGAATGGGGGAGAGGATAATAAGAACAGGGGAGGGGGAGCTAGGGGTCCCATTCCTCGCTCGTCCAAAATTTCCAAAGTTTCCCCAAAATCCCCCAAAACAAAAACGCTTGTTCTGCAGGCTATTCTATAACATGCATCCTTCTCTGTCCTTCCTCGTTTTCTTTTACCTCTTTTCACCCGCAGTCAAAGAGTCAAGATAAAAGGGCATCCTTGCAGTTAACTAATTCATCTATTCTGCATCGCTCCCTTTTTATACTCCCTCAGAAAACCACAACCTCAGTCCTGGGGCTCTAAGGAATCCAAACAAGCCATCTAGAATTAAACATTTTGGTTGAATCGACCTGTTTATATATATTTTTTAGATCAAATTTCTATACACTGGCCAGCTATGGATCGGCGGTGGCTTCGGCGCAGTGACATGCAAGTGGATCAACTTTTCAGGAACACTCTCCATTGCTGCGTCGATAATCGCTCTAGTGGCAATCTCGCTGGACCGCTACTTCGCTATCATCCATCCATTCAAGCATCTACCAGTCGTGCGCAACACTAAAATGATTACATGTTTTATCTGGATTGTTTCCGCGCTGTACATGTTCCCATATCTGTTGCTGTTCGACGTGGACAAGTTATTCAATGACAAATGGCATTGTCGTATGATATGGACCATCATCTCCACTAACTACAAGACACAGTTCGAGTTTGCGCGTACCTACTTTATGACAACGCTCATTGCATTTTACGTACTACCGCTGGCCATCATTGCAACTCTTTACATCAGCATTGGTCACAAACTCTCGTCACGCAAGATCCCCGGTCATTCCACTGCTAACGTCATACGAAAAGCGCAGACGTCGAAGAGAAAGGTTCTGCGCATGCTCACTACGGTGGTGGTTGTGTTTGCAATGTGTTGGCTTCCAGCTCACCTTATGCACACCGTGAAATTCTACGAAACTAAATGGTTCAGCGAACTTCTGAAAATAGCTCCAGTTGTTGAAAACATTGCGTTTTTCATTTGTCACGCAAATAGCGCCATTAATCCATGTCTGTACGTCACGTTGAACGAAAAGTTCAAGCGCGAGTTTTTCAACGTTTTGCGATACTGGTTTCCGTGTATAAAACCGAGAGAGGAACATCATCTTCTGACAACAATGGCTAGCGACGTCTAGACGATACGAGTTGCTGGTACACCTCGTACATGCGCGCACTCATCAACTAGAACTACAGTGGAGTCTACCGTAAGCGGAAACCCTTGGGACCAGATGTCCTCTTATGGGAGGTTATCAAAGCAATGTTTTAGTGGTACACCTCGTACATGCGCGCACTCATCAACTACAACTACAGTGGAGTCTACCGTAAGCGGAAACCCTTGGGACCAGATGTCCTCTTATGGGAGGTTATCAAAGAAATGTTTTAGTGGTACACCTCGTACATGCGCGCACTCATCAACTAGAACTACAGTGGAGTCTACCGTAAGCGGAAACCCTTGGGACCAGATGTCCTCTTATGGGAGGTTATCAAAGAAGGTGTCCGCTTACGGGAGGTGTCCACTTACGGGAGGTGTCCACTTACGGGAGGTGTCCGATTGCGAGTTGTCGCTTACGGAAGGTGTCCGTTTACGGCCGGGATGTGTCCGCTTACTGGATGTGTCCCGGCATTAGCGAATTAAGGTTGTACTGTATTAATCAAGAGAATCTCACAACTTCACGATGGACCCATAGCGAGTTGCACTGCAGCGTTTGATGTGTTAATTAAGGTAGATAACGAATCGTGAACAATTACGCTAAGAAACTGCAAAGAGATCGCCAACAGAGACAGAGACGACTTGCCAGGACAGAAACTCCTGACTGAAGGCGTGCGAAAGATTTGGATTTGCAATGGCACCATATTGACATGCATCCGAGAGCATTCTGCAGCTGCGTCAGACCGAGGCCTGTATGGTCGTTGTCGACAGAAGCACTCAAATCTTACGAGCAAGACCGAAAGGAATCATGGGAAGTTGCTTTGGCAAGAGTCACGAAGTTGTGTAGGCTTGACTTCTTTCTAGTGACAACGTTCTTGAAACGGCTGTAACAAGACATCATGCAGTGATTTATTTTGATTGACACCAATGAAGCTTGTGTAACGCTCAGTACAACCCTATGCAAAATAAATGAGCCGCTTTGACCCTCTCGACCCATCTCAATGGTGGGGTAAGACCATAAATACATCAAGAGTATCTATAGGGTGCCGAGTAACAATGATATGGTGGGGGGAGGGCCGGGGGAGGGGGTGTTTCACATGTTTATGTTACGTATGGCACATTTTATTTGGCATGGGGTTGTAGCTGCAGTTAACGCAAGTTTAAAGTTGTCATTTTTGTACATGTTTATCAGTCAACTTTAAACGAAATATATATATCGTGAAATATATAAGTAGAATAATAATAGCAAATTTAATTGGCCAACATGCAAATGTCCATTGTGTGTTTAAGCCCTGGTTGTTCAAAGAGTGGATAGCGCTATCCATTGGATAATCCTGATGCTGTTTTCCAATACAGTTATCCGCTGGATAAGGATTTATCCAATTGCTGGCGCAGCGGTGCTCTTCGGCGCGGGCTCGGCGATGTTTCATCCGAGCCCTCGCCGAAGAGCACCGCTGGATTCTCGAGCATGACTGGGACAAGGAGTGCAATAAATGCTCTAATTAGCGCCGGGGTGTCAAATACGCGCCTCTTCTCAATTAAGCACCCGCTAGAGACGTGACGTTTGATAAGCACCCCTCTCTAACATTAAGCCATTCCCTCTATAAGTGTCTGTACTATGCAAAAGTAAGGTGAACAGCTATAGTGATAGCCTTTATACATATGTATCAGTAATGGATTGATTACTGCGCTAACATGACAAAGATCATGGTGGACTGTAAGCCGTGTTTTATAGTGCATTTTACTGTCAATAATTCTTAAGCTTGAATTAACGCCTCTGTCTTCTCCAATAATCCACTTCAGCTAAAACCCTCGAAACTCGATAAGCTTCAGTATATTCGGCGCTAAATAGAGCATTCACGATAGATAATCATATGAAACTAATGCCCCGTTCACAGACACCGAGACTTAAGCATGTTTTTAAGCCGGGTTTAACTAAACAGGTTAATTTAGAAAATTATCTACAACAGCCATGCACGCAAACTTCTCAGTGGCACAGAACTGCTGGTAAACTGTCCTTTTGTGTTGCACAGTAGAAATTCCAGATAGTTTGATTCTTGTGAAATTAAATGCCCTCGAATTAGAGAAGCAAGAAAAACTCAATTTACTTAAACAAGGTTTGGTGTGAATGGGGTAAAATAGGTTTAGAAAATTGTCTTACATATAGTAATCATAAAAGCCACTATAGAGGGAGCTGTAAATTAGTTAGCGGATGCGGTAAGACTAATGTCAGTAAAAAGCTAAGAGTTTATCAATCAGCTATCAATGAAAGTGATCCGGCTTACTGCATTAAAAAGTTTGTAAAACAAGCAAAAGTGATGTACAATTCACGACCAAAGCTGGTAACTAGTGCGCTTTGCGGGGGATTGTGGGATTGTTTTAGGGATGCATCATTTTCTATGCGGGATAAGTTCAGTTGAATAGAAAAAAGAGAGAACAATGGGACAGTGAGTCGGACAGCGACGAAGTCCCGCGCTTTTTCTGGGCTTTGAGTTAATTTCACTAAAGTTATTTTAGAATGTGCGGACGTCTTGGGAAACATTTCCGGTTCAAGGACTAATTTGATTGGACGATTATTCTTTTTCAGTCCCTTCTCTCTCCTTGTTTTCTTTTGATGCTAGCTACTTGGTAGCACCAACACCAGCTAGAGTAACGCCCTTCCAATATCCCTTTTATGAATCTCATGCATTCCATCAGACGATGGGTTACCTGTGTTGTTTTATATCCAGGAATTGATGTACTGATCGAGTGAGACAGAAAACCAGATCACAGCAATCAAATGTCTGAAACATTTGATATCTGTGACCTAGATCTCTAGGCTCGTACTACTGGTCAACAGGGCTCTAGATAGACACGTGCAGACTGAACATTTGATGCATTGCGGGAGAAATGTTGTGAAGTAGATCTCTAGGCTCGTACTACTGGTCAGCAGGGCTCTTGATAGACACGTGCAGACTGAACATTTGATATCTGTGACCTAGATCTCTAGGCTCGTACTACTGGTCAGCAGGGCTCTTGATAGACACGTGCAGACTGAACATTTGATATCTGTGACCTAGATCTCTAGGCTCGTACTACTGGTCAGCAGGGCTCTTGATAAACACGTGCAGACTGAACATTTGCAGACCTAGATCTCTAGGCTCGTACTACTGGTCAGCAGGGCTCTTGATAGACACGTGCAGACTGAACAAATGTTCATTGAAATCATTGTCGACATGACTGATCTTTTGATAAATAAGCCTGGTCACGGTTGTTCAAGGCTAGGTTAGCACTGTCCCCGCGTTGGATACATATTTATCCAGTGGATAAGTTGATGCTGCGTTATCTACTAATACATTTGTCCACTGGGCCAGGATTTATCAGACGGATAGCGTTATATATCCACTCTTTGACTAAGGATAGCGCTAATGGTGGGATAAATCCAGTGTCCATTTAATAGAGCTGTTTGGTTCACACAGAGAATAAATGGATAACTAGAACAACATTGAGGGAGAATGAGCGAGAAAGAAGGTATTATATACCCACCCTTACCGCCACGTAGCCCAACTGAAGCCTTGTTTTTCAGTTGCGACTCAAGCATGAGCGTAAGCATGAGAGGCAATTATGTCACTGTGAAAACGGGCCTCACGCAAGCATCAGCGTAAGCATAAGACTGTCTTACGTCACTGTGAAAACGGGCCAGACGCAAGCATAAGCGTAAGCACAAGAGGCCTAAGTTATATATGTCACTGTGAAAACGGGCCTCGCGCAAGCATAAGCGTAAGCACAAGAGGCCTTATGTCACTGTGAAAATGGACCTGACGCAAGCATAAGTGCAAGCATAAGAGGCCTTATATCACTGTGAGAAGCATAAGCGTAAGCATAATAGGCCTTACGTCATTGTGAAAACGGGCCTCACGCAAGCATAAGCGCGCAAGCGTAAGAGGCCTTACGTCACTGTGAAAACGGGCCTGATGCAAGCATAGGCGCAAGCATAAGAGGCTTTACGTCACTGTGAAAACGGGCCTCACGCAAGCATAAGCGCGTAAGCACAAGAGGCCTTACATCACTGTGAAAACGAGCCTGATACACGCATAAGCGCGTAAGCATAAGAAGCCTGATGTCACTGTGAAAACGGGCCTCACGCAAGCATAAGCGTAAGCATATATAGAGTCGTTTTCGTATGAGTGGGAAGTAGCTACGGTACGGTTCGTGCCGTAGCGTGACCGTATCGCGCCATCATCATGCCGTATCCAAGCATTCTGATTGGTTGAGTGATGATTTTGCGCGCTGTGATTGGTTGAATACAATGTCTTTGATTCCGTACCGTGACCGTAACTCCGTACCGTAGGTTTCCCACTCATACGAAAACGACTCTATAAGACTGCCTTACGTCACTGTGAAAACGGGCCTGATGCGAGCATAAGCGCAAGGATCAAATTTATTCCATTTCTTGTGCTTCGGGTTTTAATTGCGTTGGGCTGTTTTTACACGACACAGTTGATCGTGCTCAGTTCTGCTTGCGTCGCTAGCGAAGACCAGGCTTTACTCCATGCACCCTGGAGAATGGCTACACGTGGCTTTACCCTGGCACGTAGGAGAAGGTCAGTGTGAAAGACCACCTCGGCTTACCATATCAGTGTGAATAGTTGAAATAGTTACTTGAACTGACACGTCGCTACATCTCCCGCACGGACTTCAAAAGACCAAAGTCCAACTCACTGAAATCACCGATGATATATGTTTTCTTGATCACTGATTTGCGTGTCTCACGTCAGTTCTCGTGTAAGTCAAATGAACGACTTGGCTGTGAGAGAATTTTAATTAACTTGACTGATTCCGATTTGATCTGAACTAGCGTACCACGTATACGACGTACCGACACCCGAAGACACTCGGACATTGCACTTCCCGAAATGTTTCCTCTCAGTGTTCAGTCAGACATCCGCCTTTGCTGGTCATTGTCGCTCTTCGATTGTTACAAAATTAAAAGACCATGGTTTCTCTGTACAAACTGACAATTTTAGACTTGCTCTGTACAAACTGACAATTTCAGACTTGCACAATCAGTATTGCTCAGGTTCAACAAAGATTGATTCGCTCGCAAATCTCGGAATCTCGGCAGTTGAGCCGGCGAGTAGCAGCCAGACTGCACTCTGTTATTAATATCTTCACGTGAGCGGAGACTGGTATTCCGCTCTTGATCAGTAAGATTCAAGCAAAGTTATAATAAAGTCAAGAAATAAACTGTCAAACCAGGCAATATTTTCTATGAAAATTGACAGCCGATTTCCGGGATCAATCTTGAAAGTTAGTAGTTTGCTCTTGTTTGATTACCAGTTTACCAAGTTTACTGACTCGATCTCTCGCTTCGCTAGCCGTTCCATTCAGTTGAGGATGATCACAGATGCACAGACTATTTCATCATATTTTGTTGTTTTGTTTTAGCTTCACTGTGCCACACAACAACAACAACAAAACACCTTACGTGGAATGGTCGTGGCCTGGTACGCTACTTTCTTGTTTCAGTTATTATTTCATAGTTTTTCATGCAACATGGGAGTTATATATATATGTTGCCGGACAAAACCGGTCCAAAGTCTAAAAGTCCTAAAATAGGTTCAGTTTTCTGGCTCAATCAGTTGATATTTATTATAGGATTCAATTCTCTCTGAAAATATTGCCGACTTAAAATTACACAAAGTGTTAGTTTTTTTCCAAGATAAAATGAAGTAAGCTTACTTCATATTCTCTTGTTTTTTTTTTCTTATACGTGAAACACTCCACGATTGACTTTGTGTTTTTTTTTTCTGTGGAAAATTATTAAAATATTTTCCGTCTTAAATGTCTTTACTTTTTGTGAGCTCGTAAATAAACTTGCAAACATAGAGTACATAATAAATCAGCACGCCAACACCAAGTTTGCTCCAACAGCAAAATTAAACAGTTAAGCGGATCACTAGAGTGCACCTGTTCGCCGAACAAACGTCAATCGCGACTGTAAGATCATACGTACATTAGCAGTTTTTGGGGTGGGTAGAACCCCAGGGGGGTACTCAGGGGTATCAGTGACGGGGAGGTGCGAAGACCTTTTTTGGGTTTGAAATTCGCGGCTTGGGGCTTTTTTGGGGTTATCAATTTTCTGGTGGACTTTTTTTGATATAAAGATTTTGGCAAGGACTTTTTGGGGGGTTGATAAAAATGATATCAAATTGGACTTTTTGGTTACGAATTTGGGCCTGGACTTTTTGGGGGTCTTGTTTTTGCGTAATGGACTTTTTGGGGTTAAAAAGTTTGGCCTCATTCGCACCTCCCCGTCACTGATACCCCCGAGTACCCCCCCTGCCGGGGTACGGCACACGCACATATGAAATCATCGTCTCTAGACCGATCACGTTGAAAGCTGTCAATTCTCACATCAGGCTCGCGTTTTCCAATTGCTTTATTTTTACACGTTATTTTGTTTCACGCTGAGCTTGAAGAGTGAGTTCCAGATCGGCTCCCGGTGTGAGCAATCAATATTAAAGACGGGGGGCGGCTCCTGGTCTTAGCACTGTACAGAATAAAAACAGCTACATAGACACATAGAAGCATAGATCCTAACAACTGGAGTATACTCATCTGACAGAGAGAAAACCTGAAGGACCAACCATTTCACCACCCACTCACTACTAATAAGCACCGTAGTCGCTTGCTGCTACTAGACTCACCGTTAATTATTGTCGTCAAGCACAGGTTTTTAATTAAAATCCGAAGAACTAAATTTCATGGACAGGAACTGAATAGACTGTGATGTTTTTCAAATCTGTATTTATAATTTTCATGAAAAATATTGGAGCTGGTTTTGATATTGTTATTTACACATCAACCGGTCGGCAGTACTTCCTGAATTGTGAAATAACTCATGAACTGCGGGACGTTTCGCGGTCAACACATTATCCATACAAAATTTGTCGCTTTGTGTTTCTTCCACTAGTCATTTGTCTTTCCATTTTTCTTTTCTCTCTTTTTCCCCATTGTAATTGATTGTTTTTCCTGTTCTAAATCTTTCCTTTCCCTCTCTCCCCTTTTCTCTCTCTCTCTCTTTCTTTCTACATTATACCCCCCAAAAAATATATTTTTGGAAACATCTATTTTATTTTACTGAAACTGAAAGTGCTGAAGAAACTTGTAGGAAATTGGGTGGGGCTAGTCGTGGATGCCCCACACCCAGAAAACACCTAAATTCGATCACCCCTCATGGTCCCGTCATGTCTCAAGAAAGGTATATCTGTCAGCGGTTGGACAACGCCTCTGTGTGAATATTTTTAATCCTTGTGGCCTCAAATTTGCGGTTTTCTCTTTTATAATTATAGTATTTTAAATTTATAACATTTAAAAATCGTTTTCTGTCGAATTATGTGTCTCAAAACCGTTGCATGACTTCGATATGTCAAATCTGTTATCACGAGCATGAAATTCACGTGCACGTGTTGTCTATTTTCGTATGTAAACACAATCCTGGTCCAAAGGTCATTCTCTATTTTGCTGTTCCACGTGGTTGAGGGTTTACTCCATGAAGTGTTCACATGTAAGCTCGATGCTGATTGGCTAAACTTATGAGAGGCGAGTTCTGATTGGTCCAGCCCACATATACGCCCCTCTTCCTGCATGATCTTCGCTACTGATCTAAGTTCAACTTACAACGCACGACCATAACAAAACACTACTGTTGAACTGGTGTTTTCTGAAATTCGTTCAGGTTATGGAAGTATTGCCTCTGTCTCCACCTTCTACGCCTTCTAGCGATCCGAAAGACATAGAAGTAAGAATTTAGACGATCGAGTTTTGACAACAATAATATTTTAGTTTAAAGCGTTGCCATTCAAATCAAGTTTCTTTGTTTACTTCGGCAGGAAATTCAAAGTATCATGAACAACGATTCTGACGAAAACGATAGTAATGTGGACCTCGATGCCGTTCAGTCGCTTCTTGCCATAAGTCGATGGTCTCCTCCAACTCCAGAGAGAAGTATAGCGAGTCCTGACTCGGGAAAGTCCTCTATTAGTAGAAATTCATCGAGTGCTTCACTGAGTAGTACATGTTCTACTACAGACGAACCGTCCAGTGCCTTCAACATAGATGACAAGGTACTAAGTTACATTAGAAAGTTTATAGAGATCTGTGATTGATGTATTTTGTCTGGGCGATTTTTTTCCAAACAAAACAGTTAACATAAGAATTGTTTTGTCCCGATTTCAGAAACGTGATTACGGCGTAGCCGAAATACGATATCCCGACGCAACGGCGCAATCGCCTCATGCTACATCAGCTACATCGTGCACACCGACTGTCTTAGGATTCAACCCTTTACTTTTACCAAATGGAGCTAATATTCCCGCAGGAGCAATCATGATTATGTATCCAGTCAATGGTATGAATGGTGCAGATCAACGAGGAATAGTCATTCCTCAACTCACTCAGAGCAACTTGCTTGCCTTAGCGGGACAACATGTACAAAATCTACAAGATGGAGTGAAAAGCCAAGCTGGTAGACGTAGAAATCATGTGTGTACCTACGAAAACTGTGGAAAAACGTATTTCAAAAGTTCCCATTTGAAAGCCCATCTTCGCACGCACACAGGTAAGATTTTTCGTATTTACAGTGTACTTTGACCCCTCAAATGAAATACTTGAAAAATGTCGTTACGATAGATTTGAGTTCTCTGTAACATCAAGGCACGTATTTTGAAAAGTCTATAGTTTATTAGAAAATGTTTTCGATTTAATCTACTTATTTTAAGCGAAATTTCCAATCTCCAAAAATAGATATTTACGCGTGCTAACACACAACTCACAAGCCTATCACACTCCCTCGACACACACCCCCAACCTGTGACGTCATAGCAAAACACAGTTACGAGTCACGACATAACAAAAGGTTCACGTGAACAGCGAGTGTCATGTCATAGAAAGCGCGGGCTTTGCATCATCCCGTGATCATTTATTCATGATCCTGTCGTGGACTTTGACATCACGCATGCTAATCTTTACAATGAACTTGGCATTTATAAAACACTGAACATTAACGCACGCAATACGTGTCACTGTACCGATAATAAAGAGGGATTTTATATTTAAGAAATAGAGGAATTGTTTTTTAAATCCATAAATTTGTATTTTTTCAGAATTTTGTTTGTCTTCTAGTGTTTATTGATGTGTGACATTTTTCTTTTTGTAAACAGGGGAAAAACCTTTTCCATGTACATGGGAAGGATGTGACAGACGTTTTGCAAGGTCAGATGAATTGGCTCGCCATAAAAGAACTCATACAGGAGAAAAACGATTTACTTGTACTCTGTGTGGAAGAAAATTTATGAGGTCTGATCATTTAACTAAGCATGCAAGAAGACACATGACAGCCAGGAAAGTGCCCGGATGGCAACTTGAGATGAGTAAACTGAATCAGATTGCTGCTATGCAGTCCTCGGCTTTGGCTCCTTTATCAGTCATTTCAACTAATGGATCTCCAAACAGCATGCCATCAATGGCAGTCCCCCTGAGCTCATTTGGGAGATTACCAAACATGGTGTCGACCACAAGTCCTGGCTCTTAGTGATGCAAGGTGACAGAGTTGAGACAGCAGCCAGTGGGCTACAGACCTCCCAAAGGCCAGATGGAGTCAATGATCAACCCCATGATCATGCCCCACTCAAACCAGACTAAGACTGGTGTGTTAACTAGTCCACCTTAGTCCATTCAATCAAGGACTGTCAAGGCCATGTATATACCTACCATCCTAATTATATATATATGTGCTTATTCTGGTCATATCCAGTTAGAAAACATGCAAGAGAATCTTGCTGATATAATAGCTAGCTGACTAAATATGTTGGCCTTTCAAGAAAAAGTGTTCAGTATATAATAATAATGATGCTTGCATAACAATACACCATTTGCTCAGGATTACATTTTAGAAGTAGCAATTCCTACACGCTCTGTTTCATCCAGGATTTCATGCAAGTGTGCTATATTTATATGTATGTGAATGCATATCATATCATCTGTATTATTGTATATATTGTTTTCAGTTCTGATCATGTAAATAAATCATAAATTGTGCAAAAAACTGACATAGATAACTGCTACTTAACAAAGTTTAATAAGTAGCTTTAGATCTGCATTTTTATTTATTTTTGCTTTTGTACAGCCATATTAATTATTTTAAATATATATCTCTGAAAATGAATGACTGTCTTTTGTATCTATTGCTTGAAAGTGAATGAAGGTAAATTAAAATATGGGGAGTTCCAAGACACTAAAGAAGGAGCCTCTGAGATATTAATTAGGGAGCATGCATAAACTGATGAGAAATTGGGGAGTCCCCAAAACTTTTGGGGTGTAAAAAGGGGGCCGGTATTTGAAAAATAAAAACCTTCCCAATGGGAGTACTTAAAAATAAAAACAAGAAACATATATTTAGTCATGGAAAGTGTCTGGATGAGATCATCGTATTCTTCGTAAGATAACTTTGAAGATTGAGACATTAGGGCCATTCATACGAGCGAAAATAGGACGCGTCTTATCTATTGCGAACTATCCGTATAAATGGCACTTTTTGTCGTGTTCTTATAAGACGCGTCCTTTATTCGCTCGTATAAATGGCCCTATTATATACTTTTCTAAATCCTTTTAAAATTATTATTGTTATTATTATTATTATTATTATTCTAAAACTCATTAATAAGTAATGAGCAATTGGTCCAATCAGGTTTGTCCAACTGATGAATAAAACATCAGTGTCGTCTATATATATGAGTTGTCTGATTGCCTGTAACACAGGTCATGCAAAGGTCCCATTTACCCGGCATTTACTCGTATCATTGACCTTTTGCATAGCACCGACAGCAAGTTACGAATATCCTTAAGCCGCGGCTACACGAGCGATTTTTCGCTTGCACAGGCGATGCGATTTTTTGAAATCACCAACGCGCGGTGGTGGCTACACGAGCGACAAATGCTGGTGACAAATGCTGGCGATAAAGGACGCCATTTTGAAAAACAAAAGCATTGATTTCGTCCTTGCACCTTATTGGCTAGATAAGCGCTCGTGTATTTCCCTTGCACTTGCGTCGCGAGTGCAAGGGAAATACACGAGCGACTGTCACGAAAAGTTCAACTCATTTAATTTCTCGCGACTTTTTGTTTTGCGATTTTTTCAGCTGCGCGTCGCCTGTGCAAGGGTGGCTACACGGGCGATTTTCACCGCGTGTGGTGATTTCAAAAAATCGCTTCGCCTGTGCAGGCAAAAAATCGCTCGTGTATAGCCGCGGCTTAACGCTTCCTACTTAGGAATACAAAGCCTCTCCAATGTGGGATGAGTTGAAGTATTTATAGTATTTTATATGTATATTTATATATTAGGGCTCCCATTGATAGCAGTCAGGGGCGTAGCGTGCATATACGCACGTTACAATTTAAAATCCTTAAAATATAAATATTATAAGAAGCATAAAAATATGAAATCTAAGACCAAATCTTAACAGCTGACTAAAAAGCGGCTGTATTCGCAGGCTACATGCCCCCGCACTCCCTATCAGCTCTCGCGTTCGCCGCTCGTCCAAGTTATCTGCAGTGACGTAGTCGTCTCTCGACCAGTGAAAATCCCGGAGAAAACATGTAGCAGCCCCAGTGAACAGTTGTCTCTCAAACAAAATAAATACCAAAAAAAACGGCTTCGCCTATCGGGTTGTTATATCGCTAATAGACCTCGGTAACAGTGTATAAGCTTTATGTAAATCCTTTACATAAATCCCAAAAAAACTTGAGTGATAGATGCATTTTACTATGTATTTATGTAGCGAGAAAGTCCGCTGGAAAACGAAGAAAATGGTATTTCCAAGACTTTAGATTTCTAAATTTCCAGGGGGGGCATGCCCCCTCACCCCCATAGAAACTCACGCCTTCGGCGCTCGTTGCTCTGTGCGTACATTGGAAAAAAAGCACGCTACGCCCCTGGCAGTACGTTTCGTTACTGAAGGGAATACCCTGTTTAAATATAGGTTTTCATTCATTCAAGTGCATGTGTCCTGCGCATGACAGTGTTGACGTCAAAAGTACCTTCACAAGAAAGTTTTGTAATTTTCTTGTATCATTTGCTTAGAATTAGCGTAATACTGTTTTAGATAAAGGTAAATTGGGATGGAGTTTTTGAGTCGTTTATAAAACTCGAGCCCGTGTTTTATCGGCCATATAGATCCTCGCCTACGGCTGCCGATAAAACACGGTCTCTCGTTTTATAATAATAATAATAATAACGTTTATTTATTGGTACTTTGGTACAAATATAGTGTACATGAGTATATAATCCAATAATATTTAACAAGAGTTTTTATATAAGTGAAACTATAACTATAATCGATTTGCTAGCTA
The DNA here is from genome assembly GCA_033675265.1 of Actinostola sp. cb2023. Taxonomy (NCBI): domain Eukaryota; kingdom Metazoa; phylum Cnidaria; class Anthozoa; order Actiniaria; family Actinostolidae; genus Actinostola; species Actinostola sp. cb2023. The sequence goes on along the minus strand of JAUJYZ010000118.1, from coordinate 630,413 downwards.
TAAATCCACTCGATTTCTTTAGGTTTATTTTAGTTTATTGAGCTGCTGGCTTGTTGAACAAATGGATTTTGGTGGATTAAAAAATATAACAGGACTTAGCCTGCGTAGCTGGCCCTTTCGGCCTTTCGGCCTCCCCTTCCCTTCTCCTCCCCTCCCCACCCCTTTCCCGAAAGAGCCAGCTACGCAGGCTAACAGGACTGAACTTTATACATGATGTTGAGAAACTTTTGAGTGGATTAAACGTTTCAAAAGTACATGGATTTGATGGTATTACTATATGCTGCTCTACACGTACTAACATAAAGCGACTAAAAAGTGAAAAACGTAACAGGGAGGAAATGTTTTTTATCGAAACTTAGCCAGTACAAATAGACCTTTAAAATATGGGATCCCTGTGTTTTATTACGTCATTGAACCAATCACGTGCCTAATTCAACCAATCAGCGAAGAGAAAGTCCATGCTTGTGGGCGCCCCATCAAACTCGTCCACAAACTAGACGGACATCTTGGATTTTCGTGTGTCGTTGGGTGATGAAGAAGACTAGCATCTTCTTACAATAAACCCTTACTTTTTCCACTTATTTCGTCAACATTTCTCGTTCAAAGGTTATCGCGTGCTGCTTCTCTTCAAGGGTGGTTGAAGTAAGTGAATTTCGATGAGATTTTTCACAAATTAGTGCGAGAACATCGTCATCGAGTACCATCACCACGGACCACGTTGTCTCGTTCTCTTTTGTCTTCGCACTCTTGCCAAATTAGCCATTCTCACTGCAACAGAAAGCTCCACGATCACTTGAAATGTTCTTTCTTTTACAGTCCCACACCTCTCTAAAATTCACAAAGTATCCTGACGTAGATCAACTTCTTAAGAAGAAGAAGTTCGAATTTGACTTCAACGTGGATACTGAACCTAGCTGACGTCTTGCTAAGGGAGTATTAAACAGGATTGATTTTAGGTGAGTTTTACTCGAGAAAAAGCTATCGATTGATGGTTTAACTATGTCAAAATAATCGGTGATTCCTAAAGCTTACATTAAATTGTGGGTTGTGGCGTAAATGGCGTACACTACGAACAACTCGCAGACATGTGCGGCAGTGTAAATCAAGTAGAGGCTAAAATTAAACTAAACTTCGAATGAAGACGCTAAACAAAGCGCTTGATATTTAATTATAAACTAAAATATACCTAGTGGAAGCTCTCTTGATTGTTTTTACAGTTTTGCTTGTATAATCGAATTTCAGTTAATGTGATTATGCAATTGATGACAAGTATGTGCAAGTATATTATATATTGTTATAAATAAATAGTACTAATTAAACAATAGAAATATCAGTATTTAGTACTAAATAGTACTATTTATGTTGCATGGTTTAAGTGATTGTACTCTAGTTGCTATTTAGGTATAAATGAGCCTGTTACTGTAATGCAAATTTAGACTGTTTCGAGAGAAGTTTAAAAAAATCATCAAAAAGTCATTTAAAGGAGCACTCTCACAGATAATGCATTGCGCGCCTTGAACCCCTCAGCGCCATTTTCGTATCATACGAAAATGGCAGATTTCTACTTACCACATGAGAAGGAAGAGTTTCTCTGGAGAACTCCAGACTTGCCATTGCTGATCCGTATCGGAATTCGACAGGCGAACTTTTCACGTGCGTCCTTGTCAAATCTAAGTAGTATCCCGTATGTAAACAATTAAAAGGCGCGCAATGCATTACCTGTGAGAGTGCTCCTTTAAGGTCGGTGCCTAAATTCACCGAAGAAAGAGTTAATACATGTCAATTTTCTATAAATAATCAAACGATAAGTATAGATTCCCTAAACAGTCTTGCTAACTTTCAGAGCACAATATTGTCATTGTTGCCCGGGATCAATCGGATAGTTCAAGGCATCCTAATTTAAGCAACTTACTTTTGTATAAACTATTCCATTTTCGGCACTACATATCGAAAATTAATTCACCTGATATGCAGATCGTTTCATATAATAATAATCAAGTTAAGGAAAGCCATGAATGTCTTCAAAGTTTGATCAATCATTTGCAAAACGTTGACCGAGTCGATAAACAACACAATATTCAATAAAAACAAGACAAAACTGACAAGCTAATAAATATATTTATTTGTATTCATTACTTACCAGAACAGTTCACAAATGTGCAATGAATATGTGGAAAAGTTCTTTTCCACTGAAATTTGCATTTTGATGTTAACTAAGTTTACTTGCACGTTGTTCGCGATCATTTCAACGAAGAATTTCAATGTTTCCTTTCGTATTATCGACTAATGATTGACGTGAAGTGAAGATAAACATTTTATAAAGCACTCTAAACGAGGAAAAGTCCTATTTCCTCTCATATTAGCCAATATTTCTTGAAGAAGTTTGCCAAAAACACGAGTTGCGAACCACAAGATCAACGATGACAATAGTGACTTACTAGGAGAGGGCTGGGGAAAATGTGTCTATCGCGGCTTTCAAATTGATAGAATATATAACTTTTGACGACAATAACTTTTTAAAATGCATGGATACCCCATTTTTTCTTCTTCTTAATATTTTCAATGAGGTTTAAGGAATTTGCATTAAAAAAATATCCAAAAAATAATTGACATGGAATATAGGTTTTTACGAAAATGTACTTTTTGACAGTATTCCATAGAAGCGGTAACAGAGGAAAACATAGCTATAAATAAATTGATTCATGGGAAAACCTTCTCTTTTTCCTTTTCTCTTTAACCCATTCGCTCCTGAGCTATTTTGAGTTTTTTAACAATTTTCTGGACCTAATCACGCCACAGGAAATTTCGATTCCATATAAGGCCGGTTTCCATAGAAATTTTGACAGTTCTGAATGCCCGTGGGCTCGCGTTTAAACATGTGCTGTCTTTCTTCTTGGGAGCTCATTGGGGCTAGTGGTGTTCACTACTTTGAAGAGGCCAATTTTGCATTTTTAGAGTGTTTATAGCCATTATTCACCACAGAAGCCCCCAGGACAGCATCATTAAGCTTGACTGGTGTGGTAGAGACCGTTCTGCTGAAAGAACCCATCAGCGAGAAACGATTTTCAAAATGGTGGACTCAACTGTGAAATCGTCTCTCTGGTTGTTCTGTGGTGATTCCAGGACCTACAAAGGCATTTTTGGCGACTTTGGACTTGTAAAGAATGCAACCGGTGCAATATTTTGCATGTAGGACCGAGTGGCTTGGCACTCTATAAACTCTAAAAAAACGGAAAGGCGGGATACTTGCTGTCGAAAATTCCCGGATGTTCCCGGCATCCTTTTCGGGCGTGCAGAAGGACTAACACGTGTTAGCGAAAGTGGTCCTAAGGAAATGGCTATTGTTCGGCGAGTTAAGGAAGAGAGAGGGAAAAATTCATGGCTATATGAAGAAGAGGGATGGAAGTTTGCCGAGAAAGTGGCGTTTTGTTTTGCAAGGATGTATTTTGGAAGAAAATCCAAGTCAAATGTCGTTCATTTTCGAGGTGTTGATTTCTATGAAAAATAAATTGAACTAATGCTCAGAAATCGAACCTGAAAAGTCAGTTTACTTGAGGTTAAAATTTGAAGAGTTATCTAGTTATCACTAATAACTGGCCATGAGATCGATGTTACGAAAATTCAGAAAGTTAGAATTTTTCAAAGCAGTATCGATGTTTACGGCCGGTTTCGGCCGGTGTAGGAGTCAATGGGTTAACCCTTTGACTCCCACGGCGCCCGAAACCGCCCGTAAAAATCGATACTGCTTTTAAAAATCCTGACCAGTTTTTAGTGACAACTAGATAACTCTTCAAATTTTAACTTCAAGTAAACTGACTTACAGGTCCGATTTCTGGGCACTAGTTCAATTTATTTTTCATAGAAATCAAAAATGCGCGTTTTTGACGCAATTTTACACCTCGAAAATGAACGACATTTGACTTGGATTTTCTTCCAAAATACATCCTTCCGAAACAAAACGCCACTTTCTCGGCAAACTTCCATCTCTCTTCTTGATATAGTCATGAATTTTTCACTCTCTCTTCCTTAGCTTGCAGAACAATAGCCATTTCCTTAGGGACCACTTTCTCTAACACGTGTTTTCCTTCTGCACGCCCGAAAAGGATGCCGGGAAACATCCGGGAATTTCGGCATAGATCTCCCCGAATCTCTGTTTTTTAAGAATATATATGAGTGTCGAGCCACTCGGTCCTACAGGCAAAATATTGCACCGGTTGCATTCTTTACAAGTCCAAAGTCGCCAAAAATGCCTTTGTAGGTCCTGGAATTCACCACAGAAAGACCAGAGAGACGATTTCACTTTGAGTCCGCCATTTTGGAAAATCTCAACGAGCTGCCGAAATGTGTTCGTGAATTCGTATCTTCCTCCTGAGTTCTTCCAGGAGAATGGTCTCTACCACACCAGTCAAGCTTAATGATGCTGTCCTGGGGGCTTCTGTGGTGAATAATGGCTATAAACACTCTAAAAATGCAAAATAGTCCACTCCTAGCAGCTACGAACTCCTGTCCCTCGTGGCGATCCATGACAAGAGAAAGATTACATCAGAACCTGAGCCCGTGGGCTTTCAGAACTGTCAAGATTTCCATGGAAACCCCTTATATGGAATCGAAATTTCCTATGACGTGATTAGGTCCAGAAAATCGCTAAAAAACTCAAAAATCTCTGGGTGTCAAAGGGTTAAAGAACTTTCTAATTGTGAGTCGAAAAACTGTGTTTATGGAATTTTTTTATGAATTTACAGTACTAAAGAAATATTTCAATGTAAATGTTGAAAATTGCTGGTCAGCGGTTATTTACGATGTTCATCATTAATTATCACCATTACATGCATGAATACCCCCAAATTTATTTACACAAATCAATAGCTTTAATGATGATCAACAAGTTTTATATGGAAATTTCCAAACAAAATTGGGTCGCCATTAGTAGGCACCATCCTTTAGCCGTTTTCGTTCCAGCCCCTTCAATTATTATAAACAAAGTTTAGATCATAAATTTGTCAAACATGAATTATTGATCTGGTTATCCTTTAAAGGCTTAGTTATTCCATATGTATTATTTGCTCTCAAACTGACTTAGCTGACAGAGATATTTTGGCCTTCATTATGAGAAAGCATAAAATTTGCTTGCACCTTTCGTATTCATACATGTATACAATATCTCAACCACAAAATCCCTAAGACCACAACAATGTCTTCATTATAGATTTACCACACACTTGTAATAATAACTAGACGCTCTTCTAGCGTGAAGTCAGGCTTCTAAATGAAATGTAGCCTATTTGAACTAAATATAGATATCTTATAGTGCGATTAAAACAGTGTTTGGTTGATCGTCGTTGCGTGACTCGAGCTCGATAGAACATGCTTTCCTTGCAATTTCAGTACTGCGATTTCACAAACTCAGCGAATCATGAATGACAACGACATAGTTCATTTGTTACCATAAATATATCCATACAAATACAAATACCGTATACATAAACTAGACATCGCAGAGTGATTAAACAATGTTTGGATGAAGTGTAAATATGGGTTTACCTCGACGGTTATCGGTTGGCTGAAAACCTTACAACTGTTCTCTTCCCTGGCTGCGTGTATCAACTCACTTCGATTCGTTTTAAGTTCTAAAGATCTCTAAACCCTTTACAGTACTAGTACTGGATTGATAAATTCATATCTCTATGAACTAGACATCGCAGCGTGATCCAATATGGTTTCCTCAAACCTCTGACGTTATTTTGTTCAATAATTTGTTCATGTATTCCACAGAGTGAAATCAGAGTGACTCAAACATGCACCATATTTCCTGCCGATTCTGGGCATTCAAATCAGTGATTTACTTACAACAATTTCAAAACTCAGCAAAATAAAGATCTATCAGTGGTTTTTTATTTTATTTTATTTTTTTATTTTTTTTTTATCTATCAGTGTTATAAGCTTACCACAACACACAATTACGGCGGTACAAAGTATAGAAGAAATGTCAACCTTGACTTGGTACTATTGTTCTGTGTCTGGAGTAAAGATTGGCAATGATGAATAGTAACTTGCCCTCTATTAACACTGTTGTGATTAAAGCTGTTTACTATATAAACTGAGCCATCTTCTCGTCGACCCACATTCATATTGATGTATTTGATTATCAATATTGATTTTAGTATTTCCTCAAACCTCTGACGTTATTTTGTTCAATAATTTGTTCATGTATTCCACAGAGTGAAATCAGAGTGACTCAAACATGCACCATATTTCCTGCCGATTCTGGGCATTCAAATCAGTGATTTACTTACAACAATTTCAAAACTCAGCAAAATAAAGATCTATCAGTGTTTTTTTTTTTTTTTTTTTTTTTTGTTTAATTTTTTTATCTATCAGTGTTATAAGCTTACCACAACACACAATTACGGCGGTACAAAGTATAGAAGACATTGTGACTTCGTTTAGATTTCATTCTTGTGTCAGTTGTGCGATACTCATGTGCGATATTGATAGCATATTTATCTTCTAACTTCTCGCATTTTGCTTTGATCCCCATTATTTCATCATTTAGCTCAACATGTGAAGATTTGAGTTGTTTTGAGCAATATTTGTTTGTCTCATGTTGATCAGAGCCTTCGGTAATTAATCTTAGCAGCCGGCACAGGGCGCATGCGCTGTAGAACCCAGTTGGCGGTTTGAAGCCAAAGACAAAGAACGAATCTCATTTTTAGACGACTAATTATTGCATTATAGAATACAACACTTCACGGTTCTGTTCAGTACTCATGAACATATCAAGTTGAGGTTGGCCTTGTGCTTTCGTTCAATTTATTATTGTATTTGCACAAGACCAACCTTGACTTGGTACCATTGTACATGGGTATACTCAACAGAACCATGGAGTGGTGTATTGCTAGCAAAGTATTCATATTGTTTGTTTATTTCAGCCCCACTGACATACCATACCTTTGAAGATGAAGCAGAACATGACAGGAATGGATACCTGTATCGAGATTGTTAAAGACAATATTTCCTACAAGGAAATTATTTCAGAGAAACTTCATTCTCTTGAACGAGAGGTATGTATTAATATTCCAGGATTCCATGCAAGAACAGCTTGTGACTTCTGATCAAAATCCAAATTCTCTTTTGGAATAGACCTCTTTAGCTTGTATATAAATTGCCCATTTCAAATCACGTGATGTAAACATGATATTCTCTGGAGATTTGTTCCTTTATATTTCTGAAATTTATTTGTTCATATTGAAAGGACTAATTCTCCAGAGAACACCATGTTTACATCACATGGTTTGAAATGGGCAATTTACAGCTAAAGAGGTCTATTCAAAGAACCGCCAGGAGAATTTAGATTTTGGTCTGGATCTCTTCAATATTGGTGTACAATATCGTGTTCAAGTGTTATGTAATTATATTGACTCTGTGTTCATTGTGTATTACAGGATTGTGATGATGCCTTCTACATAGTAGACATGGCTGATGTGATCCTCAAGCATAAGAAGGTATAGTAAATAGTCTTTTTAACTTCTACTCAAAGCATGATCTTTATTTGGTTGGGTTAATAAATAAATGAAGGGGTCAAAATCTAACTTCTTCTTCATGCTCTTCACATTCTGAAGGAGAAGTTGGATTTTGATCACAAGCATAACTGCCTTAAATATGCTGCATCACATCTGAAACAGAATTTCTTGTCTTCTTGTTTGGCTGGCATCTGACCCTCAGATGTCTGGAACCTGTTAATATTTATTGTTATTTCTCAATATTGTATTGTCTATACTTTCAGTGGGTTCAGTTACTTCCAAGGGTTGAACCTTTTTATGGTGAGTTTCTTGTCTATATTATTATCATTTTTATAGTTTGTTTTTCAAAAAAAAATTTTAAAAAATAATAATAATTAAAATTTCCTGATGTATATATATATTTTTCAGCCATGAAGTGCAATGATGATCCTATGATTCTCAAATTGCTGGTTGGCCTTGGTTTGGGATTTGATTGTGCAAGCAAGGTTTGTCATTATTTGTAGTATATTTTTAGTTAGTAAGTAAATTTGATATCAGTAAACATAATGGCAACATCAATGTCAACCTTGACTTGGTACTATTGTTCTGTGTCTGGAGTAAAGATTGGCAATGATGAATAGTAACTTGCCCTCTATTAACACTGTTGTGATTAAAGCTGTTTACTATATAAACTGAGCCATCTTCTCGTCGACCCACATTCATATTGATGTATTTGATTATCAATATTGATTTTAGTATTTCCTCAAACCTCTGACGTTATTTTGTTCAATAATTTGTTCATGTATTCCACAGAGTGAAATCCAAACTATTCTGGGTTTGGGTGTACCACCATCCAAGATAGTGTATGCAAACCCATGCAAGCAAGCATCTCACTTCAGGTACAGTAAATGCATCGCTTCACAGTTCTGTTTAGTAACCACGAACAATGGTTCCAAGGTTGGCATTGTTAAAATACAGTAAATGTATAGAAACATCAACATCAACTTGGTACTATTGTTCTGTGTTTGGCAATGATGAATAGTAACTTGCCCTCTATTAACATTGTTATGATTAAAGCTGTTTACTAATAAACTGAGCCATCTTCTCATTGACCCACATTCATATTGATGAATTTGATGAATCAATATCAATTAATTACAGTCAATTATTGCTTTAGATTTGCAGCTCAGCACAACGTTTCTCTGTCAACATTCGACAATGAAACAGAACTTTACAAAGCTAAGAAGCTGTACCCCACCTCAAAGTAAGTACCCCATACCAGTGTTATGACTTTCATGTTGATTCCTCAGCTAACTGTGTGCCTGTCTTTAGGTTGATCTTGCGTATTCGCACCGATGACTCCAAGTCTTTGTGCCAGGTTTGTTGTTTTGAGTCTTGATCCACTGCCTTGTCTTGTGATTATCAATTCATTGTTTGTTACTATTACTGCAGCTTGGATTCAAGTATGGTGCTCCATTGAAACAGTGCCGTCACCTTCTGAAGGTTGCACAGGATCTTGGACTGAATGTTGTTGGAGTGAGGTACTTGCTTTGACTAAAGTAAATTGTACAAGGGAATTTATACCTGAGTCAGTGGGTTTGGGGATCCATTGGACTCAAAATCCTATATTACTACGTGCTTTAAATATGGAATGTATTTTCTGCACCCCACTTGGACGCAGTCTGGATTTTTTAATTCCAATTTCAATGTATGTGTGTGTGTGTAGGACACATGACTTTGAGACGACCATTCCTCTGTATATTTTGACTGTCTTTGTTCTTTACGTAGTTTCCATGTTGGCAGTGGATGCTATGATGCAGGTGCATTTGCCACAGCAGTACTCTCGGCTCGTAGTGTCTTTGACTTAGCTGTAAGTATAATAATGATAATAATACACTTTATTTAAAAAGAGTGACTAGAGTATGAAATTATTAAACTCATCGTTTTGACCGAATGTGGACTACTAACATACTATGTAACGTGATTTTCTGCTAGGGTCAATTTGGATTTCACTTCAAGCTGTTGGACATTGGAGGTGGCTTTCCTGGTACCACAGATGCAGCCATTACCTTTGAAGATGTAAGGTTACTGATCAATCAATGATCTACATTGAGATCTTAAGATATATGCCCGTCTGGGTCCCTGGAAGACCATTCATTTTAATCCAGAGTTGTTGTTGTTGTTTTTTTTTAATCCAGAGTTAGTAAACCGGGCCCTGTACTATAAACTTGTCATTTGACTGTATTTTGTCTTCATGTTTTAAGGTGTGCAATGTTTTGAACCCATTGTTTGAGGAGCATTTCCCTGCCAGTTCTGGAGTTCGCATAATTGGTGAACCTGGCCGCTTTTACAGTGCATCTGCTCTTACCCTAGCTGTCAATGTGTTTGCCAAGCGAGTGGTCCCCTTTAACCAGCTCCAAGAAACTGAGAAGGAAAAGCTTGCTACATCTGGCTGCTCAACAGAAGATCACACGGTAAGGGAAATTTTATATAAACTATATCGCAGTGTTACAATGTTATTACAGTTTCATTAACTCCGGGTTGGTGTCAGTCAGAGAGTAATAACCCATGGAAGTATCAAATGTTTCTATTGTTCACTGTCAACATTTTTTCATGTTCTCATTGGTATACCACATGTATGTGAATAATTTACACTGACTCGAGGCTAACCCTGAGTACCATATACTGCATGCACCCTTTGTCAAGGAGTACAGCAATGTTTAAACAACTCAAAAAGGAGTATTATTGAGTTTTGTGTGCATGTTTTAGGATATTCAAACTAATAATGCTCTATTTTGTGTATTCTAGGGTTATATGTACTATGTGAATGATGGAGTGTATGGTTCCTTCAACTGCTTGGTGTTTGACCATGCTACTGTCAAGCCCGAGACACTGAAAGAAAGCAGTGGTGATGCTTTGTACCCATCCAGCATCTGGGGACCGACATGTGACTCCATGGACTGCATCACCAAGAATGTGGCTTTACCCAAGGTAAAACATCCACTGACACTGATTATGCCCCGGTTCACACCAAGGCTTAAAACATGTTTTAAACTGGTTTAACTAAACAGGTTTAGAAAATTCTCTACAAACGCCATGCAACATTTGGCACAAAACTGCTGGTAAACTGTCCTTTGTGTTGCATAGTATAAATACCAAATAGTTTGATTGTTGTGAAATTAGATGCTCTCAGATTATAGAAGCTAGAAAAACCCAGTTTAACTAAACAAGGAGTTGGTGTGAATGGGGCATTTGGGTTTGTTGAATGTATTCTTTGTGACAATCTAAATGTTTTTAATTAACAGGTTGAGGTTGGCGAGTGGCTGTTCTTCAAGAACATGGGTGCATACACATCCTCAGCAGCCTCTACTTTTAATGGTTTCAAAAAGCCATACAAGTACTATATTGTCAACCAACAGTATTGGTAAGTAGGTTAATAGTAAGGAGTCCTCACTAGCGACATAAGCACAAGCAACATACGCAGACTCAGTAATGCATTGCTCATTAACGGTGCTTGCATTTGTCACACGGACACCTACACTGTATTGCATAAATGGTGTCCTGTGTCTGCGTATATGTTGCTTTGTGCTTAAGCCGCTAGTGTAAACCAGGCTTAAATGACGTTGATTGAGAAGAAAGGATAGACCAGGAAGGAAAGATTAAATTTGCCACAGCAAAAAAAATGAAAAAAGTTTTGAAAATACTGCATTGTAAAGCTAGGAAGAAGGATGAATGCAAATGACAAAGATTTGTTTCTTATGTTGTTATTTCAGGCCACTGTTGAAGCAGGTTTATGAGCCATTCACTTCCAACACCAAGACATCCTGCCATAAGAACTTGGAAGACTTCAGTGCATTGTGTGTGTGTCCAGATCCCGTGATATCGGCGATGGTTTAGTGTGACACCATCCAAGATAAACACTAACCAGGATTTACCAGTACTTTGAAAATTGCATAACGCATAATTAAATTTAAAAGATATCAAAATATATTACAACTTTTTTTATTATTAAAATAATATGCATTTACAGTGTGGACACTCGAACCGTGAACACTTAGTTCTAACACATATATATATAAATTATCGATCGAGCAAATTGATCAGAAAAATATTTATTTTGATCACTAAGTGCATTTAAACTCAATGCTCCATTTGAGATGCGATGAGGCAATAGAAAGTTCGAAAAAAAAAGTTCGAAAAAAACTCGAAGTGTTCACGGTTCGAGTGTCCACACTGTAAAAAGAATTGACAAAATTGTCTAGATTATATTTTCAATTACAAACTGCATGTATAGTATATAGTATAGTATGCATTTGATTTGCACCTCCCTCATTTGCATGTTAGGATGAATCAAGTTGGGTTTGTTATTTTGCACGTTTATTTAGCCGCTCTTGTACATTTATGAGATGTAACCGTGTCCAGTTATGTAGGAGGACGTAATCATGTTGCTGAATTAAGGTATTAAATGGACTGGTCGTATGTTCGTCAACTTGTGGTTGCTATTTCTTCCCCCAACCCCTCCCCCTCCTAAAGGTTTCTCAGTCTTGTAAAATTTACAAGTACTACATGCAGCCTATTAGAGATCCTAATTCTGCAACATTACGCGTAATAAATTGGTAGAGGTGTAGTGTGTCAGACCTTTAGGGAGGCGGAATTTGTCAATCGTATGTGTTTGAAAAAGGCATAGTCTGGACGCGCTTTTTTCGAGTTAATGAGAACTGCCAGAAAACCTCTCGATACTGGAAAATGCTATTTTTGAGAAAACTACGAATACTGATACCTAGAGTGCAAACCGTGAAACAGTACTAACTAATTAGCACTGATGAAACAATAGAAAACAATGGAGATAACACTATTTAGTAATGGTACTATTTCACGGACATATGGTTTGCACTCTACTTAACTTGTACAGTAGATATTCGATTGATTCTATCGGTTATGCTGGGAAAGGTCGATATGTATTGACGTATTTTTCATGGTTTGAGCAATCTCTCGACTGACTCGGATTTGAAAGGGAATTGTAGTAAGCCTAGAATAGATCAAGATGACAAAATGTGCAAGTAAAAGGTTACAATGACCTCGCCCGTCGGCGCGCCACCTGTTGTCCAGTACCAGTTACGATTCCAATTGAAGACCTTTGATCAGTCTGTATATCTTGACATCTTGCTGATCGAGGATTCATTACAATTAACTTTCCTTTTAGAAACTATTACTGCGATCAGTACTTCGATTCCAATAGATTTCTTCCAAATCGAATTGTTTTTATTTATTTGTCACGTCCAAAGGAACTGATGATCACATGAAACTCGTTCACCAGGAAGTCCTTGTAGTGCGGTTATAATTTCCATCAACTACAAGAGATAATAGACTTGTATCGTCAGTAATGGGAACACAGCTAAAGGTTTGGATCGCTTCTGCTTCCCTGGTCGCGCTAGGCCTACTTGTAACGCTAGGTGTCTACAGAATACACGACTCGCCTCTAGTTCTGCGTATTTTTGGACGAGGTACCAAGCAGACAAAACCCAGAGCGTTTCAATTTCCAGAGGAGTACCATGTGACAGGGAGACTGTTGCTGCCTAATAGCAAGATCGAAGAGCCATTCGAGGCGTGGTTATCAAGGAAGCATAATCGCAGCAGGATAGACTACTATTATGGTAAAATATCGAGTACTTTTGAACATTTATTCTGGTACCTGCTATCTCTTGTACAAACAAAACTTAACGCATGTACAAGCATAAGTAACTTGTGTCGTGAAAGACTTGAGCACAAACCGAGCGCAAACACAAGAAAATGGGAAAAGTTTGATCCTTGCGCTTATGCTTCAGGCCCGTTTATACAGTACATAAGGCCTCTTGTTCTTGCGCTTATGCTTGCGTCAGGCCCGTTTATACAGTACATAAGGCCTCTTGTTCTTGCGCTTATGCTTACGTCAGGCCCGTTTATACAGTACATAAGGCCTCTTGTTCTTGCGCTTATGCTTGCGTCGGGCCCGTTTAATTTATACAGTACATACATAAGGCCTCTTGTTCTTGCGCTTATGCTTGCGTCAGGCCCGTTTATACAGTACATAAGGCCTCTTGTTCTTGCGCTTATGCTTGCGTCAGGCCCGTTTATACAGTACATAAGGCCTCTTGTTCTTGCGCTTATGCTTGCGTCAGGCCCGTTTATACAGTACATAAGGCCTCTTGTTCTTGCGCTTATGCTTGCGTCAGGCCCGTTTATACAGTACATAAGGCCTCTTGTTCTTGCGCTTATGCTTGCGTCAGGCCCGTTTATACAGTACATAAGGCCTCTTGTTCTTGCGCTTATGCTTGCGTCAGGCCCGTTTATACAGTACATAAGGCCTCTTGTTCTTGCGCTTATGCTTGCGTCAGGCCCCCGTTTATACAGTACATAAGGCCTCTTGTTCTTGCGCTTATGCTTGCGTCAGGCCCGTTTATACAGTACATAAGGCCTCTTGTTCTTGCGCTTATGCTTGCGTCAGGCCCGTTTATACAGTACATAAGGCCTCTTGTTCTTGCGCTTATGCTTGCGTCAGGCCCGTTTATACAGTACATAAGGCCTCTTGTTCTTGCGCTTATGCTTGTGTCAGGCCCGTTTATACAGTACATAAGGCCTCTTGTTCTTGCGCTTATGCTTGCGTCGCCAGTGAAAACCAGGTTTATGCGTGCTATATGCTAACGGTAAACAGCAAAACCTAAAGTCTCAATTTAACAGCTTTAATCCTGTTCCATTTCTTTTTTTAGTTTTCGGTTTTCTACTTGTCATTGTTGTTAATGTTTATTATTGAATTTTGTACCTCTTTACCTTCATGTGTTATGAACAAACCATCATTAAATCATGCACATACATATTACTTGCCACAGGAACGGATCAAACTTATCAACTCGCTGATCTTGGCCATCATGGCGAAGCTTTCAAAGTAGTTCCAATGTACGACGACAAAAAAGGCAATTACATTGGCTGTTGGCATTTATCTGGTAACCCGAAAGTACCAATAGTAGTTCAACCGATAGTACCTAACATGACAACTCTGTCGGTAAGCTAGAACATTCTATAGAGACTAGTATAAAATAACGGTATAAAAGCCTAGGGAGACTAGTATAAAATAACGGTATAAAGGCCTAGTGAAGTGAGTCGACTCATTAGTGTCACATGGAAAAATAGGCCTGAAAGTCCAGACACAAAACCGCGCGAACAATTTCCAGGCTGATGACACTCGAATTGTGCGTATATAATAATGCGCGCATGCCAACAATGTTGCAGAAGCAAAATGCAATTTTAGTCTGCAATATTTGTTGCAGCCGCACACCGCAAACATTCCGTTGCTGCTAAAGGACCTTTGTTGCTGCTAGTGTTGCACGCACATTAAACATCTCAGCCGGGCGGGAGGGATTTATGAAGCAATGCTAACAGATATTGCGGATTTTTTAGAGCCTGATTTCGATCTGGAATATAATCCTCCTGCATGGGATGGCTAAAACCTAGTTTTTCAACATTTTCTTTGCTATTTAGTACAGTGCCCTTCAGGAAGCCGGTCCTTCTCGAACTCACGCTTCGTTCTATTTATTAGTTCTCAAATTATGAAGTGTATCGCGGCACAGCAGCAGAGAGATGGGAATACCGGTATTTATCGTACGGTCTGCTCAACACTCATACACTATGGGTGACAACAACAACCCCGCCACGACCCATCCGTTATGAGATGAAGGGTTACGATAATCTTTTGGCATCTTACTATGACTATTACATACTTGAGTATGTATCGTTTGAAAAGTGGAAACCTGACCTGAAGAAGTTCGAGTTACCAAAAGGTATGTCTGCTACCAAATGTATTTTGACTACTGACGACTGATGGCGGGCCCGGAAGTTTGTGTCCCACAAAGCACTAGCCGGCGCGCCTTGGCTTTTCGTAGTGGCAATATTGTTTTGTATTGCAACCACAAGCGAGAGCATGTATAGAGGCCCAGACACACGATGCAACTTTTCTTGCAACGTTGCGCGCAACAAGGTTTTTTTGGGGTGTCACACGATGCAACGTGCTCTCGATCCTACTTCTGCAACTGTTGCGCGCAACGTTGCAAGAAAAGTTGCACCGTGTGTCCGGGCCTTTTAAGAGAAGTACGCGGTGTCATGTGAAAACGGGCTGACAGCTGACGCAAGCATAAGCGCAAACACACAAAAATATTGATCGTTGTGCTTATGCTTGCGTTTGTGCTCATGCATTCGTCAATTTTCACTTTGAAATAACGGCTTCTCCGTCGATCGAACGACGTCCAATGATCTCGTACACGGAGGAGGAGCCTAAATAAGGGTTTCTCTCGCCATCGCCGTCGTATGTATGGATATTTATTTATAACCCGAGACTTTTTTCGGAGAGAGCGAAAGGGAAGGGGTGGCCGGAGGTGGAAGTGGAGGGGGTAGGAAAAGAGGAGGAGGAAGGGCGATCGATTCTAAGAGAGTTATGGTATTTATGTCGTTTGTAGCTTTATGCAACTAGCCTACGTAGCGACATGTTCAGATGCTAGGCCTAGTTTAAACGCCAAGAGCCGATCTTAATTACTTCAAAAGAAGCTGCCTCGATGACTAGCACGACGTCTGAACTAGGCCTTACTTTACTTTAAATAATAAATCAATGCGATATTTCTGTCATAAAATAATAAAATAATATTATTTTTTATTGTAAAGCGCTATTGGATAAATTAGAAATAGCGCTATATAAATTGATTATTATTATTATTATTATTATTATTATTATTATTATTATTATTATTATTATTATTATTATTATTATTATAAAAGTGCTCGGCGCTGATCAGTCTATTGTTTTGCCGGTAGGGTCGTGGTGCGACAAACTTGCCCATTCAATGGATTCACATCTACTGGGAAATCCCATGCAGGAGTTTATGTCAGACGGTGGGATATCCGAGAAGGTGATAGAAAACATGTACAATAAATACAAGACCCTGCATAACAAGACTTACGACTCGAACCACGAACACGTCAAGAGAAAGCATATGTTCAGGCATAATATGAGGTAATGACTAACCTGAGTACCAGCCCCCCCCCCCCCCCCCCCCTAACCAAAAGGCCAGTGAGGATGAATGAATGAATGAATGAATGAATGAATGAATGAATGAATGAATGAATGAATGAATGAATGAATGAATGAATGAATGAATGAATGAATGAATGAATGAATGAATGAATGAATGAATGAATGAATGAATGAATGAATGAATGAATGAATGAATGAATGAATGAATGAATGAACTTTATTTAAACACGGAGGGAGGCGTTTATTTGAAGAAATACGGTAAGTTCATGGTTATAGAAGGTTTCTTGCGCTTATGCTTGCGTCGCTAGAGAAATTCAAAGACATTGAGAAATTTTACGCGGGAAATCGTATTTCGATCAATCGAGCGTCTTTTTCCGAGCACAAGCAGAAATTGGCGAGCACTTTGATAATTTTATAGACTTTTGTCGTTAGCCCTCCTAAAATAGCGCTAAGCTACACTATATTAGTTTATGGACAGATATATGGAGTGGATACAAGTTTATTTTTGTTATATTTCTATACTTCAGGTATATACGTTCGATAAACAGAAAGCATTTGAGCTATAAATTAGCACCGAACCACTTGGTTGATCTGACGGACGACGAGTATGACCGCCACGAAGGTACTGTAGCATTGTTGATTAATTATGTAAAACTATAATGCATGAATGAGTGACAGCCTCTACATGCATAGTCAGCACTTCCTGTCATTCCTTTTAACGCTCACTACGGAATTAACAGTGCGCATTCTAAATTGACTAGAAATAGAATACCTGAGTACGTCAAACTCGTACGTCAAACCTGCTGCAACGGTGTTTCAACCAGACTTCCAAGAGGGTGTTTGTCGATGTCATTCTTCATTTCTCATCGTTGCGTCCGTTGCCTGAGTAGAAAACAAGTAGAAGACAAGTATATACTTTTCGTGAAACTATCCCTCAATGAAAATTCGAGAAAATTTAATTTCAAGCAGCTGACCAAGTGTTTGCTCCTCTCACGTGTATAAATTAACACGTGTAATCAGCCAGTTCAGAGTTAAGAATAAGGTTCAGTAATGCGCATGCGATTTTATCCCGATTTTATCACCTTTTGTTAACGTTTGTGTTATTTTTAAATTACAAAAGAAGGTGATATAATCGGGATAAAATCGCATGCGCACTGAACCTTAATTCTTAAACTCTGAACTGGCTTATTAAGTCGTTGGTGTTCTTAGTAATGCTGATATCATTATGCTGATATCAAGGTTTACCAGAAGACCCCACCACCCACCACAAGGGAGGCGTCCATCTTCACCCACACCACCATGCAGCGTACAGTCACATGGAAAAAGTACTTAAGAGAATCGATGTGCCAGAGGAACTTGACTGGAGAGATTACGGTATGAAGAAATGCTAGAATTCGAATATACACTTGCCTTCTGAGAGGTGTGGTTGGGGGAGGGGAGGGTAGTGGAGGGGAGGGGAGGGGAGGGGATGGGATGGGAGGGGTGTTACAGCGCGGTTGCTAATGATGGTATATGGTAACTGTATAGGTGCCGTGACACCAGTGCGTGGTCAAGGTATTTGTGGTTCGTGCTACGCATTGGCTGCTATAGGTGCTTCAGAGGGGGCTTACTTTATGAAGGTAACGCTTGATTGTTACACCTCATTCAGTATTGTCACATCGGTCACGCAATCATTCATTCACGTGCCTTCACTATATATCTCTATCATGATCTTCGATGAACAACAGCTACACAGTAGGGGACACTAGTCCTCGGACACACCCTTCACCGCCGCTCACAATGTGGTTCAGTTTCGTAATCGGGCTCCCTAGCCCCCTCAGTCTTGAGGCGCTGTGCGTTTGGCCTCCCCGTTTGGCTGGACAAACCGGTCTGTCCGCCTGCAGCCGAGAACGCACCAGTTTTATATGTTGAATGGACCTGCAAATCGAGAACTCCGGGTATCATTTTGTGCGTCCTTAGCTGTGTTCAAGATGGCGGACAGGCCGGTCAGTACGTCCCGCTGGAATGCACCCTTATGTCTGTCCTGTCTAGTTATGTAAGCTGTGGCATTCTGTTATTGTCACTAGACTGGTCGTCTTGTCGAGTTGTCAGCCCAGCAAATAATCGATTGTTCGTGGGGGTCTGGTAACCATGGGTGTCGTGGTGGATTCTACAATAAGGCGCTGAGTTGGATCTATCTTCATGGTATAGCAACAGCAAAGAGTTATGGACCTTATTTGGCACAGGTGAGGGGGGTGTCTAGGCCACAGGTAGCCCAGTTGTTCTGATGCTATTATAAACAACATAATGAAATATTCGTATGCGTCTTTTTGATGGGCTTCCTGTGGTAGAACGCGCGCGATATATTGGGCTCCCTGTGGATTACAATAACTGATAATAAAAAAAAACACAGGGTGACCAACTTGTGTACGAAGTCAAGAGAAAATATTTTCTCTTGACGGACTTTTATTTTACCAACAGGAAGGAACTTGTCATTTTGAAGGAACCCGCCGAGGAGCAACAATAGATGCGTTTGCTTTCGTACCAAAGCGTAACCACACGGCACTCAAGATCTCTGTTGCTAGGTTTGGTCCTGCAGCTGTAGTGATGAACGAAAGTCCGCTGTCACTCAAGTTCTATAGCTGGGGTATCTATGACGACAAAGAGTGCAGTAAGTGAAAGAAGGGAGGGGAGGTACGGGTAGGACGGCTGCTGTTTGTCTCACAGGAAGGGGATGGAAGGGGGGAGGGGTGGGGAAATTTATTGTGATTTCTGCTGGGTTCTTCATTATACTTTTAGAGAGTATTGCGCTCTCGTGACATAACCTTTCTGCAAGAGAATATGATAGATTATGGTCTCTTGCTTTCTGCCAATACCTTGGATGAACAAACAGGGAGTTTAATACTCGGTCTCTTGACTACCACCATAAATGATTAACGATTACTTTCTCTTTGTACAGCCAACAATACATCTCAACATTCAGCCCTTGTAGTTGGCTATGGAAAGGAGAATGGTCGTCCCTACTGGTTAGTGAAGAACTCCTGGTCCAGGTCATGGGGTCTGGATGGTTACATCAAAATAGCATGGAAAGGAGACATTTGTGGCATCACTAGAAACCCTGTAGTTGCTCTCATGAGGCACACCGCATTTCAATTTCCTGTTAAACAGAAAATAGACCATGTAGATCCCTTTGATCCTGACTCAATGGGGAGGAAAATACATCCCATGAAACGAAAACGACCCAAGAAAATTTGAGTACGGGGATGCAGTGTGTAGACTGAGGCGCGCAGCTGCAGGTGGTTATTGAACTGTAAGACTTCAGAAACTTTGTCTAAGTTCAACAGATATGAAATGACATTAATTTATTAATGGAATTTTTTAATTTTTTTTGATTGTAACCCTAACTATTTTTGTATAAAAATACTCTCAAATAAAAATTCAAAAATAAAACAAATGCTTCCACGTTATTTTTGGGTTCCCTGTGTCATGAACGACGCGTCGATCGAACCGCGTCATCGCTCGCTACTTGGCATATCACGTGACTACTAATTCAGGACCAAGATGGCGGATTGGAAGACAAGTTTACTGTAGCGTCTTGAAATTCTCCAAAATAATGGATTTATCGCCCGATTAATAACTCCTACCAGAAACTAAGGTTCAGTGGAATCTCCAGCCAGGCTTTCACCATGTATGAGAGTACGAAAAACATGTTTTTGACCCGTGCCTTGGAGAAGATCTTGCACGACAAGGAGGCGAAGAAATCGTACCATTCACAGCTAAGGAAAGCTTGCGAAGTTGCTCTAAGTAAGTATTGTTATCCACACACGATCGGATTATCTCCTGGACTAGTTTCTCTCTAAGTAGTCGTAGTGATCGTTTTGACCGTAGTTGGATTTCTAGCGATGCGGATGTTTTGGTAGTCCATAACTGAATAAGTTTCGAGAATATTAAACCACATTTGCATACAAAACCCTACATAGAATTAATGGCTGCAGGTGCAGGTTTGACAATGTTGATCACCCTCGATGATATTATTGCCACAGAAATCTGATTCGTAAGATCGTTCGCTTTGATTCTGTTGTAACGCTGTGGAGATGGATCGATTCAAATTATTTAAATTGTATTAATATTTGTTCGTCACAAATTGTTTGCACAATATTGTACATGACATGAAAGATTTAAACAATGCTCGATTTAATTCAGATGTACTAATGTAGTTCATGAGAAACAATGTTAAACGTTATATGAGAGAAAGTTATTCATGGAGTACAAGAAGATGTAAAAGGCAGGGTTATCAAGAGATAACAGCATTAGTAATAACAACCACAGGACTCATCCAGATCAAGTGGATAGTATAGTGCTATTGGAGATGCAGGCTGTCTAGTGCATAAATTGTTTCATTATCCAATAAATAATTCACTGGGTAATAAGGTTTTATCTCACTGATAGTACGTACTATCCACTCTATAAATATACACTTATTTCAAAAAATGAATTATTTGTGAACTTTACTCAAGCATACATGTACGCAACTAGACCAAAAGGGAGCATGGATAGATGGTACATTTTGATGTTTATGATCATGTTGAGCAACATCTGAATGTCTATTTGTGGTTTTATCACCATCAAGCGAGAGTACAACACAGAACTTAACTTGGCCATGTCAGAATTAAAATATGTTGACATTCCCATGCTCCCTTTCGGTCTGGTCAAGTTCACTGACAACGTTTTTTGAAATAGGTGTATACATGTAACATGCTACTGCAAAATAACCCGTCAGTTTGGATGATCACTGTTTCTTGTTTACTCAACCTGATCAGGCACTGTGGCATGAGTGGTGCTGGGGACTAATCAGTACCCTCGTTAATGGCTGGTTTTCCATACATGTTCTATAAAACAGTCCAGCCATTTTCAATTGTGTTGAAGACCTTATTCCCCACCATAATATGCAACTTGCTCCACACTCCCTGTTGATACAGTCTGTTCATTCATGTGACCTCACAACTTTTGCTGCTGTTGCTTTATTATCGTCCTCCATTGAAGCCACTGAATGCCTATGGATAGAGCAGTGACAGAGTAAGGATCAAAGGGTCATACTACACAGTTGATAAAGAAGCTCTAACAAAGTCTATGTTTAATGATGGCAGTTGTTTATGTGAACAATAAGCCAATGAGTTTCTTGTTCTTTTACAGTGGAGCTTCGTGACTCACATGGACCTACGCAAAAAGATCACAAGTACGTTGTTGTTCCATTTGAAGTTATAATATCCATTTATTGTGAATCGTAGATTGACTGTTAAATAGTTCTATGTCACCTGAATAACACAAACAAACTGTGATGTTGTCAGTGGCAACAGAGTACCTATGCATCTACACAAAAGATGCGCATAGAAAACAACAGAAATCTGATGGAACAACTTTAGAATCTCATGTACAGTAATATTAATTTGTTAAATTATTGATAGTACAGTTTCCCAGCATTGAACACTGGTGACATACATGTAACCAACTAACTGCATAATAACTTCAGTGTTTTGATGATAAAACTGGTCTCAAAAGTTCCTTGTTTCTTACTCAAGTAATATTAAAACACAGTAGTTTTCTTTGATTTGTAATTCCATGAGAAATGAAGAAGTTTTAAATATTACATCTAAGAGAACCGATTGACACAGCATTGTATCAATTTCATTTCTCAAGTATTTCTGTTTTCTTTCTCTCCAAGTGATGGGAGTCCCTCGTCAGTGCTTCCACTACCTAAGGATTCCATGCCATTCATCTATGCTGACAAGTACTTCCTGCCGTTTGAGCTTGCCTGTCAATCAAAGTCTCCACGCATAGTTACAACTGCGCTGGACTGTTTACAGGTATTTATTGTAATGTGTTCACAGCATGTGCCGCAGTGTTGTATCTGATTTACAAACTTGAGCTGACTTGTTTTATGATTACATAGTGTTTGTGTGTTTTTCTCATCGATAATAACATTGATAAGCAAAAAAACCTGAAATCATGAAAGTAAGCTGAAGTTATTAATGTCGAGTTTGATAACATTATTAGTGTATAAAAGCATTTTCATATGAGTGGGAACGTTGTGGTACCGTGTCGTATGTCAATTGAATGATTGAAAGAGTTTGATTGGATGAGATGCATCTGCACGCTTTTTGATTGGTTCAGAAAGGAAGCCATTTGAGTGTCATGGCACCGTAGGTTTCACACTCATACGAAAATGACTATTTCACTCCCAGCAATCATACATGTACATGTACATTGTAATTAACTTCATGGTCACCTTACAGTATTCAACTTAACTAACATAAGTAGAATGTTATGATTGAATTCAATTAATGATAATTATCTGAATTATTCAATGTAGAAATTGATTGCCTATGGTCACTTAGCTGGTGATATCCCAGACAGTACGGAACCAAGTAAGCGACTTATAGACCGTATCATTGAGACTATATGTAGCTGCTTTATGGGTGTACAAACTGACGATAGTGTTCAATTACAGATTATCAAGGTTAGTCGTATATGTTTTACCCTTTACATGCATAGAGATAGAAAATAGAAAACATATTTATATAGCGTACAATTCCAAGAGCTCAGCGGTGCTTTACAATAGGTACAAACATGTATATGATATCTTATTTAAAAGATATACATGTAAGTGATCAAAATACAAATTCTCCTGTGAAACTCAAAGAGGCTAAAGGAGAATTTAATTTTTGATCAGAGATTCCTAACTTATTATCTTTGTCACATGTACTCCTTCATTGCATCAACTGAATGTGAGCTCTGTCCAGTCTGCCATTTCACAAAGTATATGTAACTGAGGTGTACTCCTAAACTTGTATGTAACTCCTTTGAGCATGCATTTCACAAACTAAGCGTATACATTGACTTAAAAACACTTGTAAATCCTGTACATAACAAGGTATCTGTATAGTCACTCATATGTAAGTTGTGAGTGCTTTGTGAAACGACAGCCATGAGGTTAAACAAGTTTGTCATTTGTAGGCCCTTCTTACCGCCGTCACCTCAAATGCATGTGAAGTCCATGAAGGCACCTTACTGCAGGCAGTAAGGACATGTTACAATATCTACCTGGCAAGCCGTAATCTAATCAACCAAACAACGGCCAAAGCTACTCTCAGTCAGATGATTAGTGTGATATTCCAGCGCATGGAGCAGCAGGCAGTAAGTATGGTGGTGGTTATTGTGTTTTGTCAAAGATTAATTTCACCATCATCAATGTCGTCATCATAATCATTATCAACATCTACATCTATCATGTCATGAACTGTTTTGTCATCATCATCATCATTGTCAAAACAATCATAATAATCAAAACAAGATTATGATCTTTATATCCTTTGTAAAAATTGTCATCACTATCATCATAATCATCACTATCATCAGGGGCTTCAAGTTATAAAATTAAAAGTACATGTTCGCAGATGGCCCTGCTGCTGTAAGCAGCTGTGACGATTCAAATGTAAAAACTGTCATATGGAACTGACAAAAGTAAATGTCACTGATGCTTAAAGTAAATGCAGGAGTTGGCTGCTAAAAAAAAGACTAATTATTATTCCTATCATGAAGTTGTTGCAAGATGTGTTGTGTGATTTGTGTTGCAGGCACTTGAAGAATTAGAAGAAAATAAGAAAGACAGCGAAACAGAAAGCACATCCTCCAAAGACGATGAAGAGAAAACAAAGCCAAGCTCAGAAGTAACAGACAAAGCTGACTCTAACAAGGAAACAACACCTAACGACAACAAGACTCAACCAGAACCAGGGTCTGGGGATGGCGAAGCCTCACCGCAGTCAGAAACTAACACAGTTGAATCTGTGCCCGAATCTCAAACAGAAAATGTTGAAAGCTCAAACAAGACAGACTCCATTACTACTGACAAACAAGTTTCAGGAAAAGAAGAGGAGAATCACAAAGCCAAGGAGGGAGGGGAGGGAGAGACTATTCCAACTGAACAAGATGTTGACGAAGGTGTTGATTTACAAGGTTAGTAGTGCCTTAAACACCCCCCGTGTATGTGTCATGGCCACAGATAAGCCGCACCACGAATACATGTAGACAGGTATATGTTAAAGTAGGTGTACTTGTATGATTATCGTAATAGTCTTATCACTCCAACAGATGATCAGATTGAAGATACCACTAAAGATGCTGAAGGACAAGAGAATTCATCTTCACAACAAAGTCAAGAAGGAAAACAAGATGAAACGCAGCAACAAGAATCTACAGACTCGGTATTTTGTTATTGTTTATTACTTTGTTTTGATTGAAACATGTTTCAAACATATTTAAGAACGATAGAAAAAAATATTGTTTGAAACAAAATGGAGACATAACATAATATCTAGACATATTATCATTGTAAAATGTACACAAGTCTAAGTGATTTTTTCCTTTTTCTTGTGCATTAGGAAAGCAAAGAAACTGTCTCAGGTCAGTATGTAATACTATTATTTTAATATTTAAATCAAGCTGACAGGTTTATTAATTATACCACCCGATCAACATATCAATATTATAATTCAACAATAATTTTTCCTTCACTCTCATTGGTCAAAACTGATCATGTGACATGATAGTGATAGTGTCACACCACCAAGGGCAATTATCAGAGCATGGTGGCCTGAGTATGACATGTATGTCGCTAAGGGAAATGTTATTGTTGAATAATATAGACAATAATTATAGTAGTCCTTATGCCAGGCCTATGCTGTGATATTTACCCTTGTGTGAAAACTGGATTCTCCTCTAAATTGCATATTTGCAAATACTTGTTTATTGGAGCATCCAGGTTCCTAGGGCAAATGTCATAGCATAGGCCTGACATAAGAACTACTCTAATGTTTACTTAGTATTAGACATTCAGAGGTATTTATAAAACCCTCCATTAATACTAGTCGGTGTTTGTGTATTATCAGTTCCATCACCTGTGGAGAATGGAGAAACTGAACAAGAACCAAGCAAAGAACCAACAGTTGAGCACACTACTATAGAAACAGATTCACCTGCTGTTGCTGCTGTTGCTAGTGAACCAGAGAATGCACAGCAAGAAAGTGACCAGACAAAAGAGAATGGTTCTGGCGAAGTCCAGGTTACACCAGATGCTAAGGCGACTTCCTCAGACACTTCCTCAGCTACAGAGACGGTTCCTGAGGAACAGAAGCCTGAAGGTGGTGACAACCACGAGGAAGTTAAGTCTGTTAGTTCTGTTGATGGCAGTAGCTCATCGACGTCGCTCACCAGTCAACAAGCTGGCCCTGTGAAGTTCTCTCATGTCACTCAAAAAGACGCATTCTTAGTGTTTAGATCACTGTGTAAGCTGTCTATGAAACCACTCGCTGATGGACCTCTGGACCCAAAGTATGTACTGAAGAATGTACTGGATAATGATGACGATGAAAAGAGATAATGATGATGATGATGAAAACAGATGATCATTATCATCACTGATGGTTGATGTTATTGTTCTTGATGTTGTAGTTATCATTGTTACTGATGATGGTGATGGTGATGATGGTGATGATAATAATAATAATAATAATGATGGTGATGATGATGATGATGATTGTTTTGCAGGTCCCATGAGTTGAGGTCCAAGATCTTATCGCTGGAACTTCTTCTCTCCTGTTTACAAAATGCTGGTCCAGTTTTCCGTGACCATGAGATGTTCATCACTGCTATCAAGCAGTATTTGTGTGTTGCTTTGTCCAAGAATGGAGTATCTTCAGTACCATCTGTTTTTGAGCTGTCACTTGCAATCTTTCTGACCCTTCTTTCCTCATTCAAGACCCACTTGAAAATGCAGATAGAGGTGAGTGGGAACTCATGTTGGGCTCCCTGTGCATGTTTCATGTTGGGCTCCCTGTGCATGTTTCATGTTGGGCTCCCCGTGCATGTTTCCTGTTGGGCTCCCCGTGCATTTTCATGTTGGGCTCCCTGTGCATGTTGGGCTCCCTGTGCATGCTGGGCTCCCTGTGCATGTTGGGCTCCCTGTGCATGCTGGGCTCCCTGTGCATGCTGGGCTCCCTGTGCATGTTGGGCTCCCTGTGCATGTTGGGCTCCCTGTGCATGTTGGGCTCCCTGTGCATGCTGGGCTCCCTGTGCATGTTGGGCTCCCTGTGCATGTTGGGCTCCCTCCCTGTGCATGTTGGGCTCCCTGTGCATGCTGGGCTCCCTGTGTTGGGCTCTGTTGGGCTCCCTGTGCATGTTGGGCTCCCTGTGCATGTGCATGGGCTCCCCCTGTGCATGTTGGGCTCCCTGTGCTGTGCATGCCATGTTGGGCTCCCTGCATGTTGGGCTCCCTGTGCATGCTGGGCTCCCTGTGCATGCATGGGCTGGGCATGTTGGGCTCCCTGTGCATGTTGGGCTCCCTGTGCATGTTGGGCTCCCTGTGCATGTTGGGCTCCCTGTCCATGTGGGCTGCATGTGCATGGGGGCTCCCTGTGCATGTTGGGCTCCCTGTGCATGTTGGGCTCCCTGTGCATGCTGGGCTTCCTCCATGCTGTGCTGTTGGGCTTGGGTGCATGTTGGGCTCCCTGTGTGCATGTGGGGCTCCCTGTGCATGTTGGGCTCCCTGTGCATGCTGGGCTCCCTGTGCATGTTGGGCTCCCTGTGCATGTGGGCTCCCTGTGCATGGGGCTCCCTGCGCATGTGGGCTCCCTGCGCATGTTGGGCTCCCTGTTGTTGGGCTCCCTGTGCATGTTGGGCTCCCTGTGCATGTTGGGCTCCCTGTGCATGTTGGGCTCCCTGTGCATGTTGGGCTCCCTGTGCATGTTGGGCTCCCTGAGCATGTTGTGCTCCCTGTGCATGTTGGGCTCCCTGTGCATGTTGGGCTCCCTGTGCATGTTGGGCTCCCTGTGCATGTTGGGCTCCCTGTGCATGTTGGGCTCCCTGTGCATGTTGGGCTCCCTGTGCATGTTGGGCTCCCTGTGCATGTAATATCAATTTTGCGATTTTCCAAAAATTTCAAATGAGCGATTTTCGGGCCATTTATGCCCACCGTGATTATTTATTATTATTAATATTTTTTTATGTTAGCTTCACCATTGGATTACAATAAAATGTTTGTGAATTGTTCACAGGTTTTCTTTAAGGAAATCTTTCTCAATATCCTTGAGACGCACACAAGCTCATTCCAGCATAAATGGATGGTAATGCAGGCTTTAACCAGGATCTGTTCAGACGCTCAGTGTGTGGTCGATATCTACCTTAACTACGACTGTGACATGTCGTTGTCTAATATATTTGAGCGTTTGACCGGTGACTTGTCTAAAATAGCCCAAGGTAGACAGGCCATAGAACTTGGTGCAACTCCAGTAAGTACCACCAATGAACTCCCGCGCAAGAACAGTGCAAGTAACTTGTGATCAAAACTCAAATTCTCCTTTGGAACTCAAAGAACTTCAAGGAGAACTTATATTTTGATCAGAGATCGCTTACGTTGTTCTTGCAAGGACAACTTCAATTGTTACCAAACTTCATTTATTCAATGTAAAAAGGTTAGTAACTTCACTGATGATTTGGGTATAATCTAGTCCTGTGTTGGAATAAAATATATAAAATACTAACGTCAGTAAAATCATGTAGAAGCTTTTTAATGTTCAATATACACACCAGTGCCTATCATTTTGTATTTTTGTGTGTGTTTTTCTCTACTAAACTGAATTATCATAACTGCAGGCTCAAGAAAGGAGTATGCGTCTCAAAGGGCTTGAGTGCCTCGTGTCTATATTGAAGTGCATGGTAGAATGGAGCAGAGAACTGTACATAAACCCTAACTCACAGGCTACGGCTGCTGCAGGTATGTGTCTATGAATGCATGCTGAGTGCTGTTGGTGTCTTTTTACTTGGGCTACCTGTGGTAGCCCAAGTCTTAAAACACCCGTTTGTTTGGTTAGTTAGAGGTTCCAGTCCATCCCAGCCACAGGAAGCCCGAGCTAGAGAGCATTATGTCATTCGACATGACAACTACATCACATAATGACCACAAGGTTCTTCGCTCGGTTTGATCGGTTGTTCTTTAATTTTTGGTGCTGAGCTCTGAAATGATGTGTTTTGAAGTTCTTCGTCACCTTCTACTCCAAACGCTCACTATGCTTACGGTAGGCCTACTCTAAAAGATGTCAGTGAACGAATTTGGACCGGGCCATTCCGCGAACTCATACAAGTCATAGCAAAATCAAATCAAACTATGAAATCAAATGAGCAAAATATGAGCAAATAATGGCTAGAAATGGCAAACAAATGACTACAAGTAAACACTTGACTATAAACTCTTGTTACTGCTTTAAATTCTTGAATTCGATAGTTCTTTTGATTTCATGTTTTGATAATAATTTATCTTTGTACAATGTGAGCTTGATTTGTGTCCCAAAGGATATTGATTTTATAAACCTTTCAAGAGCTTTTTAGTATAGACTTCAAAGAGTTATTTGGTGGCTTGTAATTTTTCTGTCCGAAAGTATATAAGGCCAAGAACTCGTAAGTTTATATTGTTGATGTTATCGCAGTTGAGTTTGTGAAATCGATACGGCGAGTTTATACATTGCCCAACCGTAAGCGTGCTAAGAAAACACGAAATTCTGTTCTTTGGAACCTTCTTTGTAAAATATAAATGCATCACAAATGTTCATTAACCATTGAACTTTAGTTCTTGGCTATATTTACGCTTTCCTGCTCGAGTATCGTCAATATAGAAGAGAAAATATACTTGATATGAATATCGAATTACGCATGCATGTTTACTACCGAGTCACGCAACTAGTGATGAAAAGTCACGCTGCGATGTCTACTGCTGTCCAAGGTTTTAGCACTTCTCTGAAATGTAGTTCTTTGGCTAAAATCTAAGTATTTATAATTTTTAGTACTCATTGATCAATCATCGATTTCTGTGGTACTCTAAACTTGCCATTTATATCAATGAAGTAGCATCTAAAAAAGGCAAACACTGTTTTAGCACTGTTTTAGAGATAGCACTAGTCAGTTCTGAAATAGTTCCCTAATGAAGGTTTTTGACAAGTACTCTTAACTTTGCCGTTTATAATTATACCCATTCTGAGCTGGTGTTGTCGACTATAGAAATCAGTACTGTTTTACAGTCTGTACCGTATCAAGAGAATATGACTGTTAAATTATGCAGTAACAGGCTAAAAATACCTTATAGTTTTCACACGTATGAAATGAAAATATGTTGACGTTTCGGCTGCACTGGTGGAAGCCTTCATCAGAATGATGGATTTTAAAGTTTGTAAAACAGTCTTGACAGCAGCAAACAATAGAAGGGAATATTAATGAAGTCAGAGATGGGGCTATTGTACAATGGCAGTAATCAGCAGGCGTCACGGAAGTGCAGTCCTTGAGTAGCTTTGTCCAGGTGGTACTAAGTCGGTAGGAATCTTCTCTGTTGAAGTTGTCGGGTCGTTTGTGGATTTCAATGGATTCTTGGATTAGACAAGGAAAATATTTTTCTGTTTTTGCAAGAACTTGAACCTGGTATCAATCAAATTCTATTTCTCAGGACTGTATTTTTAGGAAATGCATTTGCCTACAGTTTCACAATTTCTTCCAGCACAATAATCTCTAAATTCACCTGTGTAATATATTATACTACTGTACAGACCAATATCCAATAGCAGTGTAGATATTCTAACCCTAACTGCGTATGTATGTTTTGCAGATACACCAAACATTAAAAGAAAGTTAAGTGTAAATGAGAATGACTTGGCAGAAGTGAATAATGCTGAACTCAAAACTTATGACGGAAGTCAGGAATCCTTGAAGTCTACATCAGCTTCATCCAACATTATTACCCCAGACAACCCTGTAGAGTTTGAATCACTCAAACAGATGAAAGGGTTGATGGAGGAAGGAATAGCAAAGTGAGTTCATATTACAAAATAATGTCAGTTTTGGTTTTGAAATGGCGATGGTGGTGGTGTAGTTGCTGTCCAGTCCATTCCTTCCTTCTCTCCCTCCTTCCTTCTCTCCCTCCTTCCTTCCCTTCTTTCCTTCTCTCTCCATCCTTCCCTTTCCTTCTCTCCCTCCATTACAAATAGCTAGACTAACTTGTGTCTGTCCGTTGACTAACTTGTGTCTGTCCTTTGTCATTCTTCACAGGTTCAACAAAAGTCCAAAGAAAGGAATCAAGTTTCTTCAGGAAAATGGTCTCCTTGGATTGTCATCGGATGAGGTTGCAGAATTCCTTTTTAATGATGAAAGACTGGACAAAGTAAGTTACAAAGTCAAACAGTAACAGATAAATAAAAATATGGTATGGACTTGGAGCATTAGCCAGAATATAGATTGCACTAGATATGAAAGTTTAATACCGTAATATTTATTGTTGATTTTGCTGGGGTTTTTTTTTGTATTTTAATTCAGTCTCATCTTTTTATCACTAGTTACATTTGTATTATGTACTAAATTATCAATATCAATGTTTATATTTATGTTTTTTTTTACAGACCCAAGTTGGAGAGGCCTTAGGAGATCATGACGAGTAAGTGACCTGTTTTACTCCAGTATGTACTACTACTACACAACAGTTGCAACATTGTTTTCAATTAGACTCTATGATTTGATGTCTATGATTGACAGAGACTAGCTATTCTTCAAGTTCAAGTTTATTGAAAAGTTGAAATAACAAGTCAAGTTTGGCCACTAGTCTGCAAATAGTATTCACTAATCGAGGCAGACTAGTGTAAATTTACCAGTCACAACTAAGTGGTAGCATTTTATAATACACATGTACAAAAAATAAAAAATAAAAAAAAAAATAAAAAAACATGTACATACTTCTTTAAAAGCATAATAACTTGTTATTATTGGCAATTTGTTCAGTCACTAGACCTCCTTTTTCTTTTACTTTCACCTACAATGCATGTAATACACCCTGATCTAAATGGTGTTCCTATTGATTTTTACCATTACTTTGTACACAGTTCTGTCTTGCTTCTTTCATATATTTCTCATCACCATAATCATTTTTGATTTAATTTGCCAGCTTCAGCAAAGAAGTCATGTACCAATATATCGACAAGATAGACTTCACTGACATGGATTTTGTCAAGGGTCTTCGAGTATTCCTCAACAATTTCCGCTTGCCCGGCGAAGCTCAGAAAATTGATAGACTGATGGAAAAGTTTGCCAGTAGATATCTTGAAACTAACCCCAGGTATGTCGAACACTGGTTGATTCTTACCCTGCTTTACCAGAATATGCAATCTCTTGTTCATACAAAGTAGCTTAGTTTTCGTGTGTATAAGGGTATAGTGTATAGCGGTCATTACACTGACATAGAGCATTCATGTTCTACTGCTTATAATCCATGCCCAAGTTTTACGAAAGGTGGATAGCGCTATCCACCAAATAAATCATTATTATTTATCCATTGGATAACTTTAGTAGATAATAGCATCCACTTATCCACTGGATAAGGATTTATCCGGTAGACAACGCACCTTTCATACAACCCAGGCCTGGTTGACAGTCTTGGCAAGATCACGGCAGTTCATGGTAGACCTTGGGTGATAATGTAATTTAGGATCCTACAAGATCTTGGCAAAATCATGTAATGGAATTTCTTACATTTCCTGCAGGATCTTGAATGGTCATGGCAAGACCTTGTAAGATCTTGGATTAATTTTGACAAGATTCGCAACCTTAGCTTGTTTGCTAAGCCAAAGTACTCTGTCATATTATATTACTCCCTGTTTCTACAGTCAATGAGTAAAGAAACACAACCTAATCTTTGTTTTTCTCCACAGCAATTGTGTGTTTGCCAGTGCTGATGCGGCGTATGTGTTGGCTTACTCTATCATCATGCTTACTACTGATCTACATAATTCACAGGTGACGTTCTTTATGACCCTACACTGTCATCATTCATACTATGTTATTATTATAGGGCCATAAGTTTTTCAGCTGAAGCTGTAATATGTATTCCCTTGTAAAATAAAGTTTATTATTATTATTATTATTATTATTATTATTATTATTATTATTATTATTATTATTATTATTATTATTATTATTACTACTACTACTACTACTACTACTACTACTACTACTACTACTACTACTACTACTACTACTACTACTATTATTATTATTATTATATACTACTACTACTACTACTACTATTATTATTATTATTATTATTATTACTATTATTATTATTATTATTATTATCTTGTTAATAACCATTACTCCATCAAATCTGTATTTAGGTGAAGCGTAAAATCACCAAGGAACAGTATATCACAATGAACAAAGGAATTAATGACAGTAAAGACCTGCCACAGGAATATCTTGAAAGAATCTATGATGAAATCTTACAGAATGAAATCAAAATGAGAAAACCACCCAAACCTAACTCCAATAGATACAACACTATTTGTAAGTATTGTTTGGTCTTACATGATAGTGATGACGATGATGACGATGATGATGGTGATGATAGTGATGACATAATGATGTGCTGATGATAGTGATGATGATGATGACGATGATGATGTTGATGATGATGTTAGTGGTGAAAAATATATTTTGCATCTCCTCCACAGAGTGGCAATTCTAGAGGCATCACTCACTCACTCACACATAAACTCCTTACTACATGCAATATCCTCTACACCCAACACTTATCTCTCTGATGGTGCTGATGATAATGATGACATTTTGATTGTAATAAAGTAAATAATTTTCAATAAAGCTGAAGGTATATTCAGTCCTGTGGTGAAAAAAAAAAAAAATAAAAAAAAAAAAAAAATAAAAATTTTCAGTCCTGTGGTGGGTGTTTTGTTCAATGCGTACCTATGTATTCTACAGATCTTCAAAATGAGAAGCATCGCCGAGTACTATACTACGAAGAAATGGAACAGATGGCTCAGACTGCCAAGTCACTGATTGAAGGCGTCAGCCACGTCCAAACAACGTTTACCTCTGCTACACATGTAGAGCATGTCAGACCCATGTTCAAGGTCAGTAAACACAATAATTAGGGCTAATTAATCACCTCTCCATGCAACTGGTTGCTGAATTACAAATTAGGATGCAGTTTAATGTGGTAGGGTTGACTGCCTATAAAGGCAAAGTATTCTACCACCAGAGCACACTGGGCACCCAGAGAAACAACCCTTGAAGCAAAGGAGAGAATGGACATCTGGACATTCTTCTTCTCAAATGAATATTTGTTTTGTTTTGGATTATCTGATCAACTAATGTTGGTGTTGATTGTTTATACATCAGGTTACCTGGACTCCCTTCCTGGCAGCTTTCAGTGTTAACTTGCAACATTGCGATGAGCCTCAAGTACCGTCCTTGTGTCTAGATGGCATTCGCTGTGCTATTCGCATCGCATGTATCTTTGGACTGCAGGTTTGTCAGTGTTTTTGTTAACATGGATTAATTGAGCTGGCCAAACTGGCTAGTGGTTCTAGTAAAAATTATACTAGCAGGGTAGAGCAGACCCCAGTGTAGTGTTGTCTTAGTAACATGATTTGTTTATGTCCATAGCTGGAGCGTGACAGCTTCGTGCAAGCTCTGTCCAGATTTACTCTGCTCACAGCCTCAGGTCTTCATGAAATGAAAGCCAAGAATATCGACACCATAAAAACACTCATAACTGTGGCACAGACAGACGGCAACTATCTGGGTCATTCCTGGCATGAAGTAAGTAGCATTATACACATAACTGTTCAATAACAGAAACAATAGCAATTACAGAACTTAACCACAGATTTTCTGTAATCTGTTGAATATCAGGTTACCTGGAATCCAGGTCACACCCTTGGGATTTATACTCCTAGGGTTCATTGTTGACAGTCTTTTCTATTGTTCTTTACTATATATATATCTCCTTAGGTTTCATTATTTTTTGACTTGATAATGACGTGAGTAGCGTCGAAACATCATCAACTTAGTTGTAGATGTTATACAATGTAGTTGTTATAGTTTTTATTCTTATGGATTTTAAGAATATTTTAGCGTTCAATTTTTCTATAAAATGATTTATCATTGTTATTGTTTTTATTCTAGATCCTAAAATGTATCTCACAACTAGAGTTAGCACAAATGATCGGTACTGGAGTCAAGTCAAGTTCACTACCTACTTCCATGAACCTGCACTCAGGGAACTACCCCTCTGGGTCAGGCTATGTCACAATGAGAAGTCTCTCTACTCCTTCTCAGGAATACGTCACGGACCCCAAAAAGTTGGCTGGTATCCAGGAAACAGTGGGGGAAACAAGCTCTCAGAGTGTTGTCGTGGCTGTTGATAGGTGAGTAGTTTGCTTGATTGATGGGAAGGTAGTCAACAATGGCATTACCCAGTTACAATGTTACCAA
Organism: Actinostola sp. cb2023; assembly: GCA_033675265.1. NCBI lineage: Eukaryota > Metazoa > Cnidaria > Anthozoa > Actiniaria > Actinostolidae > Actinostola > Actinostola sp. cb2023. The sequence goes on along the minus strand of JAUJYZ010000118.1, from coordinate 595,502 downwards.
GTATTATGAATGATTGGCAAAACATTTGATTAAGGAAGCCATTTCTAAATTTTTTTTATGGAATAAAAAAAAAGTTTTTGACAATTAAAAGTGTTTCCTACCATAAGGTGTGTAGAGACGTGCCAATACAAAATTATCATTTATGTTAGTTATGGAAAATGTGCCACAATTTCAAATCATGTTTCTCTCTCCTATAGAGTATTTACAGGCTCAACCAAACTGGACGGTGAGGCTATCGGTAAGAACATAACTCAATAATATTGTTCAGCAGCTATTTTATCATCGTTTTTGTTAGTTTGATTATTAATAATAATTATTAAATTATTGTTCTTCTTTCAGTTGATTTCGTCAAAGCTCTTTGTATGGTGTCGTCTGAAGAACTGTCCAATCACAATCACCCTAGAATGTTTAGTTTAACGAAGATGGTAGAGATTTCATACTATAATATGGGACGTATTCGTATCGAGTGGTCCCATATATGGGCGGTGCTCGGAGAGCACTTTAATAAGGTAGTTATGATGTTGTTAATGTCATTGTTGTCAGTATCTTCTCATCCAATGATATATCAGCGTAACCACATCCATCATTGTTCTATACCCACAGTGCGGCTGTAATCCTAACGAAGACGTGGCTTTTTTCTGTGTCGACTCGTTGCGTCAGTTATCCATGCGATTCCTAGAGAAAGGAGAGTTGCCGAACTTCCGATTCCAGAAAGATTTCCTGCGTCCATTTGAACACATCATGAAAAAGAACAGGTAGCGTATCATTAATTTGATAGCTCGTTGATGGAATATATATGTTGTAGTTCAATATGGATTCTGGTACAATTTGTTTTGAACTGGTACAATTTGTTTTTAACTGGTACAATTTGTTTTGAACTGGTACATTCTGGCATTCTTAAAAGGGATTTTATTTTGGGGACTCATTAAAAAAACAGGGGCTTGGATTTTTTTAGGGGGTTCTCAAAAAGAACTAGATGACTTTCTGGCACCCACCCCTCCCTTCATTCTCTCCCTACCTATCCCTCCTTTCCATTCCTGTCTGCCTACATTAATTCTGTCTATTTAATACCATATTAACATATTTTTTTCAATTTTTGTCTTACCTTGTCTGGGACTCGAACTCCGAACTCTGACTGTAGACCAGCGCATTAACCAACTATGCCATTGAGGATTTCGATGTCGGTTTAGCATCACATTTACATTTTATTAATGTTTTTCATTTTCTATTATGTCATTATGTCATTTAAATTCATGCATGCGCGCTAGATCAAAACGTGGACTTAGCAAAATGGCGGATCACGAACCATGTAACGAGAAATAACAACCTGAAACAGGAAACTAAAAGTAAACATTCGCTTGTGATTTTCGTACTTGAAGACACATTTTATGAAAAGGCAAAGAAATTCCTAAACCGTCAAAGCGTACCTGTCTTGTTCTATAGTGGCGCCTGGTTCAATTCAAGGACCGGGCGCGAGTTGAGTTGTGAGCCGGTTCATTCTCTCCCTTGCTTCGATGAATTTTCTCCCGGTACTCCGGTTTTCCTCCCTCGGTAAAAACGAACTAGTGAGATGAGTGTTTGGTGTACAGAATATAGAATGTAGTAAGAAGTGAGTGTGAGAGTCTTGTCCCCACTAGCCATACTGATATCAACACTTGACACGTTAAACATGATATGTATTTATTTATTTTACTAGTAGCTGTATTCACATCGAGTGCCTGTATTGCTCTCTAGTAGAACGAAGCAGATTGTATTCACGTCAACACGTACTCGAACGTACATATGTACCTGTCTTGCTCTATAGTAGAACGAAGCAGATTGTATTCATTCCTACCAAGTCTACCCCAATACTAACCCTAAACCTAACCCCAAGGTACTTGATTACTATATAGCAATAAAATACAAAGTCTTCCCTATCCCTAACCCTAAGCCTAACCCCAAGGTACTTCATGATTTTAATAAAATACAAAGTCTTCCCCAATACTAACCCTAAACCTAACCCCAAGGTACTTCATGATTATAATAAAATACAAAGTCTTCCCCAATACTAACCCTAAACCTAACCCCAAGGTACTTCATGATTATAATAAAATACAAAGTCTTCCCCAATACTAACCCTAAACCTAACCCCAAGGTACTTCAGTTGTACCAGTTCAAAACAAATTGTACCAGTTCAAAACAAATTGTACCAGTTCAAAACAAATTGTACCAGTTCAAAACAAATTGTACCAGTTCAAAACAAATTGTACCGGTACAAAACCAAATTGTACCAGAATCCATATTGAACTACAACATATATCTCATCAGTGACTCACCATTGTTGTTCTGCCTGTTTTACTAGATCAGCAACTATACGTGACATGGTAGTGCGGTGTGTGGCGCAGATGGTGCACTCGCAGGCTCATAATGTCAAATCTGGGTGGAAAAATGTTTTCTCAGTATTTCATCTGGCTGCATCTGACGTCGATGAGGGTATCGTTGAATTAGCCTTCCAAACCACAGGTTAGTAGCTATTGTTATTATTATTATTATTATTATTATTATTATTATTATATTATTATTATTATTATTATATTATTATTATCATATTATTATTATTATAATTATATAATTATTATAATTATTGTTGTTGTTGTTGTTGTTATTATTATTGTTGTTAATTTGACAACTCTTGTATGTTTGTCCACTACAGCCCATCCTATTAGAGCGAATAACATGATTTTTAATAATAATAATAATAATAATAGTTTTAGGAAAAAACGAATAAAAATAAGAATAATTTTTTTTAATACCTTTTTCAGCGACAATATTTGAGAAGTATTTCTCAGCTACGATTGACTCGTTCCAAGATGCTGTGAAGTGTCTGTCAGAGTTTGCGTGTAACGCATCTTTCCCAGACACGAGTATGGAAGCCATTCGACTGATACGAAACTGTGGCAAATACGTCTACGAGAACCCAGAGGTAAGAAAAACTGTAAATGAAATTGTTTAGATCGACTTAGTAGGGTCAAGGATTACTGCAAGACATGAAAATCACATGTAATTTGCACTAAAAATGTGCATTACATTCCTAAGCTACATGTGACCTGTACCAACTAGACGTTTAAATGTTTTACCTCCATATAATTGCAAATATGGCGCAAATAGAACTAGTGTCATTGTCAACCTTTGGGGCTCACTTACAACAAGTACTGTCAATGTTAATTTGTTTATTCTTCTAGATGTTCAAAGACCACAGCTCTGAAGATGGCATTATCTCAGAGGCTGATAGAGTTTGGGTCAAAGGCTGGTTTCCAGTCCTCTTTGAACTCTCGTGCATTATTAACCGTTGTAAGCTGGATGTTAGAACAAGGTAAGGGCATGTACATACTGGTATATCAATGGTGAGCAATTTTATACCAACAACAATGGCAATTACCTTTCACCAAAGAACACTTCTCGTACAAGCAAGGTGTTGAATAAGTAGATTGTTCATTAGGAAGCTTTTGTTAAAGTGTACAATGTAGAGGCCAATTTCCCTTGGCGGTACTAACCAGACACCAGAAAGCAGTCACAGTACACACTATACTGTCATAACACTCACCCATACACACAGAGTTACATTAAGTTATACTTATCTATCATTTATCACTGCTCGTAGTTTCTTTTAGTTTTATTTATATTCTTCGTAGCAACAAAGCTTTATATAGAAATGAAAACTGATGGAGAATATACAGAACAAATGTTCGGAAAAAAGCTTTACTGAGTAAATAAACTGAATGACTGTAAGGTTTCTATTGGTCAACTTTACAAGAGTTAATCATAATACTAACATGTTTTCCAGGGGACTAACGGTGATGTTTGAGATCATGAAGAGTTACGGTCACACATTCCAGAAGCATTGGTGGCGTGACGTGTTTAGAGTGGTGTTCCGAATATTTGATAATATGAAACTGCCTGATCAACAGGTAGACTGGTCTGAGGTAACGAAAATTGAAATATAATAATAATAATAAGTTCTTATATACACATTGTCTCAATGTGCTAAATACAACCAATGGAGGACTTTTTCAGGCTGCATATGATAGGCGCCTACGGCAGCCGAGCAGCTTACAATCACGAGGAGTTAGTACATTAGTATGTTATGCCTCCAATTTTGAAGATCCTCACAGTGCTGTAAATAAAGGGTTTTATATTGGTTAATTAACAATGCAAATGTTATTATTGGTTATACAGAAGTCTGAATGGATGACGACCACATGTAATCACGCCCTGTATGCAGTAGTTGACGTATTTACTCAGTACTTTGAAGAGTTGTCAGATGTGTTGCTTGACGACATGTTCAGCCATCTACTGTGGTGTGTACAACAAGGTAAGACACGGCACCATATGGCCTTACGAGGGCTGCATGACTGTACATGTATGTGTACAAAATACCTGAAATTATAAAGGGTTTGATCAAGTGACATGATCAAAATCCAAATTCTCCTTTGGAATTCAAGGAAACTAAAGGAGAATTTAGATTTTCATCAGAGATCACTTTTGTTGTTCTTGCACCAATCCAAGTTGTGTGTACTGTCTGTCATACAGCATTGAAGTGGCTTCCTATTCCTAGTATTTTCCACCCTCCAATCACGTGGGTTTCTTGCAGTCATTCTCTAGTATACAATGAGAGTGAAATCATTGCTTCTTTTTGTAGATAATGAACAACTCGCTCGGTCAGGCACCAACTGCCTTGAAAACCTCGTCGTCTCAAACGGAGAAAAGTTTACCAATGAAATGTGGGAGAAAACCTGTAAATGTATCGAGGATATCTTTTCATCCACCTTACCCGAGGAACTACTAACCTGGAGAACTGATGTGCACACCTTGTCTCTGACTACCCCTGAGGGGACACCTTTACACAGCCCATCACGGGTAACTGCTTCTCATAGTGATCTTCTATTAGTTTAAGTAGTCAAAGAGTCGTTTTCATATGAATGGGAAACCTATGGCACAGAGTTATGGTCACGGTACGGGATCGAAGACATCTATTTAACCAATCACAGTGCACAAAATCATTGCTCAACCAATCAGAATGTTTGGACATGGCACAGTCACCAAATGGCACAAACCATACTGTAACTACTTCCCAAAGATATGAAAATGACTCTATATAAAAGTTTTTGGTGTATTATTTACATAATTAATATTACCCACAAGGTAGCCTTACATATGGTATGGCATTCTAGTTGGTGGAAAAGAGTTTTCACTGCCAATGGGCTACCTGTGTGGAGTTTTGACTGGGAGAGGCTAAGTCTAAACTTGTACAATGACAAAATCAAGTAACAGTCGTTACTTTGTGAACTTATTTTCTTCATCTTTAATTTCGTAGAAATCTATGGACATGGAATTCAGACCTGAGCATGACATTGTACCACGGCTACCAAATGGTGGGTTGGTATTGATAGCATGTTTAAATGTACAACAACACAAATATCTTGTACTGAATACCAATGTTGGGCAGTGTGGTTATTCACAGTTTACATTTCTAGATGATGAACAAACACAGGATTCCTACCAAGACAGCGAGCGAGATGACATTAGTGTTAGTAGTTTACCAATGGTGAAGTTTGAACCTGCAGATGCTGGCAACCCACAAAGTAAGTTTTATTGTATTCTCTCCTTCGTCCCGTTTCTATTTTCATCTCATTTCCTTTCATTCACTTTGCTGTAACTATTCCAACAACCTAGTATGTGTCTATGAATGTCTTGTCCTTGTTCCAGCCATAGATACAAGTAGGTTATGTTTTGTGTTGCCATAGATACAAGTAGGTTATGTTTTGTGTTGCCATAGATACAAGTAGGTTATGTTTTGTGTTGCCATAGATACAAGTAGGTTATGTTTTGTGTTGCCATAGATACAAGTAGGTTATGTTTTGTGTTGCCATAGATACAAGTAGGTTTGTTTTGTGTTGCCATAGATACAGGTAGGTTATGTTTTGTGTTGCCATAGATACAAGTAGGTTATGTTTTGTGTTGCCATAGATACAAGTAGGTTATGTTTTGTGTTGCCATAGATACAAGTAGGTTATGTTTTGTGTTGCCATAGATACAAGTAGGTTATGTTTTGTGTTGCCATAGATACAAGTTGGTTGTGTTTTGCAGGAACAACGTCTGAACAGCTCTTCACATGCCTGCTCATCAAATGTGTGGTACAGCTGGAGCTTATTCAGACAATCGATGATGTTGTGTTCTTTCCTGCAACAAGTCGAAAGGAAGATGCAGAGAATTGGGCATCTGCAAAGGTAAGAACACTGATAGACACACAGTTAGGCAGATAGACTAGACTGACAAACACACTGACCAATGGACTGACAAACAGACCGACAAACAGACTGACAAACAGACTGACAAACAGACCAACAAACAGACTGACAAACAGACTGACAAACAGACCGACAAACAGACTGACAAACAGATCAACAAACAGACCGACAAACACACTGACAAACAGACCGACAAACACACTGACAAACAGACCGACAAACAGACCGACAAACAGACTGACAAACATGCAGACAGACAACCAGATACAGACAAGAAATCCAGTAATTCTACAATAGATCAAATGTATTTGAACTCTTACATGGTCACCGACTGTTTCAGTGTGATGACCTTACGCGTGGCCGTGGTGACAGTACGATACCACCTGATGTTGGAATGTTCCAGTTTCTCAGCTCCAAACAACTCTTCTCATTCGTTAAATGTTTAGAGGATTCTCATCGATTTGCCAGGAATTTTAATTCAAACGATGAACAACGAACTTTCCTCATGAAAGCAGGTATTGTTGTGTACCTTGACTTTTCACTTCCTGTGTTATATCAGACTTTACTCATGCTTTGAAATTACTTCCAAGTATCTGTACATATTGGCCTGCGAATACAGCCGCATTTTGGCAGTTGCACCACAGGACCCATGGCACAACCACCAAAAAGTGGCTGTATTCACAGCTGGCTACATACATATAGGCACATATTTTGTGCAATACGTTCTTCTAGTTATGTTGAGTTCATGTTGTCCTTAGTAACATTGAAATGATATTGTCGTTTCTAGGTTTCAAAGGAAAATCAAAACCCAACCTTCTAAAGCAAGAGACATCCAGTTTAGCTTGTCTTATTAGAATCTTATTTCGAATGTATTTGGACGAAAATAGGAAAGATGCATGGCAAGACGTAGAAACTCTTATTTTAAGGTCAGAACACTTTCTTTCTGTACTTCCTCACAGCGCAGAGTTCATTTGAAGATAGTTGGGATTCTAGCTTTGACAACAAACTTGGTTTTTAGTAGCGTCCCTCCGCTTCTTTGTCATTGCTTTCCTCACAATAATTCTAAGATTGAAAAGCCAGACCTGGAACTTGCTCGAGTGTGTGACTAAATCCAATAGGTCTGCACAGGGGGGAGGGGTAGATACTATTCTAGGCAGCACCCTACTAGAGTACAAGGTCGATTGCTGGCCAATTAGAACCTTGGGGATGTCCCATGCTAATTACTCATAATTCAAGACACACAAAAGTGCAGTGAATGACCCATGTAAATGTGTTTATCATTACAGAATCTGCCGTGAATCCCTTGCTTATTATCTGTCTCTGGAATCAATAAGCCACCGCGAGGCATGGAGTTCCCTTTTATTATTGTTCTTAAACCGTATATTTCGACTTGAAGACCATAGGGTAAGTCCACAATTATCTTGGGAGGGGTGTTGGGAGGGACATTGGGAGGGGTGTTGGGAGGGACATTGGGAACGGTGTTCGAGGGACATTGGGAGGGGTGTTGGGATGGTTGTTTTGGCACTTGGAGAACATGCCAACTCCCTGTGGTGTCCACAATACACTAGCCAGGGTGTGGCAGTGCTAGAGATATGGAAGAGAAGAATTTGAAAAACAAAAACCTTCTATCCATCCCAAGATCCCATTCATTCTACTTAGTATATATTAATAATAATACACTTTATTTCACGAGGGTGGAATACATATTAAAGCTCAAGCTGAAAAACTTATGGCCTTCATATTCCTTTTGTCGTCTAGTTTAAGGTCCATTTGAGTACATACTACCCAATGCTGTGTGATCTAATGCTACTCGACATGAAGATTGAACTCAGAGCAGTACTACGTAAAATGTTCCAAAGAATAGGACCCGTGTTTGGCATCTGTGAATTAGAACACTAGTTAACTCATACCTTGATCGACACACCAATGAACGTAGAGGTCGACGCTCTCTGGTTTTAGACGCTTGCTTGGTTGTAGGACCATCACATTCATCAGGATGACTTGTCCCAAACCTTCCTAAAATCTAGAGATGCCGAGAGGAATCCCACCCTGTTCCTCGAGGGAGACACTATGTACTACTCAGTAATGATGTAATGTAGTTTTAAAATGCTATGCAGATTAGAATGACATAACAGACGGCGAACAGTATAATACAAATGATTTCATGAAGACATTATATCAAGCAAGTGCTGTGTAGTGTCTCCCTATTCCTTTCAAGGCCACCGACTTGAAGCCGACATTGAAACCCAAAGTGATGTACACCCAGGAATGCATGACCTCAATCCAACTTTATGGACATTGCATTTGTAACATTAGTTAGCTTGTATAAGCATGAAATTTGTGGTCATTTTGCCATGTACTGGATCAGTTGCTACTGCGGCGTCAGTTTTGACAATATAATCATTACCTGTCCTTACTATCTGTAACACATGCCAGTTTGTTTTGAAGTCAATATACTTTCTCTACGTCGTACTATGGGTCTTCTGTAGTTTTCATTACTTCGGTAGACTCCTACGCAGCCGTTTTTAGTTCCGTCACGCAATGCTCTCAGCTCAAAACAGCTGCGTGGGAGTCTATTACTTCGGGAGATGCATAAAAATGACAGCAAGTTTATCCAAACATCCCTTGTTTTTGCTTACGCATTAGAGCAAGTGTGTTGACAATAATGAAAAACAAACCACGTAAACCAATCACAAGTATCAGAGTAATCAACATAACCATGGCAACGAGATGATCACATGATCATGGGCTCATGTCTCGTTATTGACAACAGAAGCTGAATGGCACTGACAAGGGGTTGGTACTAATGAATAATGGCCACGTTAACCCATTAGATGGTCCAATGTAAATGATCAATGGAACTAAATAAAACACCCACAATGCAATGCTTCTCAGTGATTTCATCTCAGTTTAATAAGACTTTGGTACAGTAAAATGAATGACAATATAAGGACCTTTACTATCCCCTCTGTTGGGCCCTATCCTATGGGGGTATGGGAGAGTAAGATGTGCCTCCTTGTAGAGACTAGATGTAGAACTGTCACTTTTACTGCTGAACGTATTCATGAATTCCAGTATCAAGGAAGCTACTGTAGCTTTATGGAAAGCATTCCATATCAACCTACTCCTTCCCAGTTAACCACTTATACAACAATCCCTTGAGACTGTCAACACGTATAGTCATGGAAAGATGATTGTGCAGTCTGCATTCAGTACAGAAACTAGGCATTTGCAGGCATTGGTGCAGTGATATAAAAGCTATGTTACATCAAATATAGTAATTTGTATATTGTCTAAAGAATATTATTTATTGTGATGAACACAGCAGACGAGCCATGGCCATGTTGCGATTTTTAGTGTTTACTCTAGTATACAGTCGGGTTAAATGGTGATTCACAAATATTGTGACGAGTAGTAAAGGATGTTTGTTTCGTGATTTGCCTGACTGTAGGATTGGTTTAGTTAGTCGGGTAAGAAGGAAACATGAGGTCTGGCTTTAAAAAGACTGTCGACAACCGATGGATCCAAGATGGTTGACAAGTCGCCTGTGTCACGGTCATTCTTGGCAACCTGCCGGAGAATACGCCTCATTATTTTACCCGATCGTGTCTTGGGTAAAGCAGGAGCGCTTTGGACCACATCTGGTGAGGCAAATGGACCGATCTTGAGACGAACTGTGGAACAAACAGGAATAAATAATTATTAGTTGCTTTTGGTTGAAGTACTTTGGTCACCCTTTGATACAATATTTAATCTCTGTGCTCCTTCACTTGAAGTGATTAACTAGGGGGCAGACAGTACACCCTCTACCCCTCCCTCCATCAGTGCTCCATCCTACAGGTATTTAAAGCTACATTGAGCTACACAGATTTAGAAGGAAGTCAAAACAAGGATTCAACGTCATGAAGAAATGAGCACCTTTTAGAAAGCTGTGCACAACCACACCACACCCTTGCCCTTAGAGGTGTACAAAGATTAATGTACAAATGGTATAAATATGTGTCATCATCCCAAAGGGGATCGAGAATGAAGCCAAAATGACAAACAGTACAGCTATTAAACTCAACCCAAAAAAGTCCTATGGTCCACAATATAATGTAACCCCCCTCCCCCCCAAACAAAAATTTCCTTTGCAGCAACAGCACCAACAAATTCAGACCACCAAAATAGTTCCCCAAAAGGGCTTCACACATCCCCACCACTCATACCCAAGTACCCCACCTACATGTACAACTACCCCACCTACATGTATAACTACCCCACCTACATGTACAACTACCCCACCTACATGTATAACTACCCCACCTACATATACAACTACCCCACCTACATGTACAACTACCCACATGTATAACATCACTACCCCACCTACATGTATAACTACCCCACCTACATGTATAACTACCCCACCTACATGTATAACTACCCCACCTACATGTATAACTACCCCACCTACATGTAACTAACCCACCTACATGTATAACTACCCCACCTACATATACAACTACCCCACCTACATGTACAACTACCCACATGTATAACATTACTACCCCACCTACATGTATAACTACCCCACCTACATGTATAACTACCCCACCTACATGTATAACTACCCCACCAACATGTATAACTACCCCACCTACATGTATAACTACCCCACCTACATGTACAACTACCCCACCCACATGTACAACATCAAATACCTATATTCTTGAGTTCTTTAATCAGTTGTTCATTCATCTCTGCATCCTGCAACAACACACCATCAGGTCAGTCAAATCAAAGCAGTTTCTACTAATTTCTCAGATATAATAATAATAATAATAATGCTAATTCAGACCACCAAAATTATATAATGCTAATATATTTATTGGAAAGACTGCTACAAACATGCATAGAAGAAATAACAATATACATATACTCAGCGCACACCATAAACATACCTCCATCAGTGATACGAAGCAATAAATTCCTTCTCCTTTCTCTTTATGTGGACATGATACCTGAATGAGTTATTGAAAGGGTTCATTAGAAAGTATATCCAGCCCCCCCCCCCCCCCCCCCCCCCAAGGGTGCTCTCAGTCCCTGTCAACTAGAGCACCTTAGAAATTCCGAGAGATACCTACCACTGCTGCTTCGCTGACTGAGTCATGTTCGACTAGAGCGCTTTCAACCTGAGCTGTAGACAGAAGATGACCTGAGACATTCATGCAGTCGTCAGTACGGCCTGTTACCCAGTACATCCCATTCTCATCACGCCGACAACCTGTTGAATAGAAGATCATTAAATCTATGTATGGCTTACTCATCAGTGCTGCTTTGTATATCAATGATGTAGTGTGTTTCTATAACATACATACATACCAACGGTACATATTAAACTTTATTAACGTGTTGAAAACTTCTAGCGTACCACAAGTAGTATACTAATCAAGGACACTAAGTGACAGGTTGCATTGATGTATTGAAGTAGCTAAGACTTCATTACAGTGCAACGACTTCAACCGGAGCCACTTAGATAACGTGAATGCTCTCTCCTCATTGGCTGAAGTACACAAATTTTGAAATTGGCTTTGTTTTCGTCTGAATTGTGATTGGTTCTCAGTGGCCCCGGTTACAGTAGTCGCACTGTAAAGTATGGTTACAGTGTACATACAGAATGTATCGCACAACACAGCAAAGACTATTGTAACATTTTTATCAAAAGTGTCCATATACCATATCTACTCAATAAGTTTTTCATCTTTTTTCGTCATTCAAAGAGAAGCAATAATGTGTTCTAATTCCTTACCATCACCAGTCAGATAACCTCCCTTGAACTTGGAGAAGTAGACATTCTCAAACCTACTATGGTCACCATAGATTGTACGTGCAATACCAGGCCATGGGCGCTTCAATACCTGTGTTATAATAGAAGATATAAATAACTCTCACTGGGATCCCTATATCTTTCTTTCCTTTCACCACCTACCACAGGAAGCCCATCACTTTGACTGCAATCATTTATCGAGGGTTTGATTTATTTAGGATTTGATCAGTGATCACTTACGCTGATCAAAATCTAACTTCTCCTAGAGGCTCTTTGAATTCAAAAGGATTTTGGTTGATTTTGATCACATTAACTAATAGTAATGGGTTAGTGTTATTTTCTTACCAGATAGCCTTCGCAGGGTCCTTCAAGCTCCTTTCCACTCTCATCCATAATGGCTGGCTCAATACCGAAGAATGGATAGGTCTAAAACATGACATGTTTTTCAAATGCTTAGTAAGACTTTTTACATTCCTCTCTAAATCAAGTTGTCATGAATGTATGTCTTAGTTATGTCATACACTACTCCATAACAACATATCGATAATAAATCATCCATAACATTAAACAATATCTCATAGCAAATACTTACAGCAGCTCCTGGTCTCATGGGTGTGGCCCCTGGTAGGGGCGCAAGCACATGGCCCCCCTACAATACAACATCAATGAAGTAAGGAAACACAAAGTCTGATATGTACCGCTCCATGCTACATGTATACTTACGGTCTCTGTTTGCCAGTATGTGTCTACAATAGAACACTTTTCATGGCCGACAGCTTGATAGTACCACAGCCACGCCTCGGGGTTGATGGGTTCACCTACAGTACCCAAGACTTGGAGGCTTTCAAGGCTACGCCTGTAGAAACGAGAAAGGATTATATGAAGTTATATTACTTGAAGGGGAAAGGAATTGGTGAGTTTTACCGTCAGCCGTATACTTACTTCTTGACTTCTTTACCAAACTTCATCAAAGCTCTAATAGCAGTAGGTGCCGTGTAGAACTTTTTGACCTTGTACTTGTCAACTATGTCCCAGAAGCGTCCAGCGTCAGGATAGAATGGTGTGCCTTCATACTAAACAACAACAGATATCAGTATCTTGTTGGAGATGTTTTAAATAAACTGTTATTATATTATTGGATGTCAAGAGGTGACACGCAGGTTCTCAGAAGAGCTGTTGTGATTGGATAATACAAACAATAGAATTCATTATCTACTATTGTCTACTCGTTCTATTGTTTTGTTTCTATTGTTTTACTCTAATAGTATTGACCCAATTGGCATAGATCTTCTAAGAGCTGCAGGCCTGCCCACCACAACACAATAGAATTCATTATCTACTATTGTCTACTCGTTCTATTGTTTTGTTTCTATTGTTTTACTCTAATAGTATTGACCCAATTGGCATAGATCTTCTAAGAGCTGCAGGCCTGCCCACCACAACACAAGCACAATAGAATTCATTATCTACTATTGTCTACTCGTTCTATTGTTTTGTTTCTATTGTTTTACTCTAATAGTATTGACCCAATTGGCATAGATCTTCTAAAAGCTGCAGGCCTGCCCACCACAACACAATAGAATTCATTATCTACTATTGTCTACTCGTTCTATTGTTTTGTTTCTATTGTTTTACTTTAATAGTATTGATCCAATTGGCATAGATCTTCTAAGAGCTGCAGGCCTGCCCAATGTCAAGTCTAATTTTTTTCCTCCCAGGGAAGGGGTGAGCAGTGGATGTTGAATCTAATGTTTTTCCTATCAGGGGAGGGGTGAGCAGTGGATGTTGAATCTAATGTTTTTCCTATCAGGGGAGGGGTGAGCAGTGGATGTTGAATCTAATGTTTTTCCTATCAGGGGAGGGGTGAGCAGTGGATGTTGAATCTAATGTTTTTCCTATCAGGGGAGGGGTGAGCAGTGGATGTTGAATCTAATGTTTTTCCTATCAGGGGAGGGGTGAGCAGCGGATTCATTTTCTAGCTTAATTTTCTCCCTACTAGGATTGGGGTGAGGAATACTTACTATTACACTAGTAGCACCATTAGCCATTGGACCATAGGTAATATAACTATGTCCTGTTATCCATCCTATATCGGCAGTACACCAGTACACCTCCCCAGGATGATAATCAAAGCTATATCTGTTCATCAACATAATAATACACTTTACAGTACGACATATGGACAATGTATTCACACACTCAACCTAAAACAATGGAATGTCTCGCCATATCTGATTGGCTGATTACGGTGACAGGAGTATGAAAATACGGTAAAAAATGGTCATATCGATTTTATCGACAATTTTGTCGGCGATTCAGTATTGGCAATTTTATTGCAACCACAAATCACCCGTGTAAACTACTGGCGATAAAATCGCCGATACCGATAAAATCGGCGATAAAATCGGCGATAAAATCACCGAAACCAATAAAATCACCGATAAAATCACTGATACCGATAAAATCACTGATACCGATAAAATCGCCAATAAAATCGCCAATCGATAAAATCGGCGATAAATTCATCGATAAAATCACCGATACTGATAAAATCACTGATACCAATAAAATCGCCAATAAAATCGCCAGTGTAAATGGTCCTTTATGCAATTCAACTACTGACAGTATGTTTACAATGGAAGCAGCTTTATTTTAAGATTGAATGAAAATTGTATCATTGTTTTGCGTGTCTGATTAAACTTACTTGAAAGTAAGAGCAGTGTACAGCATATATCCTGCTGTCGTGTGTAACAAACCCTTTGGTTTACCAGTAGAACCACTGAAACCAACAATTACTATTATATTACAAGCTAGCAATCAGCAAACTCCAGCAGCTACTTGCAACATCAGTGCCGCCTGAATTTTTCAATTCCATCTGCCAATTTTTACATGTCGATTTGAAGTATTTTCGTTATTTCGTTATATGTCCACCCACTATACTCCAGTAAGAGCCATCGGCAGGGTTTTTGAGCAGAGACTCCAGACACTTTACTTGGCTCTTTGGATGTCACGGAATGGCTGCTCTACTGCTATTTTGTGCCCCTGCTACTTACAAGTTTGTCCTTGTTATTGTAAAACTAAACAAAACCCCTTCTACCTACTTAGCATTTAAACCTCTTTCACAGGGTCAATATAACTTCTCTAATGACTGCATGTATCTATGGTTACCTTGTATACAGCATAAATAGTGGATCCTCACTATCCATCCACACAGCGTCACACTGATCACTTGCTGTAGCCATTAGTTCATGATACCAACTGTCTACTTTATCGTTGAATGGAGTCTAAAAGAGAAGAAAGTAGTGTGTTCTAACGTCACTACTGAAACTACCACCAACACTATCGATCATCAGCATCCTCATAGGACGTAGCGGAAAAACGGCAAAGCTGCTGTTTTCATACAGTTTTCATTAACTGGCAATGATACATCAAAAACTGTAAGTGATACATTTGTGCTACCATTACTCAAAACTTGTGGCAAAATCTTATTAAGTTACAGTAAAGCTTCTCGGAGATATTTACGAAAACGATGGTTTTTCTGCTGATCAAAATGTCACCTCTCCCAAAGTACAAGGCCTTATATCTCTGAGACACATTCACCGAACTTTGGTGGTATTTGACATTTTGTTATTTGAGCATAAAAGGGCTTGTATACAAAATATTGAGCTTAACAACTTATAGGTGTCCTTGTTAGAACAGGCTATAAAACGTTTTTCCACTCTGTTTCCTCATTAGTCATCATCATCAATGTCATCATCATCATTGCCATCATCAATGTCATCATCATCAACATTATCATCATCATCATCTTCAATATCCAAAGGAATATTATTACCACCAACAGTAGCGTCAACATCATCATTGTTACCATCATCAATGTCATCATCATCATTGCCATCATCAATGTCATCATTATCAACATTATCATCATCAATCATCTTCAATATCCAAAGGAATATTATTATTTATTAATATCTACTACCACCAACAGTAGCGTCAACATCATCATTGTTACCATCATCAATGTCATCATCATCATTGCCATCATCAATGTCATCATTATCAACATTATCATCATCAATCATCTTCAATATCCAAAGGAATATTATTATTTATTAATATCTACTACCACCAACAGTAGTGTCAACATCATCATTGTTACCATCATCAATGTCATCATCATCATTGCCATCATCAATGTCATCAACATCACTGTCATCAGAATCATCATCATTATCAATGTTATGATTGTAATCACCACTATAGCAGCAGCCATCACACAAAAGGTCTCAATCATCTACTTTGGTGTTTCAGGAAGAGTGAAGGACCAACATACATGACAATGATAGAGAAATCATATCTAGGGGCATCAAACGTACATTTAGTTGTTTGCATGGTCGTTTAGCAGTAGGACTTGTGGTACCATTTTCAGCATTACTTGCTGATTGTGATCCAAGATGTTGTACTACAATACATGTCTCGACTTCAAATTTTCTGTTAGAAACAATGATAAGAGATAGATAGGCTCTGTTAATGTGTATTATAAACATAAACAACAAACTTATGGCTTATCTAAACACTTCACTAACCACAGAGATTCAATAATGTATAGGTAATCATATGGTATCAAGTATATTTTTCAATTACGTCTGAAATTACTGGCAAATGCAATTTGGGCTTTTTTGAAAAACACATCAATAATTTACTCACTCACTAGATCAATATTATTTACTCCCAACAAAAAACAACGATGTATGATCACCCAATAATAATATTCATGAAAAATTTATATTCAGAGTTTAAGCATAAGGTTCAGTGCACATGTGATTTTATCCCGATTATTTCACCTTCTTTTGGTAACATGTGTTATTTTTAAATAACAAAAGAATAATTAATAATTATAATCGGGATAAAATTGCATGCGCACTGAACCTTATTCTTAAACAACTCTGAACTGGCTTATTGCACTGCAGTGCCAATTAACATTTAATTGCACAGTCTGCTCTTAGCCAATCAGAATCAAGAAATTTTTCATGAATACTATTATAATAGCAGGTATTTTCCTTGTGGTATGTTATATATTCCACTTACTGTTCTAGACAGATATCTTTAGCATCATCAGCAATCTCTTTCAAGTTAATCAGCTTAAGACCTCGATAGGAACCATCTGAAGTGAAAGCAATGCGAATTCAAGAACACCACAAGTGTGGTACACAATTCATTACAAACAGTACAACGGTTCAAAGTGTGCCCCCCACTCAGGTATAAGAGTTCTGTTGATATGTGTAAGTTTCTTTTGGGTTGAAAGTATCAAAATAATTTGGAAATTTTTTGGGTTTTGCTTCATTTGCACCATAGGACATTATTACTTTTGAGTTGAGTATTAGTTGTATTGGACTTTTCAGGGGTTGATCATTTTGCTTCATTTGCACCTCCCTGTCACTCGCATACCTGAGTACCCCTCCCTCCCATGCCTGAGGTTCAATAATCAGTGGTGGATCCATACTAGTCTGGGGGTCTAGTTTTGTCATGCCTGAGGTTCAATAATATTGATTGTTATACCCCCCCCCCCCCCCCCCCCAATGCATGGAAACAAATTTAATTATTTCACATCTTTGAATTTCGTCACACAATGCAATGTCTCCTCACATATCGCATTGTGTGACGAAAACTAAAACCGCTGAGAAGGAAACCAATGTGGGAACAGAAGTGTTGGAGTCAGGCAGAAAATCCAGAGATGATTTGGTCATTTTTTATTATTATTATTATTGGTAATAATATTATAACAGTGTCTTCTAGATGTAACAGCACAAACCTGCAGTTATCAACACCTTGCATTCTGAATCTAGGATTCTCTCGGCAAGCGATTGAGCAGAGAAACCACCAAACTGAAATGAAAAAATGTATTAAATGAAAATTACTTTATCTCCATTATTGTGCTGGGCTTCATTCCTAAAAGATAAGAGGAGAACTATGGCCTAATATAGACATAATATGAGCATAAACTGCTACCTACATGAGGGGTGTCGAATGGACAGTGCAAAAAGTCAAGGCTCGCAAAATTTCGGTCAAATTTTGCTGGTCTCAAAGTCTCATTTTCCCTCCCGCAAAAAGCATCTCAGAGTCTTGAATTTTGAAAACAAAAGAAATCGGTGGAAAAGTGTCTAGGGATCGCAAAAATATGCCTTGTTTCGGAGTCTCGCCTTTACCATTCGATACCCCTTAAATGTAAGTGCCAACTTGTACCCAGTCATTTTGGGGCTGTTCCATGCACACAGACCAATAAATGACTGGGTACAAGGAAGCTAACAATACTTACAACAATAGAATGTATAGCTCCAATCCGTGCACACGCTAACATTGCTACTACAAGTTCAACTATCATAGGCATGTAGATGGCTACTCTATCACCTTTCTTAACTCCTGAAGATAAAAATAAATTATTATTATTATTATTATTTAAGAATAAAGTATACAAAACATGGTACATTCAAGCAATACACATATTACGTACATCCTGATGTCTGCAGAGCTTTTAAGCATGTGTTATACATACCTTTGTCGTATAGTACATTAGAAAACTTTTTAACTTCTTTTAATAGTTCGGCATAAGTTATTTCTTTTTGGTCACCTACAAAATTGCCTTCCCTGTATAAAACAAAGCCTAAACTTTACCACTTATCGCTGTAGTCGCCACCCAAGACAAAAGTTGCGACTGATTATATAAAGTGCAAATAAAGTATTCTTCTTCTTCTTCTATTCTTCTTCTGGTAAGTTTGCAATACAAGCATGAGTTCCAGACTTCCGGTACGCGCGCAATGCATTGTGAGATTATTACAAAGGAAACGTGAGCACCAAGTGAGCAAAAACATAGCTTGGGCTCCCTGTGTCTAGAATTGGTGCTCACTTTTCTTTTGTAATAATCTCATAATGCATTGTGTACGTACCGAAAGTCTGGAACTCTTGATGCTTGTATAGACTTCCGTCAATCATAAACATTAAAAATGGCTTCCTTGATGTCTAGAGTCTAATTGCAAAATACAAGATGTGACTTCTGTCTTGGGGGCAGGCCATGTAGTAATGTAATAAAATAGTTTTTTTCTTCCTCTGTCCTATCCCCTCCCCCTCCAGTCTCCTTGTAGTACAGTTTATCATTGATCCTCAACCAGACATTTCAAGAGACATTATGTAACAGACAATGTGATAATCAAATTAATTGTCCATTGTAATCCAAACACCCAGACAATCATGTACATCAACTATATACTACAACAGCAGAGATAGCATTGTTAGAAGACCCCTAAACAACAAACAGAAACACACTTCAAAGGAAGTTGAGATCAAGTAATGAACAACAACAACATGACCACACCCATAACACACAGAAACCCATTTATGGGTGCTAGCTAGTACGAACTAGTACCAATATATTCACCCCATCAGTCACTCAACCATCTAAAGCACAAGACAACCTGCAAAAATTGGACACCAAAGAACCAGCCAAAACAATAGCACAGGAAAAGGCTACCAAAAGAAATAACCTTTAAGCCAGACACTGTACCAGATCTGTCATCATACAAGTTGTTATTTATTTAGTTTAAAAAAAAGATACACATTAAAAATAGACGACAATCGTCACATCAAGTTTAATATGGAACACAGAGATTTATCAAGGAATAAAAATGTCTCATCTATCAAACTCAAAACCTTTGAAAGGAGAAACAGCCTTTCATTCATTCGTTTCAGAAAAATTGCGCGGTAAAAAAAATCGTACCACCTTCCTCACACCCCCTTGTTATGCAATAAGTCAAAGGTCTCTTCAGTCTTCAGCGAGGTTTCCAAAACTGGTAAGCAGACAGCTATGTTTTGTCTTTGTATACTGCTTCTGTACCATATTATTATATAACAAAAAAAGCTATATAAAGACTTACTTACATGTGTTGCACGCACGAACGATTCGGGAGTTCTTGACATGCAACACACGAACTTTTTTAAACTTAAACTAATAAACTAATAAGCGTCAAGTGACTTCAGAAAACTGTTAGAGAACTGTTAGATACAGTTACGACAAAAACACTATTAATATTAAAGCGTTTGACACGTCGCTCGCAGTTCCACGTCAATATTAAGGATAAGTTATTCAGAGGGATTCATTCAGAGTAGCAGGATTCTAAACATTGAAAGAAAGATTACACAACTCACCAGTAAAACGCTACAGTATCTGCTAAACCTTTATCTACATTCCTATCCAATACGTTATAGCACATATTCGTTTTAGCTCCTTCCATCCATTTAACACTGACGCTACCGTGGTTCATGTCAAAGTTGTAGCTCAAAAAGCTTTCTGGTTTCGGTGGGACATGCCAGTGAAAGTCTTTAGCAATGTCACCCCAGAAACCCGCTGGGTCATCCAAAGACCGCTTGTGCATAGCACGGTAAGTCTCCATGTCTGCTACGTGGGCTACCTTCTTGATTTCTTCAGAAGGATAAAACCAGCCCTCCAGTTCCTTTTCCCGCTCCGAGTGTGCAGCCGCCATTTTGCAATCCATCCGAATGGCAACACGATACGATAAAGACTGTGTAGGGGAGGAGTAGGTAAGTCAGCAAAGTCATTATCGGGGAGTGGGGTCAGGCGGTAGTTTACTTCCTGTTCTTGGGAGGGATCGTAACGGAAATGAATAAAATCAAGCTAATTCATATCGGTTCCTGTGCGGAAGTTTTATTTTTTCCCATCCTCGGAAACTCATTGAGGTTACTCATCTATCAAGGGCAATTTCAAGGGCCACATTGGGAAACTCTCTTTTCAACTATCCCCAATCCCCCTCGGCTCCACTGAACTTTTGAAGGAAGGAAAAATGGAAAGAGATAAGTTCAATAACTTTTACCAAAATTCTCAGTTTACGTGGACAATGCTTTCGCATCAAGTGTAGGACCAATCAAAATAATATACACCTATTCCAAAAATCGTTGTCCCCGCCGAAAGCAACAAGCAAGAAACTGACGACCGCAAAGGGCATTGGGACTTTCTCCTTATTCATTTATTCATCCGTAGACATTTTGACAACATGCATTTTCAAATGGCCGAATAGTTCCAAATGATTGCTATTCAACACTCGTAGGGATAGCTTCTCAAGTACCACAGATAAATTAATTAATTAGGAGATTCCCAAAGTCCTTTGCGGATGTCAGCTTGTTGCTTGTTGCTTTCGGCCTGGATATTTGGAATAGGTGTATATAGAGTGATTCCAATAAACCTGGGCACTACCAATTAGCTGTCAGTGTTTATTAGATGCAAGGAAACAAAAGAAAACAAGAGTGAGTGTCTAATAGTGTGTATATTGATGTAGTTAGTAATGCCCAGGTTTATTGGAATCACTCTATACAGTTTGGTCAACAAGTTGTCTATTTTTGGTGGCTACTGATACCAATCAGCTGTTATCAAAGATGTCAAAAGTCCTTGAATCTCGTTATTTACTTTCAACTGAGGGGCAAAACTGCCCTCCATGTGCTATCTAGCTATAGCCTGCATAGCTGTCCCTTTCGGGAAAGGGAAAAGGGAGGAGAAGGGAAGGGGCGCAGGCTATCTGCTATCAAACAGAGTATTTAACAGCTGATTGATATCAAATAATGGGTCAAAAACAGCACATTTTCAACTAAACATGGCTTAGCTATGCTTCTCGTCTCACCTGCAGCCATTTTTAGTGTTGTCATGCAATGCTCTCTACTAACTTTAGTGTGCATGACTACACTAAAAACGGCTGTGAGGGAGACTATCCCAATTAAAACAGTATTGTTTGTAACGTTCCTAGGCAACCGTGTACCAACACAAGCAAGTTTGATGCTTCATAAGATTATAGTATCTCAGGAATATATTGTGGCGTTGACATGTAAATATTACAAGACACATTGGATTTGATGACATTTTTATTAACTTTATTTAATTTCATTTTGGATGTTTGATAATCAACATTATTATTATCATACAGCGACATTGCAGTGCTA
Source organism: Actinostola sp. cb2023 (assembly GCA_033675265.1). Taxonomy (NCBI): domain Eukaryota; kingdom Metazoa; phylum Cnidaria; class Anthozoa; order Actiniaria; family Actinostolidae; genus Actinostola; species Actinostola sp. cb2023. Next base: position 573,404 of record JAUJYZ010000118.1, on the reverse strand, counting down.
CGCTACAGGACATTGAAAAATATAAATACAAAAAAACTTACAAAATAAATATACAAAACAAAAAATATTTTGGTATTGTTAATAAGGAACGCCCACTTGTATCGACCGGATCACATCATTGAATGACAACCAGGTTTTGATGGTCATTGATGAAACATTCTCAAAAACTTGGAATTGTGTCACTCAGTCTTAAATATAACTATACAAATAGAACAGTGCCATAATAATCAGCTTGTAATAATGCATTATAATTAGCTGGTGCCGATAGAGTGCTATTTAGAAAAGCGTGAAATAGTACTAACTTTAAATAGTACTAAATAGTGCTATTTCTATTGTTTTCTATTGTTTCATTAGTGCTATTTAGTACTAATTAGTTACAGTATTTAGTTTTCAAGCTTTTCTAAATTGCACTCTATCAAGTGGGCCCTTTTACTAGAACAATAATTACAATTTATTTGAGAAATATTAAAAATGCTATCACTGCAGTTCATTAGTTTTGTCCTTATTTTTCTAGAAAATGAATCAGGAAAAGGTACAAAGAAAAAAGTCATTCATTGCAGTACCCTTGTGTATATACAGCATTGTTAGTATTCACTCAAATATTTTGTTGGTGCTTCCAATATACAACAAAGCTGTGTCGAACAGTACAGGAACTATAGTTGCTATCATGAACAGAAATACTGGAAAACCAGTCCTTCAAACAAGAGATATCCTAATCCAGCTTTGTTGTAAATCATAAGCACCTAAATTGATTGATTCTTTAACCAACCAATGAAGCAGAATCATGATTCTGCTCAAATTGAAAAAATCCTATCTAGAGCTAGTTCGATTACATTGGTATTTGTATGTGTGTCACTCTTTTCAAATTTGAAAAGAGCAAAACAAGCTTTTTGTATTAATAGAAAAAGTTCACCAAAAGTGAAGAATAGTAGTGTGCAGTGTTATAAAGTCAGTTAAATTCAAGGACATTTTTTTTGATAGTTAGTATTTTTTCATTTTCCACGACTATCAAAACAATCTTAGCAAGGAAACCTAGCTCAGACTTTTAAGAACTTGAAATTAACCTGAACTTAATAAGCTTATAAAGTCAATATATGTGCAATAATAAACGGAAAGAGAAAATTGATTACACAAAATTGGTTCATAATAAAGTGCAGTAAAATCATATGGAATTGGAAAATGGAAAGGATAAGTCACATTCCTACAGTCAAATAGACAAATCATATTTGTCTAAAACATTATTTTGTTGAAATATGGGTATTATTGTGACAAAAGTCACGTGTTGTTTCTTTTGACTATTCTAACTTGCACTGCTGGTAAAAATAAGTTATGAGCAAGTGCCTGGTGATTCAATCCTTATTGCTTTCCTGTACAACATCAACATTAAAATTCCTAATGCATAAAAGGTTCTGTTCATTAATTCAAAAATTGTCTGTATTTACAATAAGTTAATGAAATAATGGCATGACGTGACACTAAGGACAACAAGCTAAGCTTTGCAAACATGAATGTGATTATTGATCTAAAAATCATTAGATTATGATGATTCCTACTTCCTACTTATTTGACAGAATGGATCACAAAATATTATTGTTCTTGTAAAAATGTTGAGTGGGTCTACAGAGATGCAACCATGTAACTGACAAAATACATTGTAGTCTAAGCCTTCCTGGACATGGTACACAAACTCATGTGGTTGTCTGATGGAAGTAATGAATGGACCATGGGAACACACAGTTACCATAGCTGTGGAGAGCTACCCTTGTCAGGTTGAGGTGCAACTCCTGATCTGTAAACATATCAATCAAATAACATCAATCAATCAATCAATCATTCTGTCAATCATTGGGTCAGTCAGGCATCGATTTTTTGTATGGTTCAATAGCAGATAAGTAACTCATGTACATCATTTACAGCTGTTCTATATATTATAGAGACTTCATGGGTTCGGGGGATAGGCTTCTGTCGAATGCTGCTTGACTGTAGGCAAGCCAATCTAGAGAGTACAGCCATCTTTGAAAACCTCCACTTGAATTGTTTGACATGACGACTGAGCCCTCCATTGGAGAGTGTCAGAAGTTTGATTCATTTGACAGAAGCCAGTTGGCATTTGAACTTCGCAGTCCACATAATAAAGAAAACAGCTGTAATAATATTACGATGTACACTTATTCTTGTGAAGTTCAACTCACCGTTGAAAACTCTTGTAGGATGGAGATGCCATGTTGATACAGAGTGGAACTGAGGTCTTCTGTTTGTCCAAAACAAATTTATAAATAGACTCTGAAGAAAAATTACACACACCACATTATTGATTCATCGTGGCTGCTGTGGCACGGCACTGTGTGTTTACAGTCAGTCATGCCAGTGTCCAAAAGGAACTATGCAAAACTATAGTCATAAGACATTTCACTTTACATTGGATAGAGTCATTTTCGTATGAGTGAGTAACCTATGGAACGGAGCTACGGTCATGACACAAAATCGAAGACATCTATTCAACCAATCGCAGCACACAAAATCATTGCTCGACCAATCAAAATGCTTGGACACTGCACGGTTACTGCACGGCACGGTTACTGCACAGACCACACGTCATGAACTGTACCGTAACTACTTCCCACTCAAAACGAAAACATTCTAATACACTTGTAACGCTTGATCGTACCTTTAACCTTGGAGATTGAATTCAGGTTGATTTCATAGCTATCATCAAACAACTTTGGATTGGCAGGTTCAAAGTCTAATTGATAGAAAAGCAAAACAAATTAGGTATTAACATGTGAGTTGCAAGTTATTGTGAAACATAACATAACACAGGAATCCCAAAATAAACACCAAGGATCCCAAAATAAACACTGATTGATAGTTTCAAACCAACCTCTCAGGTAAGAGGTCTACATACAGATACTGTGTTGCTATGGTAGCAAGCACTTACCAGAAACATATTGTCTTCCTCCTGGCATGTTGTGGCAGCACTTACACATACAGGTATGAAAACGCAATCTTCCTTCATCTAGGTATGGGTGGGATAAGGCATCTGTGCAAGATATTCTTTTGCTCTGAAATAAATAATTCCATGATAATTAGTTATCTTTATTCCCTTGTGATCCTTTCAAAGGATTGATACGGAGTCAATGTTGTAAATACTGACGTGAGCCTGGCCACTTTATCCTGAAAAAATGCTGGCTTAACTTCTTGAAATAAATAGTCAAAGACACATATCGAAGAGCCAGATCTGTTATATTCTTAACTTATTAAGCCTGGTAATGGATACAATGGTTATACTTACTGGGTCAAACACAAGCATTCTGCACAAAAGATGGACAGCTTCATGGGTAGCTTGGTTGGATAGGTTATACAGTGTGGCTAGAGCTGGCTATAAGGTCAAGGATTAAAAAAATGTGTTATATTATACATCCTCTGAAACCATCATTTGCCTGAAAATACAAGACAACTTATACTATGCTTAACACAATAATGCTACAAGTGTATCGAATGAACATTAAACAGTGTTAAACTCATCAGCATAGATGAGCTGGGGAGAAGCTGCCTGGGAAAGGCTGTGCCAGTCGTAATAAATTGACTGAAATATTGAGTACATGTTGGAGTAATTAGTAATACAACATACTGGTTTGTGAGGTCTTTGTAGAATGTATTTAGTTGCTCCATCACTTGCACCAGCTTTGGCAAGGTCCTCTAAACTCGGTGTTCCCAATAGATCCATTATGAGGTTCAGCTGAAGAAATGAATTCACTTTAATTAATAAAGTCCCACAAACGAGAAATTCCTGGCAATGTATATTACCTGTTGAACAGGACTTTCTGCTTGAAACAAGATCTTTCTGCTCAATAGTTCGGCAAAAATACAACCCACAGACCACAGATCCACTAGAAATGACCAAAATAGACATTTAGGGCAACCAAGTTAATACAAGTGGGAGAAATAGCTAAAAGTTTTTTATAGCTTGATAGTCTCACCTCCTTGACTATAGTGTGTAGCTCCTGCCAAGAGTTCAGGTGCTCTGTAATACTGAGTCACGACCTATTAAAAGTGATTTAAGTAGTGTTAGAAAATAACTCAAGCTGAAGGAGAGATATTTATTTTATTTATTGATTTATTAATAGCTTTACAGTGTAGAGAAAGGACTCATGGTCTAGGCAAGCTCTACACCATACATTACAAATACTACTAATAACATACAAAATAGAGATACAGACTTACACTAAACAATAGTAAATAGTTTAATTTTAGAATGATCGATTCACTGCTATAAAGGCAATGTTATTAAGATTTCAAATAACTGGTTGTTTATTTGTGATGAGTATGTTGCTCTTTGATCAAGTCCAAAATGTTAAATTAAAAAGCCACAAAGACCCTTGAGACATTAGACATTGATAGATGGTTCCCGTGGTTACCCAGAATTCTTGAAGATTATGACTGTGTTCCCAAATAAGGTCATGGAACAAAATCTATTTAAAATATTTTAGGCAGAATGAAGAAATACATGTATAGTAGAAAACAAAAGGCACAATGTGGCGCTAAGTGTGTGAGATCTAAGGATTACAGAGATATATCCCAAGGTTAAGATAAAATTAGATACAGTAGACAGATATCCCCCAAAATATGAACAATATTTATTGGTTATTCCATGGTTTTCTATGGAATATGGGCAGATATTTCACAAAAAAATTATATTATTTGGTATACAACGAGCCTTTATATTATCCTATACATATTACATCAACAATTAAAATTTACAACGTTTTGATTGGCAAACAAACTATGAAATACCGCTCTTTATTATCCAACTATACATAGACGAGTAAAAATATCGCACGAGTAGGACTGGAGCGAGTAAAAATATCCAGTGATATTTGTACTCGTCTATTTCGCGCGCGCACTTTTATATAAATATCCTTCAGTGTATTTTTCGCATCACAAAAGGGTTGGATAATAAATAACTTATTGAACATTTTAGTGTGTAGTAAGGCTGGAAATTTTTACTTGTCTTTGTGCAGACTCGTAAAAATATCCAGCCGTACTACACACTAAAATGTCAAATAAGATATATGTATTTCATAGAAGTGGTGATATTGTTGATATTCCATGAATTCTCTTGTGTGCAAGTAATCAAAGAAATCTGGCAATTGTTTTCTTATTTGATTCCACATCAAATTCCTCTTACAATAATTATCAAGAAATGTCTTACTAACCTCCTGTGTCATCACTATGTTCTCATTCAGTTCCTCCATCCTTGCAAGACCAAAATCACAAATCTACAAGTAGATTTTCAGTGTTACAACAGTCACAAGAAAACAGTTTACCAGCCAGAAAAAAAAAAAAAAAAATCTGTAAAATTTCTGTGATCATACGTATTTCACATAATTGCCTACATGCAACTTAGTATTCATATTCACATGTATATACTTCGATTAAAACTTAATAATTGTCAAACATTTACCTTTAAAAGACAATTGCTATTCACTAGTAAATTTCCTGGTTTTATGTCACGATGTAAAATCCCTGATGAGTGTAGATATTTAATTCCTGTAATGAGAAGCATATTCCAATTTAAAGCCTACACAATTTAATTCCTTGTCGTCAGATAACATACAGAACTTTGACGGAAATTTCATCAAATTTAAAAAACATTATAACAATATTGTAGCAGATCAATTAACACCTTTAGTACCGATTGTGTACAGTAATACCAGCGCAACAGCTAGTACTATGTTTTACATAACAGTTGATGAGCAGGTTCATTCAGAATTTCACATTGACCTTGGGAACTTTGAAACAAATTATTGTTGGAGAACTTCAAACTTACACTTCCCGTTTAAATTTGAAATTTTATTTGAATTGAAGTACATTACTAAATTTAATACTTCAATAATCAAATTCAAAACTTCTTTAGAAAGAGAACTACCATGTTTTAATACAACTCACATTGAAAATGGAGTTTGAACTTCAATTCCATCAAATTTACAAATTCACAAGGGAAATAAGTTCGAAGATCGCTTATGATTTCGGAAGTTCATGGTAAACCTCTGAATGAACTTGGGAACCTGCTATTCAAAGGTCGTATGAAATACGCTGTAATCCAGGATTTATATTACGGTACATAACTATGGTAATCCAATTTTACTTATTATACAAAAAGAAAATACAAGAGATTATAAATAAATTTCACTTATGTATAATACTAAATTATCATAAATTATATTCGACTTTGAACAAAATATTCTAATTAAAGAAGCTTGTTTTTCATTAAAATATAATATACCACAGGAGAATTATTTTGTTCTTCAGGCCATTTACAAGTGTAACAGACTATTGATTTAATAAAGGCTCATCCCATTTTTTCCAAGTCTTTTTACACTTGACAAAACCCTACAATCTACTTCACGAATTGTTTGATAATGTTTACGATAATATTTGAATTTCTTACCTCTAAGAATTTGATAAAGAAAAACTTTAACATGATCTGCTGTGAGAGGCTGGGGAGATACTATGATTTTGTGAAGATCTGACTGCATCAACTCAGAAACAACATATCTATACAGACATAGTTAAGAAGTGTAAAAACATTAGTCGTAGAAGATTTCTGAATTTCATATTCCATGTGCCAATGAGGTTGGTGAAAACCACACGAATGATTGGAATTACAAGAACTTTCAAAATACACCATTCTTGCCATAGCTTCAACTGTTAAACGTATTTTTATTTTCAACATTTCTCTCAGAGCAGCATTTGGTAATAAATAGAATTATTACTTAACCAACAGATGCATTTTGCTCTTAAAAATTGCCTTTCATTTGATTGGTATTTCTCAGGGGGGAGTAGAAAACAGCTAGGGTTGCCAGGTAAAGGCTGACCAAATCAAAATATTATGGGTTGGAACTAATATTATTTTAATGCCATCTACTGCCTCTACTGTAAACTGGATAAATTCCAATGACTTTTTTTTAAACCAAAATTTTGAATATATTCCTAAAGTGCTATAACAGTCGCACTCGGATCATGGAGGTATCAATCAAACCAAATCAAAGAAACATGATCGTACTTATACCCATACAATATTTGAAGGGAGGAGAGTTAGAATCAACCAGTCTAACAAATATTGTAATCAATGCAAATCAGCTGTAAATTACGGCAGCTGGATGGAGAAATTGCTAGCCTGTGAGATACGTTTCTTTGACAACAACTTAGCATAAAAGCAGAAAGCTGTCACATAATAAAGTTTCACAGCCAAGTTGGCCCCTGAAATGAACATGTTTCACGAACAGACTGAAAACTTACAACATTGTAGATTTCGTGTATAAACCTAAAAATAAATAATTCTGTATCGAACTAATGAAATTTCCGTGAGCGATTCGAATTTAGTGGTGGATTTGCACTGAGAAGCGTTCACAATGGCCGGAAGCTTTCATGATAAAGGAAACTCTCTTGGCCGCAAAACTCATCTTTCTTTCATTATCCACAAGTCACTAGAGAATTCAAAAATCACAAGTTGGATTCACAAAAGTGTGTTTGAATCAGCGACAGATGAACTACTGCTTGGCGAGTGAGCTAGTCTTCCTGTTTGAGTATTTTACAGTGTATGCAAATGAAGCTGAAACGACTTCTATTCAACAGGTGCCCGTTGAAAGAAAACCCTGTTGTTGTTTGAATAAAAATAATAATAACCAACTGAAAGTTTCGGTTATATGACACGAAGATAACGCGAATTTTTCACCTCCTAGTCAAAACCACAAAAATGCTTTGCTTTGTACAATGGCTACCGAGTACCGGTCAGATTCACTCCAGCAGCGACGGTTTCGACAACCGAGGCAAACTCTGGACGCCACAGCAACGGAAGAGAGACAGAAAAGAAGAGCTGAATGCCCAAACAATTTCCTGTGTCGTTGAGCGATAACATACCCCATTAAACCCAGGACGAAGAACAAAATATCTAACTCAAAGGAATTCTAAGTGGGTCGCCATTTTAGTGAAGTCGCCCCTCCTATATTACTGTAGCTTTGAATCTGTGAGTCTGTCACGCTAAGAGAACCAACAGTTCTTCCATTATAAGCCGACTATTGTATAAAGGATACATCTCATTAAATAGATCGATGTGGCCAGGATGGACTATGTCCACGGCTGATAGGACCTAGAAAGGGATAAACAAGGAAAATATCAACGATGCGCGATTGCTGTGTCCTTGCAAAGCCCCCCCACTCTAGTCCTTTACATTAATGACACCATAAACACAGCCAGAAAGAAAGTTTGTATACAATGGCTTCGACTTACGTTGTCATGTCTGAAAGTGCAAAGCATTCGTAGTTCACGATAAGCTCTCCTACATGATGTTATACTCTCAAATACTTTAGGAATTTTCTTCAGAGCTACTCTCTTGCCATTGCGCGGATCGGTCACCGACCTGGTTGACAAGAATGAAGACGGTGTTCAGGACACGAAATATTTCACACGAAATCATGAAACAATCAGCCGTTGGATTGTGAAATACTCACCATACTACACCAAAAGCGCCATATCCAATCGGTCTATCGGGATGGTTTCCTTGAGACTGCATCTGAGGAGCATAATGTCTATTGTGGAAGACGGGAGTTCGTTGAGAATGAGTTGTAGGAAGAGCCATGAACCCACCACCACCACTACATCGACTCTTGCACAAAGCCATCCAGCACTAAACCCTATCCATACTTTAGTAAAATCTTCAACACGATTTCGACGATCTCATGATACTTCACAGTTGCATGTTAAGCAACTTGAAAGTTCGTCGTAAGGAGTACAAGGAGATAGCGAGTCGTGGTAATAATCGACTATCAAACGTCCATGACCGGCCTCCCTTTCTTGTGTTCACCTACGAACTTTGGAACAACGCACATGTGGCAGCGCCTTTACTGCGCTTGCGTCACGCAACACACCCGAGCAAAGGACTCTGGGTAACTCAAAGTCACGTCACGAAATTCGCGAAATTTGTATCGATCACGCTCAACACGCAAGCGGAAATTACTACTATTTCCGCGAAAATCAAAGGCGAAGGATATCTTCCGTAATGGTGTTTTTTGTACTTTTGTCTGTATACTTAACTTGTCCTTATTACACTTCCACAGGCTAGATTTCAGATATTTTCGTGACGGCACGGCGAGATGCAGTCAGAGATTGATGACAATCGCCTTCAGGCATTTTTAAAATTCATATATTCTCAAGGTCGATATCAACAAACGCTACTATGCCTGCGCGTCAATGGCTAACAGATCTAACACGTATTCGTGACTCCAGAGATAAAAATCTACGTCAAACTTGAGTGGATTTATAAAACGTTTTTGACTGAAATCGGCAATCGGCAAGATTTGGGAATGACGTATTAAAGCTTTGGAATTATTTTATGTACTTTAAAAATAGCCATAAAAAATGATGAATTTCCTTTCAAGAAGTTTCGTAATACTGCACTTTTAGGTTCAAAGGGAAATTGTGACTCGAAAAGGACTTTTCTCTATAAATTATCCAACTGACATTGAGAAACAATATCAAAGTTATAGTGCCGATATCGGGCAGCGTTGCTGAGAATAATGAAAAGTAAATTCAAACTATGATAAGGAATGAATGAAAGGAAGAAAAAAAGTTAAGAATCAGGCCGGAAAGAATGAATGAATGGAAAGTTAATGAAAAAGACAAAGTCTCTAACGCTATTAGCGTATTGTAAGTAGTTGACAAATGATTTACTATGCGATAGACGTTTGGTTTTCACTTTCGACAACGTACAATCAGCTGCTGCCGGACGAGAAATCTTCATTTCCGTCGGAAGAGTTCGCGTGTAAAGTAGCGTGCACCGCATTAATGTTTAGTGTCAATTGCAGGTGACGTGGTGGTAGTGCCGATAAGTAGTCAAACTTAATTTGCTATTACGAAATTATTCAAATAGCTTTTTAGCTTCGGGAGCTCACTGATAATATAAAAAAACTTGAGTTCAGTCGGTACGTGAGGATTTGAGTTTCTAAGGACTCTATGCGAAGAGAGAGAAAGAGAGAGAGAGAGAGAGGACTCTGTACGAAGATAGATAAGTATATAAAAACTTCTTTGTATTTCTTCTTTGTAATAAGAGGGAGAGAGAGAGAGAGAGAGAGAGAGAGAGAGAGAGAGAGAGAGAGAGAGAGAGAGAGAGAGAGAGAGAGAGACATAAAACAATCTGAATTAAGCCGATACCGAGTAACCTAGCGGTCGGGCGGAGGTCGGGCGGCGGTCGGCCGATCGGGCATTCGAGTATCAAATAAAGTTCTACAAATTGTACAACCTAGTGAGGGAATTTAAGAACAATTTTGTCAGGCAAAATATGGCTAACTTAGAATTAACGTACGTCAGAAACGTGCTCGATGCGGTAGTAAGAGGAAGTGGTATGTCATGCTCCCTAGCTATCGATATCATTGACCCATGCACGCGAAAGGTACAACGCTATGGTTGCCATGGTATCTGAGAGAGATCACGTGTGATTAATTAGATGTCGAAACGATTTTCAGTTACGTTTGTATACGATGTCTGTCGTAAGCTACTTGACAATTTATCATGGAAATTACACAAGTGGTTGGCTGTGTGATGATTTCCCTTTTTATCTTTTTTTATTTTATTTATTTATCTAGGTTTGAATTCTCTTCCCACAGCCTCCAAAAGTAGCAATAATCATCGACAAGTTTTCGGGTCTCAGCTAAGAAAACCGGCCCTAATTTAATGGTCTAGAGCTATTTTACCAGTTTCTAGAAGGTTACTCTGACATAGGCATGAAACTCACGTACGCTCAGTTGTTGTCCATAATGATCGTGACTTGTTTTGAAACAATGGAACATGTCACCGCGATCAAGTACTCTTTTGTGCTAACTGACTAGTCACGAGAACCGCACTTAACAGCTCTGACCATCTTTGGAAACGAGTGGCGTAACAGAAAACACAATATTGGCCATGTAGCCGGGACAGCGTTAAATTGGTGTCGTGTCTTGTCAAAGAACCTAGTGATGTTTCTGTAAGCTCCTAATACGTGTCTAAATAAAGTATTGTATAAAAAAAATGTGTATAGATTTCTGCAGGCATAAATTTCCGGTATGGAAACTTGTCATCAAGTGTGTGTGTTGTGTAATAAATATCCAGCATTCTTATAAGGATTTTGAGAATCAAGCGCGCTATGCACGAATAGAGAACCATCTAATATTGTATTTTATTGAACGCGGTATTTCCAAGCGAAGCGGTACATATAGCTTCTTGTTGCTTGCTGATCTTCCCAGGGTCATCGCAGCTCGTACATACACCTGTTACACTCCGCGCAACTCTTTGTGGACTGATCTTTCTTTTATTTCTTCTTGTTTTGTAATGGGTTTATAAAACAGAGGCACGTTTCATTGCATGGGAGGGGCGGTCGACTATGGATAGACTTTTAGGCGCCAAATGGATGCTCCACTGTACCGATGCATATCCACCTAACACAGCGATTTGAATATTGCTGGAGAGGCGCGCCCTACGGCATATGTTTAACTCGTCCTATTTTTCATGATATATCAGTTGTAAGAATACGTAACCCTGTCAACATCCTTGTCATGCTTCGTTTTTGTCCCAATAAAATACAATACAAATCCTAGATATTAAAGATAGGAAAATGGCAAAGTTCTGTATTGAATCAATTGCGCTATATCCGCCGTTATTTATACTTTTCAACACGGCTGTTTACAGTTGACCGACTGCTCTCATGCACCTGTTAATTGAAATCATTTTTGCACGGAACTGAAAACTTCAGTCTTGTTGTTTGTCTCGCAGATAATAAAGAAGGAAACCTTGTATAGAGTCAGGCCGCTGGTGCAACAGTCACATGAACAATGACAAGTATGAAAACTTGATTTTCTTTGTCGTGACTTGATGGCTAAACAAAGAGGATGTACGACTATAGTGTAATGAGTTAGCTGGCTGTAGCTTTAGTTTCGATACTGATTTCGCCGTGTTGGGTACTTTTAACTCGGGTGAAAAACTGACGGAAATTGTATCGGAACTCCTGAATCCGAATTTTTTTCCCAATGGACATCACCTCCCGTTTTCAATATTATTCCTCGACTCCATCAATCACTGAAGTATTACTAATGATGTGTTTTTATTATATAGTATAACAGGGAAAAACAAGACTGTGTCGTGAAGGCTTGTTTGTGGTTCACAGCAGAGTCAACAAGTACGTGGATTACTGTTGTCTGTCTTTGACATGAGAGGCGAAGCCGATATAAACGTATCATTGTTCCGGAGTTCGCGTGATACCAAGTCACGGTAACCATGAACGAACGATCGAGACATCAAGTCGGCATCAATCTGGCCGTGCCATGCATGGTATCAACTTTCGCCACTCGCTCACACACTGTGAACCTTGCACGGAAACCTTTCAGTGAATTTGGAAAACACTTTTTCTTGAAATTGAAAGGTCATCATTCCCAGAAATAACTGGAGTGGAAACCTCAAAGTTTGCAGTAAAATTGACGATGAACAAAATTAAAGGCGCCGGACAATGCTGGCCTGCAGCTACTAGAACCCCCAGTTAAGCAATAAGTATTTAATATGGCCAAGTAGCACATCCTAGTTAGTAGAAATGAAAATACACATAGGTTTTGCGCGTGCTATGACATCATTGTCATTTAAATTGTCCAAATAAACGCGACATCAAAGAACCCGTGTCGACACGCAATTTGCTTCACAACGCTACAAACACTGACAATTGTAGAGGAACGTAATGTATAACTTTTGGTAATGTTTTTATGAGAATGGGAACTGAAATAATTGACATGCTACCATTAATACCCTCGTGAAACCATCATTTACTGGCAAAACTCCTCCCAGGGGATGGATGGGCTTAATTCACGTACTGATTAGTAATAAGTACAGCTATCTATCGTAGCAGAATGACTCACAAGCGAACCATACACTATTTATATGTCCTCTTTTGTCCAGTTCAGTACAGGTGTTAAATGGTTTAAAAAAACAAAAACTGCAGATGTTTTGCATGGTTCAAAACTCAGTCATTTCTGCAAGGTGTTTGTAGTAGTAATTGGTATATCGTGACCAAGGCCAGGATGGCAAGATAAGCTTGTATAAACTGGACAAACAAACCAACACGCAACGCAGAAATCAAAGAATAAGAATTTGTATTTGGCAGGGTAGTGTTAGCTTTGAAAGGAAAAAGTTTGCTGAGCTGTGGGTCTGCCACCTTTCTCTTAATTATTGTTAATTGTCTTCGGATCGCGACAAGTCTTGGCCTATATGACACATATTAAAATGGATAGAAATCGAGGGGAAGTTAAAGTGCTATAGAGAGATACTCATGAAGTTCTTCTGAGCGTAATTAGCCCTAGCTAGAAAGAAAGGAGAAAGATCCCGATGGGATCAGCTTGGAAATGATCACCGATGATCTTGGTTTAAGCACTGTTTCACTAGTGCTACACTAGTCCGCTCCTTTCCTGTGTATATATTAAAATAGGGCTATTTATACGAGCGAAAATAAGACGCAACTATAGTAAAAAAAACATCAGTGTTCCTCGCCGCGTATTATCTAAGAACATAACAAAAAGAGTGGTTTATACCAGGGAGGTGTTTATACTAATGGTTCGCGTCTTTATTAAGTCGCGTCTTTATTAGTTAAGTGTAGTCTTATTTTCGCTCGTATAAATAGCCTTGAATTCGTTGCGTGAATACCTAATTCGCGCTATTTTGGGCAGATCATTTCAGTAAGTCGCATATCATATTGTCCCCGTGTTTTCAGGCCAGGCAGTAAACCCGGCGCGCACGCACGCTCGCTCGCTCAGTTGTCTTGCGACGTCTCGCGTCTTGTATCATATCCAGCTGGTTGCACATTATCAGTGATATTTAGTACAGTCAAAGGATTATATTGACTTGATTGCTTTGATTGGAAAAACTTTTCGGATCTATTTGTCAATATAACAAATAATCACTCACGCAAACACGTACCACCGACAGGCAACCATCGATCACGTCTGTGACCTGTCATACAGCTAGCTGTGCGTGCATTGCGCTTACGTATCGCACCAAAGCTGTGTCATGCATGTCAGTTTAGTTTTGGTGCGAAAACGTTTCATCAGTAGATCTTAACGCTGGGTGTTGGGCCCGCGGTTTGTGGAAGGCCAATTAACACTAACCCAGGATTCAAACCTAACTTAACTTTAACCCTGGACTGAAACCTTAAGAAAACCATTCATTTTAACCCTGGTTTAAACCTTAAGAAAACCATTCATTTTAACCAACCATTCATTTTAACCCTGGATTAAACTTATGAAAACTTTCATTTTAAATTAAACCTTAAGAAAACATTTTCATTTTACCCTGGATTAAACCTTAAGAAAACCATTCATTTTAACCCTGGATTAAACCTTAAGAAAACCATTCATTTTAACCCTGGATTAAACCTTATGAAAACCATTCATTTTAACCCTGGATTAAACCTTAAGAAAACCATTCATTTTAACCCTGGATTAAACCTTATGAAAACCATTCATTTTAACCCTGGATTAAACCTGAGAAAACCATTTAACCCTAGAATTTTAACCCTGGATTACGAGTATACTAGCGTAGGTCTTCAAGGAACCATGCATCCCAGAAGTTCTACATAGTTCTAAAATCAGTTTAAATGTCTGACTTCAGCAATAACCATCACAGGCATCCCAACCATTGCTTTTGAGGCTACTTATAATTTTGAAAATAAAAATATATTTGTATGCGCGCGTCTTTTTTGATGGGTTTCCTTTGGTAGAGCGAGCTCGTGCTCAATACGTATTATGTTGGGCTCCCTGTGCATAGAACCGTCCGTGATTAAATTCGCCCCAGTCCTTACCATTGCATTATTTAGTGCGCGCATGCAACACTGACAATCGATCATCACTGATTTATAGAAGCACTTGAACAAAACGTTTATTTTCTCCAATAAATTATTACACAATAGACCGTTTAGCTTGGGTGTAATTTTCGCCATTTCAGATCACGTGTCACTTCCAGAGTAATATATCCGTTGTTTGAGTGACATGTCACTTCTGAAAAATTGTCGACAGAGAAAGAAATAATACACAGGAGAATGACACGTGGTCTGACATGGGAAACAATACGTCCAAACAAGAGGACTATCAAACTAGTTGACGTTACAATATGTTACGACACGCCCTCGCTAAACTCTCGATCTGTTTTCGTTAACACATAAGTAATTACAGATAGTAGCCTGAGATTACGAACATCGACACCAGGGACACATAGCTTGGGTATACGAACACAGACATAGCTTGGGAATATACCCCATTCACACCAAGGCCTAAACAGGTTTTAAACTGGTTTAACTAAACAGGTTTAGCCGGGAGCCATGCAACCTTTGGCACAAAACTGCTGGTAAACTGTTCTTTTTGCTGCACAGTATAAATACCAGATAATTTGATTCTTGCGAAATTAGATGCTCTCGAATTAGAGAAGCGAGAAAAACTCAGTCAGTTAACTAAACAAAGTTTGGTGTGAATGGGGGTATAGCCAGGGACACAACTTGGTAATACAGACAGACATTGGTGGGACACAACTTGGTAATACAGACAGACATAGCCAGGGTTTACGAACATTCATATAGAGTGCAAACACTAAAACCGTGAAACAGTTCTAACTTTAATTAGCACTAAATAGTGCATTGTCTTTTGTTTTCTATTGTTCCTTCGGTGCTATTTAGCACTATATAGTTTGTACTGTTTCACGGTTTTAGTGTCTGTACTCTACCTCAAGTTTACGAACACAGACTGTTATAAAACACATGGAATAATTACATCGTCACACCGACGACACTCATTTGAAAATCTGTAATTATTGTACATGATAGTACTGTCTAACACAACAATACATTACATACAAACATTCTCTTTTTCGTTCATTTTTTTTGGTCTTTTTACATGTTTTCGCTAAACTATTATATACAACACACGAGGGTGAAGGTAGTCAATGTGATATTGAAATGGAAGGAAGGGAATTCCCATTTCCTTGTTCGACGGCTTAGTGGCGCAGTCAACACCAGAACTACTAATTGCAAGGAAAACAGCTTTTGGTCCTGTGCAGTCGATTATAAATACCAACGAAATGGATGGTGCCATTTACATTGTGAAATCAAACTAAACGCATGTTCAAACTAAGCTGCCCCGCTGACCACCAGTGAGAACTGACCACTGTTCCAATATTCAGAAGTAAGGTTGTGGATGATAGCAATGCGCTGGGTATCTAGTCTATCTATGTTATCTATATACACATTAAAGTCTTTCTAGAATGTTAAGGGTGCACACAGTGTCTGCTGTCGCTCCAGGTCTTCCACAGACATGACTTGCTTACTGGAATTGTCGGCTGGAAGTTTGGTCGTGGACTGCATTCCTCTCAATACGTCATCACTGAACCACTTGGACAAAGCATTGTCGTTGCTAGGAGACTGTCTGGAGTCATGGTTCATTGGTGCATTAGGAACTAGAAATATACATCACAAACAAAATTGAAAATGAGAAAAACGATCATTTATCTTATGAGATAATGCTATTGACAGGGGTAGTTGTATAAAAACGACTGTTAGGGGAAGGTGTGTGGGAAATTTTGTCCATTCCCTACGATCTATTCTTTATATCCTATTGATGGCTGTGAGATCTGACCTTATACGAGTCGTTTCACTCGAAATCAGAAAAGCATTCAACTAAAAACAAACCTTTTCCTTGGTGGTGCATGTATCCAGGGTGTGTCCTTTGCATCGGGAAGTTGGAGGGGGGAGGGGGCATCATTTGAGGGTTTATAGGTCCCCCATATCCATGGTGACCAGTCATAGGGGTGTGTCCAGGTCTGTACATCATAGGATGATGATGATGCTGCGGCATCATTTGCATAAGTGATGCAGGTGATTGCAGAGGCATACCAGAAGAGGTTCTTGTCGGTGGCATCATTCTAAAGTAACTTGGATGTAGTGGTCGCATCAGGCTTGGATGCATGGGTGGTTTGCCTTGATGCATGTTAGGGTAAGGTGTACGCTGTGGTATTCCTGGAGACCCAAGCATAGATTGTGGAGAAACATGTCCACCCATCATGTGTAAAGGTGGTGACGGCCTAGGCCTGCCCATGTTGGCAAAGTGGTGCATTTCTTCTCTCCTTAGTTGCTGCTGCTGCTGCTGCTGCTGCTGCTGCTGCTGCTGCTGCTGCTGCTGCTGCTGCTGCTGCTGCTGCTGCTGCTGATGCAAGCTGTGTAGCAATGGCATTGGTCGTTGCTGTTCGTAGTCTCGTTTGGGATGGTGATGGGACATCATATCATTACTTAAGTGGATGTTCTCGTCGGGACCTTTTCCTCGATGGTTCATTATATTGTCAATGTTAGATGATGGGGGTGCATGTCTTTCTTGCTGTAGGTTCCTCTGATGTCCATTGGGTCTTGATAATTCACTGCTCAATTGTTTGGCATGTGCCTGTATATTCATCAGCAGATGATGCTCTGCTTGTGGGTGTCGATGGGGAGTAACTGGTGCAGAACTTGGCAAAGGGTCTTTATGCCTTGGTGATGCAGGGGTAATGCGTGTAGCTGGAGACTGAGGCTCTGAATGAACTCCTGACCTGAGAGGTGAAACCGAATGATGAGACATTCCCTGGTAAGGCTTAAATGCTGTGGGTTTTAGTAATGTTTGTCCATCTTTCAAATCCTGCAATACCCTTGTTCGCTCAGACACATCTTTTCCTACAATATTTGATGACACCATCTCCGGTGTAGCCCGCCTCTCCCGTGTTTCAGCATTCAATGAGATGTTCAGCTGTTGAATGCTGTCATTTTCTTTCTTTATATTCTCAGAATCGGCCTTAGATTTGGGGGTCATCTGGTCTTTTTTGAACTTTTGCAGCACTGAAGTGGGCATAAAACCCAGATCTTTGAGTGCATCAGACTGCGTCTTTGGTGTTACTTTAGGCTTAACAAAGTTAGTAGACCTTGGAGTTTGGTTCTGTGTATGATACACAGGCTTTGGGGCCTCATTGGGTAACACAAAATGAGGTTTTTCTGCAACTTGATACATCATTGGGCTTTGTCTGTTTTGAACACGAGAGGGGTGGAAAGAGGACGGGCTCATGAATGCCTCTGGTGTTAGAAGTGGGGAATATCCTTTTTGGTCGTACATGGAGTTGAGAGGCGATGGAGTTCTTCGAAGCATGTCTGTGGATTTGGAAGAGATGAGATGATTAGGTCCAAAAGTGGATGGGTAACCTCAAGTCAGATAAAGCATCCAACCCATTTGGGGACCCTTTCTCAATCAGCTGATATGTACCAAATTGCAAAATCATTGTCGGGTTGAAAATCATGAATCATTGCAGCTATGACCGCAAGGGTGTCAGCAGTAAATGAGCCACATTTCATGCAGATGAAAGTAATCTTCTCAAGTAATTTAAAAAACCAAGAACAGTTCAGTCTGTACCTACAAGTATGGGAAGAAAGGGTTTGACGATGTTGTATAGGAAATTCGATTTCGCATTATTCCTTTTGGTCATCGCTTTCTTAACTGTCGACCCATCAACAATTGTGCAATTAGGTATATACTAATTATTGTTATTGTTGATACAAAGAAGAATAAATACACTAAACACATACTACAACTTGTCAATTAGTGTTGTACTAACCTACAGTCTTGTATAGTTGTGTCTGCAAGGGAGAATAAGGTCTGTTCAACTGTGGTACAACTTGTGGTGGCGAGGGACTTTGCCGTCTTTGCATCATGATTTCCAAGAACTCGACAGGTGATGCAGATCTGTTGAGGTTTTGCAATGGAGATGGACTACGACGAGAGGATTTAGACTTGGGCGATGGTGGTCTTGGAAGGAGATGACTTGGAAGACCAGGGATCTGAGGACAATAAAGGAATGCTCCATGAATACGACGTTACTGTTTGTACTTCTGATAGAGCAGATTTCATGCGACTGTGAAACTTATGGCACGGACGTGCCGTGTCGTGACAATTTATGATTTTGAAAGAATTTATGCCGTGGTTTTTCCCCAGGGGGGGGGGGGGGGGGGGGGGGGGGGGGGTACTCACTCAGGGTATCAGTGACGGGGAGGTGCGAAGACCTTTTTGGGGTTTGAAATTTGCGGCTTGGGACTTCTTTGGGTTATCAATTTTCTGGTGGACTTTTTTTGATATAAAGATTTTGGCAAGGACTTTTTGGGGGGTTTATAAAAATGACATCCTACCGTTCTCGATTTTATGCGTATAAATTTTTTTTGGGGTTACGATTTTGGGCCGTTGGACTTTTTGGGGGTCTTGTGTTTGCGTAACTGATACCCCTGAGTACCCCCCCTGGGGGTTTTTCACAGTCGTATGAAGTCTGCTCTACTGCATCACTGTATATCAATCAAACAAGTGTGTAGAATGAAATGTGAACATCTTGTAAAAAGGCAATAAATTCTATTGTAAATTCAATAGATTCTATTGTTTTGGCTAAAACATTATGGGATGCTCAGGGTGCAAATGACCCAAAAACTGTACAGTGTGGAGTCGTGTCAATATATTATTTTTCTATGTCACTCTAACCATAGTGTTGAATGGCTACTATCTACATGTGTTGTGTATTGTTGTATAATTTTGTACAAATTCATTGCTTTAAATTATGTTTTCGTAGTTTTCCATGGCCAAATGGTTACTAGCTTGCACCCTGGGCATCCCATAATTCAATATGGCTGCATTATTGGTAAAAAGGTCTATTTACCGACATTTTGGACATTTCATTCTACACACACAGTTACTAGTAACAGAACAGTCTAAAATGGCACTGCTCATAATATTGGTTGGAAAAAAATATTAAATAAATAAATAAATAAATAAACAAATAAATAAATAAATAAATAAATAAATAAATAAATAAATAAATAAATAAATAAATAAATAAATAAAAATAAATAAATAAATAAATAAATAAATAAATAAATAAATAAATAAATAAATAAATAAATAAATAAATAAATAAATAAATAAATAAATAAATAAATAAGTAAATAAGTAAATCAATAAGTACAACAAATAAATAAATAAATAAATAATAAATAAATAATAAATAAATAAGTAGGACAAGAAGGATTTCTGACCACTGGCTGTGGTTTCTCAGGAAGGCGTCCCGATGTCTTCATGTTCTCCACCAGCTTGATAAATGCTGTCATGTCTTGCTTGTCATTTTTGTTTTCAACTTCAGCAGGTTTCTCAAGAATTTGTTCTTTAGCACTTTCAGCGGGGTCTTCAATGTCCTCCAGTCTTTTCAATCCTTTGACTCTCATCTCATCTCTTTTCCCAGATGATAAGACAGACTCTAATAAGGGCTTTACATCCAGCTTTGTCTTCTGCAACATCTCTGATAGGGTCTCTGGATCAGTGTTAGCATGGACAGGTTTGATGGGGGTAAACATGAACTTTTGACTGGGCGAGGGAGTGTGTGGTGTGCTTGTACTTCCACTTGATACACCTAGCAAGTTACAGTTAATAAGAATGTGTCACACCACAAACGTAGGATAAAACTAGGAATATGAATCACTATCGAACAGTATATTGGTCATACTCATGATGCAAGTGATAATGGTGATGAAAATGATGATTATTGCAGTGTGATGGTGATAGTGTCATTGGTAATACTCATGATGCCAGTGATAATGATGGTTGTGATGCTGATGAAAATGATGATTATAGCAGTGTGATGGTGATAGTGTCATTGGTAATACTCATGATGCCAGTGATAATGATGGTTGTGATGGTGATGAAAATGATGATTATTGCAGTGTGATGGTGATGGTGGTATTGATCATACTCATGATGCCAGTGATAATGATGGTGATGGTGATGAAAATGATGATTATTGCAGTGTGATGGTGATGGTGGTATTGATCATACTCATGATGCCAGTGATAAATGATGATGGTGATGGTGATGAAAAGGATGATTATAGCAGTGTGATGGTGATGGTGGTATTGATCATACTCATGATGCCAGTGATAATGATGGTTGTGATGGTGATGAAAATGATGATTATAGCAGTGTGATGGTGATAGTGTCATTGGTAATACTCATGATGCCAGTGATAATGATGGTTGTGATGGTGATGAAAATGATGATTATTGCAGTGTGATGGTGGTATTGATCTCATGATGCCAGTGATAATGATGGTTGTGATGGTGATGAAAATGATGATTATTGCAGTGTGATAGTGGTATTGATCTCATGATGCCAGTGATAATGATGGTTGTGATGGTGATGAAAATGATGATTATTGCAGTGTGATGGTGGTATTGATCTCATGATGCCAGTGATAATGATTGTGATGATGATGAAAATGATGATTATTGCAGTGTGATGGTGGTATTGATCTCATGACACCAGTGATAATGATGGTTGTGATGGTGATGAAAATGATGATTATTGCAGTGTGATAGTGGTATTGATCTCATGATGCCAGTGATAATGATGGTTGTGATGGCGATGAAAATGATGATTATAGCAGTGTGATGGTGATGGTGGTAATACTCATGATGCCAGTGATAATGATGGTTGTGATGGTGATGAAAATGATGCTTATAGCAGTGTGATGGTGATGGTGGTATTGATCATACTCATGATGCCAGTGATAATGATGGTTGTGATGGCGATGAAAATGATGATTATAGCAGTGTGATGGTGATATTGATCTCATGATGCCAGTGATAATGATGGTTGTGATGGCGATGAAAATGATGATTATAGCAGTGTGATGGTGATGGTGGTAATACTCATGATGCCAGTGATAATGATGGTTGTGATGCTGATGAAAAGGATGATTATAGCAGTGTGATGGTGATGGTGTCATTGGTAATACTCATGATGCCAGTGATAATGATGGTTGTGATGGTGATGAAAATGATGATTATAGCAGTGTGATGGTGATGGTGTCATTGGTAATACTCATGATGCCAGTGATAATGATGGTGATGGTGATGAAAATGATGATTATTGCAGTGTGATGGTGATGGTGTCATTGGTAATACTCATGATGCCAGTGATAATGATGGTTGTGATGGTGATGAAAATGATGATTATAGCAGTGTGATGGTGATAGTGTCATTGGTAATACTCATGATGCCAGTGATAATGATGGTTGTGATGGTGATGAAAATGATGATTATTGCAGTGTGATGGTGGGTATTGATCTCATGATGCCAGTGATAATGATGGTTGTGATGGTGATGAAAATGATGATTATTGCAGTGTGATAGTGGTATTGATCTCATGATGCCAGTGATAATGATGGTTGTGATGGTGATGAAAATGATGATTATTGCAGTGTGATGGTGGTATTGATCTCATGATGCCAGTGATAATGATTGTGATGATGATGGTGATGAAAATGATGATTATTGCAGTGTGATGGTGGTATTGATCTCATGACACCAGTGATAATGATGGTTGTGATGGTGATGAAAATGATGATTATGCAGTGTGATGGTGGTATTGGTGATCTCATGATGCCAGTGATAATGATGGTTGTGATGGTGATGAAAATGATGATTATAGCAGTGTGATGGTGATGGTGGTAATACTCATGATGCCAGTGATAATGATGGTTGTGATGGTGATGAAAATGATGCTTATAGCAGTGTGATGGTGATGGTGGTATTGATCATACTCATGATGCCAGTGATAATGATGGTTGTGATGGTGATGAAAATGATGATTATAGCAGTGTGATGGTGATGGTGTCATTGGTAATACTCATGATGCCAGTGATAATGATGGTGTGATGGTGATGAAAATGATGATTATTGCAGTGTGATGGTGTCATTGGTAATACTCATGATGCCAGTGATAATGATGGTTGTGATGGTGATGAAAATGATGATTATAGCAGTGTGATGGTGATGGTGGTGGTGGTAATACTCATGATGCCAGTGATAATGATGGTTGTGATGGTGATGAAAATGATGCTTATAGCAGTGTGATGGTGATGGTGGTATTGATCATACTCATGATGCCAGTGATAATGATGGTTGTGATGGCGATGAAAATGATGATTATAGCAGTGTGATGGTGATATTGATCTCATGATGCCAGTGATAATGATGGTTGTGATGGCGATGAAAATGATGATTATAGCAGTGTGATGGTGATGGTGAATACTCATGATGCCAGTGATAATGATGGTTGTGATGCTGATGAAAAGGATGATTATAGCAGTGTGATGGTGATGGTGTCATTGGTAATACTCATGATGCCAGTGATAATGATGGTTGTGATGGTGATGAAAATGATGATTATAGCAGTGTGATGGTGATGGTGTCATTGGTAATACTCATGATGCCAGTGATAATGATGGTGATGGTGATGAAAATGATGATTATTGCAGTGTGATGGTGATGGTGTCATTGGTAATACTCATGATGCCAGTGATAATGATGGTGGTTGTGATGGTGATGAAAATGATGATTATAGCAGTGTGATGGTGATAGTGTCATTGGTAATACTCATGATGCCAGTGATAATGATGGTTGTGATGGTGATGAAAATGATGATTATTGCAGTGTGATGGTGGTATTGATACTCATGATGCCAGTGATAATGATGGTTGTGATGGTGATGAAAATGATGATTATTGCAGTGTGATAGTGGTATTGATCTCATGATGCCAGTGATGATGGTTGTGATGGTGATGAAAATGATGATTATTGCAGTGTGATGGTGGTATTGATCTCATGATGCCAGTGATAATGATGGTGATGATGATGAAAATGATGATTATTGCAGTGTGATGGTGGTATTGATCTCATGACACCAGTGATAATGATGGTTGTGATGGTGATGAAAATGATGATTATTGCAGTGTGATAGTGGTATTGATCTCATGATGCCAGTGATAATGATGGTTGTGATGGTGATGAAAATGATGATTATAGCAGTGTGATGGTGATGGTGGTAATACTCATGATGCCAGTGATAATGATGGTTGTGATGGTGATGAAAATGATGCTTATAGCAGTGTGATGGTGATGGTGGTATTGATCATACTCATGATGCCAGTGATAATGATGGTTGTGATGGTGATGAAAATGATGATTATAGCAGTGTGATGGTGATGGTGTCATTGGTAATACTCATGATGCCAGTGATAATGATGGTGATGGTGATGAAAATGATGATTATTGCAGTGTGATGGTGTCATTGGTAAACTCATGATGCCAGTGATAATGATGGTTGTGATGGTGATGAAAATGATGATTATAGCAGTGTGATGGTGATGGTGGTAATACTCATGATGCCAGTGATAATGATGGTTGTGATGGTGATGAAAATGATGCTTATAGCAGTGTGATGGTGATGGTGGTATTGATCATACTCATGATGCCAGTGATAATGATGGTTGTGATGGTGATGAAAATGATGATTATAGCAGTGTGATGGTGATATTGATCTCATGATGCCAGTGATAATGATGGTTGTGATGGCGATGAAAATGATGATTATAGCAGTGTGATGGTGATGGTGGTAATACTCATGATGCCAGTGATAATGATGGTTGTGATGCTGATGAAAAGGATGATTATAGCAGTGTGATGGTGATGGTGTCATTGGTAATACTCATGATGCCAGTGATAATGATGGTTGTGATGGTGATGAAAATGATGATTATAGCAGTGTGATGGTGATGGTGTCATTGGTAATACTCATGATGCCAGTGATAATGATGGTGATGGTGATGAAAATGATGATTATTGCAGTGTGATGGTGATGGTGTCATTGGTAATACTCATGATGCCAGTGATAATGATGGTTGTGATGGTGATGAAAACGATGATTATAGCAGTGTGATGGTGATAGTGTCATTGGTAATACTCATGATGCCAGTGATAATGATGGTTGTGATGGTGATGAAAATGATGATTATTGCAGTGTGATGGTGGTATTGATCTCATGATGCCAGTGATAATGATGGTTGTGATGGTGATGAAAATGATGATTATTGCAGTGTGATAGTGGTATTGATCTCATGATGCCAGTGATAATGATGGTTGTGATGGTGATGAAAATGATGATTATTGCAGTGTGATGGTGGTATTGATCTCATGATGCCAGTGATAATGATTGTGATGATGATGAAAATGATGATTATTGCAGTGTGATGGTGGTATTGATCTCATGACACCAGTGATAATGATGGTTGTGATGGTGATGAAAATGATGATTATTGCAGTGTGATAGTGGTATTGATCTCATGATGCCAGTGATAATGATGGTTGTGATGGCGATGAAAATGATGATTATAGCAGTGTGATGGTGATGGTGGTAATACTCATGATGCCAGTGATAATGATGGTTGTGATGGTGATGAAAATGATGCTTATAGCAGTGTGATGGTGATGGTGGTATTGATCATACTCATGATGCCAGTGATAATGATGGTTGTGATGGTGATGAAAATGATGATTATAGCAGTGTGATGGTGATGGTGTCATTGGTAATACTCATGATGCCAGTGATAATGATGGTGATGGTGATGAAAATGATGATTATTGCAGTGTGATGGTGTCATTGGTAATACTCATGATGCCAGTGATAATGATGGTTGTGATGGTGATGAAAATGATGATTATAGCAGTGATGGTGATGGTGGTGGTAATACTCATGATGCCAGTGATAATGATGGTTGTGATGGTGATGAAAATGATGCTTATAGCAGTGTGATGGTGATGGTGGTATTGATCATACTCATGATGCCAGTGATAATGATGGTTGTGATGGCGATGAAAATGATGATTATAGCAGTGTGATGGTGATATTGATCTCATGATGCCAGTGATAATGATGGTTGTGATGGCGATGAAAATGATGATTATAGCAGTGTGATGGTGATGGTGGTAATACTCATGATGCCAGTGATAATGATGGTTGTGATGCTGATGAAAAGGATGATTATAGCAGTGTGATGGTGATGGTGTCATTGGTAATACTCATGATGCCAGTGATAATGATGGTTGTGATGGTGATGAAAATGATGATTATAGCAGTGTGATGGTGATGGTGTCATTGGTAATACTCATGATGCCAGTGATAATGATGGTGATGGTGATGAAAATGATGATTATTGCAGTGTGATGGTGATGGTGTCATTGGTAATACTCATGATGCCATGATAATGATGGTTGTGATGGTGATGAAAATGATGATTATAGCAGTGTGATGGTGATAGTGTCATTGGTAATACTCATGATGCCAGTGATAATGATGGTTGTGATGGTGATGAAAATGATGATTATTGCAGTGTGATGGTGGTATTGATCTCATGATGCCAGTGATAATGATGGTTGTGATGGTGATGAAAATGATGATTATTGCAGTGTGATAGTGGTATTGATCTCATGATGCCAGTGATAATGATGGTTGTGATGGTGATGAAAATGATGATTATTGCAGTGTGATGGTGGTATTGATCTCATGATGCCAGTGATAATGATTGTGATGATGATGAAAATGATGATTATTGCAGTGTGATGGTGGTATTGATCTCATGACACCAGTGATAATGATGGTTGTGATGGTGATGAAAATGATGATTATTGCAGTGTGATAGTGGTATTGATCTCATGATGCCAGTGATAATGATGGTTGTGATGGCGATGAAAATGATGATTATAGCAGTGTGATGGTGATGGTGGTATACTCATGATGCCAGTGATAATGATGGTTGTGATGGTGATGAAAATGATGCTTATAGCAGTGTGATGGTGATGGTGGTATTGATCATACTCATGATGCCAGTGATAATGATGGTTGTGATGGTGATGAAAATGATGATTATAGCAGTGTGATGGTGATGGTGTCATTGGTAATACTCATGATGCCAGTGATAATGATGGTGATGGTGATGAAAATGATGATTATTGCAGTGTGATGGTGTCATTGGTAATACTCATGATGCCAGTGATAATGATGGTTGTGATGGTGATGAAAATGATGATTATAGCAGTGTGATGGTGATGGTGGTAATACTCATGATGCCAGTGATAATGATGGTTGTGATGGTGATGAAAATGATGCTTATAGCAGTGTGATGGTGATGGTGGTATTGATCATACTCATGATGCCAGTGATAATGATGGTTGTGATGGCGATGAAAATGATGATTATAGCAGTGTGATGGTGATATTGATCTCATGATGCCAGTGATAATGATGGTTGTGATGGCGATGAAAATGATGATTATAGCAGTGTGATGGTGATGGTGGTAATACTCATGATGCCAGTGATAATGATGGTTGTGATGCTGATGAAAAGGATGATTATAGCAGTGTGATGGTGATGGTGTCATTGGTAATACTCATGATGCCAGTGATAATGATGGTTGTGATGGTGATGAAAATGATGATTATAGCAGTGTGATGGTGATGGTGTCATTGGTAATACTCATGATGCCAGTGATAATGATGGTGATGGTGATGAAAATGATGATTATTGCAGTGTGATGGTGATGGTGTCATTGGTAATACTCATGATGCCAGTGATAATGATGGTTGTGATGGTGATGAAAATGATGATTATAGCAGTGTGATGGTGATAGTGTCATTGGTAATACTCATGATGCCAGTGATAATGATGGTTGTGATGGTGATGAAAATGATGATTATTGCAGTGTGATGGTGGTATTGATCTCATGATGCCAGTGATAATGATGGTTGTGATGGTGATGAAAATGATGATTATTGCAGTGTGATAGTGGTATTGATCTCATGATGCCAGTGATAATGATGGTTGTGATGGTGATGAAAATGATGATTATTGCAGTGTGATGGTGGTATTGATCTCATGATGCCAGTGATAATGATTGTGATGATGATGAAAATGATGATTATTGCAGTGTGATGGTGGTATTGATCTCATGACACCAGTGATAATGATGGTTGTGATGGTGATGAAAATGATGATTATTGCAGTGTGATAGTGGTATTGATCTCATGATGCCAGTGATAATGATGGTTGTGATGGCGATGAAAATGATGATTATAGCAGTGTGATGGTGATGGTGGTAATACTCATGATGCCAGTGATAATGATGGTTGTGATGGTGATGAAAATGATGCTTATAGCAGTGTGATGGTGATGGTGGTATTGATCATACTCATGATGCCAGTGATAATGATGGTTGTGATGGTGATGAAAATGATGATTATAGCAGTGTGATGGTGATGGTGTCATTGGTAATACTCATGATGCCAGTGATAATGATGGTGATGGTGATGAAAATGATGATTATTGCAGTGTGATGGTGTCATTGGTAATACTCATGATGCCAGTGATAATGATGGTTGTGATGGTGATGAAAATGATGATTATAGCAGTGTGATGGTGATGGTGGTAATACTCATGATGCCAGTGATAATGATGGTTGTGATGGTGATGAAAATGATGCTTATAGCAGTGTGATGGTGATGGTGGTATTGATCATACTCATGATGCCAGTGATAATGATGGTTGTGATGGCGATGAAAATGATGATTATAGCAGTGTGATGGTGATATTGATCTCATGATGCCAGTGATAATGATGGTTGTGATGGCGATGAAAATGATGATTATAGCAGTGTGATGGTGATGGTGGTAATACTCATGATGCCAGTGATAATGATGGTTGTGATGCTGATGAAAAGGATGATTATAGCAGTGTGATGGTGATGGTGTCATTGGTAATACTCATGATGCCAGTGATAATGATGGTTGTGATGGTGATGAAAATGATGATTATAGCAGTGTGATGGTGATGGTGTCATTGGTAATACTCATGATGCCAGTGATAATGATGGTGATGGTGATGAAAATGATGATTATTGCAGTGTGATGGTGATGGTGTCATTGGTAATACTCATGATGCCAGTGATAATGATGGTTGTGATGGTGATGAAAACGATGATTATAGCAGTGTGATGGTGATAGTGTCATTGGTAATACTCATGATGCCAGTGATAATGATGGTTGTGATGGTGATGAAAATGATGATTATTGCAGTGTGATGGTGGTATTGATCTCATGATGCCAGTGATAATGATGGTTGTGATGGTGATGAAAATGATGATTATTGCAGTGTGATAGTGGTATTGATCTCATGATGCCAGTGATAATGATGGTTGTGATGGTGATGAAAATGATGATTATTGCAGTGTGATGGTGGTATTGATCTCATGATGCCAGTGATAATGATTGTGATGATGATGAAAATGATGATTATTGCAGTGTGATGGTGGTATTGATCTCATGACACCAGTGATAATGATGGTTGTGATGGTGATGAAAATGATGATTATTGCAGTGTGATAGTGGTATTGATCTCATGATGCCAGTGATAATGATGGTTGTGATGGCGATGAAAATGATGATTATAGCAGTGTGATGGTGATGGTGGTAATACTCATGATGCCAGTGATAATGATGGTTGTGATGGTGATGAAAATGATGATTATAGCAGTGTGATGGTGATGGTGGTATTGATCATACTCATGATGCCAGTGATAATGATGGTTGTGATGGTGATGAAAATGATGATTATAGCAGTGTGATGGTGATGGTGTCATTGGTAATACTCATGATGCCAGTGATAATGATGGTGATGGTGATGAAAATGAT
The DNA here is from genome assembly GCA_033675265.1 of Actinostola sp. cb2023. Lineage (NCBI taxonomy): Eukaryota > Metazoa > Cnidaria > Anthozoa > Actiniaria > Actinostolidae > Actinostola > Actinostola sp. cb2023. Next base: position 543,724 of record JAUJYZ010000118.1, on the reverse strand, counting down.
GATTATTGCAGTGTGATGGTGTCATTGGTAATACTCATGATGCCAGTGATAATGATGGTTGTGATGGTGATGAAAATGATGATTATAGCAGTGTGATGGTGATGGTGGTATTGATCATACTCATGATGCCAGTGATAATGATGGTTGTGATGGTGATGAAAATGATGATTATAGCAGTGTGATGGTGATGGTGGTATTGATCATACTCATGATGCCAGTGATAATGATGGTTGTGATGGTGATGAAAATGATGATTATAGCAGTGTGATGGTGTCATTGGTAATACTCATGATGCCAGTGATAATGATGGTTGTGATGGTGATGAAAATGATGCTTATAGCAGTGTGATGGTGATGGTGGTATTGATCATACTCATGATGCCAGTGATAATGATGGTTGTGATGCTGTGAAAAGGATGATTATAGCAGTGTGATGGTGATGGTGGTAATACTCATGATGCCAGTGATAATGATGGTTGTGATGGTGATGAAAATGATGATTATAGCAGTGTGATGGTGATGGTGGTATTGATCATACTCATGATGCCAGTGATAATGATGGTTGTGATGATGATGAAAATGATGATTATAACAGTGTGATGGTGATGGTGGGATTGGTGATACTCATGATGCCAGTGATAATGATAGTGATTATAAATATTAAGGATACATAAAATGGGTGGTAATGATGTTTGAGGTGATGATGATGATGATGATAATTTACTGGTTTGCAATCAATCCATGTTGGTGGTGTGTTAGTGGTATGAACTAGAGAAGATAATTAATGAGGAATGTTATATATTGGTATGTGATGATACTCATAACACTAATGATGGCAGTGATGGCATTGTTGATACTGATGATGGTGAACATGATGATGATTCTAGCACTATTGTGTCACAATGCATTGCGTTAACAATGAGATTTTGACCCCTGTACAGATTAGAATCTGCTGCCTCTGCTTTGCTCACTCAGGCTCACTACGCTATGCTGTGGCAGCAATAATATTAAAATATTAATTCCAGTAAAATATTCCTGACAAAGAGAAAAGAATCTAAATAAGAACCTGAATATTCAAGAAGTTCTTCAGCTGCCGATGATCTTCTACTACCACCTTGGCTGCCACGCCCTCCTCCAATACCAAAAAACTGGCAGAATCGACTCTCATTGCTGTTACTCTGATCAGGCTTTAGAAGGAAGACAAAATTAAATTAAAGTTCTTTAACTGAGGAGAATATTTTACTTGCTGTGGAAACCCAGAAAGAACACTCACCCCATCAGAGAACTGTAGAAAGGCTTCAGCCATGAAAAATTGGTTGATGTCAAAATCAGCATCATCATCATCATCATTTTTTTCTGCTTGCCAGTTTCATTAGGTGTCTTTTCTGTATGTTCGTTTTTGTGGTTAGAATCATCTTTCATCTTTGTAGGTATAGGTGCACTATCGTTGCTTCCTATGAAAGAACCTGTCTTCCCTAAATAAAGGAAAAATAAACTCATATTATTATTATTATCGAATTCATGAATAATTAATGATGGAAATACATGTACAATAGAAATCATAGGCGTAGCAGACATCTGTAAATCGGATACAGAATCATCCTCATTTGCATTCAACCTTAACTTGGATTTTCAGAAATCACATTATTCTTGCACGGATCCTTTCATCTGTACAACAGTAATATGTTTGTGGTTTTACAACATCATATAATTATCTACAAAGCTTATCTGGTTAATCTTACTTTTCCTGTGTCAACAGGATGCATACAATGTACATGTAGTCATCATAAATGTCCTTCGTTATTTATAGTATAAAGTGTTTATACACTGCGTACCTCTCACTTCATTCTTGTTAAACCCTCTTAACTCAATGGTTTCCATCTGACTTGTTGGCCCGTAGGTCATCCATTCGGGGTCGACATTATCGTCATGTCGTCTTCTTCCTGCGACATTAAAAAACATCATTCCCGTAAATCTCATGCCTAGTATTTATTGTCATTATTTCAATAACTTTAATGTGTGGATGGACATTATATTTGAAGGCTGTTATTAGGGTCTAAAACAACTAGCCGTTTCAAGGAGAATTTAGTGATTTTGAATATTACAATAAACATGAAAAGACTCACCTCGCTTGTAGCTGTAACTTTCACCATCTCTGCTTCTCTTTGTATCTTTGTCATTTCTTTCTCTTTCCCATGGGCTGGTTTGTCTGAGATCTCCATTCTACATGTACATAAAAACAAGCAAATGAGTTTAACCCCTGGACTGACCTATATGACGTACTGAGTACGTCATGAAAGTGACATCTCACATGCCTTATTGACGTACTGAGTAAGTTGAGATTTAGTAAAAATGTATGTGAACACTGGCGTATCAAATACAACTTCTATTGGCATTACAGATGTACAGTAAGGGACTTGTTTCCGACTTTTTTATTTTTTCAAGACAAATTGATTTTTGTCTGCCATTTCTTCTGGCACAGGTAATTCCAAACGTGCTGGCAGTCAAGGGGTTAAAAGCCGACTAACTTTGTCCTGCAGAAGTGTTAGCTAGTGACAGCAAGTCAGGAATGTCAAAATATGCCAAAGATTGGCATGCTAAATCATCTGCTATTTCAAACACATCACACACACTAAGGCCTTGTCCACACGTATGCGGATATTTTTGAATCCGCAACTTTTTCGATGCGGATTAAAAATAATTTGCGCCCACACGAGGCCGTATTCACAGCGTATTCAAAAGAGCGTATTCAAAAAGTTGCGGATTCATCGACCGTATTCACTGGATACGTGTGGACGGGAGGCTAATCCGCATCAAAAAAGTTGCGGATTCAAAGATATCCAGATACTGGTAAAATACCAGTACAGCAGATTTCATATGACTGTGAACTTACAGTATGGACGTGTGTGGTTATGGTCCTGACTGTAATGTTCCCTATTTTTGAACTAATGCCATGTTGTAACTGTGCCATGGTTTTTGAAATCTGCTCTAATCAGGGGCATAGAGTGCTTTTCCCCCCAATGTACGCAGAGAGCAACGAGCACCGAAGGCATGCGTGCTTCTAGGGGGGAGGGGGCATACCCCCTGGAAACTTTCTTGCTACATATATACATAGTAAAATGCTGATCACTAGGGTATTTGTGTATTTATTTTGTTTGAGAGACCTTTCACTGGGGCTGCTACTAACTACAACTACACTGACTGAGAATATATACACTCCCTAACGACTTTGACTTTTCCTGGGTTTTTGACTCAGTCAGGCCCCTCACTGGTTATTGATTTCATAATGTCACTAGTCAGCTGTTACGATTTTTTTTCTTGTAATTTATTTTGTTCGTATATGCACGCTATGCCCCTGCTATTGCAGTGGCATCTACACTACCAAGAGATATGGCAATGCAATGGGTTTCCCTACCTTATTCCTGTCCCGCAGAGCTGATGTTCGATAATCCATGGACCTTGATCCTCGTCCAACACGACCAGTCAATCTGCTTCTACCATCTCTCGTATCTCTTTCAATAGTCCTGCTTATCAAACCTTTATTTCTCTCCTGCTGTAGCCCTCTTTCTGGGGCACTCTGGGGTACGTGGCATCCCTGGCCAAAACTCTGCCGCTGGGGACTCAGAACAATGCCATCCTCAATACTGTATCGTCAACAACAATAACAAGTATGATTAGATTGAGTCAATAAACTAATAATATTTGTGAAAATGAGGATAAAATGAGGACTGTGTTGGTGTAAACACCCTATTAACACCCTATTCATGATGGTGAGACATTTTGAAATACTGTAATAATTAAAACAAAAAAACACAAATCCCATCTGGGCTCTTTTTACGTCTTTTTACGCTTGATGAAACCTTACGAACTACATTACTAATATTATTATTGTTTTTGGAATTGATAGAGACATTAGGATGTCACTTCTGAAAAACATTTGATACACATCATCCCTTACGCAATCATGTACAATTCAATGACAGGTCAATGGCATGTTTTGGTTAAAAAATTGACCTATTTGTGAATTTTTAACAATTTGGGTTGGCTTATGTAAACCACGTGTAACTTTCTTTTCTGTATTATTTTTGACATTAGTTTAGCCTTGAAAGATGAGTGCTTGAACCTTTAATCTTTCCAAGGTGAGTTTTCTTTTTATCGTATTAAAATATATTGACAGAGTTCGCAAATCCAAACTGTAATAAAACTGAATTATCTTTCTTTGTCTGATTACTTCTTTCTAATTATACATTATATAAAGTTGAATTATGCAATGTTGTAATTTTGCACTGAAATTCAGAACTGGGATCAAAGACAGAGTTTTAAAGGAGGCATGCTAACTTAGAATAAATTTGTACATATTGTTGATACCACCTCCACTACCCAAAAATATGAGTTTATTTACATTATCTGTCGTTTAATGTCCTCCACTGGAGATGCACATCTCTTGGCACTAGAAGGAGTGTGATGCCACACTTCTGGGTCCCACACACCATTTCTGAACGAAAGAAAAGAAGGAGAGACAATAGAGTAAACTATGTACACCTAAATATATGCACAAAAGAAAAGGTATTACTGTATCCGATATAAAATGTGAAATGTTACCTACCTCATACAATCTTCCTCAGCAAATGTTGGCCACAGATTCGATGCGGGTTTGTCCCTTATAACATTCAAATCCTCCTACATAGCAACATTACTCTATTAGTAAGATTTCATTAATTAACACTCAATATAACTTACGTACACCATATTACTTTTATTGTATACATGTAGTTTAAACTATTATCCATAACGCGATGAAATACGATAAAGCACAGACCCGAGAGTAAACTACACGTGTCATCTTCCTCTCTCCCTTCTCTTCTTTCCACTTTATATCTTCTTCTTCAGTTGGTTTGTCCTCATTCTCATTGACTTCTACACGAAAGAACAAACACCAAAAGATACATTTTAGTAATACAAGAAGAAGGAGACAAACTCCTGATCAGTCGCTATTTTGGGATGTGACATTTGAAATGGGAAACTTTCTACGCCTGAATTATTTTTCATGGCCATTGTTTGAGCGTACAGTTGGTTGGTCTCTGTGTCAATAAATTAACTCTTCAGTATTGTTCTACCTGGTTTCTTGACTCCATTCACTGTCGTACTCTCTTTTGGTCCTCGTGTAATGCAAACGTCGAGCTTTTCCGAAGGCTCCTCTACTTCCATCTTGCCTCTTTCGAGGTCGAGAATTCAAGGAGCCTTTCGAAATAGTTAGCTTAGTTGGTGTTAGTCTGGTTACTTGAGCAGTAGAATGGGTGACACGCTTCTAATACTGAGTTCTTATCGTTGAGTTTAAACTGCATCAAGCAGCCATGTTTGAAAGTACAAAAAATTAATGCATTCGCTATTTATTGTGTTCAACCGCGCATGCGCACACCGCAACCTCGACACCAAGTCATACAGTTGGGCTACCTGTGGTTCTAGTTATCCTCTCATTTGTTTATTTACTTTTCCCAGTTCTTTCTCCTCGTATAATCACACAGGATACACCAACGTTTTTCCCTTTTAATTACGGTAACTCAAAAAACAACAAATGGTCTAAAACAGCATTTGGTAATCAACTGACCTAAGGGAACCTGCAATGATCTCTATTCTTTTGGAACAGTATAGGGGTGGTCACGATATAGCAAGGCAAACACAAGAGGCTGAGTATGGGAAAACAGACCCGATGCAAGCATGAGCTTCAAAATGTTTCCCATATTTCTTGTGCTTTCCAGCTGTGCTGGCATCTGTACATGCACCCACAATGCTTCTGGAGATGCTTTAGAACAATTTTTTTTAACCACACCCTGATGTGCTGTACTGAGCCTAGTGACACAGGCAGCCCAACCATTGCTTCTGAGGAATAAATAAAAATATATTTGCATGTGCGTGTGCATGTCTTTTTGATGGGTTTCCTTTGGTAGAGCATGTGCATACACAATTAAAGTAATACGTATTTAAAAAAGTATTATGTTGGGTTCCCTGTGTTTAGAAACATATTATGTTGGGCTCCCTGCACAGAAATGCAATATTTCTGCAGGCACTTTTGCGCAGGGAGCCCAACATAATATGTTTCTAAGCACAGGCAGCCCAACATAAACTGTACTTAACTTAATACATATTGTTAGGTTGTGCGTGCAACCACATACTCTTACTACCAAAGGAAACCCATCAATATAAGATGTGCACATGCAAATATATTTTAATTTATTCCTCAGAAGCAATGGTTGGACTGCATGTGCTTGCAATAATATGCTCGTCTTGGGTCTGTTCTCACACAACAGAAGTATCTTATGCTTAAACCGTCGTCACTAGTGAAAACCAGTGAGAGATTTTCTGTTCATGACCTCAGCACCATGTTTTGACTTTAGAGAAGTTGGTGGAGGGAGGGGATAGAGGGGGCACTGACACCACCCCCCTTGCAGATCACTTTTGGGTGAAATGGCATGTTATAAATATCTAATCAAACCATTACTTCTTCTAGTACCAAATGGATGGAAATGGGAAATGGAATGGGCAGGCTAAATGGTAGGACTACGTGTTTATCATAGTGACAACATATAGAATTGAAAACAACAACACCTAAGACACAATCCAGTTTTTATTGATTTACAGGTGCTCATTCAGCTTATGTTATTTTCAGTCTAAAAACATCACACATCAGATGAATTAAGGCATCTGTTCTGCACGCAGTGCAATATATATAAGTTATAAAAAAGAGTGAGAAAAATCATGCATTCATTATTCAACGTCTTCTCACTCTCATTTAATTGTTGACAAAGTTCTCTCCTTTCTTGACATTCTTTAGCAATTCTGGAAGCACCTGCAAGAAAGTACTCCAAGTGTTAAGTATTATAACAAATGGCTGCACAAGAACCCAAACCAAACCCATATTGTGTGAAACATAAGTCAAGTATTTGATCTAATAATTAAAGATGTACCTCTTCCATCTTTTTCTTCTCATAATCTGAAAGTTCTCCCATTCCAATATTTCTAGCAACACCATTTTTCTGCAAAGTCAGAAACGATGAAAATGTTACAATTAAACATGATGAAAGAAAAAGTTGCTAAATGTAGTATATATAGCATATAGGATATTTGGTGGTCGTTGCATGTAACAAAACTCACCCCAAGCTCAAGGGGTGTGGCAAAATAAGTAGAACTAGTCACATCAGACTTGATAAATGCACACTGTACAACTCCTGTCTTGCCATCGAGTGCTTCAAGGACCTGATAAAATAAGGTAAACAAAATCAAGATAACAACAACAACAATAATGTGATCATGATAATTATTCATGGTGTCATGGGATCCCTGTGTTAGTTTGGGATCCCTGTGTTAGTTTGGGATCCCTGTGTTAGTTTGGGATCCCTGTGTTAGTTTGGGATCCCTGTGTTAGTTTGGGATCCCTGTGTTAATAAAGCACCAACAGATCTGCCATCTTGGCATGTTGTGGCTTGTCTCAAGGTACTGCTCAAACAACCAGAAAATCTAGCAAGTACATGTACAGTACAGTTCTACACCCAGTGATCAGATGGAAAAGGGCTACTTATGGGAATAGAACAGCAATGGATGATGACAATGATGATCATGATCATGATGACAATTAAGTTGAGAACTGAAAGACTTTAGTACTGTATATGAACATAAGAATGTTATTAATGGCATAACCTGAGTATCCGGCCTTCAAAAAGGAAAGAGGAGGGGGAGAGGGTCAGGGAGAAGAGAGAGGAAGAAGGCCTAACACAAGGGCATGATCTGCCCGTGTCAGCCGTCCAGATTCTGGATGTTGGCATGATTGGATAAAACACAAAGGCTTGAAACGTCCCCAGGGAAACGTCACAGCCGACCGGAAATATATACATCATATTCTACAAGAATAAGCTCAATTTCCTGTTATTTATGATTGAAAATAATTTAGACAGGCTCTAGAAGGAGCTACATTTATGAAGCCTTTCCTGGAATTGAATTGAAGAAATAACAAGAACTTTGTCTTCAAACTAACAAAAACGATGTGCTTGGGGTTTTGCCGACAGGCTGTCAGATTTATCAAACTAACAAAAACGATGTGCTTGGGGTTTTGCCGACAGGCTGTCAGATTTATCAGCTGTTTCTTAGTTTCATCTTGTAAGTAAGGACTTTATTTAACGTACCGAAATGGTTTTAAAAACTCCAACAGCATCAAGGCCAAGTTCCTTGACACACGACAGTCTTGACATGGCAGTTGGCAAAGCGAAAGTGATTGGTTGTTATTTTCAGATATATGTATCGTGCTGCGAGGGGGCGGAAGGCTCAAATCAATAGGTCTGTGTCAGGCTTTTTTCCCTTCTCTTCCCCCTTTCTTTTTTTCTCCCCCTCTGCCAAAAAAGCCTGATACTCAGGTTATTAATGGCAGAATGCACTGTCAAAGATATTGTATAACAGATTATAAATATGATGATCATGATTATTTCATATATTTTTTTCCAACATTTTTGTTGTCATTCATTCAGGATGTATGTACTTACTGAGGCTACAAATTCACTGCCAGCATAAGCCATTGAGAGAGTAGCAGATCCCTAGGATGAAATATTAATCAATATTAAACTCCAAACAATGACAATGTTTGTATCTAAATCAAAGAACCACAAAGTGCTATAAATAAATAAATAATAAAACTACTTACAGCACCAGCTTTAGCGTTGACAACTTCAGTGCCAGCATTTTGAATCCTGTCTGTGAGTTTTTCAATTTCTTCTTGAGTAAAAGACACCTTTGGAGTAACCTTTACCAGCAAAATACATGTCAGTATAATAATAATAATGTACTTTATTTGAGTGTCAAAGTCTTCTATGCTATCAGAGAACAAGTGCTCCACTAATCAGGGACATGCACTTAGTAGTATAAGTCAGGCCACACATGCCAGGAACGTCGTGCCCTACTCTTATTCGAACAGACTGTGCATGGTGTGGGTTCTTTTACGTAATGGAGTGTACAGACGGGACCACCATTTTACGAGGTCATCCGAGCCACGCGAAGGTCTAACCATTTGTAGATGTAATTACAAAGGCAGCACCTTCTCCTCATTATTATTTTAAGACCCTGAGTAATGGTCTGGTCGGGACTCGAACCACGAACCTCCCGCACAATATTGTCAACTCTCACCCTTGGGACATCCTGCTATTATGACCAGCTAAAGTTACAGGGGCAAACTGAGAATAACTCTTGATATTGCAGCCTCTATATAGTTATTACTCCAGACACCAAAAACAGATCCAATGGTGCAATCTTTTTAGAACAAGAATTGAGTGTATAATTTTTGGAACACCCAGAAATAAGGTGTCTCCTAGGTGAACTTGTGGATTCTGTTTTTGGTTGGGTGGAGTCTGTGTTTGGTGGGGAAGCAAGGAGCATGGGAAAGGTGAGGATGGAAGGGTGGGCTTAGTGTATACACAAAGTAGTTTCTGTATCATCTCCACAGTGAGTGAACTCAGATTTTTAAAATACGTTAGCCTAGATTTGCAACAATCTATTATCCATCTAGTATGATACTTGTACCTGTGATAGAAGTGGTAAAATAGTCACTCCAGAGTGGCCTCCAATGACTGGTACTACGACTTCATTAACATTAAGTCCCTAAGAATATTTGTACAGTGTTCACTGTCAGTAATATTTTATTAAATTACAGTGCAAGATAATTAGCAAACATTAGCCTGCAGAGCAGGCGTTTTTGTTTTGGGGGATTTTGGGGGAACTTTGGGGTTTTGGGGGATTTTGGGGGAACTTCATTCTCGTACCCAGAGCCCGCTCGTCATTTGGTTTGTCGCTGGCTCTGGGAATCCCTGAAATTTTAGCGAATTTCATTGGCTGATGAAATCAACAATGACTGATCGTATTTGATTGGTTCATGAGATCAACAAAGATTCAAACTTGCAAGGCGAACGAAAGGAATGACAGCGACGGTTGTATTTTCATACAATGGTATTCCGTTATTGAATTATAAAGCTATGGAAATGAGAGTGACTGTGTAGACATAAATTGATCTGAATTCGTAAAGGGAGATCTAACAATACATAAATTATAAAAGTAAAGTAACGGCTACAGACACAATCGATCGTACTCGCTTTGAGTATTCAAAGGAATATTTTTATAATTCAAGAGAAACAATAACAAAGCGGAAGACAGGAAGGTTCACATGCAAGATTATATTAGAACATGTATTTATCGTCCAGCCTTTACCGCAACAGAGCCAGAGAAGAACCGGTGATGAACGTCGAAGGGATTTTAAACGGCTACACGAAGATAAATGCACAAACTTGTGTACTTGTTACATTGTTTGAATATTCAAACCAACGTGAACACTACGTCGCCAGTAGACTCTTCCACAGTACCCGCTCTCAGCGGTCTTTAGTATGAGCATGCGCTCTGACGACTTGGTCGTCAAAATTTGACGACCGAGCAACAGGGTTTCCCAGCCAGCGACAAACCAAATGACGAGCGGGCTCTGGGTACGAGAATGGGGGAACTTTGGAAATTTTGGACGAGCGAGGAATGGAACCAACCCCCTCCCCTTTTGCTCAGTCCCATTCCTTGCTCGTTCAAAATTTCCAAAGTTCCCCCAAAATCCCCCCAAAACAAAAACGCCTGCTCTGCAGGCTAAGCAAACATGTACAATTGATCAGGAAGGGGTCTGTGCAAGAATAGTGTAAGTGACTTGTGATCGATATCCAAATTCTCCTTCAAAAATGAAAGACCCTAGAGGAGAATTTAGATTTTGATCAGAGATTATTCAATTTAGTTCTATAGGTAATTTCAAGTGATGAGCATAGATTGTTTTAGAGGTACCCTCAATGTCGAGTAGTTGATTATGCAACATGTACTGTACCTTGGCCTCTGCAATAAATGTTTTAGCACGGACAACATCCAGGGTAGTCACACCAAGAATTCTGTTGCAAGGAAGGAAAAATGCCCTGATTAACAACACTTTCCGTGGGTTTCAACGAACTTTGAAGTAGGCAGAGGGTCCTACTGGATTAAGCGGCAAACACAATGGATAATTTAAAAACTGGCATACACATATACTATAACAGAACCCAGCTGTCACAAGTTCAAGTTTATTGAAAGTTGAAATACAATGTAACAAGTCTAGTTTGGTCACTAATCTGCAAATAGCATCAAGTATCAATACAATCAAGCACAAAACTTCAGCGCATTATTTATGGACATCACTGTATATGCGCCATAAAAATGTGTATTTAGTTCAAGATACTGGGGATTTGAAAAAATAAGGTCCAAACCCATTGTGTCTATAAATAAGGGGATACTGTACATGTATATATATACACAGCTGTTTGAGGTAACAGAATTTGAAATAACCAAGGTCAATATAATGAAGTGCTATATATGGCACTTGTACTATTAATTGACACTTTACCTTGCTGGATCATAGACTCCTGCTTTTTTATAGACTTCACTTGCAATCGGGACAGTTGAATTTACCTGCATTGTCAACAGTTATACTCTTAGTAGTATCCTACTGTATTTATTTTATTTATACTCAAGTGATTGTTTTTGAGCCGATATGTTTTTCACCATTATATCATAAAAATATGCATAATGTAATGTAAGGACTTACAGGGTTGGAAATTATACAAATAATGGCTTTTGGACAATATCTGCAAGAAAAAAATATCATCAATAAGTACATGTATTTTTAATCCACATTGTGTTCAACACTCTTCAAGATGTAATCCTGTAGCAGATTTTACAACTTACTTTGCACAAGCTTCAGTAAGATTCTGTACAATGGATGCATTGGTGTTGAAGAGGTCATCGCGTGTCATACCTACAATAAAACATTTTGATACATATTTTCTACATGTTTGTCCTTCCACAATATCTATGTTTTAATTTTTAGCATCCTTGAAGATGAATTGAAAATTATACCAGGTTTTCGTGGGACGCCAGCAGGGATTGCCACAATATCACACCCTTCAAGAGCTGATTTCAACTCTTCTGGTCCTTGGTGACTTGTAACCTGGAATATGGCATGATTGCAAACAAATCAATTTCATGCAATTAATTAATATTAAAAAATAATAATAATAATAAATAAATAAAAGTGTAGATTTTACACACACCAAAAAAAAAAAGAAGTTCATGCAATGATATTTTTGCACATTTATGCAAAGCGTCAATGGTTGAGACAGAAGGATGTGAAAACATTATAGGTGTTTACACTTTTTTGGCACAATAGACAATCAAAAACAATAGATTTTATAGACATCTATTGTTTAGGATGACAACAGGTTTAGGTACACAAAGAAAGGAGCCCTGTTTTGCATTGTACACAGTACAGTATTTAAGGTGATCAAGACCCTCTACCAAGATCTAACCTTCGCTCTGGTGCAAATATGGCTCAAATCAGCAGAAACACCTGTAGAAATAAGGTAATGTAATTAATGTGTATATTTACTCGAGTTGCAAAACACAGCCCGTATTTTTGTTTGTTTGGTGTTGCATACAAGGAGTCTGACCACGAGATGGCCTATGATGACTAAGCACATTTCATCACAAGATGTCAAAAATGTAATCATGATGGTCGGTTGCTATAGAGTTTTCTCCCTCTACTATACACAAATGCGATAACGCAAATTCAAGTCCAATTCATCTTCAAGTTGGCATATGCATGTATATATGTAAAAAAAATATTGATTCTGCAACAGTTTACTTCCATTTTGTAGAACTGATAAAGGGTTTCTAAGCTTCCATTGTCTCTGTTTCAGTTCGCGAATATCTCGGGCCGTGATGCGTCTTTCATTTTTTTTGTTCTCGCGCGTCGCGAATCTGCAATGGAGTGAGACTGGGAATGTGTCTCTCTGTAGTTCAGTTCGCAAATATCTTAGACCGTGTTGACATAATGTTGACATCGAGCGAAGCCAGTCGCTGCGTAGCGACCATCGTTCATGATCTCTTCGTTCTTCAAAGCTCAAGTCCCTCACGAATGGAAGGTGGAGACCCATAAGTATGCGTCTTTCATGCTGCAATGCATCCCAGTGCTCAATCGCACCAGGGCACGAGTGAACGCTTGTTACATTGTAAAGCGTCTAATTTTGAATAAAAATAACATAAAATGCCACAGCCGTACATGCAGGTTTCCCGGGGTCTCGATGTACAAATGAGTGCAAGACACGTAGTGTTACTAATATTACAACATATTGTATGCGTCTATGTAGTTTTTCAGTTTATTTTTCAACTTTGCATTATGCAAGTTTAGTTCGTTATAAAGTTGTAAGTCATACGATCCCTTCACAGTAATCACTAACTCATCAAATGTACTCTACCTGGCGTGTTGACGATATCGTAAAGAGCAAGATGACTGACAAGGGGCGACTGCTTTAAAAGTAGAGACATTGGTTGTCCGATTCCACCGGCAGCACCCAGCACAGCTACCTTTGATTGGCGCTAGAAAGAGAGACATCAGATGGTTCAACATAGTTTTTGGCGTGATGAAAGATGATGTATACAAAATGTACAAATGTACCGGTTAATGTTTCAATATGACGACTCTTGAACCCTTGAATTACTCTAAACGGCGATTTCCTACCTGTGAGGACGAAGAAAACTGTCTTGAGAGTCGAGCAAGAGCATTTGCTCCTTGTGGACGTGTTACGGCTCTGGTAAGCATCTTTGATGTGTTATTTTATGGAAAGCTTTTCTCAACGACTTCTCTTGTCAGCCACCGCGTAAAGCTATCGACAGCAAAAGGCCTGCGCATGGTCACGTGCGTGAAGTCGCAGACAAAACGTACGGCATTATGGGAATTGGTCACGCAAGTAACGCTGACTGTCACACAGAGGGCGATTCAGGGGATAAACAAAAGAGGTATATAAACTTGCAGTTTTATTTTTTCAGTCAATAATTACAATATCATACCAAAGTATACGTTTGTTTGCACTCTACATGATTGTACATGTATGTTTAATGAAGACATATTATAAACCTGGCATATACATTTACACAATCTTGCTCAGCATGTTTAAAAATTAGAAGTGCAAAATTAAAATAACTTAACTATTTACAGAAGAGCTGGATTCACTGATAATAAAGTTAGTAGTTTGGCTCACTAATGTCAGTGATAACTTTTCCAAAGAGCTGCTCTTCCCACTTGGCAAGCTGCTGAATAAAGCCTCGCGTAGGCTGAATGTTTTGTCTGGTCTTCTTTAGATGGTTATAAGCATCCTTCAATATAAAATCAATCAATTCATCAATCAATCATTATATCAATATATCAACCAACTAATCAATCCATCAATAACTCAGTTTGCCAATCAGTATGTCAATCAGTCAATTAGTCAATCAATCAGTCCTTCAATCATTCAGTAATTTACTGAGCCAGGTTGTTTTTTTCAACACGCTTTTTGTGTCCGAAAGCTTGGTTTTAAAATAAAAATGTTTTGGTTGAAGAAACAAACAAACTAATCACGCTTTTTGTTGTTTGGAAATCAGAGGAAGCAGTTTAACTTTCTTGTGTTTGAAATACAATGTATCAAGCTATAGGTAATACAACTTAGGGATCAGAAACATTGGTCTGCTTGTCATAAATGTACCTTTAATGATATTTTCTTGTGCCACATGATGTAGGCAATAGCAACAGTAATACATCGACTGATACCCAGACTAGAGAACACCAACACTGTGCATCCATCATCAGTTTTATGATCATCTGAAAAAAATATTAAAATTCCCCAAGCTAAATAATAATAATAATAATAATAATAATAATAATAATAATAATAATAATAATAATAATAATAATAATAATAATAATAATAATAATAATAATAATAATAATAATAATAATAATAATAATAATAATAATAATAATAATAATAATAATAATAATAATAATAATAATAATAATAATAATAATAATAATAATAATAATAATAATAATAATAATAATAATAATAATAATAATAATAATAATAATAATAATAATAATAATAATAATAATAGTAATAATAAAATGATAGCAATAATAATTAATAATAATAGTAATAATATTTACGCTTTGGGGTTCCTGTGGCGGCCGAGGGAATGCATAACTATAATAATAGTAATAATAACTAATAAAATTAAATAATAATAACAATAATAATAATATTTGAATAAAAACTCACCAATAAAATTTACTGCATCCTGGAAATAAGTAAATATGTCTGCCTCGCTACTGTCTTCTACAGGGATGTGGAATAATGGACTTATCTTCTTTTCATCTTTTCCAAGTACTACTGTATCTTTAGAGAACCTGTAGACATCAAGTCAACAATATATTATTATTGTTGGATATTACTGAGCCATATACCTAAGGCCCTGTTTGCACTTAGACAAAAATAAATTATTGGATCTTGCCAAGAATTTGAATATTGTGTGTGCAAATCTTTTGTTTTGGATATTCATAATTCACACTTGAGACTTGAGACTGAATTTTGAAAGCCAGAAATGTCAAGCATGCATTGCATTTGCTTTGGTAATTTTGCAGAAAAGATGAAAGTTTGGGAACTCTGACAGTGTAAAAAGCACTAAATTCTAATACTGACACTTTGGGTGTTAGTCCAACAACAACAACAACAACAACAACAACAACAACTTTATTACCTTAAAATGACAGAAAAATTACAAACTTAGAAAAAAAAAAAGAACTGATAATAGTTAAAAGTTACTCAGAATAACTACAGTTGAGAGTCCTTCAACTGTCAGAATAAAAGAGGATACAATGTAGAATTAGAAGCTCGATCAAAAATTGGAGGCCTCCAAAGATACTCAATAGCATCTTTGATGATCAGTAACTCTTGATAACATTTTTGTAGTCCAAAAAGTGCAAATTTCTTAGCCCCCCCCCCACACAGGGTTTCTCCCCCCTGCTCCCCCCCCCCCCCCTGCTCCCCCCCCCCCTGCTCCCCCCCCCCCCCCCCCCAACAGGGTTTTTAGTACAAACAACTTTTTTGCATTACTTACTGTTTATCTGTTTCCATGGAAACATTCACATGTGCCTTAACCTTCAAATCTTTGGTGATGACATTATTTTGTGACTGTTGGCAGTTACCAATGTATAAGAAGTTTGGAAGGACTTCCAAAGGATATGTGACAATTACATCTAGCTCCTAATGATTAATAAATGAATGCCATATTAGTATATTTGTTTGTCTGTCAGTCATTGATTATCCCAATAATACCAGCATAAAGTACTACATTCTAAGAAATCAATACATACCCTCGGCATGTATATAATTTTTTGTGTCCTCAGAAATGGATAAAGGGCTGAAAACAATTCATATCCACCTGGAAAAGTAAAACATATTGCCATCAATTTAGAATTCTTGACATTTTAATGGCTGGCAAAAGGTGACCATTGGTGAGCATGTGGACATCCTTTGAATACAAGAAAACATGTTGTCCTCTGCACTGGAACCAAGCACTGACATATCCAAGACAGCTAAGCACACAGGGGAAAAAATGATGAGTATTCAAACACTACATTTCACAGACCATTTTGCAGCCAGTAGCCCTATTTTATAGTCGACTTGACTACAACATATATGCAATGTCTATACCTTTAACAACCTTGACTGGATTCTTGCTTCCCATATCCCACATCAACTTAGCACATGATAAGGCATAACTTCCTTGGAATGGAATCGATAAAATAATTATTGGTTATTCCATGGTTTTCTATGGAATACGGGCGGATATTTCACGAAAAAATTATATTATTTGGTATACAACGAGCCTTTAGGCGAGTTGTATACTTAAATAATATAATGTTTTAGTGAAATTTCCACCCGTATTCCATAGAAAACCATGGAATAACCATATTATCCTATACATATTACATGAAAAATTAAAATTTACAACGTTTTGATTGGCTAATTCAAACTATGAAATACTGCTCTGTATTTCATAGAAAAAACTATGAAATACCGCTCTGTATTTCATAGAAATGGTGAGCTCTGATTGGCTGAGATGTAATGTGTATAGGATAATTATCAATATTACATGTTATATCAAAGTAAAGATATAGCAAGTAATGTTGCATGACGATCGACAGAGGAAACAGATGTGCAGGAGACTAAAAAGATATGCATGGTTTATAAATAACAGTAGTTACAACCTCAGAAATTCAGATGACAAGTGAGAAGAGTAGATATTGAATATCTCATCTCAGAAACATGTACGAACTGTCACCTGTGTAGCACTTAGGTTATAAGTTCTTTTATTTTTATCTTGTTATATTATTATTTATTATGATATTATGTATGATATTATTTATATATATATATTTTTTAGTTAGGATATATTTTAAATTTTAATATTTTACGCCAGATAGAATTTAAATAAGGGGGGAGGGGTTGGGGAAATTAGGTGGGGCTTTGGGTTTGGGTATGGGTGTAGATTTTAGGTAGATAGGTCTCCTCAATTAGTTTACACTTGTGTAAGCTAGGTAATTTGACACGTTAATAAAGGTTATTATTATTATTATTATTATTATATAAAAACGTTTGGTTGCATTGTTTTCTACTGTACTAATAATTATGCATGCAGTTTTCAGATGTCTCACCTTTGTTTTTAGTTGTGCTGGTATTGCTGTCATAAATCACAACATGGACTTTTGTTTCAAGTTCAGCATCTTCTGGTACAAGAAAGGCCCCTATATCATTCTATCAGTCAATCAAAGAAATGCATTTCTAAGTAATAGTAAAAATTGGAAAAATGAAAAAAAAGTTCACCTCCCCCCACACAGTCAAATGACTACCGTCTATTTTTGCATTTTTTCCAATTTGTACACAATAGTTTTCATCTAGGAGTGAGGGAAGGGTGAGGGGAGGTTGATAATAATTTACTACCAAAATTTTTGCTTGTGATGACTGTTACTTATGTTCTTACGACTCGCATAACTTGAACAAGAAATGAAGGCATCCATGCAAGAACAGAGTAAGTGTCTCATTATCAAAATCCAATTTCTCCTGAAGAACTTCAAGAGCTCGCAAGAAAATTTAGATCTTGATCAGAGAGTACTTACAGTACACTGATTCATTTTAATAGATTGTTACTTATCCATTGAGTAAAAATAATAAATGCAAGCAGTATAACCAATTTATCGCCTTATATATAGAGAGGTTATTACACTGGTAGTTGTGTAATACGGCTGGATATTTTTACGAGTTGTGCCGTATTTTGACGAGCCGTAGGCGAGTCAAAATACAAACAGACCAGTAAAAATACCCAGCCGTATTACACAACTACCGTGTAATAAATTGTTTATTATACGACAACAAAATTAACAAAAAAACAAACGTCTTTTTCTCTTTCTTTTTATTTGCGACCGGACAAAACAAGAAACAAACTGAGCGCGCGCGCAAAATTGATGTGTCCGATTTCTAAAACGTGCAATACGCTGTCATATTTGTACTCGTATTTGTACTGTAAGATTACAAGTTGTGTAATAAATAGAGGTTATTACACGGGTAGTTGGGTAATACAGCTGGATATTTTTACGAGTCATGCCGTATACGGCTCGTCAAAATATAAATAGACGAGTAAAAATGTCCAGCCGTATTACCCAACTACCCGTGTAATATTACCCAACTACCCGTGTAATATTACCCAACTACCCGTGTAATAAGTTGTTTATTGCACAACAACAAAATTAATGAAAATACCATATTTTTCTCTGTACTGATATAAAAAGCGAGCGTGTGCGCAAAACCGTTTTTTTCTAAAACATGTAATAAGCTGTCATATTTGTACTCGTATTTGTACTGTAAGATTACAAGTTGTGCAATAAGCATATATATATCTACCTATATATATTAACACTAACCCGTGGAGCATACTTGGAGGTAACAATGTGGCTTTCACTGTACTCTTTTCTTTTCCTTGTATCTTGGGTATTTTGAGATGTAAAAATTAGCACAGCTGAACTATACTCCCGCCGATTTTGTACGTTTTACTTATTGAACATCATTTCTAGGCCATAATATGTGAAAATATCACAACTCACCCAGTAATAACATGTAGTTAGGGTCACTAAGGCAAGGATGCTGCGACGTCTACGATACACAAACATTGTACATGTTGAATGAAACAGCATTCAAAATACAAGCAAAATATGAAACTTTTTATGGGATATTTACCTGATTTAGAAGATTATAAAGTTCTGAAGATTCACAAAGAACTATTCCTGTGGATGTCATGATAGAAAGAGAAGAATACACTACTAAAAACAGTTCAAAAGAAACTGCTCTTTTCTCCTAACATCTTTGTTGTCTGTTGCTATGATTGGTCGCTGCCGCTGAACAGGGATATTTGAGCCTGCACACAGGAAGCCCGTGTAGTTGGCGGAAAAGGAGGGGCAACTGGAGGGGAAAAGGAGCTATCGAGATACGGACCTTCTGCACCTGTCAGGAGATTGTGACCAAATACAGTAGTAAAATACATTGCTAAAAATGTATTGGTTCTTTTTACCAACACTTCCCACACCCCAAATTCAGGATCATCTTGTCTTTATAGCACGGGCTATAGGATAATATTCGTTTAGGGACCTGTCATCATTATTAATGTAGGGGGGGGGGGAGGTTAATTATTTTTCTGGAAGATAAAGTTTGCCAAGGCTCCCCCTTAAGGCACGAGAATGGCCAGCAGCCCCCCCCCCATAATCCACATTTTAGTGATGAACCCCCCCCAAAAAAAAACACCTTATATTCTTACTACTAAAGTGAACCATTCACCAAATCGAAATATGGCGACTAATTTGAATAACTATTGTTCCTGACTGACCAACCTCTCATTCATGTGAAAACGCTTTTTTGTTTCCACGTGAACAAGAGGTTGGTCAGTCCAGAACAATAGTTATTCAAATTGGTCGTCATATTTCGATTCGGTGTATGGGTGCTTTGCACTTGATTCATATATTGTATATTTATTTATTGTAAGTTATAGTCGCCGTTTTTTACACGAGCCTCTGGCTCGGGAGATTGGGTAACCACTCCCCACGTTATCGACTTGAAATAAATTATTATTATTCATGAGCTGATTGGAAACACTATGGAAAGACTTGAACTGATATAAGATTTGAAAGTATGCAGTATATGATGAAAAATGCTAAAATATCAATCTAGATCTTTCCATGTTTCCAATAATTTTATAATTAGGCCATGGATCTGTTTTTAAATATATATATATTTTTTAAAGTAATTTTACTTTTACTCTGGTTTTATTATACCAGTGGCCTGTGTTATTCTCTTTTAGAATCAATTAATCATCCCAATAAACTTGTTTGTTCCTCAGTGGCTTTTTCTAACCGTCGTGTTAGTGGCCGTACGGGTTCAAACGTAGCGAAAAGTTAAATCAACATAACAAAACCACTCAAAAACACTATTTCTTGCTCAGATTTCTACACCAAAGTGTTCTTTAATTATCAGACTACCCCCCCCCCACCCCCATCAATAATCTAATGGTCCACCCCCCCACCCCCTATCAATAATCTAATGGTCCACCCCTAATGCATGGATCAATAGCTGATATTGAAGTTACACTACAATGACTCTGAACAATGGTTTCAAGTCGAGGCTATCGGGTCAAAACAAAAACTTGACCCGATAGCCTCGACTTGAAACCTTTGTACACAGTCATTGGAGTGTAACTTCGATATCGGCTATTCCAGCTGTTACCATAAAGCTTAGCCTGCGAATACAGCCGCTTTTTTACGCTCGCCACAGGGGTCTCCCGAAAGAAGCGTCTGCGGAGTGAGGCCCACATTCCTGTACTGTGACGTCATTTTGGACCCGATTCTGGTCCAAGAAGCTGATTGGTCAGCTAATTTGCATAAATTAAACTCAACGACCAGAACAAAATATTACAATGTCGAGCCGCGGGCGATTGCATCGGACTTATCATATGCACAGATGAATAAAATCATGTTCTACAATAAGTTTGATTGCCGAATCAACAAACTCAGGCCGTTTGGAAGTAGTGTTCACAACATGAGCGGCTGTGTTGTATCAGATTTACAACACGAGCTGTCATGACCTCAGAGGTCACAGTACAGGAATGTGGGCCTCACTCCGCAGACGCTTCTTTCGGGAGACCCCTGTGGCGAGCGTAAAAAAGCGGCTGTATTCGCAGGCTACATAAAGCTAGACGCCTTTTAGAAATAATTATTGACCATAACAGTAGAGATAAGAAGTCATCTGTGCCGTTAAACACTGCCTTTTTTTCAAAGAAAGCCTTTAACTTTGCAAGACCTTGTTTTTCAAGCCAATCGGCGACAAAAGTCTCTTTACCGACAAATTCCATTATTATGAATTCCTCCATTGATTATACACTCGGTCAAGTTATCCCCACCCCCGGGGCAACCACGTTGTCGTACAAAATCCCCACCCCTGGGACACAGGTCCTTACAAATCCCTGGGGTATGCCTGGGGGAGGGATGGTAACAGCTGGAATTGATCCATGCATAAGAGCTCGGTGGAGGCTAAATGGGATACCTCAAAAGGACCTCATTAATATAAAACAATAGAACGATGCAGTAACACAATAGATTCGTTCTATTGTTTGGTCAGCCAAGGGCGGTTTGGGTTATGGAAACAAGCCTTTACCTAAGAGCTCATTCCCCAAGACCATTCGAAAATCCAACGAATATTCGATGACATCACGGTCCACTCATTTTACTTTTGGGATACCTGTGCACTGCCAAAACATGTCTTGTTCTTTGAAAATTGTCGTGTTTGAAAAATATGCAGGTTAACAGGGATTTGACATTTGAACAAAAGGTAAGTAGACCTCTCAAGCTTCAACAGGAGGGTACATGCATGTTGACAGGGTAGCAAAGGGGGGGTTGTGATCACGCTTCACGTGCCATTTTTTTGTAAATTCACGACTCAAAAAATCACTTAAGCCATTTCACACACGTATTTCTTGCAAATTCACGGATCACGGTTTTATCTTTTGTTTATGAAGTGTTTTTCACGATTCACGCGCCATATTTGGGCCAAATCATGCATCACTCCTTTGCTACCCTGTGTTGACAGATTCTTCTGGTTGCCGGATTTAATATTGAGAACAGTCCCTTAATAGCTTCACATGTGCAACCTCTACCAGAATATATTTGCACAGTGCATGCTTTATGCTAATGTACAAGTTTAATTCTTTAATTCTTCACACTTCCATTCTTATTCTTTAATTCTTCACACTACCATTCCTTACTGGTTTAAAAGATGGAAAAATATTTTGATCAATAAATACACAAGTGTTTGTTCAATCTTTTATTACAGAGAAATTCAAAAGCTGCAAAAACAAAAGGTTAAAAATAAGATCAAGAAAGAACATGAAACTATGTGAAAACTCTAGTATTAACTCCTGAATTTAAACTGTTGTCACTCACTAAATTCACTCCTACAAAACCTATTGCATGAATGAAAGAAATGAGCAACTGAACTACACAAAAACGGCATTTAATTTCCTTAAAAGTTTGGAGACGTTTCATCCATACCACCTTCTAGAGAAATCCCTCCTGAATGTTTCCCGTCAAACTTGAAACAAAAGAAGAAAGATTCCTCCATGGCCAAGTGCCAATGAAACCAATGCTTTCCAACTTGATTAAATCCAAAAAAGAAATCCTATGAAATCCATGATCACAGAATGATCCTGATTCCTTCCACTGATATATCTACACAAGACAAGTGAATTTGTCAACAATTGTGCAAAATCTAATTTTATGATTTATGTTACTCCTAAGTGTGGATTATGACTGTTGTAAGACACCAAGGAGATATAGTATAGATGTAGTTTTCACTCAAATGCTGTCGATATAATTTCATAATTATGCTATTCAAAGTAAGAAACTAAACGGTAACCCATTTCAAGAGCAGTGTATCAGTAAATAGGGGAAAAATATCCTCTATCCTAGTGTTATACCTCAGGGGGTTATACTAGTAATAATAAAATTTGGCATCTAAGATTGATAGAAAAGGCTACATAGGTAAGACGACCTATGCATACCATAATCCAATGAATGTGATCCAAATGTCTCCCTCCTATGAATCCCTTTCATGTCTGGTCAAGATGATCCATTCCTTACAAGAATGAATGTGTTGAAACAATGATCCGGAAGTTTTAACTCCGTTCCAAGACACTTGTTTGTGTCTTACCAAACAGAATATGTATCCTGGACTGATCTATAAAACAAGGAATTGAGCAGGTGAAATGACTGAGCACAAATTAATATCAATACAAACCTCTCAAATCCAGGTTAATCTGATTGATTGAAGGATGTTTATGTGGGTGTTTCGACCAATGTGTTTGGGTGTTCAAACAAGAGAGATTTTGATAATGCAAGATAATATATTACAAGGTAAAAAAATGCTTGCACTACTACATTCTGCAAGCACTAAAGAGAAACAGACACTACAGTACAAACAGACAGTAATTCACAATGTTGAGCCCAAAGACTGTTCAGGATCTACTGCTTGAACGAGATCTTGATCGATGAGGACTCATTGATCGTCTTGGACTTGCCGACCTCCTTGGGGACCTTGAATAGGATCTCATTGCTCTCCGCACAGGGCTTCGGGATTTTGACCTTGACAATGATCGAGATCTACTGTGCGACCTTTTAGGAGAGTAGCTTCTTGAGCGAGATTTGCTGCGAGACATTTGATCTGCCTTGACACGAACATAGGAGACTTCGCCCTGTGGGAACAAACAGAAATAACTTATAACAGACTATGACTTTAAAACAGCCCTTCAATTTTGATACTGACCTCATGGGACCTGAATTTTGAGTCATCCATATGTTTGATGGCATATTTCATGTCATCATATTTAGCATACTCCACAACGCCACAGCCATCTTTGAACACATCTGTAAAAAGCACATCGCCAGCTTCTCTCATGTGGTCTTTGAGATCTTGCCAACTACCCGTTGGTGGAAGTCCTGATACACGTACACGGAAGTCTGATCGTCGTGGTGGGGGACCTCTTCCACGACTGGAAAAGCTACCCCTACCACCACCACCATCGCCCCTGCCACCACCACCACCATCGCCCCTGCCACCGCCGCCTCCTCCTCCTCCTCCACCACCACTACCACCTCCACTTCGACCTCGAGGAAATTCTACTCTTATTCTGAATCCTTCAAATTCATAGCCATCTTTTGCTCTTACAGCGTCATCTGCATCCCTGTTTTGAAGAAAATATTGTTACAACGTTTGAATAGACAGTGAAATGTAAATGAAGGTAATAAAAACGTTATGAAAAATAAATCAATACAAATATACTAAGAATGAGAAACCTAATCAAAGGAGATTATTCCTGGAATCCAATCGGACTATCAAAAAGAAATACAAGTACTACTGAATGATCGAGTTTCAACGTCACAACATTCCAGGACAGAACTTCCACAACTTCAATTAGACATAACATCGATTTGACACATTTCCAAACACTACATTTCGTTTCAATATGATAAAAGTTGCAGAAATAACTTTCAGTAGTCTTACCTTGGGTCTTCGAACTCTACAAAAGCAAACGGTGGACCTCCGCGTCGGTTTTTCAAGTCGATGTCAGCAATGTGGCCATACTTATAAAAAACGTTCTCCAGATCTTTCTCTCTCACTTCTGGAGGCAAATTTCCCACGTAGACTCGACAGTCGTTGTTGTTGCTTCGGTTCATAGTATTTGATTACTAAAAGACGTCTTTTATAAAGATGAAATACTTGTGCACCCGACTTCACTCGAGGAGAAAGTTACTCAAAGAAATATGGCGTCGTTTGAAATACGACCACGTGGCCTGATGCATGCAGGGGGGCTCCATAAATATTTCAGGGGCAATGATAGGGAGCCCAAAGAAAAGCTTTACACTGTTTTTCTATTTATCTTTTATTTTTAACCAAGCTTCTTGTATCGCTAAAATGTAGTCACAAAGAAGTAGATTATGAAATATATGGACTTCTCCATATTAAACCTTCGCCGTCACACTTTCAACCATTCGTGATATGGGACAAAGGCGGTAAATATTGGCACTGATCTGAGCATTGAATTGGCTTCTTTAAAGCTTATATTTATGGTCTATATATAGAAGAACTTCTTTTTTTTTTATTGTACAACTGCACTGCACAATATTCATTTTTGTTACTTTATCCGGACTTAAATAATAGAATAGCAACTTGACCAATGTAAAAATAAATAAAGTGTTTGGTTTCGTGGGTAACGTATGAACCAAAGTTCCTGCCTACAATGCAATGCCATGTTGGGTTGTATTTCTTGTCAAACTCTTTCTTCACAAAAGCGGCGATATCTTTTTCGATGTTGAATTTCTCCATTGCTTGCGTGACACATTCAATAGCGTCTTGTTGCATATCTTCTGTCATATCTGCATTTTTGATTACCGCCTTCCTTTCAACAGTAGCCATCTATAGATGGAATACAACTTAGTTACGTCACGAAATTCGAAACTCACTCGAAAGACATGGAAATGTTCTCACCTTTGACGAGTACTCCTTTTATTAAACTTTCCTTTGATGAGTTAACACGAATTTTTCAAAAGAGTATTTATGGGAAGTGCGACTGTATTATTTAGCTTCTTTAGCTTGATGATACTGTATTCACTTATCGCACTTGTAAATTTTTTTAATTGCAGTAATTATTGATATATAACACAGAAATCCCATTGGTCCAAATATTTATATAAACAGCAATGATTGGCTAACTTTCTAACATATTTCCGTATCCTATAACAAGTACGGGTGTTTTCTTTCTTTTTTTTCTTGGCCGGTGTTTCATAGTTCTTTCTTTTCCTTGTTTTTTTTTAATCATACAGTCGAACCTCTCCCGGACCTCTCCACAACGGCCACCTCTGAAGCGAACTGTTGCCGTTGTGGGGAGGTTTTGCGAACTGTTGCCGTTGTGGGGAGGTTTTCTATTCAAACAAATAAATTTTGGCGGCGGGAAAATACACTGGCTTTAAACGGAGGTGCCGGTAGGGGAGTGTTCGATTTGATCAAAGAAATTATGAAGAAAATTTCAAATTTAAAGTGTTATTTTTCATCTCTAAATAACAACAGAAATACTGATAATTATATCAGTAAAACATAAATCCCAAAAAATTGAGACTACCGGTATTTTGTTTAGTTTTCCCGTTGC
Source organism: Actinostola sp. cb2023 (assembly GCA_033675265.1). NCBI lineage: Eukaryota > Metazoa > Cnidaria > Anthozoa > Actiniaria > Actinostolidae > Actinostola > Actinostola sp. cb2023. Next base: position 517,520 of record JAUJYZ010000118.1, on the reverse strand, counting down.
TATGCTAAAGTCCGTTCAACGTTCGCGCACTTGCGTCGGTGTTATAGGATGCCGAAATAGGAACCCGTAATTTGACCAATCAAGAGCTTGTTTCAATATATAAACACAAATCAGCACAAGCAAGTCTGTTTCTTCAACAAACAAAGCCATTTGGTTGACAAAACCACGATTTGGCGGAGCGCGTTGTAAAGAGTTGGAGTTTTACTTTTGCATGTAAGCTTACATCAGTCATCAGTGGCGAAATTTTGTGCCAATTGTGGAGATTTGTTCTTAGACAAGGTTAGTTTTCTGGCTTTTATTCGTAAGACTACCAGACGAACGAAACCAATTTTTCATTTTCACTTAAGCTTAAGTTTATTTGCAACGCTGACAACTAAACAGTTTCCTTTGAATTTTGTTTGAAGATGTCGGAAAGAAAAGCTGTTATCAAAAATGCTGATATGTCCGAGGACATACAACAAGACGCTATTGAGTGTGCCACGCAGGCAATGGAAAAATTCAACATCGAAAAAGATATCGCCGCTTTTGTGAAGAAAGAGTTTGACAAGAAATACAACCCAACATGGCATTGCATTGTAGGCAGGAACTTTGGTTCATATGTTACCCACGAAACCAAACACTTTATTTATTTCTACCTTGGACAAGTTGCTATCCTCCTCTTCAAGTCGGGATAAACTCATCAACACACTACTACCTGCTAATCACCAACGTGATGCTTGTCATGATAATGATTGTACATTTTTCGTGATTTTTGTGTTGTCTGTTTTGTAATGTAAAGTAGCGTGGCAAAAGTATTTCGGCTATGGACAAGTTGTAGTCCCGAGTTGTACCATAAGTTTACATTCGAAAAACAAATAATCTTATTAGATTGACATGTATAGACTTGATTATTGCTGTAAAATAAATGTGAATGCAGAAACAATAAGTGTTTGTGTTGCCATGGATACAGTTCGATTATGTTTATCCCTCCATGTTTATACATGCACATTGACATTTTAAAACTGTTTGCCATATGAAGAAAGGATGACCTTTACTACTTATCCCCATAAATGTTAGCTTTTTGAATTTTTATGGACAGTTTGGTTACCACACTGATATGACTGGAGACCGAGTTACAGGATTAGGGTAGCCGTTCATTGTTCTGCGGCATTACCTATAGAATAGACACTGAAAAGAGTGGATGATGCAATTCAGTGCACAATAAAAGCAATCAATTATTTCAGGTAATTTGCTGGTCAGGGAGACTAGTAATTTGTAGGATATGTTTGATATCCAACCAATCAGAACAGACCAAAACAATAGCTAAGTGTTCATTTGACTGGGTTCCCCACATACAATTTGTTTTAAAATTGGCAAGATGGATGCTAGACAGCAATGGATAACAGACAAATGAGATAGTACGTCATGCCATTCTGTTCAGTACAGTGGTTCTTACGTGATTACAATCATACTCTCCTTATAAAGGCTATTCATTGGGAATTTTGATTCCTCATTTGATGATATGTTCAATATCTTTTTATTTCTTCTCTTTAATTCCACAAAGTATCTCAATGGCAGCATAACATGACTTTGAACAAACAGACAAAAACAAGACAGTAGTAACTGTGAATCTGGGGTTTTCTATTTTGCGCTTCTCTTGAGGGAACATTTCTTATCGGTTGTGTCATTAAAAAAATATGAAGAGAATGTTCCAGCTGTCCACTCGGGGATGGTTGCCAATAATTGATTGTCACTTGATGGAACACATGGTGATGCATGGTTGAGTGGGATATTTTGTGGTTTCGTTGAAATTCTTCTTAATTGGACTTCAAAAGATTTTGAAATTCTTGTCATAGTCATGTGATAGGTTCTAAACCTTTAGTAAATCTTTACGCACCATTTTATGATGACTGCCATGCGTAAAGATTTATTATCACAAAAACAATGACAATATATTTTGTGGGTTGGCAGGGTTATAAAAATAAACAATCAGCTTGATACTGATATGTGTTCATAGGCACAATATAGACTGCATAATTTAGGAAAATCCCATCAATTGTGAGAAAAATTGGAAATAATTTGGTAATTTGATAAAACACCACTTGGGTATATTTTACATTGACATATTTTACTAGAGTGCAATTTAGAAAAGCGTGAAATAGTACTAACTTTAAATAGTACTAAATAGTGCTATTTCTATTGTTTTCTATTGTTTCATTAGTGCTATTTAGTACTAATTAGTTATTTAGTTTTCAAGCTTTTCTAAATTGCACTCTAGTATTATTGTACAGTGTTCTTATTGATGTTATTTACATAACTGTGTTTTGATGTTCTTTGGTAATAAGCAACTTAGACAGTAATCAAAGTTTAAACCCTGAATGGATAGCAGCTATTCCAAAATTTAAGTTCTCATAAGATACGTGACTAAATCCTGCATCTTCTATCATTGAAGCAAACTCATCCTGTAATTAAAACAAAACAAAATTAGAGATTGGGAATGTGTGATTACTGACGGATTGTTCATCGATGACAAATACACTTTACTACACAACCTGATGGGGATGCTCGTCGTACCTCTTAAGGGCTAAAATAATTATTATTGTAGTTTGGTACAGGGTGTTTAAAGCTAAAATGACCACTGTTAGAGTTATGCCAGTACCTATTAGAATTGGTTCCTTTTATAATAAAAATTGGTACCTTTTAATTGGTACTTTCGAATATTATTGGTGTTTAGGGGCAACATTTATCTGTTGCCATGCCCACCAGGTCATTATTCTTGTACTTTTTAGGGTTTTGGCCAGTAAATAAAGTTATGACCTACTTGGCAGGCAACTAATTTTAGGGATATTAAACATTATTTGAAAATTATTGAGATTGCAATTCCCCTAGTACAACGATACACACAACGATCAGATGGCACAGAATGTAGCCAAGTCAACAATGAGTACTATTTCCCAAACACCTGCAGATAAGCTGCACCCAGAGCCCCAGGCCCCAGGGGGGGGGGGGGGGGGGGGGGGGCTCGTCATACCTTTTAGGGGTCCAGATCTGCAATTTGGTACCTCTTAGGGTGTCACAAATCTAAAACGACCACAACTGACTAAGCCAGTACCTGTTAGGGTGTTTGTCAGTAAATAAGATACCCGAGATAAGATAATGACAGCCGGAATGACAGTTGTAGCTTTTGTCACTTTAGAGTTGGTACCTTTTAGGAGTAAAAATTATTTGTTGCCATGCCCACCTGGACAAGACTCGGGTACCTTTTAGGGGTCATTTTCAAAATTTCCGACGAGCATCCCAACCACTTTATATATGGGAGTTCCCCTCCCCCCCCTTCCCGGTTTGTCAACTCAGATTTTGGAAAACTCACCTCTTCTCGATTATCCCATAGATAAGCCACACACCCCACCCCTCCCCCCTACCGATTTCAAAATATGAATTTAGGCAAAAAGGTGTGGCTAATATGTGGGTGTTTATTGTTGCTTTTGCTTTATATAATGAGTACCTGATTTGGAAACTGTCGTATACTCTCCACTAAATATTGATATGATTTCCAGTCTGCTGCTAAGACTTGACCCATAACAGGAATTGCATTAAATGAATATTTGTCATATAAACTGAAAAATAAAAACAATAAAAATATACAGTCAAACCTGTATAACGCAGCCCTCTATTCTTAAACGGCAGTGACCACAGGTAGCCCAACCATTTCTTTTGAGGCTAATTAAAATATATTCCTATGATATATGTGTGTCTTTGTAATGTATCCTGTGGTAGAACATGAGGAATAATAATATATTCACACAGAAATGCACAGAAAAATGCACATGATATGATTCTGTGCGGAAGAACACAGGGATAAATAATACTTACCACAGATGCTCTACCACAGGGAGCCCATCAACAAAGATGTGCATAAAGTTTGTAGCTTATAATACCATATTAACTGACCTGGATATTACAGGGTTTTGCACTTCACTGAACTCTAAGCAAAGAAATCTCCCCCCAGGACGAAGGACTCTATACGCTTCTTCTAGTGCCTGAAAATAACATACTTTACTTAAATGTGCCTCGCCAACTTCAAGTCTGGGACATCATTCTGAATGAAAAAGGACTGATAAAATTTGTAAATTTTGCATTGTTGTATTTTTCCATGAGTTAGTAGAGGAAGGACACTCAAGAGATGAAAAATTTGCCTCTTGGTGGGAGGAGGAAACACCCATATAAAAGTGATGGGGATGCTTGTTGTAGCTTTTAGGGGTTAAAATCATAGTTTGTGAGAAGAGGCTGACAATTGTGACTGGTTTTGATGTATAATTTATTATTACATACTTCTTGTATCCTGGTAACATTTCGTATCCCAAAGGCAATAGTATAAGCATCAAAGGAGTTATCTTTCACAGGGAGGCTCTGTGCATCACCAACTAACCAGGATAGACCTAATAAAAATCATCATTATTGAGGTCTGATATATGCCCCTAATTTTTTGTAGCCTATCTGTACCCCCACACTCTTAGCGCCTTGAAACCCACACCTTGCACACATACCTTGCCCTATTCCATCCAATACCTTTTTCCTTGCACCCCATACCCTTTGCCTCTTACACCCCACATATTTTACCATTGTACCTTGACCCCTTCCCCTGACCCCCAAACCTTGCCCCCTTCCACCTTATCCCTTTGCACCCCACACCTTGCCCTCTTGCACCCCACATCTTTTACCATTGTACCTTGCCCCTTTCCCTGACCCCCAAACCTTGCCCCCTTCCACCTTATCCCTTTGCACCCCACACCTTGCCCTCTTGCACCCCACATCTTTTACCATTGTACCTTGCCCCTTTCCCTGACCCCCAAACCTTGCCCCCTGCCACCCCATACCATGTCCCCTACACCTTATCCCTTTGCACCCGTACCTTATCCCCTTGTACCCCACACCTTGCCCTCTTCCAACCAACATCTTGCTCCTTGACACCCCAAATGCAACTTGTCTCCTTTCTCCCCCCCCCCCCCCCCCCCCCCACACCATGCCCCCTTCCATACCACACCATGTCCTCTTCAACCTCACACTACCATCCACCTGCCCAATCTGATTCACAAGTCCCCAATATGAGGTCAAAAGCGAAAGGAGATGTTCAACTTACCTGTGGTAAAGTTAAGTTTTTTAGCTCTTTCTTTCCCAACTTCAAGCATGTTTTTATTGATATCACAGACTGTAACCCAAGTTTCTTTATCATTTAAAATTGATGTTGATCTTATCCTGCTGCTATATTTTAAAAATCTAAATGCAATGTCCCCTGAAAAGGAAATTTTGAAAATTATGTCATTTGAGATACTTGGATCTATCATCTATACCTAGGGGGGAGGGGTACTCACTATAATTTACGGTGGGGGCGGGGGTTGTCACCCAGACCTCTGAACCCTCATGAAACATATTTCAATACTGCATCTCTGCGCGCAGGCGTGTCTTGTGGGATGCACACAGGGATCCCAACATAATATGCTACTAAGCACAGGAAGCCCAACACAGGAAACCCATTAAAAAGGCACACATTTTATTTATTCCTCAGAAGCAATGGTTGGGCTGCCTGTGTTTTACTACCCTGTTTCAGTGTAAATTACTGAATGCATTGCCCTGTTTCAGTGCTGTAAGGCTTGAGAACACAACCCTGTTGGGCAGCACATACCTACACCCCCTGGGGGTTTATGGTGGATCAAACTAAATGATGAGATGAATGGGACAATGGATAAAAAATGAAAGAATAAAAAACTTCGATATCACTCTGACTTCAGAGTCTAGTAATTAATAGGTAGATAATGGATGGATGGATGAATAAGTGAATGAATGGAAGGAGTCAAAATAAGTGAATGCAGGAGCCCATCCTGGTGAATGAAATGATGAATGGATAGTGTTGGAGGAGTGCAAGATGAATAACCAAATGGGTTTATATCAATTATTATCAGTCCTGTATATGAATCATCAAACTCTACCTGTTCCGCCAGCAACATCCAGTAATTGGGTTCCAGGTAGTGGGTTTAACACTTTCATAAACTTATCTTTCCAAATTCTATGAATGCCAAAGCTCATAGCATCATTCATCAAGTCGTATGAATGCGCTACATTCTCAAAGACTTTATAAACTAAAACAAATATTATTTTGTAGATTAGCACATGTGACGGAGTTTAAATTGAATTTGTACAATAAGCTTAACTTATATTGAGGTAATTTGCATAAATTTTCATATTTCACACCTTTATCTGCCTTTTCTTCTTCAGTCACAGTCTCAAAGCCAAAATGAGTAGTTTCTTCTGAAGACTGTGCATTACTCAAACACCTAATCTGTATAAACACACTTCTAGTCCCTCCAGAAAACATCCATTTCTGTACAAATCGCCTCCCCTCAACAGCCACTCTTCTCAAGTTGGCAGCCATTTTGGACCGATTTCCCATACTGCTTTGTTGTCGTTTGTTATGTCTCGGGCTCCCTGTGTGCTTGGGTTTTTTTCTTGACAGGATTGAAAAGCTTGATGCAAAGCTATATATAGTAACCCACCAACCATGCCTTGGGGATCCTTTCGTCTTCACTGAAAGTTGAACTCCAATCGCCTTTTTCCTATCTTCCGTTGGTAACGGGTAAAATTCGAGATGCATCCATCAGATGTCAGTATTTTCGTCTAGGGGCAAAAAAAATTTCGCGGGAAAATCTACAAATTATGGCGCTAAAAAAGAGGGGTACAATCTTGTTTATCATTTAGCTCATTATATGATCGTTTTGCCATTGCCTCTTGTTATCTGTTTGTTTAGATTTCCAGAAGATCGCTCAGCAAATTCAAGATTTCTTAGGCAAGTTAGTTTGCGAAGAAGACACAGCAGATTTACGAGATGCTCTAAATCTCGCTCTCCTCTACATGCAACACTACAAAACGTTACGAAGTCGAAGCCATTCGAATACGATATCCCCCAGCACTGAACATCGATCCCTTAGTGGAACGTTACTTTTCACCAGCAGCTGTGGTGCTATCAGCCCTGTTTCACCAGCTTGTGGGGTACAAAACCAGTTCGAATGGAGATGGTTTAATCTTGAATCACCCAGGCTGTCTGCTAGTCTAGGAACAACTGAGTTCTCCTCGCTGTCACCTTTCTTGCACGCTGCAAAAACAGGTGATTTCGAAGTGTTAAAGGAACTGATCGGCAAAGGTGAGAGGTTGCAGAAAGCTTCGTTAATTGTATAGATTATATAACGTTTTTGTGACTTGTAAACAGTCCTGATCCCACGGCACAATTTATACAGATTTGATTTTAATCCCAACATACTCAGAATATTTATCTTTTCAACCTACTTTATTCATACCGAGTCAGTTACTAGTTGTAGACCAATATTAAATTATTCCGATTGACGATTATTGTTGTAAAAACATCAGTGTTTTTCTTTCTTTCCTGTACAAATTTACGAACATTAATAATTCAAAGCTTTTTTTTTTGCTTCCTCTCGAGTGTGCAGATGCCCGATTGCATTGTGTTGAGTTTGTAAACAAACCAACCGACAATGGAAGGCTTTTAGCAACTCGTTAACCTCATTTTTAATTTCGATGTTGTTCCAATCAGGTTTTCTGTTGAAATACGCAATTCTCTTTTTATCGCCGTCATGTTTGTAATAAAACCCTGCTTCCTTCCAAGCTGCTGTACATTTTCTTTGCGTTCAAAACCCCACAGGATGTTGCTTTCTTTTTAATTAAACCAAGTGGTCTGGAATGACTTATGACTCTGAGTGGGGGGTTAGGGGGTGGTAGGGGGGTCTGGGAGGGGGGGGGGGGGGGGGGGGGGGGGGGTGGTGATGAGTTTGAGGGGGTGGGAGGGGGTTCTGGGAGGGGGGTCTGGGAGGAGGGGAGGGGGTGGAATGAGGGGGAGGGGGGGGATTTAACCCATATAATGAGGATGGCAATGCTTGTCAACCAGATCGAGTCTCAACCTATGTGGCTAACAAAAAATAAGAATTTTACCCCTGAAAAGTATAAATATTAGTTTGCTGACAAGTAGGTCATAATTTAATTTACTGGGCAATACCCTAAAAGTTAACGGTGGTCATTTTTACGGTTTAAGCATCCTAGTGGTACCAAACAGTCCCTACTCTATCACCAACCCACTTTGCCACTTGTATCGGTTCAGTCTCTTCCTAATATGGCAGGGCCGTACACAGTGGCAGGAGGGACAGTCCCCCCCTCCCTAGCAAGGTGAAAAAGATACCGAAAAGTACTGAGAACTGTATTATATTTATTTTTTTGCTGTTAAATACATACTGCCCCCCCCCCCCCCCCCCCCCCCCCCCCCCCCCCCCTTGTTGTTGAATTTTGGGTTATGTACGGTCCTATATGGTCTTGGGACACATCACTTTCAAGGGTGAAGAAAGAACAATAAGAACGATACAAGTGCTGCACCTAAATCATTAGAAAGACACTACTAAGCCTGGGTTTTCAGAGTGACAGTGGGCTACCTGTGGTAAGGGTTTTTGACTAAGGAGTGAGTTCTTACCTCCAAACCTGCTCTGACATTCATAGTACTGTGTGAATCAAAATAAAATTGATAAAGGAGATCTGGGCAAAATTTTCAAGTAGCTTCTATTTTTCTATGGTTTCAGATCCAGATATTGGCAATTGTGTAGATGGCCTTGGTAGGAATGGAGTAATGTATACTGTACATGGTAATACAGATAAACATACTGAGTGTCTGGAGCTGATCCTCAAGGAAACAGATTGTTCTCTTGATCATCAAGCTAATGGTAAATAAATTTAGCCATGCATTACAGCCATGCATTACATGACTAAACTACATTTACAGTGGGTAAGGTATAGGATGGAAAAGGTGTGGGTTGAAGAGGGCAATGTGTGTGATGGAAGGGTGCAGGGTGTGGAATAGAAGAGGATGGAATGGAATGAGGTGTGGGGTGAGGTGGAAGGGGACAGGGTGTGGGATGGAAGGGCGCAAGGAATGGAGTGGAAGAGGCAAGGTATGGGGTGGAAGGGGACAAAGTATGGGATGGAAGGGGACAAGGTGTGAGGTGGAAGAGGGCAATGTGTGTCATGGAAGGGGGCAGGGTGTGGAATGGAAGAGGATGGGATGGGATGGAACGAGATGTGGGGTGAGGTTGAAGAGGACAGGGTGTGGGATGGAAGGGCGCAAGATATGGATTGGAAGAGGCAAGGTATGGGGTGGAAGGGGACAAGGTGTGGAGTGGAAGGGGGTAAGGTGTGGGGTGGAAGAGGACAAGGTGTAGGGTGGAAAGGGACAAAGTGTGAGGTGGAAGGGAGCAAGGTATGGGGTGGAAGGTAACAAAGTATGGGATGGAATAGGACAAGGTGTGGGGTGGAAGGGGGCAAAGTGTGAGGTGGAAGGGGGCAAGGTGTGTGGTGGAAGGGGACAAGGTGTATTTGTGGGGTGGAGGAGGACAAGGTGCAAGAGTAGTACAAGGTGTGAGGTGGAAGGGGACAGGGTGTGGGGGGGTGGAAGGGGACATGGTGTGGGATGGAAAGGGGGCAAGGTGTGGGGTGGAATGGGAATGGGACAAGGTAAGGTGTGGGGGTGGAATGGGGGAAAGGTGTGGGGTGGAAGAGGGTAAGGTGTGTGGTGTGGTGGAAGGGGACAAAGTGTGGGGTGGAAGGGGGCAAAGGTGTGGGGTGGAAGAGGACAAGGTGGAAGGTGGAAGAGTAGTACAAGGTGTGAGGTGGAAGGGGACAGGGTGTGGGATGGAAGGGGGGGACAAAGGTGACAGGTGGGGGTGGAATGGGGGAAGGTGTGGGGTGGGGTGAAGGGGACAAGGTGTGGGATGGAAGGGGGACAGGGTGTGGGGTGGAAGAGGGACAAGGTGTGGGGTGGAAGTGGCAAGGTGTGGGGTGGAAGGGAACAGGGTGTGGGGATGGAAGGGGGCAAGGTATGGGATGGAAGGGGACAAGGTGTGTGGTGGAGGAAGGCAATGTGTGACGTGGAAGGGGACAGGGGGTGTGGGATGGAAAGGGGGCAAGGTATGGGGTGGAAGGTGACAGGGTGTGGGGTGGAAGGGAACAGGGTGTGGGGTGGAAGGGGACAGGGTGTGGAATGGAATGGGACAAGGTGTGGGGTGGAATGGGGACAGGGTGTGGGATGGAAAGGGGCAAGGTATGGGGTGGAAGGTGACAGGGTGTGGGGTGGAAGGGAACAGAGTGTGGGATGGAAGGGGACAGGGTGTGGGGTGGAATGGGACAGGGTGTGGGTGGGGGGACAGGGTGTGGAATGGAATGGGACAAGTGGGGGTGGGGAAAGGTGTGGGGTGGAAAGGGGAAAGGTATTGGGTGGAAGGTGACAGGGTGTGGGGTGAAAGGGGACAGGGTGTGGGATGGAAGGGGCAAGGTATGGGATGGAAGGGGACAAGGTGTGGGGTGGAGGAAGGCAATGTGTGAGGTGGAAGGGGACAGGGTGTGGGATGGAAAGGGGCAAGGTATGGGGTGGAAATTGACAGTGTGTGGGGTGGAAGGGAACAGGGTGTGGGATGGAAGGTGACAGGGTGTGGGGTGGAAAGGGGCAAGGTATGGGACGGAAGGGGACAAGGTGAAGGGGACAGGGGATGTGGGACAGGGAAGGGGATGGAATGGAAGGGGACAAGGTATGGGATGGAAGGGGACAAGGTGTGTGGTGGAAGAGGGCAATTTGTGAGGTGGAAGCGGACGGTGTGGGATGGAAAGGGGCAAGGTATGGGGTGGAAGGGAACAGGGTGTGGGATGGAAGGGGACAGGGTGTGGGATGGAATGGGACAAGGTGTGGGGTGGAATGGGGAAAGGTGTGGGGTGGAAAGGGGAAAGGTATGGGGTGGAAGGTGACAGGGTGTGGGGTGGAAGGGAACAGGGTGTGGGATGGAAGGGGACAAGGTATGGGATGGAAGGGGACAAGGTGTGTGGTGGAACAGGGCAATGTATGAGGTGGAAGGGGACAGGGTGTGGGATGGAAAGAGGCAAGGTATGGGGTGGAAGGTGACAGGGTGTGGGGTGGAAGGGAACAGGGTGTGGGATGGAAGGGGACAAGGTATGGGATGGAAGGGGACAAGGTGTGTGTGGTGGAACAGGGCAATGTATGAGGTGGAAGGGGACAGGGTGTGGGATGGAAAGAGGCAAGGTATGGGGTGGAAGGTGACAGGGTGTGAGGTGGAAGGGAACAGGGTGTGGGATGGAAGGGGGCAAGGTATGGGGTGGAAGGGGACAGGGTGTGAGGTGGAAGGGGCAAGGTATGGGATGGAAGGGGACAGGATGTGGGGTGGAATGGGACAGGGTGTAGGATGGAAGGGGGCAAGGTATGGAGTGGAAGGGGACAGGGTGTTGGGTGGATGGGGACAGGGTGTGGGATGGAAGGGGGCAAGGTATGGGGTGGAAGGGGACAGGGAATGGGGTGGAATGGGACAAGGTATGGGGTGGAGGGGGACAGGGTGTGGGGTGGAAGGGGACAGTGTGTGGGGTGGAAGGGGGCAAGGTGTGGGGTGAAAGGGGACAAAGTATGGGATGGAAGGGGACAAGGTGTGGGGTGAAAGGGGACATGGTGTAAAAGTATGGAAGAGGGAGTTTGTGAGGTATAGTTAGGTGAGGTGAGGATGCCAAAAAGATTCCTAGGAATTTCAATAATCAGTCGCTACAAGTGATCTTTTTGTATCAGATGACTCTACTGCACTTCATGTGGCAGCTCATGCAAATAATTCATCAGCTTTATGTCTTTTATTGCAGAATAAGGTGAGGTTCTGAAAGCAACTTTGATGAGCTGTGATATGAAGACTAATAATGCACAACTCTTTTACACTTACAGTCATCTTGTAACATTGCTGATAATGAAGGAAGGACAGCTCTGCACTGGGCAGCAGCAAACCCCTCTGTTGATAATCTCAGGGTAATAAAACACAAGACATTAATCTTCTAATAATAGCTGGGATTGATTTTGAGGTGGGGCATTCACCCCAGAAGGAAATGTTGCACCAATTTTTTTGTATTAAAAATAATATCATTGTATTGTTCCTGGGCAGCAATTAAGGGGGGCACATGCACCCAGGGCACCCCCTAGATCTGCCACAGAATAGCCACTCTCATCTAATAATCCTGTATCTCTGGCACCAAATCCCCCCCCCCCCCCCCCCCCCCCCCCCCCCCCCAAAAAATCATTGTTGTCCCTTTTTGCATGCAAAAGAAATAATTTATTTTCTTGGCAATTCATAAATGTCCAGTATTTTGTTACCTTCCAGTCAGTTTACATCATTATTCATGCATCAGACATTGATAAACGCATTGCCTTCTACAGCTACTGTTGCAACATGGTGCCAGCATAGTAACTAACGACAGCGAAGGACTTACCCCTGCAATGTGGGCGTGTCACTTTGAGCAACTCCAAAATCTACTGCTACTCAAGTCTGCTCTTGTTCGTACAGATCCACGTGATGATGCACTATACGAAGAGACAGACCTGAAAGGGAGAACTGTTGTACATTGGGCAGTCAATAAAACAGGCTCTATAGAATGCCTAACGGTGAGTTCAAGAAAATGTAGGGGTCCATATGTACAAGACCACAGCAACCCAGTTGTGCCATCCTGCATTCCCAGTCTCTAAATTGTCATGTATAGTCGACTCTTGGAATTCCAGTGGATTCTGATCACAAGTCACTCAATCATTGTTGGCTATAGGGAGTTTTCAGTTGTTGAGACTTGAATTCAATTATATTTTATGTTTTAGGAGCTGCTCACTGAGAACTCTGGACTTTTGTGCGACAGAGAAAAGATGAACATTTTGCACACTTCAGCTGAACAAGGTAGTCAATAATGAAGGGCTCTCTGAGTAGAGCACCACTCCTCCCCTCTACGTGCCTTCACAACCAATAAATGATGGAAAAACGATGCACTAAACAAGCATGTTCTAGCATCTAATTGATTGATTAATGCTTTCCAAGATATATTTCAAACATTGATTTTTTGTGACACATGTACAGCATCGTCTTCCTCCAGCATCAGTTCATCTCTGCATGTTGTCTTGTTCTTCTTCAGGAGTTCTTCCAGCATGCCAACTAGTTCTGGATGTCTGTGGTAGTGACTGTCTGTCCATGACAGACAACAAAGGCAGAACACCTTTGCACCTTGCAGCACTCTGTGGTCACGCTGAAATTATCAACTTCCTCCTCGAAAAAGGAGGTACTGTAAGAATTTGTTGGAAGCTAAGACGCATGCTTTAATTGAATTACCTTTGATCGCCAACTTTTATGGACTTGCAAGAAATAAAAAGTGCTTGTTAGCTTATGCTTGTCCTTAATAACTTGTGCATAAGCTTGTGCTTGCGTCAGGCCTGTTCTCACAATGAAATAGTGGCATGCTTATACATGTCTCTAGTGCCTGGTTAACACCTAGTTTTCACAAGCGATGCAAGAGCACAAGTACAAGTTAACATTATTGGACTTTTCCCTGAACATTAGGGATGTAACAAGAATATAGGTGTTGTCTCTGACTTGAAGTTTATAATTATTATTGACAAATATTTTTCAAACAGACGTTTCGGTCTCTGATCAGAGACCTTCTTCAGTGCGATGGAAAACGTTAAAATACGAGCGCATACAATTCAAAATTAACAGCGCGCGCATGTGCTAGAGCGAGCGAAAAGTGTCTTATAAATGTCTGGTATTCTAATATAATCGTTCCCTGAATTTGAATCTTGGGACGAGTGCCAGGCCTCCAGGAAAAGTCTTTGATGCCCGTTCTTTTCTTTGTCAACCACTTCCACTTAGGGATGTAGTTCATTTCTTTTATTTTCATTTGTTTCAGCCAATCTTTCTGCATGTGATAATAATGGCCTTACACCAGTGGATCTTATCAAGCGAAAGCATCTTTATTATTGCATGATGGTGCTCGGTCTGAATCCACAATATCAGAATCTAAACGATCACAAGGACGTACCTGCAACGAGTTCGCATTCAAGTGTCATTGGCGAAACAGGGTTTGTTGCATTTTATCTTTCTATGAATCACAAAAAAATTTTTTTACAATATGACAAGAAACTCACACCCTTTATACCAGAGGATATTGCTTTCCGCCTTTTCTTTGATGGGTGCTCAGAAAAATAATAATAAAATTATAACTTCTGGGTACCCAGGGTGTTACTACGTACTGTCATTTACTAAGGGTGCGTTCGATTGACCCTATTCCAGAATAGGAATACACGGAATAAACACTTGGATGCTTTTATTTCAGCACATTTAAAATTCCAAACTGCTACTTGTAACTTTATTTTAATACAACAAGGAATCGTTTTATTTTACAGTGGACAGTAGCTGCGTGACAGCAACTTAGGGATGTTATTTTGTGTATTCCTATTCTGGAATAAGGTCAATCGAACGCACCCTAAGACTGAAATTTCAATATTTATTAATATGATCAAGTGCTGTTCTTCCTCTTATTTCAGAAATGATAGGAAAATATCACCTTATTCTGCTCCTCCAGCACGTGAGGTCTGTGACAATGATATCCTGAAAGAAAACCTCAAACAAGGATCTCAAATAAAGGCTGAAGTTAGCTGCATTTCCAACAGGAGAAAATCAGACCCTGATCAAGAACAACCTGCTATGCCTACACCTCTCCCAAGACGAAGCAGAAATAAATCTGCACCACCATCAGTGAGCAACCAAGAAAGTGGAACCGACAAAACTAAACCAGAAAAAGAAAATCTTTCAAAAGATACAATTATTGCAGAGAATCATAAAAGCGACAGTAGTAGCTCAGAGGGCAAAGAAATACACGGTCAAGTTCGACGGCAGAGTCTTCTTATGAGACAAGACGGCATTCAAGAAGAATTGGCTCCCACTGTCTCAGGGTCTACGATCATGCACGCACCAGATGGGGAGGTGTTAGTTTTGCTGGGAGATATCGACGATCTCCAAACCAATGTGGGCGATCTGGACGACTTCGACAAAGAGATTGAATGTGGTGATAACCAAGATGACGAGGACAACTTTGGGTATACTAGTCGTCAGTTAGCTGAAGGGCGTGGTAGTGCATCAAGCTTTCACAGCGAGCCTGATCATGCAGACAACTGCAGTGTCAGTGTGGAATTAAGTGTTTCTAGTTTAGGGAGTGACAATGAAGAAATCGTACATCACGATGAATTTGATGGTAACGATCATCCAATGAGCGACTATTACCAGGCATCAGAGCCACCTAGAATCAAGGTAAGTTGGCCTCATGGTGCAAACATTATATAACTCACAACAATAATTCACATTTTTAAGGTTCTTTCATTACAGACCAGCACACAGAGTTATGGAAATGAGCAACCTCGACAACCCATGCATTTGCCAAGTGGAACGTCACAACTGCCTCCCCACCCTCCCCAAGGGTATTCCCATCCACCTAAACACCCCTCAAATGACCCACACCAACATGGAAACACCTTTCCTGTAGAACCTTCATTGGACAAAGACAAGAAAAAGAAGAAAAAGAACAAGTCAAAAAAGAAGTTATCAAACTCCGAGCTTCCTCAGCCTGTAGGCCCATTAAGAGGGACTGTTGCTCCTCTTGAACCCCCTGAAACAATACCACATGGCTCCCCTAAATTGGGAGGTATGGAAATGATGGCACCCAGGCCAGGCCCATGGGAGCATGCTAGCTTAGGGATCTTAAGAAGGGGCTCACCAGAATCTCCACGATTTGGTCCCAATGCTTCATACAGGACTTCAGAGGATTTAGACGTTGAAACCATGAATTTACGAGGTAGATCAATATATATAATAATAATAATTATATGACTGCTTCAAAGTAACTTGTGTTTGGCCATTATCCTGTTACTGGGTGAGGCTATAAAGGCCCAGACACACGATGCAACTTTGAAGTAGGATCAAGTTCTACTTAATATTCTACAACCATTGTGCGCAACATTACATCGTGTGACACCCCAAAAAACGATTGTTGCGTGCAACGTTGCAAGAAAAGTTTCACCGTGTGTCCGGTCCTTAACACTTGATCGTTCTTCTCTTTTCTCCAGGGGTCAATTCCACCTTGATTTACCTCAATTCATTATGTATTTTGTATTTTGTAGAAGGTTGTACTAGCAGGCTTGACCGACCAAGAACACCTGAACCACCCAGGGACATCGCCAACAAGCCTGTTTACCACCCCGCACATCCTGGTATGGGGGCTGGAGGAGACATGCCGATGGCAGTAAGAATCCAGAGAGAAGACAGAGAAACATTATATAATCCTTGTGGTCCATTGGTTCATGGTCAGTCATTACAAAGGAATACAGTAAGTTGTAGACGAGGCATCGTGTATGCCCGAGTACTGTCGTAAACTTTAACTTTTGACATTTTGTTTAATTAGGATATGGTCAGAGGATCTCAGTCAGGAAAACTTGACACAAGAACAAGTATAGCATCACTTTCCAGATCCAAAAGCCCTCAATTTAGCCTTCATGGTCCAATGCCTCACCCTCCACAAAAATAACATCACACCAGCAAGTTCTTTGTGTAGCTGCACAAATTGTCCTGGAAAAGATACAATACATAGAACGACAATAGAACAATGGCCAGGAATTTTGTGCAGCGACACGAAGACCTGACCAGGACATTCTCTACATGAAGCCTGTGTACACCCTCCCAACAAGGTGTGAGCATGTGTACACCCTCCCAACAAGGTGTGAGCATGTGTACACCCTCCCAACAAGGTGTGAGCATGTGTACACCCTCCCAACAAGGTGTGAGCATGTTGTGTACACCCTCCCAACAAGGTGTGAGCATGTGTACACCCTCCCAACAAGGTGTGAGCATGTGTACACCCTCGCAACAAGGTGTGAGCATGTGTACACCCTCCCAACAAGGTGTGAGCATGTGTACACCCTCCCAACAAGGTGTGAGCATGTGTACACCCTCCCAACAAGGTGTGAGCATGTGTACACCCTCCCAACAAGGTGTGAGCATGTGTACACCCTCCCAACAAGGTGTGAGCAAGTGTACACCCTCCCAACAAGGTGTGAGCATGTGTCTTCAGTCTCCTTTGCAGCCACCTGAGGTCGAGGGCGAGAAGCATTGTGTCTCGACCTCAGGCGGCTGCGAAGGAGACTAGTGTCTTCATGAAGATGTGTTAGAATGGTAATTTTATGCAATGTTGTTCAAAAGTCAGAAGAGAGGGTTATAAAGAAACAGTATATGACCATATTTAACAAATCGCAAGCGGTTTTCCATTGTCTGTACTCTTATTGACAATGGATTTGACGTCACAAAATGTTCAAAACTCAAGTGGAACCATGAGTGTAGCGAGTGGTTTCACTCCAAAGTTTTGAACATTTTGTGACGTCAAATCCATTGTCAATAAGAGTACAGACAATGGAAAACCGCTTGCGATTTCTTTTTTACAATAACAAAGTCAAAAAAACATCCAAAAGCAAGGACAAAGTTTGAAAGAAAAATCATTTCAAGCGCGCGCTGGATCCGTGCGCGAGCGATTTGTCATTCTCTCTGTCTGTCCTCTTATTGACAATGGCTGAGAACCAATCAGATTGCAAGATTTCGCTCTGTTATGTTATTGTAAAATGTACATTTGTAAATACTATTTCTAATGTATTTTAATATTTACCTATAACGCACACATACATGTATACTATTAAATATATTAAAGCCCCGGCCACACTACTCTGTTTTCGCAGCATTTTCCATTGTTTTCTATTCTCTTGACGATGGAGAACAATACAAAAACGATACGGGAATATGCATTAGTGTGGACGGGGCTTAAGACATTATGTATACTACTGTTTCAACAAACTCGTTATAATATATTATATTGGTTTTTGTACAGACACCCACTTCTTGCATTACTTCAAAATCACACTCACATTACAATATTATACACGTATATAGTATATCAGTGCAACTCCCAAAGGGTGACCAACTTTAATATATTCACATACATCTGTTGTAGCCAATCAGCTTCTGACTTGGCAAGACCTTCTATTGTGAGCATGCAGAAAGCACTAAGGGTGGTCACCCTTCCGAGTGTCACATAGTAACAGTTTTGTAATCATCATTAATGGTGCCGAAACTTTAAATTATTAGTCATGCAATGTATATTTGAAGCAAATTAAATATTGTACTCCTTTCATTATTTTTGTTTTCCTAAGTAATTTTTTGTTTGTTTGAATCTCAATAATTGGAATGGTAGAGAAAAGATGCTTTCTAACTTAGTTTAGATTTCCGACCCGAAAAGTTGTGATACAATCGACACAAACAACAATCTACACAGAAAAATAGAATTCTCAGGCTCGTGACCAACTCCCCTTGACCATGCAGTAGTTGTCTGCAATGTTTGTTTATTCTTCTTTTGACTGGTGTCGATTGATAAATTGTCATTCCTCTTTTCCTCATTTCCTTGCTTGCTATTTTCAAAGTGGAAACAGATATATACATGTAGACAGAAACACTTAAGACACTGAAATATATTAAATAGTCATGTGAAGACTCCACAAAGTTCCCCAACTTTTCAGAGACTTTTAGCAGACATGAAATCCAAAATTCCTAACCTTGAAAAATGTTTAGAATTCTCTACAGTGGGAACACTGCAGCACATGTTGAATGCAAAAGTTGCAAACAATATGACTTTGACGAACACACCACTAGTGTATTTTATAGATGGATTTTAAGCGTCAATAGGCCCTTTGCAGTTTACAGTCACATGCCAATATATTGCTTGAATAACGAATGAACTGAGCCGAAGATCCCATGGGAACGGCTCTGCTGACTGGCAAACAAACTTTGAGACGTTGATTGAGAAAGATCGACAATCAACTGGAGGTTGAAAAATAGCATTTCAAACAGATTTCTTTACTGTCACTACTGATATCATGTAAGATTCTTCAAATAAATAAAGTCAGATTTTTTTGCCAGTCAGTACAACCACATGATCGTAATCCTACAAAGGGCCTATTGTGGTTTCTGGCTGTATCTAATGAGATCTTCAACTCGACCAACAACACAGACAGTTTAGCCATTCAAAGTTAAAGTTTTAATAGATTCAGTTAACTCATATACATGTGAGACTGTACAGGTCAAGATGACTGAGAATGAATGGACACAAGCTAATCTAGGATAATATTAGTTATTACAGGTACACGAATATTGCATAATCAGAAAAGAGCAAGAAATTCTACTGGTGAATCAACTGTGCCTTCAAATGACTATGCAATATCCTCGAATGTTGGTACACTACTTTTTTTAATCATTTCTACTATATATTCTTAAGAAAAATATCAAAATAACAGGGTTAAACAATGATCTTTCCACGAAGCCATTCAAATAAAGATGTGCATAATTTTTTGTGCTGTATTTATATTCATGAAACATTCAATGTTTGACTCAAGATATCCACGAACATTCGAGACGCTAAAATGGTGTTTAATTATATCTGCACGACAAAACATTTGTCACTCTTTGTACAACAAAATAACAGGTAAGTACTGAATACTGCTAGAGTTAGATTACAAGAGAAGAAATATTATATTCATAGATAGGTGGCATGTCAACAATAATAACAACAGAGTAGTTCCATCAAGGGCCTATGTAAACAATAAAGCAGTTCCATCAAGGGCCTATGTAAACAATAAAGCAGTTCCATCAAGGGCCTATGTAAACAATAAAGCAGTTCCATCAAGGGCCTATGTAAACAATAAAGCAGTTCCATCAAGGGCCTATGTAAATATCCACAACATATCTTACAGCATAGGCCTGAGATAGTAACTACTCTATTGTCGTTACTATTCAACAATACAATTTTCCTAGCGAAGTGTCGCACATGGTCATTATGCTCTGATAGTTGCCCTGAGCGGAGTGACACTATTGTGTCACATGATGGATTTTGACCAATAAGAGCAATGGAAAAGTTATTGTTGAATTATAAGTCGCAAAAGTATGGATTATGACAAGAAATGCATGAGCCTTGCATGCCATAGAATTATACAAAAATGTTCATCAGATTTTCTGTGAGTTTGCCAAAGCATACAACAAGGCAAGCTGCACAGTAAATGGCCCTAAAAGGAGTTTCCAAATCCATAATAAACCATTTGATTCTCAATCCCTTGAGAATTGAGAGATAAAGACATGGTGGCCATCTTGGTTGAACAAACAATAGACACTAATGAGCAATCTTTTGTTGAAGTTCAACCAAGATGGCCGCCGTGATGTGTATTGTCTGTGTGAAGGTGTATGTAGTCAATATTCAATACTTATAAGAAATGTTAGTCCCATGGGACACTAATAAGTGTGATCATGTATTTGCATACTTGTCACAATAGAATGTCTAGCCGTATCTGAGTCTGACTGGCTAATAATTAAGAGCAACATGATGCAAATACAGATAGTCACACATGTTTGTCACACAGAGAAATGGGCACCTTGTGCAAGCCTGGTTTGGCATGGATTGCTTATCAGAGAAAGTGTGATTGCTAAAATAAGGCTTGATTTGCAACATACCATGGATTTCGATTCACTTACATGTACACCCAGTCTGGGGGACAAAAATACAAATTCTTTGGAGGATTGAAAACTTTGTTATCAAACTTTTCAGTTCCCTAGACTGGGCATCATTAGTGAAACATACAGTCCATCAAGTGAATGATTCAGTCTTGTAATTATTATCATTGGAAGTGCAAGCTTCAAACCATGTTCTCTGGAGAATAGTGAAAATAAACTTCAATCTTAGAACCTTTGAACAACCCTGGCAGAAAACCCATCAAGCTACCAACTGGTCAGTTATTTCTGACAGCTTTAGGATGAACTTTTCAGGGTTGTGCTTGAAGATAAAACTTGTAGAAAATTAATATTTAGGAACCAAGAATGGTGATTTTTTTTCCAAAAGTGTCACTGCCAAACAGCCTACTTTACAGTTCCCATGACATTATGTACAAGTTATTTTACTTTAACACATCAAAGATACAAAGGTATTTTATCAGGAAATTCATATCCATCTCTTAGCTAACTGTGTTTTGTACATGACTTTATATAATATGGATGTGAATTAATTACTGTATTCTTGATTAAAGAGGAGAGAGGTGAAATTGATGTACAAACAAACAAGGAGTTAATTTGGTATATTACACAGAAAAGAAGTTCGAAGTAAGGTTTATTTCTTCTTAGCTTTTTGCTGTTGACCACGGGGCGGAGTTAAAGGTCGACCTGATGTGAGGCCACCATATGGAAATTTCTTTTTGTCTGCTGGTTTAAGGATCTGAAATAGATAATAGTTTTGATCAATAAATGTGTTTCAATCAATCAATCAATCATTTATTTATCCATGTAACACCTTTGACATTAATAATCCCTAAAAAAGGGTATATGAAAATATGTATGTGTGAGCTAGGTAATTTGACACGTTAATAAATAGAGGTGTAATACGGCTGGATATTTTTACGAGTCATGCCGTATTTTGACGAGCCGTAAGCGAGTCAAAATACAAACAGACGAGTAAAAATATCCAGCCGTATTACACAACTACCCGTGTAATAAATTGTTTATTATACGACAACAAAAATTAACAAAAAAAACAAACATCTTTTTCTCTTTCTTTTTATTTGCGCCCGGACAAATCAAGAAACAAACTGAGCGCACGTGTCCGAATTCTGAAATGTGTAATACGCTGTCATATTTGTACTCGTATTTGTAAGTTGTAAGATTACAAGTTGTGTAATAAATAGAGGTTATTAGTCGGCTAAGCATCTAATATGGCTGTGTATTTTTACGAGTCATTTGGTATTTTGGCGAGCCTTTAGGCGAGCCAAAATACATGACGAGTAAAAATTCACAGCCGTATTAGATGCTTAGCCGACTAATAAGTTGTTTATTATATTTGTTGTCAAAGAAACTAGCTATTCTGGTGAAAGAAAAACAACAAATTACAGTGAAAACTTGGAAATCTCTGTACGAGCGCGCGCTAGCCAATGTAGAATTCTCGCACGCTGATTGGTTAATTTTCATTGCACGATTCTGCATGAATGATTGGAAAGCCAGTTTGAAGTAGCTACCCAAAATACGGTCCCATATTTCGCACGTTCTTTTGCATATTTCGTGCATTCTTTGACAAAAAATATAATAAAGGTTATTATTATTATTATTATTATGTATAAACACGGTGGGCACATAAGAGCCCAAAAAGACAGGGGTTTGTACAACTTCTATAGTTTTAATCCAATCAATATGAAACTTGGCAACATGACAGTACATGTCAAGGCAACAAATCTGTTCTTTTTTGTTTTTTATTTTTTTGCTATTTGGCGGGAAAATGATGTGACGAACATGCCAACAAATTTTGAAATTCATAATTACACTAATTTGATTACTGCAATCGAAAGAACACTAAAAATTAGAGATATAGCTGAAATAATATTTCAGATATCATTATTCAACCCAAAGATATGAATTTTTGAAATTTGAAAATCCGCCATTTTGTTACTAAAAATAGCACAAGTGGAATTTTCAAATTTCAAAAATTCATATCTTTGGGTGGAATAATGATATCTGAGATATTATTTCAGCTATATCTCTAATTTTTAGTTTTCTTTCGATTGGAATAATCAATTTAGTGTATTTGTGAATTTCAAAATTTGTTGGCGTGTTCGTGACGTCATTTTCCCGCCAAATAGCAAAAAAATCAAAAATCAAAAACGAACAGATTTGTTGTCTTGACATGTACTGTCATGTTGCCAAGTTTCATATTGATTGGATGAAAACTATAGAAACCCCGGTCTTTTTGGGCTCTTACGTGCCCACCGTGAAAAATGTCTTTGACGTCAAGAGAACAAAGTGAACAAAACGTTATGTTAAAAATGCATAGAAAATATGCTGTCGCAATGATCACACTATGACCTGTCCAATGTCCTATTGCGTAAGGCCCCTAATAAATGAACACAACTATCTACTGACTTGTGACATGTATTTAAATGCAAGTCTGCACAACAAGAAATCAACCCACAAATTTATACCACAAAACAATACTGGTCCCTTTCATCTACGATTTGAGAGTACAATAATAATTATTCAGTTATTTACCTGGAATGAGCACATTAATGTTTCGTCAACACTCATCATTGCGCCAGCGTTATCAAATTCCCCACAATAGTTTGGAGCAGAGAACAATGTTACTAGCTGTCGTTTTGCGAAAAATTCATATCCATCTTCTACAACCTGAGTGAAATAAAGAACAAATGCAACAATTTTAAAAGAGAATCTAGATTCAATAGAATTGCAATCGAGGCTCAATGTTTTTATTTTATTTTGGAGGGTGGGGGGGAGGGGGGTTTAGTAGGGGGGTAAGGTAGGTGGATGAGGGGGACTGGGGAGGAGGAAGAGAGAACCTACATGGATTTCCAGTACATCCTGTTTTATTGACTTATTCAATGCCAAAAATGATTGGATTGAACTTCAGCGAAAGACTGGTTTGATTTATTGCAACATAATGTTCAAGTGCAAGCTTATTTGCCATGTAAATACAATACAAAACAATATAAATTTTTTTTTGGGAGAAACAAAAATATGTCGAGGGGGTCATAATCATTCTAGTAATGCGATTATTCTGCCAGGATGTAGTCCACTTATGGGTTTTTATCAAATTTAGAAAGTTTAATTAATAATTTTTGCTTCATATTTGTGTCATCATAAAAATTATGTAAAATGATGACAATTTTTTTTGCCATGTAGTTTTGTAATTTCCTTTTAAAAACAATATGCAGGAAAACAAAATATTGACCATCACAATTTATAGGTCATGTGCTCGCATGCACACGCTGAAAAACTATTTGGAACCTCCTAAATCAGTAACGGAAGTTAAAACATGCAGAGAGATCCCAACTTACTTGATGTGCTCTGCATATAAGATCTAAGTCGTGTTTATGAAGAAACTTTGCTACAATATCCGGACCAAAGGTAAATGAGACGCCTCTGTCATTTTCTCCCCATCCTTGTACATCCTTGTCAGGGTCTGACCATAGCAGATCACAAAGGAGACCTGAAAATAACAGAACATTGACAGGTGAAATAACATTCACTATACCGTCCATGTGAGTAGGTCATGAAGACATATTGAATATGGAGTGTCTATTGTGAAGTACTTAGGGAACAGCATAGGTTAAGTACAATGTACAAAGAATCAAGTACAATTTGTTTTACAAAGTTCACTTGTTTCGATAATAGTGACTTGAGAAAATGCCAGGATTGGAGTATAAAGAAATGATGAAAGGGTTGCATGACTGATGTCCAATTATAGAAACAAAAAGGAAACTGCCAGCGATTCCACCCACAGTTTACCACAAACCCGGTGTCATTCTTCGCAAAAGGTGATTTCATTTGTCTGAATTAGAATCTGCAATATCAACCAAATGACGTAGTGCATTTGTAACTAACGAAACCGACATCACAAAGCTCTTCATATATACAGTGAGTATTTACATCTATTTTTAGTACTCCTGTGCTACTGAATACATCAGCAGAGATTACAGCAGGAACCAAAGTGTTTCTATTCCATCACTGAACAAAGCTGACATTATTAATGTTTTCAAAGTTCGCAAATTTAAAACCTTTGGCTGACACAGCCAGCTTGACTGGAGTCTATCTAGTATTCTATCTATAGAAAACAAAGTGTAACCCATCGAATAGGGCAGTTTGTGAACAATAAAGTGTACTTAGTATCATAGTCATGAATTATTCAATAGCATGGAATGTTCCAAAGAAAATGGTCTGAATGGTCGAAGATGAAAGAAAAATATATTCAAGCTGATTATGAAGGCCTGTAACACACAGCAGTGAAATTAATGACATCGGGAATAAATAGCAAGAGGTATTTCACAGGCCATGTTCACCGAATGGTCCAATATCTATTGTACAAACATAGGACAAAGTAAACATTCAAAAGCAACGCTTCAAAATCGATGTGTAAACGAAAGTAAAATTAGATTGCCAAAAGGCTATTGCTTTACAAGGGAACCCGGAATTGAAGGCAGGAACTACTCATGGATTTTTAAATGACTTAGCTTTCCGTGTTATTGTTTCGATCTATGGCGAAATCTTTACCTTGATCGGGAACGTCTGTAGGTCGCATTATTCTTCGAATCTGTTCCATCGACTGAAGATCGGGCGACAAACCTGTCAGCGAAATTAAAATACACTCTCAATTTTGGCCGGTTTATTAAGAGCAACAAGAGATCGATAAATATTAGGATAGTTAGGATTCCATAGAATATCTCACCTCCATGGCAGCAGAAAATTTTTTCGTCTAAAATTGCAGCAACAGGAAGGCAATTGAAACAATCGGTAAATGTTTTCCATAATTTAATATTGTAACGTCGCTTGCCTACCAGGAAATAGATAAAACAAGTCAAACAATGTAGCATTTTTAAGGCATAGCAGCACTTGGAAAGCGAGAACTTGTCTGGAGTGTAGAGTTATAAAGGGAAAAAGATCATCAAGTAGGAATATTGGGAGTGGAGAAGATCATTTCGGCGTACTTACACTCATCGTAGAATCCATAGATACGGTTGATGCTCGCACATTCGTGATTGCCACGAAGGAGGAAAAAGTTTTCTGGATACTTGATTTTGTAAGCTAATAAAAGACATATGGTTTCCAAGGACTGTTTGCCTCTGTCGACGTAATCTCCAAGGAATAGGTAGTTAGATTCAGGAGGGAAACCGCCATACTCGAACAGTCTCAGGAGATCGTAATATTGCCCATGGATATCTCCTGCGGTAGGAAGATAGAGACAGAAAATAACATAAATACGATACATTTAATGGCTGAAAACAAAGAATTTTAAGTGATTCGGATTTTTCGAAGTTTACAAAGGTCACAAGCACCGTTTACACACCACAGATTTTGAGGGGAGCTTCGAGTTCAAGAAGGATGGGCTGACTTAGGAAAATTTCTCTTGATTTTAAACATAATCCTCTGATTTCTGCTTCAGTTAATTGTACATTCTTTCCTGGCCGAGACCCTCGAACTAAAAATAAGATAAGAAAACCAAACATTAATGAAGAGAACAGAATTATCATATACACAAACCGAAGAAGAGCCGAGTTGCGACACATACCTTCCAAAAGCCGGGCTATAATACTATCAACATTTAACTTTTCTGCGTCTGCCATCCCCTAGAAAGTTTCTTTGATGTCTTTAGTTGTTTAAGATACTATAAAAGTCTATCCAAAAGCAATCCTTGAGTAGGATGGAACTGGATTGTATTTGGATACCTAATGACAAAAATGGCGGCTCATTACCTATACCGGTTTGTCTCGGGCCTCTGACGTCATAACGGTTACATTTTTGACAAGAGAAAGGGTCTGTGGCCGGAATGGATCAACTGGATTGAGGACTTGGAATGGTATCTTAGCTTGAAACGGTTGGAAATATTCTTTAGATTTTGTTTTATCGGTACTACAAAGTGCAATTTTATAAATTCCACGATTAAAAAAAAAAAAAAAGCAACAAAAATGTTCAGCATGTTCCACAAATGCATTAAAGTTAGTTTATGATTTATTACGTAAGTTTTCAATTAGCAAGTGTAGTACATGTAAGCAAATCGTAAGCATTTTTCAGAAAAAAATAAAATAGATAAACAAATAAACAATAAACAACGTGAACGATCGAACGAGAGAATAAAACTGAACAATAATTATGACAAAATGACAAACGCTTTGTAACCAAGCCTCACTTGCGCGGAGTGGTTACTAAGCAGTCCTGTCCACGAGGGGAAGCGAACACTGGGAATAAAGATTTCTTTCCGATTTTCGTTTTTATTTCCGAAATATTTAGTACAGACTGCTACAGACATGTTCGCTAGAGCGTTTTTTGGCAGATCAAGTCGAGTTGTATTATCAGGAAAAAGATTGATTGCAAAGCCTCACACTGGTACAAGATGGTGGTCAGTACTGTCTGCTACTACACGGAGAGTGTCACAGAAACCATGGCTATCGTCTGTATCGACTGGTGTATGTGCTTGTTCTAAAGTATGTGCATGTGGTGCACATAAGATAACACAAGGTCAGAGGACAAATGCATCTTCAAATAAAAACATTTGCCATTTCTTATACTCTCTATTTATAATTACTCTAATCTGGCTTGAGAAGAAATGGAAGAAAGACAGTTCTTGAGAGAGAAATTTGACTTTGATTTTGAAAACTTCGAACTAGAATGTGTAGGAGGGGATACTCTAATGTGCAAACTGACAATATTCTTTATGTGTGATCTGGTTTTAATTATTGGAGGCAAATTATATTGAAAAGGTGGGGGTGGAAACTATGTGCACCATTGTAGATTCCCCTATCCCCGTGACCTAATAATTAGGCTTTGCTGGCACAATGATATACATGGACATATATTGTCAATGAAACAAACCAGAATATTGTATTTGTAGGAGACCAAGACCTTTTAGGATTTTTGAAAGATGAAATAAAATTGGAAAAGGAATCTGCTGAAAAATCCACCCCTTCAATGGATGACGTGTTCAAGGTATGGATAAGGCAGGGATATGGTATGGATATGGTATGGATATGGTATGGATATGGTATGGATATGGTATGGATAAGGCAGGGATAAGATATGGATATGGTATGGATAAGGTAGGGATAATGTATGGATATGGTAGGGATAAGGTAGGGATAAGGTAGGGATAAGGTAGGGATATGGTAGGGATACAGTATCAGGGTATGGATATGGTAGGAATATGGTATGGATATGGTAGGGATAAGGGATGGATATGGTAGGGATACGGTATGGATATGGTATGGATATGGTATGGATAAGGCAGGGATAAGGTATGGATATGGTATGGATAAGGTAGGGATATGGTAGGGATACAGTATCAGGGTATGGATATGGTATGGATAAGGTAGGGATATGGTAGGGATACAGTATCAGGGTATGGATATGGTAGGAATATGGTATGGATATGGTAGGGATAAGGGATGGATATGGTAGGGATACGGTATGGATATGGTATGGATATGGTATGGATAAGGCAGGGATAAGGTATGGATATGGTATGGATAAGGTAGGGATATGGTAGGGATACAGTATCAGGGTATGGATATGGTATGGATAAGGTAGGGATATGGTAGGGATACAGTATCAGGGTATGGATATGGTAGGAATATGGTATGGATATGGTAGGGATAAAGTATGGATATGGTAGGGATACGGTATGGATATGGTAGGGATACGGTATGGATAAGGTAGGGATACGGTATGGATATGGTAGGGATATGGTATGGATAAGGTAGGGATATGATAGGGATATGGTAGGGATAAAGTATGGATATGGTAGGGATAAGGTATGGATATGGTAGGGATATGGTATGGATAAGGTAGGGATACGGTATGGATATGGTATGGATATGGTATGGATAAGGTAGGGATACGGTATGGATATGGTAGGGATATGGTATGGATAAGGTAGGGATATGATAGGGATATGGTAGGGATAAGGTATGGATATGGTATGGATAAAGTATGGATATGGTAGGGATACGGTATGGATAAGGTAGGGATAAGGTATGGATAAGGTAGGGAAATGGTAGGGATAAGGTAGGGATATGGTATGGATAAGGTAGGGATAAGGTATGGATATGGTAGGGATAAGGTATGGATATGGTATGGATAAAGTATGGATATGGTAGGGATATGGCATGGATAAGGTAGGGATAATGTAGGGATAAGGGATGGATAATGTAGGGATAACTATGGATAAGGTAGGAATATGGTAGGGATAAGGTAGGGATATGGTAGGGATAAGGTAGGAATATGGTAGGGATAAGGGATGGATAATGTAGGGATATGGTATGGATAAGGTAGGGATATGGTATGGATATGGTAGGGATATGTCATAGATAAGGGATGGATAATGTAGGGATATGATATGGATAATGTAGGGATATGATATGGATATGGTAGGGATATGGCATGGATAAGGTAGGGATAACGTAGGGATAAGGGATGGATAATGTAGGGATATGATATGGATAAGGTAGGGATAAGGTCAGGATAAGGGATAAGTGTTGACTCTTATACTTATTGTTGCATTTGTGGTTATGATTGCATCAGATCTGTTTACACACTCAGTGAAATAATGCCTCCTGTGCTTGTATTGCTATTATTAGAGACCTTTAGATTCGACTACGAGTACGATTACGAGTTTTCGCCGTTACGATTAGTGCGCATGCGTAAAACCGTGACATTGTCACGCCAGCTTGAAAATCTCGTTGTTGTTGTTTTGACTACGACGAGATTTCTTGCAAAACTCGTTGTCTAGAGTACGAGTTTTGAGTGAGACATTTTGACTAAATATTTCGGTCTTTTAAATCTAGAACACTCAATAACATCTTTTTTAATGATTGTTCTTCTTGTTGTGACAAACAAGAATTAAAAATCTGTGTTATTTTTGCTAAAATTTGAAGAAAAAGCTGAAGCGGTAAAAAGTCGTTTGGTTGTTTTTGAATCTAAAATTTGAATTTGCGCGAGCACGATTACGACAACAAGTTAGCACACACGCTCAAAACTCGTACTCGTAGTCGAATCTAAAGGTCTCTAATTATTAATATTCCACATTCTATTTTTTTGTAGGCAAAAAGTGATGGTACAGTTGTTTATCTAGAAAGAGAGCTCAATGGTGAAAGGTGTGTAGCATTATCATGTATGATTAAAACAAGCACAGGCAGCCCAACCATTTCTTCCGTTGCTATTGATCAAAATAAAAATATAAGAATTATGTGTGTCTTTTTGTGGGCTTCCTGTGGTAGAGCATGTAGAATATATATATATATATATATTGGACTCCCTGTGTCCTCATCCACAAAATCACCTGTGTTCATGATCAATTGAGTATAGTGAGTATAGAGTAGATTATAGTCACATAACTCTTGAATGTATTAAAACAGGGCAATTCCATGTGTGAAAACACAGGAAGCCCAATATAATAATTATTCTGCATGACATACCACAGGAAGCCCAAAGAAATACACACACATTCAAAATATAGTTTCATTTATTATAATAGCTAGGCTGCTTGTGAACAAACTATGAATTTGTTTCCAGGATTGTGATTACCTTCGATATTAATCAAAATATCAACGAAGATGAGGCTTATGTCAGTGGGGAGGAATCTGAAGACGATGAGAAATCTGGTAACTTAGAGGAAGCTCCACACGTAGAGGGAAATGTAAGTTTAACTTGTGTTACAGTGCGAAGCTCCCAACTATGACCACCTTTAATGTATTCGCATACTTTTGTCGTTAGATCAGAGATAGGATAAGGCAATCCTGCAAAGCTGATTGGATAATGGCCGAGACGAAAGTATGCGAATACTTTATAGGTGGTCATACATTTGCGCTTTGTGCTGTAAAGGAGATGTTACATTAGTAACACAATTTATCATGAAACAGGGTGAACATTACATTAGGCTAATTGTAGCGACATTGCCACAATTGCAATGGAAAGTAGAAGCAAGTTGTACAAAACACATGTTTGTTGTACTGTCAATGTTTTGTGAAAACAGAGATTTCAAGAAATGTTGTACAAAAAGAACTGATAGAACGAAGCTTGAATTTTCAAGAAGTTTAATAAAATGATTAACCTTCTGCATTTTTTTCAGATTGTCTCCTATCCTTCTTTCACAGTTGACATCATAAAAGACTCTGTAAGTCTTTTAAATATTTTTTCCACAAATTCATATATGTATCTGATTTTTTTTTCTTGTTGTAAAGCACATACGTACATATCCACATGGAGCATACGCTATAAAATTTTTGTTTATTTATATTATTATTAATTTGTTAGTTTAAAATATATTTGTTGTGATTTTAGGGCAAAACATTGCGATTCACTTGTGAATATAACCAGGGAGTTCTGCCCAAATCAAAAGACGCTGAACAAGAACTGGATGATGAATTGTTTCAGGTCATCAATGTTTCAGTTATGTCGAGCCCTACTGCAGCTGATTCCAAAGGTCTTTATGCAGCAGAAACAGAAAACCTTGACCCTGTAAGTCACATAGATCACTTTGCTTTTTCCCTTTAGTCATATGTTCAAACTGTCATTCATGGCATAAGAGTAAGTTGGTGTACAAACATAAACACAAGGAATTCCCTCATGAAAAAATGTGATGGCCCAGGCATAAATGCAAGCACAAGAAATGGAACAATGTTGATTTTGTGTGCATGCATATGCTGGAGCTTGTTTGTGTCAGGCCCGTTTCCACAATGACATATATACTTGCATTGCCAGTAAAAACACAGGTTTTACCCTACAATATAGGCAGGTGGTCCATTTATTATTATTAGTAGTAGTAGTAGTAGTAGTAGTAGTAGTAGTAGTAGTAGTAGTAGTAGTATTGGAAGTCTCACAAGTGGATTAGACAAGAAGGAAGGAATGAATGTACATGTATAAATATGTAAATGATGGACAACTGCATGAAGGACAACTGAATGGATAACTGAACTTTTTTGTCTCCAGAATCTGTACACTATGCTTATAAACATGCTGGCTGAGAGAGGAGTTGACACTGGATTTGCTCACTGGTTGTTAGATTACAGTACTGCATTGGAGCATGATCATTACATCAGATTCCTGGAGGATCTTGAAGGATTCTTCCACCAAAACTAAAAACATTGAAGACTAATGGACATGTGCAAGTGATGCATAAAGGATGGAGATTTGGTAGCAGGATAACTTAAATTACAACAGTTGAATAATTCTCAGTGAGAAGCTAATGAGTGTAGAATGACCATTAGCACTCCTCATTTAGCTATTCATATTGATTGAATGACTTTTAGAGAGGTTTAAACTTGCATGTTCTGAACTCCTTTCACTTCCATATTGTATGAAGGTTGGAATGCGATGTTTGTAAAATAAAATGAAGAACAAGAGTTTAGTTTCAACTGTAATGTAGTTTTGGACTTGTTGGTCAACTAGTAACATTGGATCACTGCTACATAGACCCTTTGCATAAATCATATGCAGATGCAGCCTGTCTCTCAATGAAGCAATAAAACAACAGGCTCTTTGAACCCATCTTTTGTTTTTATGCACAGAAGAGACTTGTATCTGCATAGCATATGTTAAATCACATGATTTATAAATGATTCATGCACAGGGTCTATAGAAGAGCAAGGCTTCACATCTATGGATCTCATCCTTATTCTTCTCACAACAGAATGCTGACAGTAAATCGGAACATTCAAATGAAGTTTTGAAGTCTAGACTCGAGTCTCGAACATTCAGATAGAAAAATCAAATCTCCACGAATATATCTATAAGAAAAAAGCATCAGATATCTGTTTACTCAGGCTGTTGTGATTGCAGAGTATGTAGGCTTAGCTGACACAAATTTTCATCCAATTATGTTTTTGAGAAAATATTTAGCGGAGTCTGAATGCTCGAAACTCGAGTCTAGACTTCAAAACTTCATTTGAATGTTCCGATTTACTGGTCACGCGTGACATAACTTAGCTGTAAACATTTTTTATTTGATAAAAATAAAAGTAATAAGAACTGTCTGTCTGTCTGTCCATCTGTTGATGAAATCCTGAGTATAATAAAGTTCATTCATTCATTGTCTGTTCATTCATTCATTCTGTCTGTTCATTCATTCATTCTGTCTGGTTAAGTTCATCATGCAACCCTATTTTCACATCAAATTCTACCAAGCTTGCAACCTATGACTCCTGTCCATGCTCAAGGATCCAGCGGTTTTTGCCCGGTGCTCCAAAGTCACCCAAAAAACCGCTGGATCGTCGAGCATGACTCCTGTCTAGAAACAAACTACCGTATTTACAATGAACGAGCAATAGGATACAGAATGTATATTATCAGGAATAAAGAGATGTTGTGCATAGTGTTCTATTAGTAAAGTATGTACACGGCTGATAGGATGTTATGGCTGATGGGATGTTGATCTGGATGAAAGATGGATAAAAGTTATTTAAAATTTATTGTTGCTGAATGGTAAAATGTGGTTCTTCTTCCTCCTCTTCCTCCTCCTGCTCTTCACTGTTCTCTTGTTCTTTTGTTTCCTCTAGAAATACAAGCATAGCAATGCCTTTCATTGAGTGATGGAACAAAGTGAAAACTAACTGGAAACTGGTGCATTTGACCAGCTACTAGCTACATCTACCCTTTAACCTGTTCTTTTTGTGGGTTTGAATGCAAGTTGAGTTGCCTACTTTTGGGGAAGAGTTTGCTCAAAATCACAACACCTGCACTTACCTGGTTTATTCTCACTTTCTTTCAATTTCTTGGCGATATTTTTCTTTTGCTTTTTTCTTTGCCTTTTTTGTAAAACAAGACGAGAGCAAAGTGAGATAAATGTTAATCTTTCTCTTAGACCTTCTCATTATGTTAATGGTACCTTTTTGCTCTTTTCTTTGCTGTCTTGTCTTCAGCTTTTAATTTATTTTCTTCTAATTTGTTCTTATATTCTTCATCTTGTCCTTGCTACAAAAGAACCATTTCTAATTCAGAATTGTCAACACTGAAGCTGATATTTACCAAAATGGTGTTCAAAGAGGCAAAATTAACAACCTTTTGGGCTTCTCGGTCTAAATATTCTGTTCTATTGTTTTCTCTTCTTCTTGTAGCTCTGTAAACATGAAATTCTCCACTCCCTGCACCAGCACTAGAGCCTAAAATATACAAATGTTACAATAATCACCAAGACAGAATCACCAGAGGAGTCTGCAAGCGTAAGGTGTCTGCATACTGGATGTAATCAATGTGAAGCCCAAGGGTGGGGAGAGTGGGGCAAGGGTTCAGGCTTTGACCAAAATTGTTTCAAACTGCCTGACCCAGGGTCAGAGACAGGTGCTTTTTCCTAGTAAAAATGTATTTGTGTTTAGTTCCCTATACATAAACACCCTTGGTTGTTTTATAATGCAAATCAACAGCGTCCAGCTTGGAGATTTTTAAAAGTAAGAGCTTGGGATACCTGTGTTAAAATTTACTTTGTAAACTTACCCATCACAAACCTTACGAAGTCCTTGGGATCTGTTGGCTTCCATTCCTTGCGTTTTTCAGGTATATAAACATTCTTATCCTACATATTATATCACACAGTATGATAACAATCAATAAAAACACAACGAATTTTGAAGACACATTTTGATTTGACAAGGCCAAGGAAAAATATGCAACATGGATTTTACTCGTCATAATGAAAACGAAACATCAAAACTCACTAGATCTTTCATAAGTCTTTCATACTGTATTCTCTGTAAGTCTTCTGCAGTTCGTGGCACTACAGGTTTGAAGATTTCTTTTTTTCCTTTCTTATCTTTGAGTTTTGCTTCATCGTCCGCCATTTTGAAAAAACACTCTAGAACCTAGAACCCAAGAACTCGCGGAAATGCATGGCCGAGTGGAGCTTGTAATACGACCACAGGGATCCCAACAACATATTTCTAAACATTTGGTTCAGAATCGTTCAGAAATATCTAAATAAAACAATCATCTGAAAGCAAGAGAACAACTTCATTATTTCGGATTAAAGAATTCTTCAGTTTCTGAAATGATACCGCGATGAAGAAGTACATCCCGAGGATTTCCCTT
Source organism: Actinostola sp. cb2023 (assembly GCA_033675265.1). Lineage (NCBI taxonomy): Eukaryota > Metazoa > Cnidaria > Anthozoa > Actiniaria > Actinostolidae > Actinostola > Actinostola sp. cb2023. The sequence goes on along the minus strand of JAUJYZ010000118.1, from coordinate 482,949 downwards.
CGTGACCACACATTTGGGCTTCCTTTGTAATTTCGACTGCATTTGCATTTTGACTGCATTTCTTCTTTCTTCCCTCAAAACAAATATGGAGGCCAAAGCTGCTAGTATGTGTGCTGCTGCTGCTGCTGTTGCTGCAGGTTTCTACATCTATTTTGGACCAACAACACCAGAGAGGAAATCCAACAAGAAAGGTAAAGAGTTTGAGTGAAAATCAGATCCAAAAAGAATATTGTAAAAGATGGCAGATCAGATCAGCTGCTTTATAGGAATGCAAATGTCTTGAACGTTCGACGATATACACTTAAAATTAAAATCGTAGTTTCATTTCATCCATTACATACATGCCATTCCCTCTTAAAAACCAACCAGAGATTTTTAACTAATTTTTAACTAATTTTATACCAAGTGTGTTCAAAACTGAAGTACATATTGTACCTGTACTGTTTTAAATTGCTACCGTGCATGAGGCAGGAGTCGTGATTTCACTCTTTATTAAATTAGAGTAAGCAATTCTACTCAATTTATTTATTTCAGATCTGCTGTATCATATCTTCATTGTTAAAATATTAATTATAAATACACTTTATTAAATAGATGTACATGTACATATAAATATATACTGTACATGTGTTTTTCTCTCTGTACCATGCTTTTGCCTTTATTTAAGAACTTTAGGACTTCAATATGACAACATGTACATATCATGTAAATGACTGTAAATGATCAATGGTCATTATTTATTAGTAATGCATGACTTATTTATAACTTTAATATGAATATTAAATAAGTTTCAAAATCAAATTCACCTGCTTTCAGGATTATGTGCTGGAATGTATAACCTTGGTAATTCTTGCTTCATGAATTCAATCTTTCAGGTAAATCAAATTCAGTTAGAGCAGATATTTTTGTATGACTGTGAAAAATCACAGCACACCGGCATTGGCGAGGCACAGCACAGACACAGGAAATCTGTGACATAGTTTTTTTTACAGTCATACAAAATCTGTTCAGATATGATAGTAGTTATGTTGTCAGTGTATTATTATTTTTCTCCTATGAATAGAAAATAGTCTGAGAGAGGATTCCTTTAATAAGTTTGTTATCAATGTACATTTTGCATAGGGCTTGGCATCTTTGCAATCATTTGTCACATGGCTCGAAGGCTACTACTGTGGCGAGAAAAAGGATGTCCAACTTGGACATGTATTAGGTGAACTTATGAAAGGTATTCAATCAGCTCTATTTCTTGATCTGTGCAGGCAGTCAATTATAAAATCCTACATACTAGTAATATAAGGTCAGGTCTTCATGTAGCTGCACAAAAGTCCTGGTTATTGTTCTATTGTCGTTCTATGTATTGTTTTTACATAAATAACAATAGCCAGGACAATTTGTGCAGCTACACGAAGACCTTGCCGTTATTCTGTCTAGATATAGAATGTTTGCTGTATAATTATACACATTGTATTTAACAGTAACTTACCTTCAACTCGTAAATATTCTATCTATTTTCTGAAAATAAAAGAACTCAATACAGAATGGAATGATGACGAAGCAGCCTTAACAGCTAGTCCTCTTATACAAGCATTACATCACCATGGATGGGTAATAACCCCAGACCAGCAGGTACTGCAGTATCTATTTAATATCAACAACCCCTTCTGGGAAGTGCTTTGAGGTGCAGTTCTCCCTTTGCAGGGCAGCACTTGTCTAGAGGATAAGGAAGGGGAGCTAGGGAAATTAGGTACTTCATGACATTTTGGGTGGGGATATTATACATTGTACATGTACATGTCACTGAGCCATCAAACCCCTGACCCTGTTCCAGAGTGGATAGTATATTGCTATTGGACAGGTGAGCAGGCAAATCAAATGATTTTCATTTTTACAGGATGCTCATGAATTTTTTCAAGTTATATTTTCAACACTGGATGATGAGGTGGTGAGTATTGGTCTGTGGCAAATGTTTTTGCTTCGATAAAATAATTTTTTTCACCAATCTGACACCTATGTCTTTGCCCAAACAGTGGAGAACCTCTATTGGCAATGTCAATTAAATCTTAAATGAATGTCTTGATTTCTTGCCTTATTTCCAGGGGCAACATCCAGCTGTACTCGATTTCAGTCGTGTTTCCTCATTTGAGGTAAATATATATACATAGCTGAGCCATGTTGAGAGAAAAGGGACCTTATTACATTACAAATACTAGCTTTTCCCCACAAGATAAATATATCACAAACCCCATAGCATGCAGACCACAAGACAGTGCCAATATCTTGGTAGTATGTACTCTTAGCAAACAACAATACAAGAGACTCATGGAAAATATTGATAAATAGATTGAATTGCCCAACCATTGCTTCTGAGGCTACAAAAATAATGAATAAAAAGATATCAGCATCTTTTTTTGATGGGTTTCCTTTGGTAGAGCGTGCACACGCAATATTTAATACTTATTATGTTGGGTTCCCTGTGTTGAGTAACATATAATGTTGGGCTCCCTGTGTGCCTCCCGCAAGTTGCGCCCACAGAGAGTGCATATTACTTGTGCGAGCGCGTCTTCTGGGACGAGCACAGGGATCCCAACATTATCCATTTTTATGCACAGGAAACCCAACCTTACATATTGCGCACGCACACGCTCTACCACAGAAAACCCATCAAAAAAGACACCAATATATTTTTTATTTTTATTTTAGTTAACCTTGGAAGCAATGGTTGGGCTGCCTATGGTCAGTCAAGATTAATTAAATCACTTTTTAATTTATTCATTTATTTACAGAAGGAAAAAGAAAAAAGTGATGGAAGTACAGCTCACAGAAATCGCAGTATGTCCAGTTACTTCTACTTCTCATTTTTCCTAAGTTTTCAAAACATTTCTTATTTATCCAGATTATAATAATCGCATTACCTTTTTTCACAGTTCCAGTAATACGGCGATGTAGTAGACGCCGCAGTCCTTTCAGAGGTCTTATAGCCAGCCAACTAGTCTGTAAAACATGTTCTACTAAGGTAGGTCTACCTGTAATTTGGTAACTTACCAAGTTGTTTTTCCTCATAATTTCATAACGGATGTGCGGTTCTTGTTACAGTGTCCTGTCAAGTTTGATGGCTGTGATAGTTTATCGCTTAGTCTACCTTCTGCACCACAGGTGATTATATTGTATTGTTGTTGTACATTATACCTTGATTTAGTGACTATTATCTAGAGTCGTTTTTGTATGAGTGGGAAGTAGTTACAGTATGGTTTGTGCCGTATCGTGATGGTATTGCGCAATGATCGTGCAGTATCCAAGCATTCTAATTGGTTGAGGAAATATGTCCTGAATATAAACTATACTATTTGTACACATTCTCCACTGAGATGGCAAGACATATTATACAGGTGTATACAGGCATAAGGGGAGCTACATGTACACCACTGCATGTTTGTCCATGCTCTCTTCAGGAATCCTTGTGGGTTCCCTGTGGTAAATGAGCACAGGAATCCCAAAAGAACAGAGAGATGGTTGCAATCTCGAGTCTCATTTAGCATTGTGTTTTAGAATCTCTAGATCACATACAGCCTGAGAAGAGAGCCACTTCTCATCTTATCCACAGTTCCCTCATCCCCAAGAGAAGTCACATCATTATTTTAAATAATACCTTTCATTGTTACATTATTTAGGTTGGATTAAGCGTTGAGGATCTGCTACGACAGTTTGTGTGCTCAGAGACGGTAGATGATGTGGAGTGTAAGGAATGTACACGCAAAAATGCTCAACAGCAAGAAACTAAATCTAAATTCATTAAACGTCTCACCCTTGGCAAAGTGAGTTAGCAAAACATCTACTCAAATTTACTGTCAATTTTAAGTAATATTGTCGTGTATGGGTGGGTACACCTCTATAACAGGGATGGTACTTGTTTCAACCCTTAGAATTCTATCAGCTTTGGAGTTCCTGTGGTAACTTCCTTTTCCACAGGAAGCCCAAAATTATTATTTTTAATTCTTTCTTTCTTTCATCTAATGATTCCTTTGATTGTAGGTTCCTCAGTGCCTATGTATTCATATCCAGCGTACATATTGGCATTCAGATGGTATACCGTACAAGAATAATATGTACATTAAATACCCAGAATACCTCAATCTCGCACCATTTATGTACACTCCAACATCCTCATGTCCAAGAAGGCTTCGCCTTAACATACCTTTTCCGTATTCTGGTGCAACTACACCAGAAGGGTGTAGAACTCCTACAGAAACTAATGATCTCAAGGCAGATCTTGGTAACTTGTTGACAAGCAGTTTGTTATCATCGTTTTCATTCAGTAGACAAAACTCAGAGTCGAGGTAAGGAAGTGTTGTAAGTTGAACTGTGTGATGTGGCTGATAGGTGTTTCCTGTATAAACATGGTGGGATTGCTTGTTGGAGTTGCCTGACAAGTAGATCATAATTTTATTTACGGACAACTCCCTCAAATATACTAAGATAAACTCTAAGCACCCTAAGCAGTACCAAACTATGATTTTAACCCCTAAAATGTACGACAAGCATTCCCACCACTTTTTTACTCGGGCTCCCTGTGGGAGGTCCGAGTCTAAAAATGCAAACTGTTCTTCGTCATGTTTGGTCGTCAAATCTGCAATGGGCCACTATTGCGCATGCGCTCTGTGCCGCTTTCATGATGCATCGCAGGCTCAGATCTACGAATAGTTGCCGATGACTTTCCGAAAACTCGTTGGTCGAGTATGTTAATCATGGGGCCATGCTAATCTTCTCTGTATCGTTCCAATTTTAGTATGCTTGCTTGATTGATTGATTGATTGATTGATTGCAGTACGAACTGTATGCTTCACTTGTGGAGTCTAGTTATGGGAGTAAACGAAGTTTCTTAAAACTCTGCCTTACTTCCCTGTCCTCAACATCCTGCTTTACTTGACAGGACCCGTACAGTTTACAGATTGGCAGCTGTCACCGCCCACCTTGGTGACGTCAATGATGGTCATTACGTCACCTATCGTCGATTTGAACCACCCGACAGAAGTAAGCCTTCATTATGGCTTTACACTTCTGACGACATCGTTGAAACAGCGTCTACGGAACAGGTGTTGTCGTGCAATGCGTATATGCTCTTCTACGAGCGATGTCCGGCAGGATTTGAGTTTGAACCTTCGATTGAACGAATAGACGAAGAAGTGGTTAAGAATTTTGGACAAGCTGAATCTTAATTATGAGCAAGGTTATCATCCGTACTGGAACCAATGTATTGCGCGCATGCTCAGTGTAAAGTACTTGATAATATAACAGTTTAACCGGCTGTAACGCAGGCTACTCCCATAGAGCATTATGGGTATCACTTCCTGGCCTGGACGATAGTTTCCTCGAGAATCATGGATAATATTGACGCCTGGAGTATTATGGGTAATAACGTTTCCAAGAGATCATGCGTAACACTTCCTGGAGAATCGTGAACATTTTAGACCATTTAAACCAGAGAAAATAGGAAATAGGATGCTTTAACAGCTTAGCCTCGTGGTTCGTTTTTCATTGTTACAAAAAAGAAGAAGAAATCTTCAATAAATAAAAAATAAAAAATAAGTTGCTGCAACGTGTTTCACAAAGTATACTGGACTTCTACTTTCTGCAGCAATAATTGTTTGTTTTGTGCTGTTGGAAGCCGGCAACAATGAAAACTGTTGCGTTGCGAGTTGTCAGGTTCTTGGGTGTTCATATGCGGAGCAACGCTGTACAACTGTTGGGCGACAAACTTGCTCGATTTTGCTGCTCGATTTACTTGTCTTTTACTCTGTTAAACTTTGGTCGGGGATTTATTATTTTGTGTTGTAAATATAATAACAGTTATTTAAATCGTAATAAATGAATTTAATATATCGTTCATGCTCTTCAAAAAGTGGTATTCAAGGAGTGTGTGGTCCCCTGCACTGCATTTTTATAATACTCCAGTTTCGCGTTGTTTAGAGATGACCGCTGTCCATGACAAAAGACGCATTTGTACAGGGTTAGCCTCGATTCAGAAAACAGTCCGTGCAATTCAAAAATGTTTCTATTGTTTCATGTCAACATTTCCTCGTGTTCTTGTTGATATTTGTGAATAATTTACACTGACTCGAGGCTAACCCTGTACAAATGCGTCTGTTGTCAATAAGTACAGCGGTTGTACAACGGGATCTGTGAACGCGAAAAGGGACTATTATCAATTATTGATACTGAGAAATAACGAATGAATCTTTATTTAAACACGATATTTAATCAATAGGATTTCAGTACCTGATGATGATCTGAACAGATCGAAAACGTTTGTTTTCAAAAATTACTACATCTATGTTACCATATTATTATTATTATTAATCAATAGGCTATTTGTAGGTTGACGTTATTTACTACAACTACAATAATGTATTATTTGGACTGATTTTGTTTCCTATTCCGACTTTTATTGTAAATTTAATTTACACCCACTTTGCACCGCGGCAAAGAGAGTACCTTAACAGTTTGATTTCTAACTGTTTTGGCTGACTTTTAGACAATTGTTTTGCTAAGGTAAACGTGCTCACACCATGAGAACAATTAATCCCCTGCTGGACATCAGCCCGAGTTCCACCCAAGAGAGTATGTATACACCTATTTCAAAGAAGGTTGTCGAGGACATCAGTCAATAGGCGATAGGTTATAGGTCGTTCCAAGATCGAACTGCACTATGGTAACAGCTTGAATGGCATGTATGCCAGAAATATTTCATAAAATTCGATTCAAAATGTGTCTTGGTCTGTTGAAATGGAAATAGGTACGATATGCATACAGGTTTTCATACCTTTTTAGCTATTAAAACTCTTACCATAATGCAGTTCGGTCTTAGTGGAACGACCTATAACCTATCGCCTATGGACTGATGTCCTCGACAACCTTTTTTGAAATAGGTGTATGTGCATGATATGGCAAGCAATATCCAGTGCGTTACTTTTTGAATGAGTTTTTATTTTAAGAAAACAGCCGAAACGCAGACAACATCAGCTCTTTATGGCTACCGTATTCAAACGATACTTTTTGGGAAAAGCTCTTCAAAGAAAGAAATACACAGATACCTCTAGGTTGCTACAGTTTTCAAAGGACTCTTTGGTGATTACTTTTTGGAAAAGTAAACTAAGGTTTATGATTCAATGGCCGTCTTTTTCTCGCATAAATAGTGTACCTCTTTGGTCGTAACGTCAAGCCATACGGTCCCTCGAGACTCGTGTGTGGTCTTGGTGTAGCAAGTTCAAGTTCAAACTTCCTTAATAGGCCCCCGGTCAAGGTTGCGAGGAGCCTTCTCGAGAACGTATCGCCGAGACACTTTCGCTCTCCTCCAGAAAAACAACAAAATGACGCGAGCCTTTCGCTTGTTTCCGTAGTTTTGTTCGAAATAAACCGATATGGATTGAATTTGTGAGGGTCTGTAAAACGTTGCGCGTCGTTGCAGCAACTCCACAGATTTAGAAAAACAACTGTATCTCGAGGTATCTTGTAGCCATTCAGGATCGTATCCCGCGTTGTTTTGCGCGGAATGCCAAGCGGCAACACACAAGTTGTTCGCAGTGTTTCATTAATTGTCGCAGTCAGGAGTCGCGAACCATCTTTTAGAGAGTCATCGGCCAGTTCGCGTTGAATATCACGTTGAAGACTTGTGTTGGCTGCAAGTCTTGCCACGCACCATTCAAAGCACGTGGAGATCTTTTCATATGCATTGAACATGATATCGGTCAGAAGTACAACTATTGTCTCGTCCTCAAGTCGAGTCTCTAGTGAAGAGTTTTCACGATCAACAGACGAACGATAGCCCTTGTCGTGTGAGCGTAGAATGAAAGCCAGACTCTGTGTGTAGTCAGACTGCTGAAGACTTGATCTCAGGTGAATCTGGTAAACTCTGCGTACAAACGCTCGAAGCTGCGCCACGTGAAATTTAGTTGAATTAAGTGTTTTTCGAGATAAGTGGCGCATTACGGAAACAAAATCTATACACGCTCCAACGTATGCAGTCTTCACATACGCACTGCAAGCCTGCTCGAGCACAAAACGAGCTTCGTGATAGAACCACCGTGAAATGCAAGGGCCAAACATGGAATCCATGATAAAATCTGCGACAGCAGCGCGGATGCTTTTCACTGGATCAAATGCGCTGTTCTGCGATCCTTGACTTTCGAAACTCTCATTTAACGATTTGATCGCCTTGAGGCTTCTGCAGCAAGCTATAGATTCTTCTTTATTCAAGAGCTCTTGTAACGATATCTCAGCTTTGTACTTTAGCTGTAAAAAGTCCGAGCTGTAATCTTTGAGCATGAACGACGTCTCTTCACTTCCCCAAAGACTAAACGAGAACAGCTGCGGACGACCTGCGAAATCTCTGCTTTTGGAATAAAGAACTTCCTTCACAGTTTCCATCGAGTTTATCACAACAACAGTTGTTTCGCCAAGATTGATGCAGTAGACGTTTCCATAGATCCATGCGAGCCACGCCAGGATTTTGTACGGGGAAGATGACCATCGGAACAAATACATACAGCCTATGACAGGGAAATTCCAGGGGCCTGGCATTCCAAGACGGTAGCACGGAGTTCTTCTTTTGGTAAATAAAAGCGCCATAACAACGACAACTGCACAAATAACGAAACACGTAGCGACTGCTGGGATATAAACGGAAGCTGACTGCTTCTCCTGCGAGACCATGATGAGTCGTTTCCTACTTCAAATTGAACGTTGAAAAATGGTAGGTTGTTCTTTCTCAAACCTTGAATAGTTTCTCCGTAAGAGTTTCTACACTAAATCCTCATGAAAGCATGCTCACTTTTGCTCGTACTGGTTAGCATACAGACACGTACAAGCCAGCCAGCCAGTCTAAACTGGCTAGCTTGAAGTTCACAGTCCAGTACGTACGTTTGACCGTGATGAGGCGTGCTTGGATGAATTATCAAGTTCAATCACATTCATGTTTTTCAAAAGGGTTCATGGTTCATTTGCATTGGACTTATTTGTATTGTATCCTTCATCCGATCATATCAGTGAGACCTTGACCTTCACTGTAAGTTAGCGTTTGTTTTTGTGTTTTTGAAATCCATAAAAAGACTAGCAGTCGGTCAAACACTACATGCACGCTCATTAACTGCAACAGCAATTATAGTTGGCGACATTAAATATTTCACAATAATTTCAATACTAAGTCCCAGACAGAAGGAAAACAGACTACATTAGCTGTTTGGGTGTACTTTTCTAGGCCCAATTTGTAATATAGATAAGTGCATGGGATCATAGTAGTATACATCAGCAGGTGAAGTCTTACAAAAACTGGACAAACAGGAAAAGGAAACTCGAGGAGACTTCTATCTGGATGCATAAGTCTCGCGTTTGGCTGAAAAGTATTTAGATAACGATGTTTTATAAAGTTTTCACGTTTTCCAGCCCTCAACAATGGCTTAACTGATTATTTGCTTGAGCTTAGAACTCGTCGTATTTAATCAACAAAAACAGATTCAGTATGTTCAAATGTTGATATTCAAAGCTGTGCGAATGGACGTTCAATTGCATCGTTGTGCAATGTTATTTCTTGCGACAATCCACAATCACAAATTTTAAGAGATATCATAAGTATTGTTTACGATCTATTTATAGAAAACGCTGTTTGTTGTCGTCACGTAACTTGTGGGCTCAGTTCACGACTGTGTTTGTATTTTGTACTGCAATCCTTTCAGTGTCGTTTAATCGTCGAGGTATCTGTTCTTGAACGATTGGGATAAACAACCAGAGATGATACACAAGGATATATAGAGTAGTCGTTTTATTTTAGAAACAAATATTGACAATAGCCACGCCCGCCATGCACCGCGACCAAGGGCAAGGTTAACATGCAAACGAGGCAATAACAAAACAAGGCAGCTTCAAAACAATTATCAAGAGACTACAAGTTTATAGACTGTTATTTACCCCATTCACTTCAATTTATTTTAACTTGCGCGCAATTAGCGCGCAATTAACTCTGCGCACACGAAGACTAAATTGGCGGGAAACCGATAATTATGTGAGGTATAACAATAACAACAATTTTATGTCTTCGTAGAAAGCTACTTCAGTGTTGTCAAGCTATGGTGTTTGAGTTGCTACAGCGAGTGGGTTACCTGTGGTCAAATAAAACTATCAATACGTACGGTCAAGAGACCATTATATAATGGTCTCTTCAATACGGTTCATTCTTGGATAATGTTTGCGAGTTGCATGGAATTCCTCAGCACTGTACTGCCGCAAAAATGATCCAAGCCGCAAAAATGATCGCCGCCGCAAAAATGTTCCTCGTCGCAAATGTGATCCCCGCCGCAAAAACGATCCCCGCCGCAAAAGTGATTCTCGCCGCAAAAATGATCCCCGCCGCAAGTGATACCCGCCGTAAAATTGATACAGTGGAAAAATTAAAATCTGTGCTATCGGGACTCGAGACTGTGGACTTCAAATTGTGTATGTGTACATACATGCTTTTGTCACCGTTGCTCATTGTATATTCATGACAAGAGATCTAACAACCAACGCCAAGTTACTATGGTATAATAATAATAATAATAATAATAATAATAATAATAATAATAATAATAATAATAATAATAATAATAATAATAATAATAATAATAATATAATATTTAATATAATTTTTAATAATAAAGTCAATCATATATTACAATAATAAAGTAGATACTAAATAAATCTAAATATTTAATAATAATAAATAATAATAATAATAATATAATAATAATAATAATAATAATAATAATAATAATAATAATAATAATAATAATATATTTTATTTTTTTTTTTTTTTTTTTTTTTTTTTTTTAATAATTTTTAATAATAAAATCAATCATATATTACAATATAATAAAGTAGATACTAAATAAATCTAAATATCTAATAATAAATAATAATAATAATAATAATAATAATAATAATAATACTTTATTTTTATATAGCGCCATTTCCATCGCTGTCCAATGGCGCTTTACAATTCTATTGTATAAGGCCAACAACTCAGATGACGTCCAACCTTTCCAAGCGGTCTTGAAATGCAAGATTTAAAAAAATGCATTTATTTTGTAACCGGCGGGGGAAAAAGATGAAGAAAAGGCAGACATTCAAAGCAAAACAATGCTAAACTTTAGCAATTTCAGTTGAAACTGCATAAAAATACCTCTAAATGACATCGGAGTTGACGCCATAAAACCTCCATTGACCAACATTTTGTAAATGTTTTTCAGTATATTTACCTTCTTAAAATAAAAAAAATAAAATAAAGTTCATCCATTCATTCATGTATCGATGTGTAGACATTAAAAATATTAAAATAAGAAAGGGATAGTGAAAAAAGGATTTATAATGCAATTTTGGGGCATTCTCGATCTGTCAGTTCCGCAGTCCGAACTTTTCAGATTATCAAATCTCCCGGGATCACTTTTGCGGCGAAGATCATTATTGCGGCGAGGCGGGGTCACTTTTGCGGAGCGCTGGGTTACCTTTGGCAAAACGTCCACCTAAATAGAATATGACGTCGTTCTAACAACAGCCAATCAGAGGCTTTGTTGTCTAAACAGAACAACTTCCAATGTTCGAAAAAGTTAATTCAGCAAATTTCATTGCCTTGAAACTTGTGAACTAAAAATCCACGAATATAACAAACATATCTGCAGATTTACTGCGTTCACAAGCTTTGTGTACAGAAAACTGTCATAAACGTGAAGAAAACGGCGCTGTTTTGCACGAGTTTGATCATATCTTGCAACCATGGCTCGGAATTGTTCGAGCAAAAGTTCTCTATTTCAAGATTCATACTTAGGAAAATCATCCCTGGAGGACAAGTCTAGATTGTCAGAACTGAACGCTACATTGGATCAACAGCCTGAAGGATTTGTGCACTCGAAGGTACGATCATGACTCGAAATGATATCGGCCTTGAAGCTAGTGGGGAGACTACCTCGAGGCCCGAGAAAATCAATTTGAGCTTCGCATTGCTGTTGGCATTTTTCCCCAGAGCCTGCATGCGATCCTGCATAGAAACTCAGCAGATAAAACACATCAAAAGTTTTTGACAAGGAAAAGCTTTGACATATCATTTCATGTGTCATTTATTTTTGAAGTGGCATATTGACAGCTTTTACATCAATGCGACAGGTGAATGTACTCATGGAGAAACCACAGGCAGCCCAAGCAATACATTTGTAGAGTGTACGAACGTGATTTACAGTGAATGTATGGGGCGAAAAATACGTATTTTTTGTTTTAATAAATTGGAACATACCTTGGTCCTGTGTTGTCATTCTGGCTGGTTTTTAGCCGTTTTAGAGCGGTTTTTGAAAAATTAGCCCACCAGTCAATAAAGATTTCGCGAGGCTTTATGTTCATGCCATTTTTATGTTCATGTACATTCATGCCATACATAACTAATGCTAATGATATTTCCAATTTTAGCACCAAATATTTGAGCAAGAAAAAATCACTGAATTACCTGATTCAACTGAAAACCACTGCTGTAGCACTCCATCGAAGTCCAGCCAGCTTGAAGAATGTACTCACAACCATGACGAGACTGGTGTCCTCACAGAAATGAATAGTAACAACAATACTCCCAAAAAGGTCAATGCTGCACTTACTTTTAGTATTCCGATGGGAAACTCTTGTGCCAGGCAGCCACCTAAGAAACTACTTGTACTTGTGAAGGCAAGACAGCACAAAGTTGAAGCTCCAACTCTTAAGTCTCTGAACGACAAACAAATGTTGGCAGAGAAAAGAAGAAAGGTACCTTATTCGTACCCATTTCGCGCGTACTTAATTTCGCGATTTTGTTGAGACAGCATTTCGCGAGGCTTTATTTTCGCGATTTCGATAAGAGAAAATGAAAAAAGAGCATTAAATTTCGCGAAAGCGGTGTCAACGACATTTATTTTTCCTAAAAAAACAAACTTATTTATATACAAACAGGAACAAGATGACAGTCAACTAGACTAACTAGGGGCGTTTCTGACTGGTCTGATCAACCGGTTCTTAAATGGAATGTGTCAGTTCTGAGAACTATCTGAACCAGTTCCCAGAACTGACGTGTTCCATTTACAGTGTGGACACTCGAACCGTGAACACCTCAAGTTTTTTTTCGAACTTTTTTTTCGAACTTTCTATTACCTCATAGCCTCTCAAATGGAGCATTGAGTTTAAAACACTTAGTGATCAAAATAAATCATTTTCCTGATCAATTTGCTCAATCGATAATTTATATATTTGTGTTAGAAAAAAACTAAGTGTTCACAGTTCGAGTGTCCATACTGTAAGAACTGGTCGGAAAGTCCAGTCAGTTCTGCCAAATGGAAAGTGCCCTAGACGTTATAAACTTGTAGCTAAAACAGACTGAAAAGTTTACGCTATGCGGTTGCTCAGTTGCAAATGGTAGTATTATGTTGCTGAATCCGGAGCGCAACTAGCACTAAATCCATGAAACAAAATCAAAGTTGTTACTGCGTAATAGTTTTTATTTAGCGACTATTTAGTCGCTATCATCCAACCAGAACAGTCTCAATTTCGCGCGTACTTAATTTCGCGATTTTGTTAAGACAGCATTTCGCGAGGCTTTATTTTCGCGATTTCGATAAGAGAAAATGAAAAAAGAGCATTAAATTTCACGAAAGCGGTGTCAACGACATTTATTTTTCCTAAAAAAAAAAACTTATTTATATACAAACAGGAACAAGATGACAGTCAACTAGACTAACTAGGGGCGTTTCTGACTGGTCTGATCAACCGGTTCTTAAATGGAATGTGTCAGTTCTGAGAACTATCTGAACCAGTTCCCAGAACTGACGTGTTCCATTTAAGAACTGGTCGGAAAGTCCAGTCAGTTCTGCCAAATGGAAAGTGCCCTAGACGTTATAAACTTGTAGCTAAAACAGACTGAAAAAGTTTACGCTATGCGGTTGCTCAGTTGCAAATGGTAGTATTATGTTGCTGAATCCGGAGCGCAAGCACTAAATCTATGAAACAAAATCAAAGTTGTTACTGCGTAATAGTTTTTATTTAGCGACTATTTAGTCGCTATCATCCAACCAGAACATTCTTTTTTAGATTTCAATACACATCAAATACAGATCAGAAGCCTTTATTCAAGATCATGTTATGGATGATAGTGGCTAAATAGTCGCTAAATAAAAACTATTTGGCAGTAACAACTTTGATGTTATTTCATGGTTTTAGTGCTTGCGCTCTAAGTCGTTTCAAAAACCAATTTCGTATTAAATAACGTTTATTGTTCATGTTGATTAAATGGTTTCGGTATATTTTTTTCTCTGGGTATTATATTTCGCGTGTTTAAAGTCCGCGAGCCTTTTTCTTCGCGAGGCTTTAATTTCGTAATTTTTTTAATATTGCGAAATTCGCGAACATAAAGCCTCGCGAAATTAAGTACGAATAAGGTATAAACAGGAAAGAAAAAAAGAACTGGAAACAAATACAGGGGTTTCATTGTTATAGTAGCTGTACGAGATGCTCAAAGTAGCCGTATACTCGATAAATTTATTTAGATCTGTACGATCCGTACACTGACAAAAGTAGCCGCCGGAGGAACAGCAAGTAACCACCGGAGCTCCTGCGGTAACCGGCTTCTATTGAAACCCCTGCAAATAATATTATTCTCATACAGTACACTTTTCCAAATTTTTCTCACATTGGCCTAATCTGATCTGCACACTGTCTCGTGAAATGCTTGAGCACAACAAATATTACCATTTACATGGTAATAACCTTCATACACTTGTGTAATAACATTTCAGTAAAACTAAATTTTTCCTTATGTACGCAAATAGCAACATAGCGTCGATTTATGATCTTCTAACATTTGAGTTTGCAGCCCCCCTTTAGAAATCTAGTCAGTTGGAAATACCATTTTCTTCGTTTTCCAGCGGATTTTGAGGCTACTTAAATTTCAATAAAATGATATTTGCGTCTTTTTTGAGGGGTTTCCTAAGGGTAGTGCAGGGCATGCTCCGCGAGACGTATTAGGTATAGGGTCTCCCTGTGTAGCAGTTTCATGTCCTATGTGAGTATTTCCTGTGTACGTCCTGATAGCCTCAAAATTTTGTCTTGGGCTTTCCTTTTTTTTAATCCACACTTTATCCAAACTTAAAATTTACTGTTACATATTTTAAATTGTACGCACTATGACGTCAAATCAAAACAATCTACGCCCCTGCATTTCAAGTAAAACTAAATGGTCACTAGAGGGGGACAAAATTACAACACATAGCTGATTTCCCAAATCTGTAAATTTCAGTTTACAGCCTTTTTCAAAGCAGTTAATCCAAAAGTCACCAAACACAGTAAATATTTTGAGGAAAAGTATTTCGATGAAAATGATATTTGGTCTTTTTTGACGCCAATTTGAAGAGCGCGCGAACCGTCAATAGTAGCATGATGGGTTAGTTTGAAATTTCTATGTGTTCCCTGTGTACGATTCTGTCCCCCTCATAAATAAGCCGTTACGTCATAGTGGTATCCAAACAAAAAACACTGTTACAATTGAAATACTGGCAAATGTAATTTAAACTAATTTGAACTTATTATATACAACAGCAACAGATAGAAAAGAGACTTCAAAGAATCCACACTAGACAAGAAGCTGCAATAAAACATGTTGACATCCTTCTTCAGCAAAGAGCACTTGCAATGGGGATGACTGGGAATGATGTCAAGCGCATACCTTCACGCCAAATACTAGCTACTGCACATCCAGTGGCTGAAAACTTGAAGAATCTTACAAACCAGCTCGGTAATGACTTGTCTGTCAATGATACAGTTTCAAAGAAACAAAAAGGAAAATGTCCTGAAAATGAAACTAGGACCAGTTGTCCAGGCAAACAAAATACACCACACAGTGTCTCTTTCACTGTTGAAGTTCCAGTAAAAACAAGATCCAAAAAACCTGTTCCCTCGGCCAAACAGAAAAAAGTTACAACAGCAGAAGACTTGGAAGAAAAGCAAAGACAAGCAGAAGAAAGGAGAAATGTAGGTTGTATAAATGACATTGTTTATTAGAACATACAGTCATTCTCAAAAAGTTTGTGCATATTATTTTAATAGATTTGATGTCCAACCTGTGAGAATGACTGTATATGAAACCCCAGAAACTATTTGAGAGACGAGTCAATAATTCTCACATAATCTACACTATATCATGTGTGGCATAAGAATTATTACATCACCCTTTGCATTCCTATGTTGAATACTTGAGATGAAAGTCATGACTGGTAACCGATGAGTTTGCTATGTTGCTTGTTTGGTAGTCTAATGCAAACTTCAAGTCACAACTTTCACCTTGGCTGGACATGTTAGCACTACAAACAATTATAATTTACACTTTTCTTTTCAATTCAGAAAAGAAGAGAATGGCGGGTGAGAAGAACTCGAGAAAACCGTGAAGCCCTCACGAAGATGGCCAAAGACATTGAAAAGTTTAAAAATATCCAGCTATCAACGGACACATCCCCTGCCAGCATGAAACAGAGCAAGGAGACAGTTGTACTCGCTGAGAAGATTGCTAGTGGTTTTGATAGGTTAAGTAATCGATACCATGAGGATCTCCAAACAACTGATAATTTCTTTATACACCAACCAAATATACCATATATGGGACCATGACAATTATTATTAATAATTATTTTAGTTTGACGCTGATTAGAAAATGTAAATGCCTGCAATAACAAGACTTGTATTTGACTGCAAGCAACATATCAATCAATGCATGCAAGTTTTGAGCACTTAAATATAAACATAGCGGGGTTTTCCTTAGATTATTACTTGGGCTTCCTGTGGAACGCCCAAGTCTAAGATTACAGACGGTTATTCTTGGTATACGCCAAATGTGCAAGTGGTCACCATAGCGCATGCGCATGCTAATCTTCTCTGTATCGTTCCAATTTTTGAGTATACAGAAGTTGTGGTCAGCAGCTTATCAACGAAATTCAAGATGGCAGACGTACGTAACGATAAATCAAATCACCAGCAGCATTCAAAAAGGATTTTGCCGTGCTCCCTTGCTCGAGCCAGTCGAGTCGTTCATTAATACTGCTTAGTAAACATGCAAATATCCTAGAGAATACTTTTTGGCCTTGCAATTCTGTCTGAAAGTGTATTTCTAACGGATGTCTGTGGCTTAGTAAGAACTCGATCGTAATTCAGTATTGAGGTTGTGAAATCGTTTCTTGCAAGGTAATCGAAATGTGCTTCGCCATGCAGCTGTCAGCTAGGAGTGTGAGTGTTGAAGCTAATTACGTATGCATGCTCTACTGAGTCACGCAACGAGTGACTTAAATTCTGCAAGTAATACATGTAGGCTAAAACTACTTCTGTATGATGATACAAGCTATTAGGTTTCACATTTAAAATCTATCAAAACAGCTTTATTAAGAAGCCCAAGTTCACGCTAGTAGAGCGTCTTGTATTGAATTAGAAATTTGGGAGACAACTTTTTCTTCTTGTGTAATTAATTAAATAATATCAATTCAATTATTTCTCTCTTTTTTACATTTTTGGCTATGTAAACAAAGCAACACCATCATGCAGCCACTAAGAAAAATGCCAAGGACACAAGTAAAGATAAAATATTATATTGTTATTATATTAAGTTTAGCGAGGGCCACAAGTTTATAAGTGTATTTCACTTTTATGTGTTTACCCTCTTGAAATAAAGTCTTCATCATCATCATCATCATAAAATGAATTTAAAAAGTGTTTGTGCCTTATATAAATAAAGATAATAATAATACAATAATCATTATTATATTATTATTATTGATTGATTCACCTTCAGTACAATAATTTATTCATTTATGATCATTTTTGATTCAAAAATATTTTTTTTTACTGTAATGCTACCAAGTACTGTACTGTTTCGTACGACGTCATTCTCTTCCTCACACTCTTCCTCTTCCCTTTCCACTGGCACCTCCTCTTCCATCTCCACCAGCACCACCTCTTCCCCTTTCTCATGCCCCTCCTTGTTCTTCACCCTCCTCATAGCCTTCCTGGAAGAAATGAATGAGGACATTGAACCAAGAGTAACGAATTACCAAAGCACTGGAAACAAATGTATCCACGACCACCCGGTTCAAACACGCTGTCACCCTTGCATCCTTCCTCTCCCAGTCTGCGTAATTGTAATACTGTTCCGCCGATCTAGAACATGCATTAACTTAGATTTGCTCATGTGGAAGTAGATTATAAAGGATGGTTTACCTCTCTCTTCATTTTTGAAGCCAGTTCTTCCCTCTGTTGCTTGGTGGCTTCGGGATGGATGGATGTCACCCCACAGCTTCCTGACGTCTGTGGGGCTATCATGGATCTCTCCAGCTAGGGCACCTGCACCTGACTGGATTGAACCAGTTTCCCTGTCTCATTCAAGAAGAAGTGGATGGCCAGAATATTCGCTTTACTTTTAAAGAGAGGTCTGAAAATCACAATACAAAAACTTGTAACAATGCTGGAAATGTTTTCTCTTTCCAGCCATGGACTAGGGAGGTTTTGCATTTGGGGATGGCGATGCTGAACATCTCATCCGACTGGTACTTTGGCCTCGTACACCATTTTCAAGTGGAGGTCGTCACCAGCGATCGCCTACCATTATTGGTGTATAAGAGCCGAAACGTGATGAAATTCCGTAGGGTTATAGCCAAGGAAACCGTACAATAATATCATTTTGAAGCTGTTCCAGGAACAAAATCCACTTTGTCCCTGTATTTGATGTTATAAGGTCCTTCCGACTGAAACAGTCCTACGTTTCTATCTTCTTTCTTGTCATAAATAGTTGAGATAACTGCCTCCCTCATTGGCCTTGGTCTTTTAACAAATCTATTGAGTTTTTCTCCATAGAAACCCAGTCCTCTTTTACTTGAAGGCTTCTGTCCATCACTTGGAATTGGTTCTGTGATTCCTACCTGGGATGAACCCAGGCTTTGTCCTTCTGTCCAACCATGCTTTCTCATAAGTTTACCACCAAAACCACGAGTGTGTTTTTCAAAACTTCCAACCCTGTTCAAATCGATGTTTTGGCCACGTTTCCATTCTCGTTCTACTCTTAACTGAAGCAGAGTTTTGGCATCTAAATCTCCAGCACCTGAAGACAAAATATACAGTTTTAACTTTGAAAGGCAAAGACTATTTACTGATGTGGGTTACTCTTGATTCGATTGCACACTTTAGCCTTGTTCTCATATGTTGGGAAAATCCAAGAAATCCACAATAGATCAGGATATTAGAATTGTTCCAAATTTTCCCAATTCTGTTACGATGGTCCCAGATCATTGCCAATAGTCAATCTGTTGTGTTTTTATACGTTAGGTAAATCTGTGATGATGGCAAATGTTGAATCCCTAATCATCTGGGATTTTTCCAACTTATGAGAACCAAGCTTCATAAAACACAATTATTATTCTCAAAGTAGAAATGAAAATAAGGTTCTTACATCCTTAGTACTAGAACAGACTGTGCAATACACTTCAGGATATTTTTGGGTATGGACTTACTGCTAACCTTGTCGACTGGAAATGTCTAATTTTTATACCGTGTTCCAGATTAAATAAGTCTGTAAAAAGGAACAAATTACCCTGTTCCAAACTAGATACAGCTGAAACAAGAAACACTCATGCCCTTTAGATACCCTGTCCCAGACTGAAGTTGATGAAAACCATACCAGTGTGTTTGCACATCCCTGTAGTACCCCCCACCCATGTGATATTACACGTACCTTCTTCATCGTAGATACTCATATCAACATCCCAGTCATCCACTGTCTCTTCATCAAAATCTGCTTCTTCCTGCTGCTTCCAGAATGCCGCATCTGTATACCACACCAATCCACTTCCTCCCTTTTCCCATTTTAGTTCAATGTTGTCTTCATACAACCGTTCCTTTGAGCGTTCCTGGGATGTAATGTCGTTATGAAGAGATGCATGTCTATCCCACTCCTCAAGCTCATTATCTGTGATGTCATCATCTGTGATGTCATCATCTGTGATGTCATCATGCCTATCATTTTCATTGTCGCAAGTTTTCTTCCGTTTACACTTTTTGGTAGGATTTGATTCAGAAGAACTATTTCCATTTGCACTGGAGTCTGTCGCTTGATTTGGAAATTCACATGTATTTTTGTCAGCAATACTCTCTGATTGAGTCTTGGCTTTTGATGATGTCAATTTTCTGCTACTTTCACACCGAGATCTTTCAGTACCTTGAAATAGTGTATCTTCTCTATGTGTGCTGTTGTTTCGTTCAGATACCATGTTATCATCACAGTCATCATCATCATCATCATCAATTACATTGATGATATTCCCATACTCAAGGATTTCATAATCAAATGGCACATTTCCATACTTTTTCCTTTTGCTTCTAGGAAATGTCAGGCCCAACTTTTTAATCAAATGTGGTGGGAACTTGCAAGCTCTAATAAGTCCAATGAACACAGTCAGTGGTGTTCCTACATTACCATTCGGCATTATGGGAGGTGGGTTGAGCTCAGGTAGCTTTCTTAAATCACTGTGAACAAATTCCTCTATTGTCCTTTTTGTGTGTTGCTGTTCTTGTCTGGTCTGATACGCATTCTCTGCTTGTTTATCTATCACTATAAACATAATAAAGACGTACTTATTAGTCATAGTTTAGGTGCTCTAAATAAAACAATACAGAAGTGGTAGTATTTCATGGGGTAAAGCCGCTCACCTGAACTTCCATTACGTACTTGTATCCTTGAGATTAGCACTTTATGTTTAAACAATTTCCCTGACGAATCCGTCCAATTTTGTCCATTATACATGTTAATAAACTCATCCATTTTGTTCCTATAAACCTTAATCACACAACAACACGTTTTCTGTCGGTCTTTCCCGCTTGTGTTCGTGTCTGTTTTGTTTTCTTCCCGAACTTCAGGTCTGTGACGGTAGTGAAAGCAAGACAAACCCTTCGCCTCGATAAACTGCGAGAAATAAGCCCGAAGATCAGCAGAATGAAGCTCTGTGGGAATATTTCCAACAATTCCATAACAGAACTCGCCCTCCTGTAGATTGATGGCTTAATTCTTCGTCCATCGTGTACAAATCCTTTGTCAAAATACTAGAACTTTTTACGTTTGCTGCACGTTCGTCCGCCATCTTGGAAAATGACAATATTACGTCATATTTTTTGCAATAAAGCCGCTGTGAGCACGCGGGCTAAATAGCGTGATGTTTTCTGGGAAGGTTTTCATGTTGCTTAGCAACAACTCTAAGAAGTCAGAAAGCCATGTTTTTCAGAAGACCATTTCAACGTTGATTCTAATTGTACGTTTCTAAACATGCCAATAACGAAATATCCTCGGAAAGCCGAGCCTTTGTGGAAAGAATGGGACTATAAAGCACAGAAAAAAGGCGTTCATCACACGGTTTATTCAGTAAATGGCGATCAGTACACGGGAGAATGGAATGACAACAAGAAGAACGGTGAGCTTAGTTACATTTAGAACTTCTGTTTTATAACTCTGTTTTTTGTTGTTGCTTCAAACACGAAACAACGTGTTCTAAATATCGGTTGTTGTTCCATGGGTTGCAGGGAAAGGAACAATGCAGTGGAAAAAGAGTCGTACGATCTATGATGGAGACTGGAAGGATGACAGAAGATGTGGTTTTGGAACGTACAGTGTTCGAGAAGGAACAGGCTTCAGAAAGATTTACTCGGGTGGATGGAAGAATGACAAAAGACACGTATGTTGTTATTGTATTGTTAAGCATAACATGATGTTGCCAACGATAATGACAACAATACGATGATGATGATGACAATAATACAAATTTTAATATTAGAATATGATGATGATGACATGTTTATATATGATATTTCTATAATACCTTACTGGTTTGCATATTCCCTGTCAGCTAATTGCACTGGAATACAGTATGTGCCAGCAATTTTGTTGCTTTACCCTGAAGTACATGAGTGATAATAATAGCTCTATTATTATATACTAGCGAGAGGTGCTGGGTTCAATATTCTGACATCCTTCCCTCTAATCCAGGTAGCTCATCGTAGCTTCAAATACCCATAGGACAGAGTACTGATGGACGGAGGGGGTAGAGCACACCATCCTCCCCCTGTCTCGAACCCAGTCGCTTCTTCGGAGGGGGAGGGGGAGACGAGAAAGCAAAAGAACTGGGGAGCAAAGCACTGTGCTTCTTTGCGCTTTTTGCTTTCTCCTCCCCCCTCCCCCTCCCATTCCCCTCTGAAGAAGCGACTGGGTTCGAAGCAGATCCTCCCCCTGGTAAATGACTTGTGGGTGAAGGCGCAGACCTTTATTATTATTATTTATTTATTATTTATTATTATTTAATTACTAATAAGATTGTTTGTACTTTAATGTTTAGGGTTATGGGACCAATTTCTACTCATCAAGTGAATATTATGAAGGAGAGTGGTATGCAGACAAAAGGAGTGGCTGGGGTCGCATGTACTACAATGATGGATCTGTGTATGAGGGTGAATGGTATGATGATCACAGAGATGGTGATGGCATGCTTAGGCTAGGTACGTAGGAACTGAAATTGTGTGCTTTAATATTGATCAACTTTAGAAACACCTCAAAACTTCAATCTGGCTGTGGATACACTAGTTTTCAGTGACACTATGGATTCTTCAGCTGTTTTGCTAGACTCTGAAAAGATGAAAATGGAACTACACCCTTTTCACGCTTTTCTGAGTCTTGCAAGGCAAGCACTAAGACCCTTTTGATGTTCAAGCTGATCTGTTATTAGCTGCGCTCTTGGATTACATGCTTGAGCTGTTTTGCTAGACTCTGGAAAGATGAAAATGGAACTACACCCTTTTCATGCTTTTCTGAGTCTTGCAAGGCAAGCACTAAGGCCCTTTTGATGTACAAGCGGATCTGTTATTTAGCTGTGCTCTGGGATTACACGCATGAGCTGTTTTGCTAGATTCTGAAAAGATGAAAATGGAACTACACCCTTTTCACGCTTTTCTGAGTCTTGCAAGGCAAGCACTAAGATCATTTTGATGTACAAGCTGATCTCTTATTTAGCTGCGCTCTGGGATTACATGCTTGAGCTGTTTTACTAGACTCTGGAAATATGAAAATGGAACTACACCCTTTTTCACGCTTTTCTGAGTCTTGCAAGGCAAGCACTAGATGCACAGTGTCTGGGATTACTTGCAGAAAGATAAAAATGGAAACTACACCCTTTTTCACCATTAGATTTTTGATGTAATTAATAATAATAATCCTAAATAATAATCCTTTGTCTATACATTTCATGTTTATGGTGATCTAAGTATTTTTAATAAAGCATATGATATTTTATATTTTAGCCAATGAAAATCGTTATGAAGGTGAATGGAAGAATGGGAGAAAGCATGGAAGAGGAAAGTTTTTCTACTTAGACAAAGGACAGGTTTACTGTGGGATCTGGAAAGACGATATCCCAAAAGGAGGCACCATGGAAGACTTTGGTCGAGATAGAGCTCCAAGTCCTACAACATATCCCCTTCCTGAGGTACACTCCTATGAATACTGATTTAATCAGTGAAATAAATAGATAATCCCCCCAAATTCGATAGACCTCTTACTGTTTTCTTCAATGTACATATATCCCATTTCATGCCATGTAAATGCATGAAATATTATGAAAAAAGTATATAGTATTTCAGTCAATCCCAAATGGAAATTAAGGCATTGAGTACTTCTATTGAAGATGCAATGTTCATAGTATAATGATATTACCATTAACCAAAGGAAACATAGAAATAGCAATATTTAGTTACTACCATTGGCATTACTATATTCCAAAATAATGTGGTTTCTTTGATGCCATCTTGGGAGGTCACATACAGACTGTGTATTAATGCGAAGAGTGGTAACTAAACAATTTTATTGTTTTAATGCTTGTACTTTGTTTCTCTGTGTTCCTTTGTATACTGGTAATATTTAGGATTATGATCTGACATAGAACTCTATTTTTTTCACAGTGTACGCTCCAAGATTTTAAAGCTGTCGTCAAGGAAACAGAGGAAACATTTTTAGATGAACAACAATGAATTATTCTAATAATACTATTTTGTAAATATGAACAGAATTGATTGGATTAGTTTAGTTTAGTTAATTACAAGGAAATGTTCATAAAGGGACAAATATATTTTCTCTGGATAGAGGACGTGTAAGGAGTGGACAAGCCAAGTACTGACAAAGTACGAGATATCAAAGCTTCTGCTGTGAACATTGTACATTTTTAAATATTTTATAGACAAACTTCTTTATTTTTTACTCGCCAAATGTAACATGTTGATCAAACAACAACATGACCAGTTGCAATAAATGGTTTGACTGAAATGTGTTGGAAAGTTTATTATCGTGAATACGACACAGAACACATATATATTATAACAGTTCTTATGTATTTTTTAACTGCTTCTGCAACTGTGCTTATATTTTATATTTATATTTTGTGTTACATGTAAATTTTGGTGATTCTATCCCTGTGATACTAGAGTCATTTTCATACGAGTAGGAAACCTACGGCACAGAGTTACGGTCACAGTACGGATTCAAAGACATCTATTTCAACCAATCACAACACTAGGTAAAATCATCGCTCAATCAATCAATGCATGGACGAGGCACAGTCACAGTACGAACCGTAACTACTTCCCACTCATTTACAAAAACGACTCCATGACATCAGTAGTTTTGTACAGCTGACTAGTGCCAGGATTAGCTGTGCATTTAGGCACTTTTAAAATAAACTGAAACACTGGAATATTATATTAGATAACAGTTTTAATATGTATTACTGTAATACACGACTAACACCAAAGTATCAGGACATCCTGACTTGCTCTATTTACAAGTACTTTGTTCAGTACATCAAATTACAACTGTAGCTATAACATTCTAGGGCTGTTTCTTAAGTTGGTGTCTCTGTTTAATAAGCCTGTGTTGTATCTGCTGAACTCTTGTTAAGTCCATGCAATAGCAACAAAACTGATCTGTGATCAAAAACTAAATTCTCCTTTAGGCTCTTGGGATTCCAGAAGAGAATTTGGATTTTGATCACTTGTCACTTACACTAATCTTGCATGGACTCCTTCGTTTGTCCTGTTCCTAGCCTCCTCCGCATGCAAACCCATCGGGATCCCTTTTGCTTTTTTCTCCCTCTGCCCTCTTCGATGCAGCGCCACAGGAAACCCATCTGATAGAGTTTTAGTATTTTTAAGTTGCCTGCGGAGGAGGCTATCCTGTTCCAGCATTTACTAACTATGGTTCCAGTCAGTGAGTTGAGTCTAAAATATAGCCTAGTATTTGGTCAAATTATAATATTGCAAATAGTTAGCAACTAATATTGGTTGTTCTAAAATTTATATTTAAACATTAAAAAAATTAAAAATTCTATATTGAGTTATTGGTAACATTAACAGTAAATCATATAGTACTACTGAAAATCATTATTATAATGATATGTTTTATTATTAAAATGTTTTATTAGTAGAGGTAATCATACGGTTTCGAGTACGGGCTCGTGCAATTTGAGCTCTTTGAAAAACACACTCGTGCAAATTATTCCAAATTGAACGAGAAATCGTAT
The DNA here is from genome assembly GCA_033675265.1 of Actinostola sp. cb2023. Lineage (NCBI taxonomy): Eukaryota > Metazoa > Cnidaria > Anthozoa > Actiniaria > Actinostolidae > Actinostola > Actinostola sp. cb2023. The sequence goes on along the minus strand of JAUJYZ010000118.1, from coordinate 457,282 downwards.
GATTACCAATTAATAATATTCAATCAGAATCGAGTATTTTTTTCATGTATATTATTATTATTATCATCATCCAATAATAATATTAGTATTATTCACCAAATACTTTCATTACAATATCGTTCAGGCTTTCAGAAATTATCAGGTCGTTCTCAGTTAACCCATGATTTCACAGCAAATTAAAGGTCCACTGAAATCCAAAGATTAAGGTACTATTTTGCTTTGCATCAATGCTGCAACATGCAAAATAGCATCCAAGCAATGTTTGCATAGTTTATGAGAAATCTCTGTCTGGGAACAGAGCCGGTGCCAGCAATGTCCAAATGTAAACTAACAAGCACAACCAACTTGACACCATCTTCATCCACACGGCAGCTTCACTGTATTTAAGGCTTTTGAAGTCAGTTCCCTGAGGTCTGGAAATGAGTAATCGCAAAATCAACATGATAAACATAGTGATTTTACAAATATACTTCTGCAACTGGTTCCCATTTTTTTTAAATGTTTATTTCAATATTTTCACATACATAATAACATCTTGAAATATTTGTTCCCAAATTGCAGGATGACTTAATTATGAATTATTGTTATTTAATTAAATTATAACACTTACTTGTACCAATTTGTCAGAGTCATCATGACATAGAGAGAAGCCAGAAACAACATGAAATGATAGAAGGAATAACTGTATGCCACTCCCTCCTCTTCGTTATTGTAGACTTGTCGGTCATCATCACCTGCCTCTACTAAAGCTACATCACTGCGAGTCTCCACCTGCCCTTGTAGAACTGTTGGCTCACTGTCGTGGCTTGGTTGGTTTTCTTGTTTTATAGTCAAACCAAGCCTACCAACTTGTGAGCTGCTGGAGGTGCGAATACTGGCATATATCACCATCAAAAACATGAGAATTACACCTATAATAGCTTGAGCATCCAGACCTCCCAATACAATGTCCTTGTTGTAAAAATGATTGCAGTGTTCATCTGGAGAAAAAGGATTGTGAAATGGCCAGTGAATTAGAACTGTTGTAAATAATGGACAACGTAATGTTTATAATGTTGTATATGAAGAACAAGGTATGAAGAAATATTAGTTATTTCTGACCAAAATCTAAATTCTCCTCTTGGCTTTTTTGAATTTCAAGGGTGAATTTGGATTTAATGACAAGTCACTAATATTATTATACCGTTCTTGCATGGAACCCTTCATTTGATTATGATGTCACTGCCACACGAGACAGTACACATACTAACCTGGTTGATAAGACAAAGCTGACCAGGTCAGGAACACAGTGTAGAGTGTCACTATTGATGACTGCAACAACCCTACAAACAATAAAATATCCTGATTACTGGTAATATATTGATAATATTATACATAACCCTTGTCACCCCTACCAGCTGATAATAGGAAGAACCCCCCTCCCCCTCCCCCAGGGAAATATACCATTTTGATTCCAAATTACTGATATTCAAATAATTGGAGTGGTCCCTGCAATGGAAGTGACTTGTGATCAAAATTCGAATTCTCCTTTGAAATTTGAAGAATCTTGAGGAGAATTTAGATTCTGATCAGAGATTTAACTTAATATGTTGTTCTTGCAGGGAGCCCTTCAATTAATCTTTACGATAGGCTGACATACCTGATGTTGGCAGCTTTTCTTGTACTTTTGGATGGATAGCCAATGCAGAGGCAACAAGACAGAGAATCAAATTGAAACTGATAAAGAACTTGTTTGTATGACAAGAAGACTCCTTGGATTGAGTGTAATACACATATAGACACGTTATACCAGCGATAGACACACCATACATCAAGAAGGTAAAAAACAGAAGCAAGACAGCCCAGACTTTTGAACCTGTGTTCTCCATGTTAGCAACCCAAGCACTGTTCCAAGAGTGAGCAAAGTCAACCAGCAAGATGAGTTGAATGAGGATGAATATGAAGGCACCAACCAAACCAATATACATCCACACTGCAATTAATTAATGCAATAGAACATCACTTAAATTGTAACATACAGTGAATTCTGCTGTATTATTAAAGCAAACCCCCAGTGCACTTATCATAGCTACAATCCCATGCAAAATAAAATGTGCCACCATGAAATCTTAAGTCTCACCCCCCCTCCCCGTTCCAAAGTTGATGTTTGGGTTCAAAATTCCCTCAAATATTACAAACTATCACTGATCAACATTGTGGAAGGGGAAGGGATCATAGGTGTCTCGTTTATATTGCAGGAGATTGTCTATAACAGGAATGATTGGAATGCAGCGTGTGGAGGGATGAATGTGTGAGATAGAGACCACAATATCGAACGGCAAATGCACATTTAAAATGTCATATTAATTATCCTAAAAAATTCGAACAAATATTGCAGCAGTAATGCGTATGTATGATATGTTTACTTATTAAAAGGGCTAATAATACAATGCGGAAAAAATCAGGAAAAAAAACTTTAATTATTGTAAAAAACAAAAAAATCATTGCACAACAATTTGTAAAAAGCAATGCATATATGGTAATTACTATGAAATGTACAAGACATACATTGCACAACAATCGTGTTAGATTCAGTAGAGTCGAATGAATTCTGTAGTGACGTTATAAAATCTGAAGATCGAATGGACAGCGAAGAACAACTAGGGAACGAATTGCTTCGCAATCGCGATGTCAGACGAGTTTATTTAATAACATACAGTCAAGTCAATGCCGATATATTCCCAACCAGGGAGAGTTTTGTCACCATAGTTGAAGATGCATTTTCGACTTGTAATGTGCAGATATTACAATGGGTTTGTGCCAAAGAAAACCATATAGAGTCAGGATTTCACTATCATATGGGCGTCAAGTTGTTTGAACGGCACAGGTGGAGGAGAGTTAGGAGTGTTCTTCAAGAGAAGCACGGTGTGCATGTAAACTTCTCTAATCGTCATGAGAATTATTACTCTGCATGGAGTTACACCACGAAAGAAGATTCGGAGTATATTCAGTCAGAAGGCCATCCTGATCTTACCAATGCTCGACCTCCCCAAACCACGCGAGCAACTGAAGCACGGCGCAGAGGAGCGAGGAGTCGCACAAGAGAACGAAGTGCCAGAGGAAAAGCAGAAGACGTCAATTGAGTGTTTACGAAGTTTCGCAAATAGTTGTAAGCAAAGGAATCAAGTCCCGTCTCGAACTTTTAGCGTTGGCCCAAGAACAACAAAGTCAAGGAAAAACAGACCTCGCTCAGTTCATAGCCAACCGCGGTCCAAAGGTTGTCGACGAAGCAATCCGAGTTGGATGGGAATTGAACGAAGCACCAAGTCTTGTGGTTCGGTCGCAGCAAAGTCGTTTAGAGCGACTAAACGTTGCCTTTGAAGGAGATTGTGTATCCAATTGCAATAAGAAATGGTTGGAGCTCGCGAGAAATATACTCACGCGAAACAACATCGATGGACCTGAGTTCGTAGGAGCTGTACGTTTATTGCTAGAGCAGAGCAAGGAAGAGGGAAATATCGCAACATCATAATTACAGGCCCATCGAATTGCGGGAAAACCTTTATCCTCAATCCATTAAATATGATATATGATACATTTAGCAACCCTGCTACGACAAGCTTTGCCTGGGTTGGAGTTGAAGGTTGTGAAGTCATATTTTTTAAATGACTTTCGATGGTCAGCCCAGATTATCCCTTGGCACAATCTCCTATTGCTCCTCGAGGACAGATGGTGCGTTTTCCAGCTCCAAAGACGCATTATGCTCAAGACATTGTCTTTGAGAAGGATTCGCCTATATTCTGCACGGCGAATGAGCACTTCAGTTTTGTGAGAGGGGGTGCAGTTGACCGTGTTGAGACACAGATGATGAGAGTAAGATTTCGTGCATTTCATTTCTTTTCACAAATCCCGCAGGATGAACAAGTCAGTATCCCATCATTTTTGTTTTGCGGAATTCATTCTTCACTGAAGCCCATGTAATTAGCTGCGATCCGTTTTCTTTGAAAAAATTAGCATAATGTCATATTTTCATGGATATAACGCAGACGTCGGTGCTGTGAACGGTACACCGGGACGGATCACCATGTTTTAAACTCAGAATTATATACTATGCTTGTAGTGTACAAACTCGATATACTAGTATATTGAGACATTTATATGTCAGTATAAAGATGAAAGGCTTTTTCAGTGATTTTATCTTAATATAAAGATATTAAACGACGATACACCACGGTGAACCGTGTAAATAAGATATAATATGTTATATATTCTCTTTTAGTGTCAACGGTACACCGTTGCACAATGAGCTCGTTATATTGCGCTTTTGCACAAGAATACTAAACTTCAAGCCCATCATGGTATAATGGTGCAGAGCTCACTTCTTATGGCTTTAATGTGCACCCAGCGTATTCTGCAGAGCTGTAATATTACATGTTTTACATGGTGTACCGTGGAGGTGATCCGTTCATTGTCATAGGACACCCCATTCAGGGGTGGAGTGGGGTTTTCGGTGTCATTTCCATGAAGACTTTTATGTTTATACCTGACACTGCGATAGAGGTGTCATAATCAGTCATAATCAAGATAGTAAATTGTTTTAAATGCATGTTTGATTGTAATACTTCACATTTATAGGGCGTTTGTTTATTCCTGAAATTTGCGCAGACTTGTAGTCTTAGGAAATAGTCATTGCACATGATTTTTATTATCAATAAATCACATTAACTAATAGGCTGTTTACAATACTTCAGGAGTTCTAATATCTTAAACGCTGTCCTTTTCTTTTTATAATTTCTTTCAAGCGATTTTGACATCGATGCAATTATGTTATTTATGGTTGCTATGGGAACCGATTGAAGATTTATTACTCTATCCTGAAATTCTTCGTACGTTTCCTTTTTGATTTGCGATTTATGCTTGCTCCAGCAAAGCATCTGAAACAAGTTTAAAAACATTTTCGATAGGAAAGTCTGGACTTCTCGGGGGTATACTGAGAAGTTCACAGTTTACGGGCCATAGCCGCACGAGCCATGGCTGAGTTTTGACTTGGATCCCCGTCTTGAAGCCATAATCGCCTTTGGCCTTTATCTGCTATGACAAACATGGTCTCAAAGTTGTCGTCAATAAACTTGGCGAAATAAGGGCCATTCAACTTAACATAAGCTTTGCATGTGATCACACCCTTGTCGAAACTTATAGCTACCATCAGCTTCACAACACGGCCACCAGTGCCTGTTTTTTGCCCCTTCGCGGTACAACCACGATCCAGTCCTTCACATCTCTTGCGCCATACCCTGGCTTTGGGTGCCAGAGCTTGATCCAAGGGATTTCTCTTGTACGCAAATCCCGTTCCGTCAAGGTAAAATGCTATATCTTGCGTCCACACATCGCAACGAAACTAATAACGTGCAAAAACTCTTCGTTTTTTTTATGTCTGTCTTCGTTAATAGACCTTTCTTTCGAGCTTGTAATAATAGTAGCCCTCTTTATTTAAAAAACCGCGAAATTGTACTCTCTGAAACCTCTAGTCTAGCAATACAAGCGTTTTCCATGAGTCTCTTGATCGTGAAATTACCTTCTTGCTCTCTCAGTATCTGTATAGATCTTCTAAGTTGCCTTTCTTGACGTACACTTAATTTTCTTGGTCTTCCTCTTGTCTCAAGGCGTGTATTCACAGATCTATCCCTGTTCATATCCATATTACGAATTCTCCACACAGTTGCTCTAGAAACGTTACACTCTTTCGCCACTTTTCGAATTGAAAGTCCTTGAAGTTTGGATAAATAATATACCATAGCTCTTGTCTTGGGGTCAATGGCCATACCTCTGTTTATACCTCTACTGATCGTTATTTTCAATGCTCTTGTTGAGTTGTTGTGATTCAAAAGGTAATACTAATGCTTATATATCATTTGTTTGCTTTATTGGTTCATTACATAAATATTTGAACGCGTTATAATGTACGTAAGTTCAAACTTTCTCGTGACTTCCAGTTCAAATCCGTTCGCACGTCATAAATTTCAACACCTACTTTACGTCATTTGTTTATCTTGATATCTAGGTCTAGAGACAATCCCATGCAAAATAAAATGTGCCACCATGAAATCTTAAGTCTCACCCCGTTCCAAAGTTGATGTTTGGGTTCAAAATTCCCTCAAATATTACAAACTATCACTGATCAACATTGTGGAAGGGGAAGGGATCATAGGTGTCTCGTTTATATTGCAGGAGATTGTAGGTATCAATGCAAAATTTGCTGCCCATATTTTATAATGAAAACATACCTCCATTATGCAGACATGGCTGAAATGGCTATAATTTTATCCAATATACTAAAATAATGGAGACTTAACTTTATATATCATATGAGAAAATGTTTTTGTATTGTGCAACTCTGCCAACCCTTCCAAACTGGTGCATGCATGCCACAAGCAGTGCTTAGAAAGGAAGTGATCTGATGAAGACTGCATCCTCGGGAACCCAGGGGTATATTCTGTCGCTCGTTACTCGCTCCCAGAGAAATACCCCTGGGAACGAAGTCTGTTGGAACTTGTTCCGGAAGTCAAAATTACTCTTGTTTCTGATTGGTCGACCTGGGAAGGTCGACCAATCAGTATCAAGTATATTCTGATTTGAATAGGACAGCCACCATTTTGACTACTGGAATAAGTTCCAACAGACTTCGTTCCCAGGGGTATTTCTCTGGGAGCGAGTAATGAGCGACGAATGAGTAACGAACCCCTGGGTTCCCGAGGATGATGAAGACTGCAGTCAGCAATCGAAAAATTATCATTTTTTTAACTAAATCAGTTTTGAAAAAACAATATTTAGGTCTTTAATCCCCACTGCTAGCCTTAGTATCATCTTTGATATACAAATGTAGGTACTCTATGTATTAATAAAAGCATCATATACAGTCAAACCTCTATTAAGTGGTCACCCTTGGGACATAGCAAACTGACCGCTTAATAAAGGTCAAGTTTGCAGTAAGTATGGGGTCTGATTTCCAGGAATTTGAGCGAAAGTAACTGCTTCATAGAGGGTGACCACTTAACAGAGGGCCACTTAATAGAGGTTTGACCATAGTTAGAACACATTACCTTCTGAGAATTGTCCCTCTGGGATAAAGAAAGCACCAACAATGAAACCAATTAAGAGAAGGATCTTTATGGCCCAGAATCCATTCTGTAAACCTGCTCGACAGTCTTTACTATTGCTGACGCCATACATGACAATACAGAATAGCAAGTAAAAAGCTGCCATAGCAAATCCAATCCTGTACACAGCAAGATATCCCACAATTTTCTCACATCCATTTATTTTCTAAAAGAAAATAATAACAAATGAGCTAGGTTTTTAATTCACATACAATTTAATAATGTAAGAACGAAAATTTATGTGCACTTGTAAAAGTTGCACATTTTGACTTTCAAAAAGGTTGTAACATTTGATTTGATGCATTTGCATTTAAGGAATGGTCAACGATTAGCATGCATCCATCGAGTTATGGAGCACGCAGGAATTTGGGAGATCATGAGAGAAGAGTAAGAGTTTGTATTGTATTGTAAGAGTTGCTCGAGGCATAGCCAAGAGCAACCCTAGCTTCACAAGTGCTCTCCCAAATTCCCAAGTGCTCAATAACTCAATGGACGCACAGCTAAAGCATTGACCATTTCTTTTATAACATAGTCACTGCAAATTCAAATAAAACAAGTTTATTTTCCGATTGATTTCAGGAGCGCGCGCTATGGCGATGAAGTGAGCGTGTGTCTGTAGCTGTAGCATTGATGTGGGCTTATAACATCTAATATACAATTAGCGAAAAAAATAGAGATTGTGAAGAGATTCTGATGTATACTATATGTACTTATACAGAAGAAATAGAGAAACATACATCAACTATACATCATATACAATAGATATACAACGAGGTTGTTTGTATATTTGATGTATACATCTAATATACAATTAGCGAAATTAGAGATTGTGAAGAGATTCTGATGTATACTATATGTATACAGAAGATGTATACTATATGTATACATCAAATAGAGAAACATACATATACTATACATCATATATAGATATACAATCAGGTTGTTTGTATATTTGATGTATACATCAAATATGCAATCATAGAAATTAAAGATTGTGAAGAGATTCACTGGATTCTGATGTACACTTTATGTACACAGAAGAAAATGGGAAACTATACATCAACTATACATCATGTACATCACAAACAATTCCAGTGTAGATTAATTATTATTATTGGAATACCGAATAATTCAAAGAAAGAAAAGAAAACTTTTGAGAACTGATTGGTTTTACAATACAAGCCCGCTACAAGTCTTCAAAATACGGTATAAAATGGCCGTAGTCAAAAAATATTTCAGATTTTCAAGGAATCATCTTAGCTGATTGAATTCAAATCTTCCTTTAAAGTTTGTTATTTTTCAATTTGAAAAGTTTGCAATACTCCTGACGAGACACTTAGAAAATTTTCACAGCAACTTTGTATGGCCGAGGGAGTCTAGTACCTAGCTCCATATTTGGAACATATCCCCTGCAGAGCTTCACTCTGATTGGCTACTGACACAGTTTTGAATCTTGTGACCACCGCCATTTTGTGATTCTTCGCTTAGGTAACGAACATAAAACGTGTAGTGGAAACTATTAGTCGAATAATCACTCTTTTCTTCCACTAAATCCCTGGAGAACGACAAGGAACAATTGACATGTGTTGCAGAGTGTTTTTTCTTCACAAACATGCGGTGAAATACAAGAAATTATGCTGAATTCACAAGGTAAGATTCGATGTCATGAAACCATTCAAATGTAAAGCCAAACGGCCTGATATTCTTATATAGTGTTATGAACAATACTTTGTTGAAATACTTTGCTTAAAACACAACATTTTAAGACTGTTTCTCTCTGTTTATATGAATGCCGATTAGTAGTATTTCGTAAATGAACCAGAACTTAAATGATCGATAGATCGAAGTTCAACAGCAATGTTTGTTTAGCGAAATAAGCTTAAATACTCACTGAAAGAGATTTGTCAGGTTTACCTGAATCTACATTATACTTATATAGCTTAATGCACAGCAAGAAACTATACGTACGATGTATAGAAGTATTCTTACATTGTATTTCAGTTCTCTACTTTCAGTTATTACTGAATGTACTGTATATGCACTGATCGTTATTAGCTTTCCTGTTAATTTCCTTCCATACTAACAATATTCTCTGGTAGATTATGATGATATGCTTTAATACTTTTATGTTTTTCTTCAATAGAATGAAGCATAACAAATCCAATAAAGTCATTATGGTGGTAGACAATTATAGTCAAGAGGTCAACAAAAAGCTAAGAGAACTGCAGACATCACAGTACAGAATAATTCAAAGTGATGTGATATATTGAATCCAAGTGAAAGCAATGTAATTTTACTCTATTTTTTTATGTCAAATTAATTCACATTAAATTTTAACTTTAATCAGGGTTTCTAGCTTTTTATATATTCTTACAAATTCCCAATTATTCCTAGGAATTCCTAGGCTGATCTATGTAGGCTTGGAATTGACATTAATCAATTCTTAGGAATACCGTGGAATTCCAAGGTTTATTTTGCATTCAGTGTATTGGCATGGTATTTCATAATTTTGTTAGATTATATGTATACATTTTGCGCACATAAATTTGATGTATATATTAAATGTATTCCTTTGTGGTATACAAAATGTATACACATGAGTCCCAAATTGTGCATACTAAAAGTATACATATCTTTTGTATACAAAATGTATACACTCTGTTGTATACAAAATGTATACACATGAGTCCCAAATTGTGCATACTAAAAGTATACATTTCAAATATATATTTTGTATACAAAATGTACACACTGTGTTGTATACAAAATGTATACACATGAGTCCCAAATTGTGCATACCAAAAGTATACATTTCAATAATCTTTTGTATACAAAATGTATACAAATGTACACACTGTGTTGTATACATTTTGTATGGAAAAATTATACATATATATCAAATTTTGGTAAGGGGGACACTACGCCTATTTCCCCTAGAACTGATTAGATACTGATTAGATAGTTGTTTTAGTTAGTTTAATTTAGTTGTGGTTCCACACAGTTTCCGTTAACGTCACAATATCCTGATGATCTAATGTGCGGTACTCACGTCCCAAACTCGGATATTGGGTAGCAAATACCACTCCTAGTTTAGTAGTACTTCGAGATTCATTGGGAACGGTTGTGTAAAGTTTTGGTCGTCAACGTTTGTGTGCAACTGTTATACTTCGGTAACCTTTGGCAGTATTGTGGGACCGATATGTGAGTATAATTTTCTCTATTTAGTAGTTGTACGTTTTTAGTAATGCACAAGACTTAAAGACCGCATTTAATAGTTCTTGTAGTTCGTGGCTTTAGTTTGTTTCAAAGTCTTTATAGAATACGCTAGAATCGCCATTATTGATTGTTGTATTAGTATTCAGCTTTATTTGTATAATTGTTTATAATCGCATTTAGCTATTTTAGAACGTTATTCTATGCCTATTTTACGAATTGTACTTGATTCATTTTAATGGAATGATTGGAATGTCAAATATTGTAGTTAACCTTAGCTTAGTTCTTGTTATACTATTACTATTGCAGTTTACGATTGAATGCTATCCTGATTGATTGATATCCAGATTGATAAAGGATTAAAATAAGCTTGATACGCTACTCAAGACTCACGAATCACATCTTCGCTTCGCCTCGGTCATTTGTGAGAATTGTCTGGCCCTATCAACTTGTCGTCGCTATAGCCCCTAATTGAACACTCAACTGCCTGCTACGATCTACCTCGCCTTTCGAGTATCGCTGCAGTCAGCTACAAAAGCTGTTATTATATGACTATGTGAAGGGGGGAAAGAAAACCAAATGAAGATCTCTTTTCCACATTTTGATTTACAAGAAAGCTTAGATATTACAATACAAATATTGTACAAATAGCGTTAATTGTATTTTTCTTTCACACTAATATATTCACCACATTAACTTTTTCAATTGTCTACAACTACATTGTACGTTTTCCATCGGATTTTTATGAGAACTGAAGCTTTATCGAAGGCCCCGGTTGCACGAAAGGTGAATAGCGCTATCCACCGGATAAGTCTTATCCAACGGATAAAAATGATGCAGTTATCCAATAAAATTTATCCGTTGGATAGGACTTATCTGGTGGATAGCGCTATTCACCTTTCGTGCAACCGGGGCCAGCAGAACCTTTACGCAATGGACTATTTTTAGTCTTCCATATATTTCATGACGCAACGCAATCAATCACATATATTGGATTTACTGCTCGTGAACGTCATGGAAATACGGTCAAATACTTACCTCACACAGATAGGGAATGCTCTGAAGTTTGTCTTTTACTCCAGGAATAAGAGTAATACAAGAAGTTATCAGTCCAAACAGTAAAAACAGCGAGTAGACGATTCTTGTCGATGTTGAATTCCGACATCTTGGACATGACTTGCAGCACAACGAACAAGCTGCAGAACCGCAACAACAAGCAAGGCTAGCAGCACAAGAAGCTGCCGTACAGACGCCAAATACAGCACCCATTTGGGTTGTAAAACACCGAGATCTGTGACTCCTTCGATCAACAGGAAAATTTGAGTTTCTCTTTCAGTTCAAGTGAAGCTGTCATATGATCGATACCCTTGTGATGTATTTTCGTGGGGGTAGGGGTAGAGTGATAATTACTGTCCCCCTACCCCCTGGGTAGCTTCCTTCGTTACCCCTAGTGATTGCAGCGAAATCCAATATCATATAAAACATTTTGAATCCAATATATTTTATTTTACACGTTTTTAAACGATATATTTTTCGTTAGTCTTAGATACCTGTCTTTTAGTTCCTTCGTAAAAAGTATTTTTGGTCATCTGACCTTGAATGACCTTCCGCTGGCAATAATCGGAGAAAGTACTGGGTCGAGGTCACAACGATTGACAGCAAAGGAAAGCAAACGAACAACGAGTTTGAATTAGAATCAACAGAATTTTGTCACGTTTTTATGAGGAAAGTTCTATTTTAACTCTACGAAACTCAACTGTGAGTATCAACGAAGTATTCCGAGGTAAGTTGAGACCGATTCTTCGCTGTATTAAATACTCTCAGGAGCCCATGATACTCTGCACTGTGTGAAGTCACTGTGAAAGATGGCACCGGTATTTAAACAGAACTTAGAAGTCAAACGTTTATATGATACATATCAGTCAGGTATATTCATCGACTTCGTGTTGAATTATATCGGGATTATATAAAATGTTTAGAAGTGATTTTAGACAGGCTGTATTCATCGCCAGTTTGATCATTATTGCTTTCGCTCACATTTATTAGGAGACTTTATATTCCACATTGTTGATCGTGGAGTTAGTTGAAATTTTTCTCCCCAACATGTTACCATATTCTTACTTCTCTATATTTAATACAGTGGAACCTCGATATAACGATGTGCCAAGGGACTGACCAAATTAGATCGTTATATCGGGATATCGTTACAACGAATTCCCGATATAACGATTTTTCGGGAAAAGACCCAAAAATATCGTTATATCGGGTATCGTTAATAATTGATTTTTCATGTGGTGCCCCGTTGTGCCTTATAGCTGTACCGGCGATGTAATCCCTATCGTAACAAACTGTTAACAGACACGTTACAGTCTTTATGCAATGAGAACTAAAGGATTTTAGTATTGTCATATCTTTTTTTTTTTGTAGTGTTATGTAAACCTACCTTTTTCATCGCGCAATTATTTATTTTATCGCTATATCAGGGTAAATTTTACGTTTGGGCTGCCAGATTGTGATCGTTATATCGGGAATATCGTTATATCGAGTATCGTTATATCGGGATTTTTCTCCATACATTTACTGTAACATTTGCCGGGCTGTCGAATTTTGATCGTTCTACCGGGAACATCGTTATATCGAGGTTCCACTGTAGTCTCATCCTCGGGAACCCAGGGGTATATTCTGTCGCTCGTTACTCGCTCCCAGAGAAATACCCCTGGGATTTCTGCCGGAACTTGTTCCGGAAGTCAAATTTCGTTTCTGATTGGTCGACCTTATATGGTCGACCAATCAGTATCAAGTATTTCTGGTTTGATAGGACGTTTTAATTTTGACTTCCGGAACAAGCTCCAACAGACTTCGTTCCCAGGGGTATTTCTCGGGAACGAGTAACGAGCGACAGAATATACCCCTGGGTTCCCGAGGATGCTGTAGTCTCCTATGCACACGTTCTTAGTTTCGGGATCCCTGTGTTCCCTAAAAGTCATAAAATCGTTATCTGACAGGAATACGATACGAGGTGTGTGGGTACGGAGAGGGCTTCCACAACTTTGATCTCACATTCTATAGAAGACGAAACTAAATGTACACATAGAAATATTTAAAGTTTGATTCTCTGCTCCAGTTTTTCTTTGTTGGCACTTGTTTTATTTTCTCCCAAAATTTTTATATAGCATTCAGCGTTTATTGTCTAATCTTCCCCTCAGGACCCTCCTTAGGTTCGAACAACCTGAGCATAGAACTAAATACTGTTGCCCTTGTCAACCACAGGTGAAACAAGTCAGTTAGATACCAACCTTGCCAATCTTGGCATTGCGCACTGATGTGGTTGGGGTGAGATATCACTTACATATTTCTATCTATTTTTTCTGTCTTGCCCAGACCTGTTTTGCGTCCATTTTAGCTCGCTTTGGATGAGTAGTAGACAAGACTACTATCTTCTCCACAGACGCACGGTAAGTGTGATTTTGTTTTCTTTTGAGGGCGGACGCCTTTCCTGGAGTAGCGAACCCTTCCTAAGGGTTCCTAACTATCTCCATGTAACGTCAGGCGCCCAGTAGTCGTCGTTTTTCTCTATTTAAAAAACCTGTGATTCTGTGACCTTTAATTCTTTTTTGGCCATGTGTAGTCCAAAAACGTATCAAAAATAAACAAATGTCGTTTTATATTCAAGCAAATTTCAAAAAATGACGTCCATTATAGTTGTTGGTGTCAATAGATGCGGTATATCACGCCATATTCAAGGTCGCATGTTTCGATCACGTGATATACTAAATAAGGCAAAAAAAGGATTGAATTTCTTGTCTTATCTTTATACATCTTTGTTATCTTATCTTGCTGTCTATTAAACTTGCTGCACCATTGCTCCTTTGACCGAAAACAACAATTTTGTTTGGGTCAGTACCAGTGAACACTATTATCGGGTCCGAGTACCACTTGGTCGACTGAAGACGAACCGGCGTGTTCGTCCCAGCATCGTAGCTATTTATCGCGCGCACAGTTGCATTACGATTTTTATTTGACGCCAAAATCACCTGAAGCGTCACACCGAAAGTGATCACTTAAAACTACGCTTGTTTTGGCTGTGGTTGGACACTTACCCTGGTTCCAGAGGACTTCGTGAACCCGACTTTCGAGACTCTGGAACCAGGGTATTGGACACTGTGCTCGTGACGAACTTGAAAATAGTGGAACACCCAAAGTGTCTTTCTTTCTTACTAACGTGGTTTGTTTTCTCTGTTTAGGTTGCTGATCGTCGCTCGTGTTTCCTGTCAAATGACTGACTATTTGAGATACCTTCGAGCTCTTCCTAGCTTCATCTATGGCGTGTTGTGCATTTGCGCCATCGTGGTTTGGATTTTATTCGCCACCTTGACCCTGCCTTTCTACTTTCTATTTCGTATGTTCAAGTTCATCCAAGGGAAGTTTGTCTCGTACCACAATCTGGGCAACCTTCTTTCTTCCAAAGATGTACCGTTTTTACACGAAAGTAAAAGCAATAGGAATTATATCAATGGTTTATTTGTGATCGACGGTAAACCAGATATCGACCAGTTTCGTCACCTTCTTATGGAGAGGATTATACTAAACTACGAGGAACCTAGCTATGTGCGCATGCGTCAATTGGTGGTCAAACATTATGGTCGCTACGTCTGGCAAGCTGAGGATGATTTTGACATTAAAAAGCACGTGGTACTTTATGATGGCTCCTCGCCATGCAATGAAGCCGAATTACAAGAGACTTTGGGTGCTCTTGCTTCGAGTCCCATTCCCGAAGACATCTCTCCGTGGTTATTTGTCATCGTTCCTCTCAACATGGAAAAAGAGCAGTTCGCAGCGTGTGTGCGAATCCACCATATTCTCGGTGATGGCTTTGCGCTTGTTGGTCTCATCGCGCGCATCGTAGATCGTAAACCCGAGCTGCTAAGGGTCCAAAAACCCGTGGCCACCCCCTGTGACAAACAAAAGCAGGTCTGGCAGGCAGTGTTTACGGGTCCATTAGCGTTACTGAGTGTGGCGTTAGCTCATTCTACCAAGAACCCTTTCAGTACTAAAGTCAAGTTATCCGGAGAGAAAGTCTTTAGTTGGACCAAACCTGTTAGTATGGACAAGATTAAAGAAATCAAAGCACTCACAGGTACGCTATTCCTTCTCAGCATTCTCGTACCCAGAGCCCTCTCATCATTGGGAAAAATCGAGGGCTCTGGGAAACCCTGAAATTGGAGCCATCGTTGATTTTTGCCAATAATGATCTGGGTACGAGAATGCCTTCTCAGTAGATGGACTGGACTCTAGTAATGGGTATCCTGTGGTAAAGGCCACAGGCTACATAATAATTCCAGTATGGGACTGGACTCTAGTAATGGTATCCTGTGGTAAGGCCACAGGCTACATAATCCAGTATAGATGGACTCCAGTATAGTGGTAAAGGCCACAGGACTGGACTCTAGTAATGGGTATCCTGTGGTAAAGGCCACAGGCTACATAATAATTCCAGTATAGATGGACTGGACTCTAGTAATGGGTATCCTGTGGTAAAGGCCACAGGCTACATAATAACTCCAGTATGATGAGTTGCCTGGGTATCCTGTGGTAAAGGCCACAGGCTACATAATAATTCCAGTATAGATGGACTGGAATCTAGTAATGGGTATCTAGCCACAGGCTACATAATAACTAGTCTCGATGTAGGGTTTTGGTAACATAATAACTCCAGTTCTAGAGAGGACTCGACTCTAGTAATGGGTATCCTGTGGTAAAGGCCACAGGCTACATAATAACCGTTGTCCCCTATACTAGTCATGTAGTTTTTACTTCACCCTTCTAGAGAGGCCGTTGTCCCCCATTGCGTCAGTTACACGAAAAGACGCGTGAGCTTTTCAGAGGTCTGGTGTCTAATATGTTTTAATCTGTAGTGATAACTATTTGTGGCCTCTCTTTCAGGGACCACTATCAATGACGTGGTGTCATCGTGCATTGCTGGAGCCTTACGGCGCTACCTTAAATCCGAAGGTCTTGACGACCCAAGCGACATGCAGATCGCTGTCACCATAAACACTCGTCCACGTCATGTCCTGAGTAAAGACAGCATTCCCCTAGAGAACCACTCCACGGGACTGCTGTGTTCCTTACCGGTAGGCATCGTGGATCCTATCCAACGCATCTACGAAACGAAACACCGCATGGACGACATGAAGGCTTCTTCTGATTGGAAAGTCTTTGGGTGGATCTTCTATTACGTGCTAGGCACCCTGCCAGAGTCTATTGGGAGATTCTCGAGTTATTCTCTAAACCGTCACTGTTGCTTGATTCTAAGTAATGTACCAGGTCCCCTAAGAGAGCTGGAGTTGAATGGAAGCGCCATTGAGTCCGTCATAGCTTGGCCACCGTTGATGAGTGATACTAGTATGTCTATATCAGTCTTTAGTTATGCAGGCAAGCTGCGCATGAGCGTAATGACGGACAAGGCTGTGATTTGTAACCCGACCAAACTCACAGACGTATTTATGGACGAATTTAATGATATGTACGAGAAGGTGAAGACTTGCCAAGTGAAGAGTTAATTTAGGAGTGTAAACAGGATGTATTATATTGCTATTGTATTGGGAAGTGCCGCTGGCCAGTCCCGAACGCAAGCTAACTAAATGTTGAAATACAAACTACAGTGGAACCTTTATCAACGGCAACCTCCCTACAACGACTGACCACCTCCCTACAAGGACTGACCACCTCCCTACAACGACTGACCACCTCCCTACAAGGACCACCTCCCTACAACGACCACCTCCCTACAACGACTGACCACCTCCCTACAAGGACCACCTCTACACACTATACAACGGCCAGGCAAACTTTCGTCCCCGTTGTGGAGAGATTCGACTATACACAAACGCTTTTGCTATTGTCAATAATGCATTTCATATGAAATACTCCAGTTTTCTGCAGGAGAAAATGTTATTACAGTCGAACCTCCATAAGCGGTCACCCTCGGGGAATTGGCAAGTGGACGCTAATTAGAGGTTTGGCCGCTTAATAGAGGTTGGCCGCTTAATAGAGATTCGACTTCAATAGAAAACAGTTACAATTTGTAGATATTTTGCTGCCAAACTGCCAAATTTCGATTCATAATTACATATATTTATGTATAATAATAATAATTATCAAGAGACCATAATCATGTTCTCTTGTCATTATTCTATTTTAAAGAGTAAGTTATTTTAAATAAATATAAACTTTCCTACAATGGACGTACGAGGCGAACACATCGAGGCAAATCAGGACGACGAAAAGGGTGATCAGGGTATATTATCATGCCTGAATTGAATCTTAGCCTGATAGTTATAGGGTCTCGATCCAAAGAGAATGTACCAACAATTGAATTTTTACTTCTCCTCTACAAACTTTATGTATACAAAGGAAAAGATAATGCAAGTTGCATTAATTTAAAAGGCTACAAAGCACTACTAAACTACTATGAAAAAATAGAGAAATCAATAGCTGTTAAAAATAACAAAATTCATTTCCATCTGACAAAATTTGGTAAACTAAAAGAAGCGATGTTAGTGTAATATTGATAATGTTGTATATAATTAGAATATATAGTTAATGTTGTACAGCCGATTGCAAAAATTCTGTAAATCAAGTATATCCATATATCGGGTGCATTATGGGTAATACTATTTTAGAGTTTTTCCACAAAATATGCAGCAGAGACTTACAAACAACAAACAAGAGACTAAATTACATAACATTCTAGAGTTTCACCAATGTTGCTTGCGTGAAACATCATTTAGGGGACTTTTCAATTACCCATAATGCACCCGATATATGGATATACTGATATATTTGATTTACAGAATATTTGCAAAGGGCTGTATCTTTGTGAAATACAGAATAAATTTATTTCATTAAAAAAGAAGGGTGATCAAGGTTGTAAAACTCTCTGCCGCACTGAAACAACAAGTAAAGAACTCGTATCGAGTATTTGGTACCGGCTGTGCAAACACGAATACGTGTCTTCCCGCTACATCTGAACATCAGTCCACAGATACAAAGACACCTCAAGTATCTCCCACTGATCAAAACGACGACAAACTGACTTTAACTAAAGAAACAACAACAAACAGTGAAGTTGTGTTGACTCAGATATCAGAACCACAATACACCCACCTTCTCATACTCATTAATTATTCATGAGGTATCCAGCCAACCAGGTGCCCTCAATTTGGTCACATGATGGACCTGGATACCCCTGAAAGTACTGGCGAGAGTTACTGTTTGTTTGTGTGCTATTTACACACAAACTGGATGTATGTATATAACAATCATCGGGATCTTGAACAGAGTAGAGGCAATACCACTCTGTCCGAATTCGCTTTAATCTGAAAGCAGGCTCTACTCCATACTACTCGAGAGTCCAACACATGTGGGATACGATGTCCTCGACTCTGCGCATGAGCAGAGCATATGCAAAGACCGGAATTATTGCTTTTCCGGGCTAAAACCTTGCAACTCTTTATTTATCGCCTTTATCATTGCATGTAATAATTAATGAGTATGAGAAGTCGTTCCAAAGCCTCGAACGGGGTTTCCCGTCTAGTCCTCATTCTCGGCTTTGAAACATTACATGAACTCTATACCCAGGGGCGGATCCAGGTTTTTGTCAAACAGGGGGTTGTATTGCGGCCGTTGTGTTGTGTGAGCGGCAAAGCCGCGAAGTACTAGGGGGTGTGGGGGGCATGCCCCCCCAGAAAATTTTGAAATCTACAAGCTCTAAAATGCAATGTTTAGAGATCTGGAGTTGTTTTATTAACACAACAAAACTCAATTTTCAGTCAAATTTTGAGTTTATTGGACATCCAACAAAGATGCTTGGAAGTCTTCTTGGGTGAGCTTACAAGTATGAAGGCTTCACATACGTTTTTGACGCTAAAAACGGCAGGTTCTTTCTGCTATCAGTCAAACCGGTCTCGAAGTCGAACGGTCGTGTAAACAGTATGAATGAATTATATTATTCTTACGAGGGAGAGAGCTGAAAGTGCAAGAGAGACCTACGGACAGACATATCTATACAAGCGGTATTAAAAAAATATCCATAGGGGGGGTTGCAACCCCCAGAACCCTCCCCCTGGATCCGCCCCTGATACCAGTTTGAAAGACGAAATGAAACGACGCTCGAAGGGAACTAAGTCTTTTATTACACCCACCATGAACTCTAAAATATAGCTAATTGCATAATCGTTGTCGGGTTCAAAATCATAAATCCTAGAAGCTGAGACCGCAAGGATGGATGGGAAATCAGTTCATGAGCTGCATTACATACAGATATATTCAATGTTCTCGTAGTTTTGAAGGTATATGAGCTATTTAACTAAGATCCTACAAGTCTGGATAAAAAGGTCGATCATTTGACGGTGTTATTTGAGAGTTTTAATTTCCCAGAATTCCTTTTGGTCATAGCTTTCATGATTTTCAACCCGACAACGATTATGCAATTAGCTATATATTTATTAGTTTGAGCAAGAAACAACGGAGAGACGACAAAGTGCAAGCGCAACGTCACTATCTTTTTTTCAGTTTTTTTAGTTCCTTCGTAAAAAATAAATTTGGTCATCTGACCTTGAATGACCTTCCACTGTCAATTATCGGAGAAAGTACTGGGTCGAGGTCACGTCCGAGATCGCAACGATGACAGCAAAGGAACAACGATTTTGAAAGAGAATCAATAGAATCTTGTCACGTTTTTATGAGGAAAGCTCTATTTTAACTCTACGAAACTTAACTACGAGCATCAACGAAGTATTACGAGGTGAGTTGATCCCATTCTTCGTTAACTACTCTGCACTGTGTGAAGTCACTGTGAAGCACCACAGCCGTGCTAGCCTGATTTTCATGAGCAGTCTGAAAATCAGGTTATAGGCGTGTATTACAGAGCTATAACAAAGCCTCTGGAACCAGGGTAAAAATCAGGCTACAGCCGTGCCGGTATTTAAACAGCTTTTTTAATATATACGTTATCATTCGAAGATTATTTTTTAGACTGCAGGTAAGCTTATATATTCATCGACTTCGTTATATGAGACGGAGAGAAAGAACACCTAAAAAGAGTCTGCGGGG
Source organism: Actinostola sp. cb2023 (assembly GCA_033675265.1). Taxonomy (NCBI): domain Eukaryota; kingdom Metazoa; phylum Cnidaria; class Anthozoa; order Actiniaria; family Actinostolidae; genus Actinostola; species Actinostola sp. cb2023. Next base: position 436,817 of record JAUJYZ010000118.1, on the reverse strand, counting down.
GAGGCTATGATATTCATTGCTTCTCACATTTATATTCCAGATTGTTGATCGTGGAGTTAGTTGAATATTTCTCCCCAAAATGTTACCATATTCTTACTTCTCTATATTGCTGGGTCTCAATTGATAGTCTCCTATGCAGTAGCTTTCTAATTCTAGTCGTAATGATGTGTACTTGATAGGGGTGTCCCGCTGGGGTCCATAAACCCTGACCCTATCCAAGACTAGCCTCCTCCGCATGCAACTCCAACGGAACGGAAAGGAGAGGCCGAAGGCCGAGAGATGGGATCCCTGTCCCAGCGAGGCTGAAATCTAAGACAGCGGCATCTTGAAAATTCATACCCTGTCCAAGACAGATCGGTAAAAGTGGACCCTATCTAAGACTCAAGGGAAATTATAGACCCTATTTTAGACAGTTATTGACAACTTAGTACTAGTTAGTAGTAATCTAGTAAGGCACTTTTTTTCCAAAAATCTAAATTTAAGTTGATATTTTCATGTTTTGGACCGTAGATCTTCTTAGATCCGTTATGCTGTAATTCTTTAGCATAGTTTGTCTATGCATTCCGTGTAGGATTGGTTTTGTCCATCCACACCTAGGTTAAACACAACACCAACATGATATTTTGGATTCTTGCCCTTTGAACCATATTACCGCACGTGTTGTGGTGTGAGCCAATGGGCAGGTTTCTAAATTTGAGCTGGTTGAGTTTCAGAGTCGACACGCAAGTAACATACATTGGCTTTCTGAGTTGGTGTTTGTTGCTCTCGCTACACCGTACTGATGAGTTCCAAAAGAACGAAACAGCTGTCTACGGTTGCCGATCCTGGCTCTCTCTTGCTCTATCATGTTGGTGTTGTGTTAAGCTTTTTATTTCTACGTAGTATCAGCCTTTCTTGAATTTCCTATCTAAGACTCTAAAAACTGAAAATTACGAACCTTGTTAGAATTACAGACCCTATTCAAGACAATCTAGGGTGAAATGTACCCTATCTAAGACCAAAAGCTCAAAAACCATACCCTATCCAGCGGCACATACCCATAAATATATGGGAGTACCCCCCCTCCGGGGCGTTAACTCGCAAACACAAAGCTAACTCAAGGTACTTAAGGCCTGGTTCAAAAAGGCAACTTGGAAAATCACATTTCTTGTAATAACTCGCTGCTCTAATTTACTTAGGCACTCATATTTAGGCATAAGGTTATATACAAGATTTGAGACAATTTGGATCTAACAATTGTGACGTCATGTGGTCACGTGACCTTATGGAGGAAAATATAGTTTTTCTTAAATGCGGTCGCGAATTCAATTCACAATGAAATACCTTTTACGTAATAGCGTTAAGGATAACCAGTTAAACAAGATAGCGTTTAGAAAACCTCGCAATTATATATAGTTTAAGAGAAAACTACAGAAATATAATCTGATGAAATGGTCACGTGACCTCTTTTCCGAAATATTCTCCTTGCAAAAAGCGGGAGACAGGTTTTCTAAACGAGGGTTAATAGATAATCATAAACGTGATTATACACAACTATTTGCTTTCACTTTCCTCTTAAACTGGCGACCGCATTTTATATTTTGTTTTCAAAATTATTTGTCACGTGGTTAACCACGTGATACGCTGTTTTGGATTTCATTAGAGGATATAAAACTCTCAAGCTGTGCCAAGTTTTGTGATGTTTAGTCAAAATGATTAGACATTATAATTTTTTTCGTTTTTCTGCTATTTAAGGCTTGAACCAGGCCTTAAGTACCTTGAGAACTCTGATCGCATACCTTTTATAATCACTTATAATCCCGCTCCATTTCTCATATACAATTCATAAACACTACAACGTCATCTGATCGTTGCAAAAACGTTTTTCAAAGTAAACCTCTCGTAGCCCATCGACGTTGTTCTAATTAATCTTCGCGACCTGCTAGTTAAATCTACATTACCCAGTAGAGTGATGGCACTTTATAACCCGTGAAACAAAATCTACTGATCGAAAACGTTTGGACATTCTAAGTATAATTTACATTTACCTTATAAGTTTAATAATATTAGTTGGGCGAATTATGACAAAAAATATATAATAGTTAGTCAAATCAAAACAAAAGAAAACAATGGAATTAGTGTCTAGTAATATAGACTAATTCCATTGTTTTCTTTTAATTTGTGTTGATCCTATTAGAACAAGACGCTCAATGAGCGTTCACTCGGCCATTATGAAAAAGCAAATGTCAGTTGCCCGAGGAAGAAACTGAAAATGAATGCCAGTTGGTTAAAGAAAAAGCATATTTATATCTTTTTTGGTGTGCATAGATAACAAGAACAGAGGCTATTAAAACTACTTTGGCATGAACCCAAATTTCGGACATTGACCTTGTTTACCTTTGCTTTGATGAAGTTTTGAAGTACGATTTTTACGATTTCTTTCCCTTCTGAATTTTTCAAACGTCGAATCGAATAAACATCCATCATTATATATCTGAGAAATGTGTTTCGTTTTTCACGGCGCGTGACGACAGTCAGGCAGCAAGCAAAGCGAGATTAGCTATCAAAACAAAATCTACTGAAAAATCAAACCCTTGCTCTCTAGCTTCAGAGACATAATACGAAGCTGCTCAGATATTTTTTGCCGTTCACTGACCTGTTTTGAGCGTGGAAATTCTGTTTTAAAAAGCGCTACGCGGCAGTTCTAAATTAGGTCGCGTAATAGATGTATGACTCGCACAAGGATCATACAACTGTCATCGTACTGAAAAGAACACGGATTTTCGAACATTGTTGCTCGCCTTTGCTTTGATGTATAGTTTTGAAGTACGATTTTTACGATTCCTTTTCCTTCTGAATTTTTCAAACGTGGAATAAAATAAACATCCATCATGAGTTATTGAAAACAAGACGCTCAATGAGCGTACACTCGGGCTTATGACAAGGACAATGTCAGTTGCGTGAGGAGAGACCTGACAATGACTGACAGTTGCGTGACGAGGGAGACTATGTAACTGTATACATGTATGTGTCGAGTTCATTTGATTTGACTTTGACTTTGAGTTCATTTGATTACCTTTTCACTTTGATTTGATTTTGATGAGTTCGTGTAAAGGCCCCCTCTCTAGCTTCAGATCCCGAAACGTCGAGTTTGGAATCGAGTTCGAGTTCGGGTTCGAGTTACGGTTCGAACGTCGAATAAAACAAGGACATCTTCTTCAATACAATATCATTTCTCTGACGTCATGACAATCAGTGACAGTTGAGTGACGAGGGAGACCATGTGGCGGGTGAGTATGTACATGATACGTCTTGAGGTTGCATAGGTCAGATGGTTCTGATAACGCCCTCACGTTTGTTTTTGTTAAATATATTTTAAGCGAGCTTCTAGTCCTTCTACCACTTCTAGTCATTGAACGATGAACTAGAATCCTGACCTTTTAATAGCTTGAAGATCTACAGCTGCTTTCAAAACTAAGATTCAAATCTACTTGAGTCTGTGTGTCGTTTGTTTTTTTCTTATCTGCTGAGTAATCTTGAAACTCGATACGATTAAATACGTCGCATACTTTCGTCATTCTTCGACCGAAGAAAACTACTACTACCGAAAACGCATTTTCTAACTCGGGCTTCCTTCGGAAGGGCCCGAGTAATAAGTGCCATCACTCTATCTCTAACACCTCTAATACCTCACTTCAACCTGGCTCGTTTTGCTGCGGTCAAAACTGCGTGACTTGCCCTTATATTACTAACGGCCTTATAAATCAATACACATCCCATTCCACTGGCGAAACTCGCTTCATAAAATCTCACATCACATGTAATTCTAAAAACGTACAGCTAATTTACGTCACGCGTGACCAGTAAATCGGAACATTCAATTGAATTGAAGTCTAGACTCGAGTCTTTCAGACAGAAAAATCAAATCAGAGGCACAAATTTTCATCCAATTTAATTATAATTTTATGAACGTTTTTCCGTTGGACTTTGAAATGTTCAAACCGTTATTTGAAATGTTGATTTTAGACTGCAAAACAGCCCCTACTTCTTCGCGAACGGTCCGTCGAGAAGAGTTGAAGTGCGATCGAGCTCGAAGAAGTAGGGGCTGTTTTGCAACCATGTTGATTTCAAATGTTCGAATTACTGGTCACGCGTGACGTAAATGAGCTGTAATGTACATGATACAATGTAGTCGCTGCTTTTACATCGGAGAAACTAAACGACGACTAAAGGATATATTTAATGGACACAGACGACTAATTGACAAACCCAACCTCAAATCTAACCCTACTTCCGTTTCTGAACATTTTCTCTCTAACCCCGACCATTACGCAACTGATTTACAGCTAATCCCTTTTTAGACTGATTCCATAAGTCGGTCTGTTCGCTCTTTGTCGATTCTGGAATCAGTCTAATCTCTTTTGAACTAATTTCAGTCACCCAGGGACTCAATTCGTAAAGCCAGAGGCCCAGAGAAGCCTAGCCCCTTTTATCTTTATGCATGTACATGTTGTAATACTTTATGGTACTTTTACGTCATCGGTAATTTTTGTTCGTATTGTGTAATCACCCCCTATATATTTGCACTTCTTTGCATCTCTCCATAACCTGATGAAGGCTAGTCTTGCTTGGGTCAGTACCAGTGGAACACTATTGTCAGGGCCGGGGTCCGAGCCGTCCATTTGGAGACGAAGCGGCGTGTTCGTCCCAGCACCGTATTGCTATTTATCGCGCGCGCAGTTGCATTACGATGTTTATTTGACGCCAAAATAACCTGAAGCGTCCGTGACGAACTTGCAAAGTGGAACACCCAAAGTGTCTTTCTTTCTTACTAACGTGGTTTGTTTTCTCTGTTTAGGTTGCTGATCGTCGCTCGTTTTTCCCGTCAAATGTCGACTGACTATTTGAGATACTTTCGAGCTCTTCCTAGCTTCATCTATGGCGTGGTGTGCATTTGCGCCATCGTGGTTTGGATTCTCATCGCCACCTTGACTCTTCCTTTCTACTTTCTATTTCGCATGTTCAAGTTCATCCAAGGGAAGTTTGTCTCGTACCACAACCTGGGCAACCTTCTTTCTTCCAAAGATGTACCGTTTTTACACGAAAGTAAAAGCAATAGGAATTATATCAATGGTTTATTTGTGATCGACGGTAAACCAGATATCGACCAGTTTCGTCACCTTCTTATGGAGAGGATTATACTAAACTACGAGGAACCTAGCTATGTGCGCATGCGTCAATTGGTGGTCAAACATTATGGTCGCTACGTCTGGCAAGCTGAGGATGATTTTGACATTAAAAAGCACGTGGTACTTCATGATGGCTCCTCGCCATGCAATGAAGCCGAGTTACAAGAGACTTTGGGTGCTCTTGCTTCGAGTCCCATTCCCGAAGGCATCTCTCCGTGGTTATTTATCATAGTTCCTCTCAACATGGAAAAAGAGCAGTTCGCAGCGTGTGTGCGAATCCACCATATTCTCGGTGATGGCTTTGCGCTTGTTGGTCTCATCGCGCGCATCGTAGATCGTAAACCCGAGCTGCTAAGGGTCCCAAAACCCGTGGCCACCCCCTATGACAAACAAAAGCAGTTCTGGCAGGCAGTGTTTACGGGTCCATTAGCGTTACTTAGTTATGTGATAGTTCATTCTACCAAGAACCCTCTCAGTACTAAAGTCAAGTTATCCGGAGAGAAAGTCTTTAGTTGGACCAAACCTGTTAGTCTGGACAAGATTAAAGAAATCAAAACACTCACAGGTACGCTATTCTGATTCTCCGCATTCTCGTACCCAGAGCCCTCTCCTCAATCGGAAAAATCGAGGGCTCTGGGGATGAGAATGCACAAACTACTCCAGTAAATGGACTGGACTTTAGTAATGGGTATCCTGTAGAAAAGAAGGGGAAAAGGAAGATGAGATGTAATCTACCGAATGGAGTTGCCTGTTGCGGAGACTAGCTATACTAGTCATGTAGTTTTTACTTCACCCTTCTAGAGAGGCCGTTGTTCCCCGCCCTGCCATTCTTACGTCAAAGTTTATACACGATAAGACGCGCGTGCTTTTGAGACTGGTCTGGTGTCTAATATGTTTTAATCTGTTAGTGATAACTATTTGTGGCCTCTCTTTCAGGGACCACTATCAATGACGTGGTGTCATCGTGCATTGCTGGAGCCTTACGGCGCTACCTTCAATCCGAAGGTCTTGACGACCCAAGCGACATGCAGATCGCTGTCACCATAAACACTCGTCCACATCATGTCATGAGTAAAGACAGCATTCCCCTAGAGAACAACTCCACGGGACTGTTTTTCCCCTTACCGGTAGGCATCGTGGATCCTATCCAACGCATCTACGAAACTAAGCACCGCATGGACGACATGAAGGCTTCTTCTGATTGGAAAGTCTTTGGGTGGCTTTTCCGTTCCTTGATAGGCACCCTGCCAGAGCCTATTGGGAGATTAACGAGTTTTTCTATCAGCCGTCACTGTTGCTTGATTCTAAGTAATGTACCAGGTCCCCTAAGAGAGCTGGAGTTGAATGGAAGCGCCATTGAGTCCGTCATAGCTTGGCCACCGTTGATGAGTGATACTAGTATGTCTATATCAGTCTTTAGTTATGCAGGCAAACTGCGCATGAGCGTAATGACGGACAAGACTGTGCTTTGTAACCCGACCAAACTCACAGACGTATTTATGGACGAATTTGATGATTTGTACGAGAAGGTGAAGACTTGCCGCGCCAAGTGAAGAGTTAATTTAGGAGTGTAAACAGGATTTATTGTATTGCTATTGTATTGGGAAGTGCCGCTGGCCAGTCCCGAACGCAAGCTAGTCGAACGTTTATCAACGACCACCTCCCTACAACGACCACCTCTCTACAACGACCACCTCCCTACAACGACCACCTCCCTACAACGACCACCTCTCTACAACGACCACCTCCCTACAACGACCACCTCCCTACAACGACCACCTCCCTACAACGACCACCTCCCTACAACGACCACCTCACTACAACGACCACCTCCCTACAACGACCACCTCCCTACAACGACCACCTCACCTCCCTACAACGACCACCTCCCTACAACGACCACCTCCCTACATCGACCACCTCCCTACAACGACCACCTCCCTACAACGACCACCTCCCTACAACGACCACCCCCCTACAACGACCACCTCCCTACAACGATCACCTCCCTACAACGACCACCTCCCTACAACGACCACCTCTACACACTCTACACAACGGCCAGGCAAACTTTCGTCCCCGTTGTGGAGAGGTTCGACTATGCACAAACGCTTCTGCTATTGATAATGCATTTCAGATGGGATACTCCAGTTTTCTGCAGCAGAAAAAGTTATTACAGTCGGACCGAATTGGCAAGTGGACGCTAAATAGAGGTTGGCCGCTTAGTAGAGGTTTGACTGTATTTTAAAAAAACAGTTACAATTTTTAGATATTTTGCTGCCAAATTTCGAGTCATAATTCAATACATATGGGCTCCTGATACATATTGTAATTGTAATTTCTTTCTGTAGTTAATTGAAGGCCAATAAATCTGTTTAAAAAAAAAAAATTTGTACAATAATTAATCATTATTTAATTTCTTTTAAATTTGTAACGTTTGATCAGATTGAAAATGAAACGTTTGTTTTGCAGTCTTAATTCTATTTAATTTGTCACGGTTGCATTAATTGTTACAATAAATGATCATTTGAAAACATTACATGAGTATGACGTCAAAGTCGTTCAGCAACGAGCTCTTTACGGACGTTACAGCTGTAATTAGCCATTAACAAAACGAGCAGGGGACTGGGAATGAGTTTATTATAATTAATGCAATTACGAAATTAAGTTCATGACATGAAACAGCATGTTAAAATTAGCATCTGTGCAAAGTTTGATGTGATTTGAACGAATTCTGTCGGAATTATAAGCTTTTGAAATTGTGTTGTCCATCCAAAATTTTACAGTGAATGTATGGTTCGGATGGACAGCGTCAAAAATTTATAGAGTTTGTATGGGAAAATAGACATATTTGGTGCCCTCTAGCATCGTCAATATTAAGCCGAAGTTCACCAAACTTTCCAGACTAGCTAAGTTTGATCTGCTCTCTCAGAAAATGATGCCCATTTTTTCTAGTTTCTTATTCAATTAGTTTTACGGACTTGGTCCCAGTCCCCTGCTCGTTTTGTTATTGGCTAATTCTACGCGGTATTTTAAATAGCCATGACGTATTAATGACTAGAGTAGACTACCGCTTTTAGACTGAAGATTAAAATAGCTGGTGGAATATGAATCAATGCCAACCTTTGATCTCGCAGTGCGGAAAGGAAAGCGTGCTTGACGGTCCCTAAAAACAGCTGTGTGCCTGTGGGGGGGGGGGGGGGGGAAGGGTGTGCCTGTGGGGAAGGGGGGGGAGGGGGGGGTTTGGATGTGGGTACTGGTACTGTGTTGTCATGAAAAATATTTCCAAGTAATATTCCAAAATCTATAATCCAGACTGTAATTCAGTGCGCTTGATTTCAGCCAGCCGAAGTGGTGTAGGCCGTAGAGGCCTGGACGGGGCTAAAAACAGAGTCTATGACGTCATTCACGAAGGTCGAAGTGCAATATGACGCAAACGTCTTCGGTCTCGACGCAAATCTCTCGTGACTCGAGTCAAAGTCTAGCGTGGGATTCTTTGAGTTGGTTATTGAGTAATTACAACAAGGAAGTCATGGGTATAAAGTCTATAATCACGCTGCGAAATTAAACACCGAATCAGTATTAAATATTCCTTCTCTTAATACGTTGAAAGTACTTTGGTTTGTAAAGACTTCCAAGACGAGACTCGCGCTTTCAACTTCCCAGTTTAATTCAGGTAAGACACTGTAGATGTATCGAGTCTAGATTGCATGTTGTAACACAGAGAACTGATCTGGAACTCGTCTGGTCTGGTTTTGGCACAGAGTTCGATTTTGTCTGGTAAAGGTTGAAGATTCGTCCAACAACTCAGTCAGAGCAGAACTATTTTCATATAGTAAAATTATATTTCATATAATAAAATTATTTTTAAAAAAGAAGCTATTTTCACCAGGCAACGTTTCGCTCAGTTGTTTCTTTATTTGGCCCAAGAAATCTGTTCAAACTTTGCATGAATCGCATGTGCTCTTCTTTACGGTTACACGACCGGAAACCATTAGCCAATTTCAGTGTAGCTGTACTGTCTGTGCTATAGTTAGCTATAGTCAGCTATAGTTGCGGTTACGAACGAAACTTGTTAATAAACATACAATCGTCAACAACTGGTCGTATCGTTTATTCTCTGTTGGATCTTAACTTTCACTTCATTTCAAAAACATTTGACCTTATCAGATGTGAGTTCCGTAAGCAACGAAGGGAGGGGGAGGGAGGGTAAGGATGGACCACGTGGTTGACATAATCAAACTGACAATATGAATAGAAAAGAAGTTGAGTTATTTTGTGTAGTCCTAAAAGCGCGAGACCGAATAGAGACGGGGAAACGGATGGGAGGATGCAGGAATAGTTTCTCTGTCAGCCGCTGGTTCATCTCTCACCGTCTGTCTTCTAACTAGTTGTAATGAAACTTTGCTGGCAGAATTCTTTTTGGCCTGTGCGGCAATAAAGCTGGTCACGCCACTTGAGGCACGATGCCATCTTTGTTACTGGCATATGAAGTTATAAGTTACGTTGTGCTGCGAGAGACCATAACCTAGTTCATGTTCTCTCATTTTCACTTGCTTTGAGTAATTCGTTTTGTGAATGTATTTTTTGCAGGAGCCAAATTCAGTATAGACGTTTCGCGAAGCTATAAGCCATCAATATCAACTTTACTACAATGGAAGTACGAGGCCAACACATCGAGGCAAATCAGGACAACGAAAAGGGTGATCAAGGTTGTAAAACTCTCTGCCGCACTGAAACAACAAGTAAAGAACTCGTGCCGAGTATTTGGTACTGTGCGGCAAACACGAATACGTGTCGTCTTCCCGCTACAAAATCATCTGAACATTCCACAGGGACAACTGAGACACCTCAACTCACGTCCCCCACTGACGACAAACTGACTTTAACTAAAGAAACAACAACAAACAGTGAAGTTGTGTTGACTCAGATATCAGAACCACAAGACACCCACCATGAACTCTATACCAGTTTGAAAGACGAAATGAAACGACGCTCGACAGGAACTAAGTCTTATTACACCCACCATGAACTCTATACCAGTTTGAAAGACGAAATGAAACGACGCTCGACAGGAACTAAGTCTTATTACACCCACCATGAACTCTATACCAGTTTGAAAGACGAAATGAAACGACTCTCGACGGGAACTAAGTCTTTCTCTTGGAAAAATATTTGTATTTTGCGCAAGAAGCAAATCAGAGAGGACAAAGTGCAAACACTATCAGTATCTTTTTCCCAGTTTGGCATCGAAGAACAAGTATTGGACAGTGCAGTAGGCGAATGGATTGTAGTGGACTTGAATACTAGCTTATTTGAGCAACAACAGACGTCTGATATAGCGTACTTGAGGGAAAGATATCGGAGAAAGAGCTTAAAGTATTGTTGCTCTATGATATGTTAAGGGTTTATTTGCAGTACGTTAGTGAGGTCTGCATGTCTTACTGTGTGATTCCGCATTCAGTCATGAATGGGGAAAAAACATTTGTCCTATGACCCGCGCCGTATTCAAGAATCATTGTGATTGGTTGAGATTCATTTTGGCTCTCTGTGATTGGTTGGTTTTGGTTATTGACATTTGATTCAGTGATATGTACACTGGCCGGGAAGCCACTCGAGTGTCCAATTAAGCCGACTCTCACTTTCAATGTTTCAAGAAATAAACAGTCTCTGGAATCCATGGGAATCACCGCTACTAACATTGATTGTTACAATATAAAGATACATTATTATTATGGCCATTGTTGTGTATTTCTTACGATGTCTCTCAGTTTTTCTGATTTTCGACTTTAGACCGAGAAATAAATCCATGTAAACGATACTGGATGGAGTTTGGTCAGTACGGCAGGCAACTGCAGAGTGGGGGAGGGGGAAGGAGGGTTGTTCTATATTGATGAACATTTGTCGATTTTGTAAGATCTTTATACAGTTAAAACAAAGATCTACAATGATCTAAAACGCTTTTGAATCCGCTGCCCGAGTAAACAGAGGTGAACGTGTAATCTGAACTTGTCTGTTGTTACAGGCTCTCCTGCTTCCTTTCCTCCTCCCCTCCTCCTTACCCTCCTCCACCCCACCCCTTTCCACGAGAGCATGTCCACACGCTACACAAGCACAAATACAAGCGCACTACGAAGCACGAGAGACTTTATTTCAGTGTGAGTCACCTCACAGCCTGGCGGCAAGCAGGAGAAGAAACACAAGAGGCAAAATCGTTCATTTTCTTGCGCTTGTGTCGGCTCCTTTTGACATGTTAAGTCTTGTGCTTGGGCTGGTGGCTTGCGCTGGTGGCTTGCGCCGTAGGCTTTAGGAAACTGACATAATTTCTGGAACCATCACAGAAATATTCTAAAAATCTATAGGACCCTATAGCTATCTTTGTTGTGAGTGAACTTGAACTTCAGTTCAAGTAAAATAGAACAACCTTGACAAAGTATATCGGTCATCAGGTTGTGAAAACATAGCATGTTATTTATTTCACTGACAGTGTTTGTTTATTTGTTTATCCAACCGGCAAACAAGCATCGTAGTGTACTTCGGCTGTATATACCTTGGCATAGATACCCGACCTGGAGTCGGCGGCGAAGAACAACACTACGTTTCCGACGTTTCTCTCAAAAGAAATGATTTAATTCATTTGTAAGCGTTTTGCTTTGCTTCGCATGCTAAGAATATTACTTACTGTCCCAGCCCCCCTAAAATCACCTAAATACAGTGGACTTTGAACTGCACACCTTTGGAATTGGACCTTCATAACATAGGACAAGCAAACACTACTATGTCATCGTCATATACCGTGATGACAAGCAGTGCATTTTCGACTTTGTTATGGAAATAGCCGGATTCACGTGATTGTTTTGTTTTGATATAAATTGGCGATAAAACATTGATTCACCGTTCACTGAGCATAGCGTTAGCAGTGTCTAGTACTCAAGCATACTACTATCATGGCCGAGAACGTTGAAGTTAAGCAGATGGAGGAAACGAGCAATGTCGAGGAAGAGAAGACGCACGAGATACCGATTGTTGAATCTTTGCCCAATGAGTCCTTTGAACATATCGAAGTGGAAAATGACGAAGTTGAAGGAGTAGACGAAGTCGACATACCAGAGACAGACAATTCTGAAGCAAAGAAAAAGAAATCTGGTTTACTTGGTCGGCTGTCCGCGCGAAAAAAGAAATCCAGAAAGAAGTCAAAAGAAGAAACAGTCAGCAAAGAACAAGGATTAATTGCTGATCAAAACACGGAGTTGGAAAGTGGAGAGGATAAAACCGCAGAGCCTGAAAAGAAAGATGATAAAGCTGTCGATGATGGCAAACAAGAAGAAGAAAAACCCAAGGAAGATTGTACGAAAGCAGAAAAGGAAAAGCCAGAAGTCGATGCCGAAACGGAGCGAACAGACAGCAAGAGAAAGAGAGTTGGCCGTCTTCGTCGTTTTTCTTTCTCAAAGACGAAAAAGGCAAAAAAGCAGGCAAAAAAAGAAATCACAGACACTGAGGGGAAAGAAGAAACCGGCAGCGAGAACCAGGACGGCGAGGATGAAAGTTTAACATCAGAAGACAAGAACGACGAAGAAAACCCTGATTCTACCACCAAAGTACAAAATGTACAACTGGAGTGCGAGCTACCAGAAACGGCTGTCCAATCAGAAGGTGAAAAAATAACAAATCAGCCAATCACCACCGACCTTGAAGATGACACAGCAGAGAAACACAGTGAAGAATTATTTATAAACGCCGAGGAAAATGAAGAGCCGATAGTAAAGGCAGGAGAAGAAACTACCAATGAATTAAACGTCGACAAAGCCGATAATCCATCGTACTTCTCAGCGGTCACAAACTTGCCGAGTGACATTGCACAAAAGACTGTACAGGCTATCAAACAAGTCTTCAAGCCCGTCCTGGTTTATATCATCAAAAAGCATCCAAACTGCTTTAAAGATGTCATAGAAAAGAACAAGAAACCTGCTTGCCGTTCCACTCAGTTATAAAATAACACTCACTGAGAGCCTTCTTGTCCAACATGACTTGAACTGACATTTTCCAAGGATACGAACATTATTTACGAATGAGTTTCGTAGATTAACTCAAAAGATTACATTGTCAAAATTGTTAGTTTTTTTTTGCGCTGAAAAATCAGATTCAAGTAAAGACGCGACAAGATATAAATTAATATATAAATAAGCTCTTGTTATTCTTTACGGCTACCAGTATTTACAGGATATTTACCAGTAAGAGTTGATTTTCTTGATAAATATAATATGCATACAAATCACCGCGAATATAGCTCAAGTCGGGTTGGTATTTTTGCTTATAATCATAATATACAGTATAACTTTATATTATATGTATTTCATAACTTGCATATCCTAAACCTGTTATTAACAGGTTTTAATTGTCATAAGCATTTGTAGCTTAATGAATTAAATAAAGGTTCATTTAAGAATCGGACTTTGTCCAGCTTGTTTGTTGTTTAATATTCAAATCATTATCCAAACTCAAAAACAACCTTCAGTTCCTACTCGTTAGTATAAACGAAACCACTTTTAGTTACAATAATGTATTTTTTTCTGTCAGACTTTTCGCCAAAGTTCTCAATCACTTGTCAATACATTATTTTTTCAAGGATTTTGAAGATAAAATTATAAGTGATTTCATGCATGCAGAGCCGGAAGATTAATACACATCATGTGATGGGTCATGAAGGCTGTTCATAGCTGGATAGGCCAGTTCAGATTCCCATTCCTTTGAAATGAGTTTGTAGATTCTTACTTTTGCTAAATATTTTGTAAGTAAGCACGAAATGACTCTCGGATTAGGATGATAGAGGATCGAAAATGATGTATCAGTACTGACGACTAGTTTTGATTTACTTACATGTACCAAGAGAATGCATGTACCCAATACATGTGGCGGTTTTTTTAAATATTTTTTTCGCAAAACAGCATTTCTTGAAACAAGAACATCTGAATTTGTTGTGAACTGCTATATGAATTCATTGTCATGAATTGTAATTTTAGAACACCAAGTTCACTGATACAGTGTTAAATACCCATAAACGTAAAGTATTAACAACCATCACTCAAATATAAAAGTGTTCACATTCTCGATATCTCCGTGAAATTTACGTGAAATTGTGCCCGTGAAATGAAATATTTTTTTTCGAATTTTAATTTTCGCCAAAGGAGATTAGGTTGTGTTCCAGATGACAAGACACAAAACACCTTTGTTATTAGCTATTGTTCTCCTTGGTGCTACTTTGACCAGTGACGACTGCTTAGATGAAAGGCAAGCTAATGACTGCCTTGAATAGAAAAACAAGAAACAGCTTATTCGGGATTTTCTACGCTGAAGAAACACTTTATTCTTCACAGAACTTCCACCTCCAAAAAAGGAGAGCTTGTTTTTGTGATGTTTTCTTTTGCGCAATATTTCTAAACCTATGAAAGATTTCCAAGGGACGTGCATGAGCACTACTTGTACGCAAACAATCGCGCGCAGTATTTTAAAACACGGACTGTACCTTTTGAAAAAGCATTAGCAACTCAATAATTTTCTGATTAAACATTCTGAAATTCTCGAGAAAGAGAGTGACCTTAATGAATAATATTTTCCAGGTCCGGATAGAAGAGAACGCTACACTCGGTAATCCGTAGTCTGACAAGAAGATTATCTACATGCAATTGAAAATAATAATAATGGCATTATTTTCGTTATATTTTAGTTTTCGCATCCTCAAATTTCGATTTTGTTATCTTGTCAGATCTCAAATTATGTCGTCTCTCATTTTTGCTTGTTACTGTTGAGAGAAACGAAGAATCTACTCAAAAGTGTCGATATTTCATTTTCTCCCCGCTGATGGCGCTGGTCTATTTACCATTGTTCTTTGTAAGAAAACACGTGATCGAGGCACGAGCCAACTCAAGCACTTCACTTGTCAATCACGCCACGATCCCGTGGGGTGTGACGTCACAATAGCTATCACCATTTTGTTATTGTCAGCAAAATAACACTAGAAAAAAACAATTCCAGCCGGTAGTTGCACGGGAACTCATTGACCTGTAACATCGTTTGGCAGGGAGCTATTTGAGCGATATTTTCTCTTCATTTGAATAATGGCCACGAAAGGCGAAGACAGTTTGACTCAGATTCAGAAATATAAGGCAGCGCTAGGAGCCACACGTCGAAAAGGAGGAGAAGAAATGGTAAAGAAACCGAAGAAGAAGAAAATGAAAAAGGAAAATGCCAAAACAGCGACTCAAACTGTGCCCGAAAGTGATGCAGTTTCTGCTGCTAGTTCTGGTTTGGCCTTGACCGAGAGCGAGAATACGAATCCACAATCCACCAACAACCCAAGCAATGAAATACTCGTGTCGACCAACTCCAAAGCGATGACAGGTAAGCGATAATACAATAAAATATTTGCCTTGGCAAGCGAACAATAAAAAGCTTATATCGTGTTGTGATTATTATATAGGCTCACTGCAGGAATCGACAGAGCGCATTAATGCTCAGTTCAGCCAAGCTTGCAGTACTCAGCAACCAACAATGTCCGACAAAGAAATGAACGAAGAACCGGAGAAAAGTGGTGCAAAGGTCAATGAAAGGCCAGATAGCGACTACAAAGAAGACGAGCAGGAAAAGCCAAAGAAACGGTCGCTGTCTTTCAGGAGAAAGAGAAAGAAGTCGAGATCCACAAGCCAGGAATCAGACAAATCTGCGCAGGATGAAAAGAAAGACGAGAAAGAAATCGCACCTGAGAACGACGAAGCTCCTAAAGCAGCGATGAACTCAGAAACTGAAATGACCGATGCAGAAACTAGTTCATCGCAGAAAGACGAAAAGTCTGAAAGCGCTCCCTCAGCAGATGTCAAAGAAAAAAAAAAAGGATCAGCTGACAAGACTGCCAAGGAAAAAACCTCTAGAACTCAGAAATTCAAACGCTGGGCGAGTTTTAAGCAAAAGAAAGATGGTTCTGGTGCCGAGAATGAGGCGACCGATACAGAAAGCTCCAAGTCAACAAAAGGAACAGAAACAAAGCAGAAATCTGATGCTCTCGAGTTGGCCGAAATCCACTCAGATAGCGATGTGTTGAAAGCTGATGAAGGGAACAATGCTGAAGAGAATGTAAACATCGAAAGTTCGCCTCTGTCCAAAGAAGAACGGCGAAAGAGATCTGTGAGCTTTGCAGAGAAAGTGAAGTACCACGACGATGAGTTGTGTGCTGAACCTGAACCGCGCAGAAGATCTGCCAGCTTTGGTGAAGAAACATCGCTGAAACCATTTAATGCTGTCATTGATCAAGAGCAAATAAAGGACATTCCAAAAGAAACAGCAGAGAGCGGAGGTCTTGAACCTGAGCAACTCGTCGACGAACAAGACGAAAATAACTCTGTATCTGATGACAAAAACAACAGCAGCGCCGCTAATGAAGCTGACTTAGTTATTCAAAACGCGCCCATGGAAAAACAGGACAATGAGAACATTGATGAACCACTTGAAAGCACAAGCGATATTGAACAAAAGGATGCCAAGACGGACGACGAAGAGCAACCAAGTGCAACAGGTGACATGACTGCAGAGGAGAATGAAAGCCAGGAGCAAGAAACCAAGCCCAAAAAGAAAAAGAAGCGCTTTCTTCGCAAACTTTCCAAAAAGAAAGATGAGAAAGCCGAAGAACGAAAAAAATCAGAGATTAGTAGTCCATTGTTAGCCAACAATGGCTCCACAACAAACGATGTTATTGAACACTCTGAACCTGAAGAAAAATCCAAAGAAAGTTCATCCAAGAGAAAGAAGAGTGTGCTGGGCTTGAAACTGCCCAAAGCTTTGAAGAAAAGGAAATCGTCTGAGTCTAAATCCATTGCAGGAGCAGAGACCGAAAAAGAAATGAAGAAAGACGAAGAACAACCAAAAGATAACACCGAAAAGCAAGCAGTGGAAGAAGCAGATGTCAGTAAATATTTTAAAGAAAGCAGTGAAGATCTCTCCAAAGACGAGATTGCTGTCGGAGATGGTAATGAAAAACAATCAGAAGACAAAGAAGAAGAGAAAGGAGATCTGTACTCGATGTGTCGCGCTGTCATGAATGATGTTCTGAGAGAGTTAATGAATCACGTGCGAAGCTCAGAGCAAACACACGAAGAACCTTCAGAAGAAGATAAAGAACCTAATGTTAGTTTTCCAATGGACGAAAAGATGGAGGATTCTACAACGGAACCAACTGAACAAGAACAAACAGAATCCAGTTCTAAAGATGAAGAAATGTCAGACAATAAAGAACTGCAAACTGAGGAGGGATCTAGCCAAGTCGAGGATGTAGATATAACAGAACACCAAGCCACAGAAAACGTTGAAAAAGACAACGAAATTGAAAGTATGGCGGAGGAAATTAAGCCAGATGTGGAGGATGAGTCAGCGGGAAAAGACAAAGAAATTGTGCAACCGGAAGAAGTTATTGCTCAAGAAAACGACCAAGAGATTGATGATAGCAGCCTAAGCGTAAGTGAAATTACACTCATCGAGATGGAAGAAGAGAATTCCATGCTAGGAGATGAGAGAGATGAACCGGTCGAACAAGGACAAGAAATCGCGCAAGAGCTTGAAATCCACGAGTTACCTTCTGCGGAGATCCAGACACCGGAAGTCACTGAAGAACGACCGGAAGTAAAGTCTGAACCAACACAAGAAAAACATGATGTAGAGATGGATGAAGTAGAAACGAAACAATCCGAAGTTCCAAAGCCTCCTGAAGAAGAATCTAATAAACTCGAAGATGTCACAAAGCAATCCGAAGTCACCTCGAAGCAGTCCGACGACATACCGAATGTGAACCGTTCCTTGTCACCCGTTTGTGCGAAATCCGGAAGGAGTTTTGAGATGTCTGTGAGGACGAAAGCCATGGTGGATACCTATATTCTGATAGACCAGTCCTTAGAGATTTCTCAGGATTTCCTGAGACATATAGAACTGATGGACAATCGTAAGTCTCGTTGCTTTGTCATGTAGGTCACGATAATTAATAATTATTATTAGTACATTTATTCCTGTGAATCGAAGTTTGAGAAAGTTTTGCGCATAGTGCCATCATCACAGCGCTAACTGATCCATTTTAAATAATATATGTGAGCATCAAAGTATGTTCCACGCAGTCATTTTGCCAAGTTTAAATACTCAGAGTCTGAATGACGGACGGTGATATTTTGTTCTGTTATTCAGTGAGAAGTTTATACACATAAATAAAAAAAAATACAAAGTACAAGAAAAGATAAAAAATATCGTTATCATTATCATTCATTATTGTCATTGCATTGAATATTTCCTTGATTGTGTACAAAATTCATGGCAAAAAAATAAACGTTAAATTATGTTTAACAAATCCTTGTTGTCTGTTTGATCGTCTTTCCGGTTTTATTACGTATTAAAATAAGTAATAATGTTCATGTGAAAAAACTAGGTCTATGAAATGCTGCATCGTAGCTTGTTAGTACTGAAAACTGCTAGAGCAAGAACACAACAAATAATAGAGTGCAGTCCATATGTCCGTGAAATAATACTATTACTAAATAGTACTAAATAGTGTTATTTCTATTGTTTTCTATTGTTTCATCAGTGCTATTTAGTACTAATTAGTTAGTACTGTTTCACGGACATATGGACTGCACTCTATATGATTATTTCACAAATTTAGTCAAATACTAGTTTCCTTGGCAACCGTTTATAGGGTTGTCACGCAATGTGTTGACGTTGTGTGACAACACTAAAATGGCTTGCGAAGGGGAGTAGTATACAAAATTTGAGGGACCAAACCTCCAAAGATTCGGAGTAACTTTAGATAACTCCACCACTATATCAATTTCCTAAGCCGCAAATACGAACAAGTTTTCCTTGACAAGGAAAAATTAACAATTTTTTGTCATCTACACGAGCAAGTTTTCCTTGAAAAGGAAATATTGGCGATGTTTTTGTCGTCTACACGAGCAAGTCTTCCTTGTCAAGGAAAACTTGTCAAGGAAAATTTGCTCGTATAGATTCGGCTTAAAGGTCATATGAAGCGAAAATGTTTCTTTTGAAATTCGATTACATATATGAAGTGAATAGTGGGATGTTTCAGTATTTTGTGTTTTGGACTTTGCATTTGCGAGTTATAAAGGTTTGAAATCGTGGTATGCTATAAACGGTTGGTGCGTCATGGCACAGGCAGCCCAACCATTCCTTTTGATGCTACTAAATAATTCAATAAAATAATATTTGCGTCTTTTTATGGGTTTCCTGTGGTAGAGCGGGCGCGCTCGCGCTGATGTTCAATATACTATACGGACGGGTCTTGTGGGACGCACACAGGAAGCCCAACATAGGACGTTACTCAACAGGGCCTCCAACAGGAAGCCCGACATAATACGCATTGCGCGTGCGCTCTACCACAGGAAACCCATCAAAAAAGACGCAAATATCATTTTATTGAATTATTTAGTAGCCTCAAAAGGAATGGTTGGGCTGCCTGTGTCATGGGGGCAAATCCGTATGCACTTTGTTCATATTTATAAATAAAAGCTGGGAAGGGGAACGAAGGGAGTTTCCATCCCCTCCCCTCCCACCCCTCCATCCATCCAATTCATGACGGGAATATAATTATATCAAGTCTAACTATTAAATTTTCTTCTGAATTTGCATCTGAAATTGATCATATATTCCTAAATCAAATAATAATAATGTTTATTTGTATAAGCGTCATTTCTACTAAAAAAAAAACAATAACGCTTTACAATATTTTAATATTGTAAAACAATGATTCTAAAACCTAGCTAACTTACTATTGTAAATTCCCACATTTTTGTAATTAATTATGTTTTATATATATATATACAAAAGATCTATTGAATAAAGTTGCAAAACAAATGTACATTAATAACAGTTCTTTTGCTATGTCGTATATACTTTTTGTCTACCTTCTCTTTCGTTTCTCGGGAAATTTCAGCGTGCTCTACTTTTTCTCTGTATTTTCTGAGTTGCAGGCATGCGACGTACGCGATGGAATTGTCTCTATCGTGAGACGACTGTGCACACAGGCATGGTCAGCGGCAGATCGTTTTACTTTGACACTGTCATACGACAGCATTTGTCGAGTTAACGTTTCTCTTCCCGCGCCTGCTAATGGCTCTCATACTTCGAGCAAATCTTGACAGTGACGGCGGTAACGAATCTCTTTCTTGTGGAGACAGGTGTCGCATCCTTGGCAACGAATCAGTGACGGCTTGGTTACTAAGCACAGCAATGAGAGAGTCGTCACAGATTTCCATGTGTTCTAGTGTGTCTGATATGTTGAAAATCTGTTCGTTTCGCTTCCATTCCTGGATTTTTAAAGAGAGCAAAATTAATACGCGCACAAAGGTCTGCGAATAGACAATATTGGAAACACATGGAAAGATGTCCGGGGAGCACTGGGAACGATTGTAAAGTTAAACACTGAAAACAGTTCTACTTAGAAACGAACACACACCTCTATTTCAGCGTGGTACATTTTCGTGCTTAAATCCATCTTTGTCTTGAGTCTCTTTCCTCTGTATCTCACCTAGTTATGCCGCAAAGATGCATTGTTACATAGCTACTGTGGTGAAGACATACTAGAAAACACGTGCGCTCTTCAAACCTTGGAATTATTGGAGGTTTTGGATAATTCCAAAGAATTTCCAAGTTTTGAAGAGCGTGCGAGCTGAGCGTGCGTTTTTTCCAGTAATACAGATATGGCGAAGATATAGGTGTAGCGAAGACATAGGTATTTTCATCCATGCAGATAGACAGATGGTTTATTTTGAAATAATAAATAATATAATGTAATAATAGGAAGGCATGAAGGCATGTGTGATACATTTAAACCTGATTACAAAAAAAAAGTAATACAAAATATAAATTAAAAATTCAATTCAATTAAAATTTAATTTTACAGCAGGCTGAATACAGTACCGTTTCGCCGGGCTGTAGACCCACAACATACGTCTCGCCGAGAGCCAAGAGCTCCTCATATGTTAGTTCAACCTCCTTCTTGATGCTCATGTCAACTGTACACGGTCGAGAAATAAGGTCTGACAGGTTAGTTTGACCTGAAAATCATCTCAGCTGATTTTCGCAAACCGGCTGCGAGTGGGATTTATTGAAGTTTAGGAAAGACGACGCCACGTAAAACCCTTTTAAAATACTGCTGTCGTCATCAGGACTAGTCTCTTTTGCAGCCGCCGGGGATTTCGTCACGCAACACTACGTGACGAAATGGGCGAATCTTGAAAAAAAAAAAATCTACGACGGCTGCACTACATCAGGACGTAAGGAATAAAGAAATACTATCCTTTGGCCCGATTCACACGTCGAACTTTACATTTTCGCCCATGTACGTATACAATGGGCGTTTGAATCGGGCCTTAGTTGATGTCACACGCTGACACCATTGCGCGCGGGCGTCTTAAAATTATAACTTACTTTCCTCGTCTGTTGGATGTTCTCTGCGATAATGAATTCTAAACAAGAAGGCTTCGAGAATGAAAGCTACAACGATAGTCATCACGACCTGTTGCGGTACATGAATTAATTAAAACAGTTAACGATGAGCTCGCTATTCTATAGGAGGTCGTGGTTTGATCAGGAGCTAGGGGAGGGAATAAAGTGTGGTATGGGATAGTGTGTGGGTGGGGGGGGGGGGGGGGGCTCATTGGGGGAGGGCGGGGTATAGAAGTCAAAGGATAGGATCGCGTAAAGTAGGTGGGGTAGGGGTAAGGTGGGTAAAGTTGGTGGAGTAGAGGTTGGGGTAAAGTGGGTAAAGTGGGTGGAGTAGGGGTAGGGGTAGGAAGAGTTAGGGGTGGAGACTTGTGTATTAAATACGTATAGCACGTCGTAGTAATTACCATGGTGATTACGTAGAATAACATGAAGTACACTCTACTCCAATCAGAAGTCAGTTGCACCACTCCTTCCTATAAACAAGAGATTTTAGGTTTAATTCGCCCAGACCAAGTCGATTGCATAATAATAAATACTAAGAAATGCACATATTTTGACTGGAGCTTTAGGGTCGATACACACGAGGTGAGATATCGTGGGTGCATACAGCAGTGTTATATTCCTGCAGACAGACTGACAGACAATTTTTCATGATTGCACCAAGTCTCTTCGTGTATCAGCAATGGAAATTGTCCCAGGAATAACATTTTGTTCCCAAGACATAACCCATCATGTCAAACATGTTTGATCAGTGTTAGGTGGATACGTTGTGGACACAAAACGAAGAAATATGTGTCCCTGCGTTATGTTCCCCTCGAGTGTAGTCCCTTCGTTATATCCATTCGTGTGTACTGATTGGTTGGTAAGTTGCTAAAGCCATGTACAAGTCGAATGGTGATAAGGGTCTGAATAGAACTTGACTAACACCACTATAGAGCAGATTTCGTATGACTATGAAACACTTACTGCACGGACGTGCCGTGCCGTGATGATTTAGGATTTCGAATGAATCCGTGCCGTGCGCCGTGGTTTTTCACAGTCATGCGAAATCTGCTCTATAGAATAGACGTACATACCATTATGATAAACCAGTTATTGACAACAGTGAGTTCGAACAACGTTACTGTAATAAACGAATGGTGTTTAGGAAATAAATGCTTGTGTTGTACTATCATGTTTAGCTTGTATTCCTTTCTTTGCGGTATTGGATAAACAGGGTCATGCAGATCCTGAATGATCGTATGTTTAACACTCTCAATGCACAGACACACGGCGCGAAATGATGCGCAATATTACTAGCAACGAATTCAACGCGAATTTGTTGCGCGCAAAGTAGGATCGCAAAGGACTTCAATAAGATGGCTCGCAACAATATTGCAGAGGTGGACAAACCCTGCAATCATATTGCCAGCAATGTTACACGTCATATTGCAACGTGCAACTTACCCGTGGCATGTATGAGGTCATCAAAGTTATTCAGATAATAATAACCATTCTCTTCGAAGCTTTCTTCCACAGAAGTATTCCTACCAGTGATAAAAAAGATATTCACACAACTAATACTATTACTAAGCATGAACGAAGATGATGATGATGATGATGATGAAGATCAGTAATAGTTCTTTTAAAAGTAGAGTTGTTTTCGTATGAGTGGGAAAGTTATGGTACTGTACCGTCCCGTATTGAAATAATTTGATTGGATGAGATGCATCTGCATGCTTATTGATTGGTCCAGGAAGGAAGCCACGGTACCGTAGATTTCCCACTCATACGAAAACGATTCTATATGTTGCACGGACAACATTTTCGAGAATGACTGTAAGCGTTATTCCAAGAAATGCGCCAGAAATACACTGTCTAACTTACTTGCAACAATTTTTCATATTCAGTCCCGCAAAGCATTCCATTCCAATAATACCAAATGCATAGTAAATACACATTATCACAAGCATCACCCTGAAAAACGGAGAAAAAAACAATGAAAACGAGCCTTGTGACTTTACAGATCATTGCTCCACCCAACCCTCCCCCTAGTGGTAAGTATCGGTCAGGTAAGTACTCCACTGATTCAGACACACGATTTCGATATTGATGGCATGCACTGTTTCAACGTGTGTTCACCTCTAGAATTTGTTGTGCGCAATGTTCAATAATTTTCAATAATTTTGGTCACAACAATTAGAGAAGGTGGATACATGCTGCAATCATATCGCCAGCAATATTGCGCGCAATATTGCACCGTGTATGTATCGTCTGAAATTCTCTACTGATGTCAGCGGTGGGATTTATGGATGGCAGTGGTGATGAATAATTATGATGATGATGATATCAATAGTGCGCATGATCAGCATACCTGAACATTCTTGGCGTAAGAACCCACATTGTTTCCAGAACATCGCGATATCTTTGTTTTAATTTAAAAAGTCTAAAGTAAAAATATAAGAGTTGGTTGTACGTTTGGGGAAAGGTAGTTAGAGTGGTTTTTGTATGAGTGGGAAGTAGTTACAGTATACGGTACGTATCCAAGCATTCTGATTGGTTGAGCAATGATTTTGCGCGCTGTGGTTGGTTAAATAGAATGTCTTCGATTCCGTACCGTAACTCCGTGCCGTGGGTTTCTCACTCATACGAAAACGACTCTAGTATACTACGACGTACTTACAGTAACAGTCTCAGAGGTCGAATACAAACGATGAATGACATTGAAAAGCTTTTGGTAGCAGCACCTATCAGTCCAGTCAGACCAAGAACAGTCACCACGAAGTCAAAACTAATAAATAAATACGAATAAATACATAAGAAAGAATGACCTCAAATCCCCCATTCAAGTTTATGGGATCCCTGTGTTGCGATGCAACGGAGTTTATGGGATCCCTGTGTTTATGCAGTGTAATGAGATTGGCCCACAATCAAGCGGAGGAAATCAAGATTACGGTGTGACTACACCAACCAAGGCCACCCAAACAAATTTTGAATCAAATTTTCTAATCACATTTGTGACGCTGAATAACAGAATGATGTCGAATTCTACAATTTAAACTGTTTCTAATCTTGTTCACTCTTGATCATATACATACACATATACTGTAAAGTAAAATATATGCTTTTTTCAAATTTTCCCTTTGTGCAGATTCTATTGTTTAAAATACTCAATTGTGATTGGATAATTTGTATGAAAATTTGTTTGGGTGGCCTTGGTTGGTGTAGTCACACTGTAATATAATGGTTTAAATGATCTAGAGGTACTTCATCTACAACAGTCATGAGTGTCTCTGTACAATTATCAACCTACCAATTGAATCCGGAATTAAAGTACTCCCTTGCACCAAGTCCAACAAGCTTCAGCAGTGCTTCTGTACAATAGACTAAATACAAACGCAAATATATAAACAATAAGCCCTACAAATACCCTGTTGCAATTCTAATTCTAAATCTTTAATCTGCAAAGGTTTCCCATCACTACAGATGTAAAATAATGATTATAAAAAATAATAAAAATAATAACTAATATAATTAAATAAATAAATAATAATAATGGACCAGCATACTTACTTGCAATAAAGAGAACGTTATACCAACGGTTTTGGAAGACTTGACTTTCTCTTTGTTCCGCAGGGATGTCTGCATAGAAATTATACGATACGTAGTTTTTATTTATTAATTCTTTTTCTTCATTACTTATTCCCATACACTTCTTCCCACTTCTTTTTTTGTGTATTCATCCAGTCAATCATTTGTTCATTCATTCATTCAGGCATTTATCCGTTCGTTCATTCATTCAAGCAGTGATTTGTTTATTTATTTATTCGTCCATTAATTCATTCATTCGTCAGGAGACTGCATTCGTATATTCCTTCACCCATTCATTCAGACATTTGTTCACTGATTCATTCATTTATTCATTCATTCATTTATCCGTTCGTTCATTCATTCAGACATTTGTTCATTTATTTATACGTTCATTTATTTATTCATTCATTCATTCAAATGTACGTTCATTCATTCATTCATTCAGGCATTTGTTCATTTATTTATTCATCCATTCATTTGTTCATTCATTCATTTATCCGTTTGTTCATATTTTCGTTCATCAATTCATGGCTTATTCATTCGTTCGTTCGTTCATTCCTTCTTTCCATCCTTCCTTCCTTCCATCCTTCCTTCCATCCTTTCTTCATTCCTTCCATCATCCATTCATTTTTGCACTTATAGGTCTACTACTTACGTGATAGCATAACAATCTCATAGATGAACGTACATCCATTTGCAATAATGGCTACATCTAGAAGCATACACGACAACTCATTATGTTGATACCAAATGTAATAAAACTATCTTATTTATACTTACAAATAAAACATTCAAATCCCTTTGAGGTAACCAGCCAGTTGATACCTACAGATTAAAGTAGGCTTTTAATAACGTGAGGACACACTGAGTACAGCATTGCATGTGCCATATTGCAGAAGTAGGATTACACTTACAGACAACAAGAGAGATAAACGACACGCTGCAATCACATTGGCCACAAAACTTCAAGTTTCATCGATAACCCACCTTTCAATACGCTATAAATAAAGCTGACAGGTCTTGGTTTTTCCTTCAAACACTTGAACCACTCGTCATAATCAGAAACCTGCCGAACAACAACAGAACCTGAACACCATGTACACAGATCTGTACACAGTACAAACTACAGTACATAGTCCAGTACATAACGTAACGAATAGCTTTTCTAATCATACAATATAAGCTTACTATTTTATCTTTACCTTTTTCCAATTCAGTTCTTTCTTCTCAAAGACATCATAGAACTCCTCCAAACTTTTGAAAAGGGAAATAAAAAGAATTTCCTGTGGCTGTTTTACAAAGAACGGCCGGCGCACGTCCACTGCGGGCGCGCGCGTTTAATTTTGAAACAAATGGCGGGAAAACTTTGATTTTTGCGCGCGCGCTGTTTTGAATGGCGGGAAAATATGAACGAACTTCCATTTTGATTTTCGCAAAGAACATCTGACATTTACCAAAGGTTCAATTATATACATGTATACAGTGCCTCCCTACTGTACCTGAGTCCACCTTTGATATCAGTTTCAAGTGCTTTATACACGAAGTAATTTTGAAGAACTTCTGCGGAAAACAACAATGTACAAATCATTCTATAAACGGCCAAGGAAAAAGGTAAAAAATATGTTCTTGAAATAAAACTTTACCATTCTTGGGTTTAAAGTACGTCATCATTCCCAGAAATTGACGAAGTGAGATCCAGTGAGGTGGCTGAAAAAAAGACATTTTATTTATTACAACACAGAGTATTAAAATAGACCTAAAATAATACGCCCAAGCTGAAAGGGTCTATTGCATTTATATAAGTAGTTTAAATAGTAACTTATTAGAAAAACTAACATCTTTGTTACACAGCAAACTGTATGCGTGTCTTGCAGCATGTCTTTTGTGGAGAAAGAGCTTCCTGAATTTGTTCTTTTCTATGCTAGTGAAGGTTTCGTAGACCACAGCCAGTAACTGAAAATAGATTGAGGTATAGCTGTCAAAAGTGGCCAAATGAAAAACAAATGAATAAGCTGGAATTAAACAAATAAGAATATAATGAATTTCAATCTTTTTAGCATCTGATATTGAGAGTAAATGGAGAAATACCAAAGTATCAAATGAGGCCACAAGCTAATGTAAATGTCTAACTATATACTCATTTAACAGGAGCCCATTAGAATTCACTTGACTCTTAAGGGATCTTTGCAGTTGCTCTATAGGATTTATTTACAATCTATTGGTATATTTTCCTTAATTTATCCTTGATGCAATCTGATTGGTTCTTGAACAATGGAAAATAGTTCTATAAATAGCCAGCTGGGCCCGGTTGTTCGAAAGGCAATTAGAGCTAATCGAGCACTAATCACCTTTCGAACAATAATTATTGGCCCCTGATCTGGATCTGGGATGGCTCACAGACCCAATATAGAAGATGGAGACTCGATCCTATTCATGGGCCCCTGCATTTAACTTCTCGCATATGATAGAGTATCATTGCACATTTTCTTCTATTTCTCTTTTCATTCTTCTATCCAAATGTGACTACTGTTGATCTTACCAGGTTCATGAGAAAGTAAAGCGCTATACCAATATATGCTACAAAATACAGGACAGACCATCTTGACTTAGCATAGGACGGCATCATGACATCTGGGTAACTGAGTCAAAATCAACAAGAAGGATAAATAAATATAAATAAATAAAATTTATATATATTCTAAAGCACTTTACATTAACGATACTAATAAAAAGTGTAAAAAAAGAAAAAGAAAAGCTATAAAATATTCAAATATAATACACATAATACAAATTCAAATATAATCAAATATAATACAGGATAATACAAATTTTCTATCATCTTAATTAGTTTTCTTATACAATAAGTTATACTTTTTTCACTTTTAATCAATATTATTGGTAAGTCTGGAAAATATACTATAGAAATTCTTATTTGTTAATAATATTATTGTAATTGATCACCAACATAAATAAACACTAATAATAATGTAAAAAAATAAAAATAATATAATAACATAAAAACAATAAAATTATACAAGTACCGATATGACTAACATTAGAAGAAAGTATTTAAAATATTAATATCACAAAGAACAACAACAACCTTCCATCATACTGCACACATACTGTGATTATTAAAGTTGTTATACATTTTGCAAAAAGAACATCATAACGGACTTACTTTGCAGTGGTTAGAAGTACAAACAAACTCACAAAACTCCTTTGAAATGATTCAAAGAACTATAAAGAAAAAAATCACATGGCATTAATAATGTATGAGCAATTTGGCCAATAGTGATTTTCCAATATACACCTATTCCAAAAATCGTTGTCCCCGCCGAAAGCAACAAGCAAGAAGCTGACGACCGCAAAGGGTATTGGGACTTTCTCCTTATTCATTTATTCATCCGTAGACATTTTGACAACATGCATTTTCAAATCGCCGAATAGTTCCAAATGATTGCTATTCAACACTCGTAGGGATGACTTCTCAAGTACCACGGATAAATTAATTAATTAGGAGATTCCCAAAGTCCTTTGCGGTCGTCAGCTTCTTGCTTGTTGCTTTCGGCCCGGACAATTATATTTGGAATAGGTATATATTGGTCATGTGCATGATAGCTAGACCTTTACACCCCAGTGATCATTTTATAAAACATTAGTTCCATCTTTATCACTGATTTTATCATTAAAATTATCACTGATAAAGAGACACTGCATGATTTTTAAAGTCGTTTTTGTATGAGTGGGAACTAATTATGTTTCATGCGGTGCGGTGGCTGTGCCATGTGGTGACAGTGCCATGTCCAAGCATTCTGATTGGCTGAGCAATGATTTTACATGCTGTGATTGGTTGAAGATGAACATTGGAATAAAAGAAAAATCACAATTAACTCACCTCATCTTTAGGATTTAATGAAAACAAGTAAAAACCTGCAACCATAATAAACACAATGTTAAAGTGTCGATAATCTTAGAGTTGTTTTCATACGAGGGGGAAATTTACAGTACAGTGCACATCATTAGAGTCGTTTTCGTATGAGTGGGAAGTAGTTACGATACGGTTCGTGCCGTGCAGTGACAGTATCGTGCCATCATTGTGCGGTATCCAAGCATTCTGATTGGTTGTAAAATGATTTTGCATGCTGTGACTGGTTGAATACAATGTGTTTCATTCCATACCACGACCATAACTCCATACCGTAGGTTTCCCACTCATACGAAAACGACTCTATGTCTAAGACTTACCTAAGATTGAAAATATGAAGATGAAAAACATGAGCAGAACCAACATGTCAAGAATAGGAGGAAGTGATAAGATTATTTGCCTTAAAACTCTAAAAAAAAAGTAGATAAAGCATGACATATTGTAGCAAATCTGTTGTCAATCACCACAACTATTTGATTATTATTTACAACCAACAGTTGATAAAAATTGCAGGATGCAGCTACCTTCTCGTTCCTCGCAAATAATTACTGTCAATCAGAAAAAGAGGGCGAAGGGCTCTTGAAACTCTGACGTGGTTTTTGCTTCGTATAAGTACCACAATAGCCTCAACGTATACAATACACCAAACAACAAACTATAAGAAAGAGAAAAAGGATAAAATAGGAAGTGCGTGTGAGTGATAGGATGGGATAGCTTAGAAAGGACCAGTTTGGAAAAAAAGTTAATGCTTTATCCTTTTTTAAGAAAAACTGGCTAGCTAGAGAACTGGTGATTGGATGCATAGCATTGTAGGGGCTTGTGATCAGACTTTGCAAATTTGATCAAAAGTCCTTTGCAACATTACAATGGGTTACAGTGACTGTCACTATTTTTGTTCAAACGTTCATTCCTATGAAAGTAAAAGTAAAAAAATAAAAAAAAAATTTGGAAAAGAGTTAATGTACAGATACACCCGGTATGGTGTGCAATATTGCTGGTGATATGATTGCAGCGTGTGTCCACCTCTGCAATTGTTGTGAGCCAACTTATTAAGGTACCAGGGGACCTTTGTGACCACTGTTCACTGAAAGCCGCGTAGCGCGCTAACCACTCGTCCAACATGTATAAAAGTATACATGTTCTTAAAGCTGAATAAATGCAGATTCTAAATATGCTTGAGATTATTTCCTATTTTGTAAGCATTTTTTTGTTATTGCACATTTTAGAAAATTGGACCGGCCTTGTTCAAAGAGTAGCGTGCACATGGGAATTCAATCGATTTCTAAACGGCAAGTGTCATTATAACGAGCACACTTTGTTCTAAAAATCCATATCTCCAATTTTTTATACGTTGCCTCGTTTAAAAGTTATTTGATGATTTATGATGTAAATTATTGGAAATCGTTTTTTTAGAACAAAGAGTGGTCATTACAATGACACTTTCCGTTTAGAAATCGATTGAATTCCCGCCTGCACGCTACTCTTTGAACAAGGCCGGTCGAATTTTCTAAGATGTGCAAATAACAAAAGTATTTAAACAAAATAGGAAATAATCTCAAGCATATTTAGAATCTGCATTTATTCAGCTTTAAGAACATGTATACTTTTATACATGTTGGACGAGTGGTTAGCGCGCTACGCGGCTTTCAGTGAACAGTGGTCACAAAGGTCCCCTGGTACCTTAAGGTACATTGCGGCCCTTACATCTGCAACATTGTGCATAGCAACAAATTGCATAGCTGAACACATCTTGAAATTGTGCATGTGCTAGGAAAATTGCATGCAATTTAAAGTGCAAGACTCGTGATCAAGTGGCGATTGATTACTTGCCATTCATTGCTTACTATCACTTCCAAGTTGTTTATAAAACCAAACAAATTTTAACTGTTCATTCATTTACCTTACATAAAGACCTCTTATGGGTGAAGAAATATTTCAATCCTTGCCACTTAATTTTGACCACCATTCCAAGGCCCAGCAGTGTTAATGCCGCTATTTCCAGCACACCATGTACCTAATGATACAACAGTGGTACTTAATTAACCAATCACTTTTCTAGTTTTCAACATAATTATGATGTACATATCGACAGAGTGAAAATATTTGACTGGTTCGATCTTCAATGAAACCATATTCAGATACAATAGACCTTTTTACCGATACGGTGGTCATTTTGGATTCTATTGTTTTGGCTAATACATTATGGGATGCTCAGGGTGCAAATGACCCAAAAACTGTACAGTGTGGAGTCGCGTCAATATATTATTTTTCTATGTCACTCTAACCATAGTGTTGTATGACTTACTATCTACATGTGTTGTGCTAAAATTTCATTCAAAATCCTCAAATTTCTTGCCAATTTTTCACCATTCTTGTTCTTTTTTATCAAAAATCCATAGTTTCTATATACGGTCCGTAATAAAGCAAATACAACAGCTTCAACCTACGGCTCGTGTTTCTCCCTACACTTCTTTTGTGCTCTCGTCACTTCCTATGTGCTTTATATATTACTGAACGGAACACGGTTGAAGCTACATCTATTTGTTAAATACTGCACAGTCTTGTTAATTTTTACCTTTCTACAAAATCTATTAATTTCTGCTTCAGTACTTACCGGGACAGGAAGAGATAAGATGTCATCATTGGGCACTATTGCATTGGTTTTCTCTGCAAGTGCTAGGCTGAGTAACAATGTCGATGCCATCAAATCTATTAATTTCTGCTTCAGTACTTACCGGGACAGGAAGAGATAAGATGTCATCTTTGGGCACTATTGCATTGGTTTTCTCTGCAAGTGCTAGGCTGAGTAACAATGTCGATGTCATCAAATCTACAATATTATACCATGTGCTGTGTGATATATTGTACCACATCATTGTTGAACGAGTTGGGTGATGGTCAAATTTGTCATTATCCGTCCCTTCATGTAGAAATACAGCAGCATCCTATGGGAATACCATAAAAATATCAAGCATTTTTTAACAAAAAAACATTTTAGAAAACATGTATGGTGGTTTGTAAGTAATTAATAAAGTAATAATTAAAGCATGCAATACTTTGCACTATTTAGTGCTAAATAGCACTAAAATTTTAAACAATAGAAAACAATAGAATACATCCAGCTGATGAAGGTTGCAGTATGCATCCGAAACGTCCCGGTAAATACAGTATTTTTTTACCAAAATCAGTGACAATCAAACGTGTTTACATTCCTTATAATATGCCTGATTGCAACTACAAGATTTTCAAGAGAATTAGCATAATTTAGCACTATTTATGTTGCACGCTTTTAGTGTTTGTACTCTAATAGTTTAAATTACAAATTAATTTACAATATGATGGTTGTTGTTGGTAGTGCAGGTTATGATACTGCTGCTACCTGCTGCTGCTGCTGCTGCTGCTGCTGCTGCTGCTGCTGCTGCTGCTAGCGCTGCTGCTACTGCAGTATCACAAAACCCTGCCTTACTTGAGCTCTTGCATCTTTTCGTCTCATCTCATTCTCTCATGGCCCAAACAACTACCCAACTTCAACTCTAATCCTGGGGGGGACTCCGATATATAAAGTGGTTGGGATGCTCGTCGTACCATTTAGGGGTCCAGATTTGCAATTTGGTACCTCTTAGGGTGTCACAAATCTAAAAAGACCACAAGAGACTAAGCTGGTACCTTTTAGGGTGTTTGTCAGTAAATAAGATACCCGAGATAAGATAATGACAGCCGCTATGACAGTTGTAGCTTTTGTCACTTTAGAGTTGGTACCTCTTAGGGGTAAAAATTACTTGTTGCCATGCCAGGCCCGTAGCAGGCATTCTCTACATGGGGTTCATTTTAGAATGATCCAGTTTCGTGTGCACCGAAGGTGCACCCTTCTAGGCGGGTACGGGGGCAGGCCCCGCCGAAAATTTTTGAAATCTAGGTCTTCTTAAACGTCATTTCCTGCATTTCTAGGGTATTTTTAAGCTAAGGTAAAAGGTACTTAAACGTATTTTTTCTTACTTATTTTTTTGCTCCTACTTTTGTGTACAGCTTATCAGCCACACCTTAGCTGCTGTTCACAAGTGTATACTATTCTTCCCATTCTCGTTTAATTCCTATTATTTTCGTACTTTCGGATAGCTTATAACCTTTACTATTCCGATTTCGCTTGTGTTGCTGCTACAGCATTGGTAAAACACTAGATTCCTAGTTGGACCTTACTTTTAACTTGACTAAAGTTCGGCTTACTATTATTTGCCGATCACTGCTTAGTATATGATTTACAGTGGACATTGATAGGCAACTATTAGTCACAATATAATGACCGCTCCTAAGCTTGTTACTTCCGAGTGACGAGGTACATAAAGACATCGATTGTCGGCTTGTACGTGCGCTCACGGCCTAGAACGATCTACTAACATAAGTTTTGTAACAATACTTGAAAGGTACATGAAAATGTAGAGTATGTACAATTTATAAAATGCTTTCAACACAGGAAGACCATCATTCTGAAACGATCTCGTATATAAAACTAAAAGAAATCTAAAAGAAAACTATAAAAAAATAAAAACAATATCCTCGAGGGGGGTTCGTTCGAACCCCTCGAACCCCCCCTCCTACGGGCCTGCATGCCCACCTGGACAAGACTCAGGTACCTTTTAGGAGTCATTTTCAAAATTTTCGACAAGCATCCCAACCACTTTATATATGAGAGCTGTAGTTTTATTATAGTATTGCAGTATTGATAGCCTGCGTAGCGGCGTACGGGAAAAGGGAAGGAGGGAGGGGAAGGGGGGAAGGGGAGGAGGGGAAGAGAGGAGAGGGGATTGGGGAGAGAGCTGAAGGGAACGCCTGCAATGATAACCCCACATTCCTCGTATTTTACGTTCAAATTTTGAACGTAAAATTCCCATTGGTTAATCAGCTGTCAATCAAATGCCTCTATTGTTTTAAATGAAAATTGATCTCCGTCGTTTGAAGCGACGGTCTAAACACTGGCGTTCGATAATGATTGATTCTGAGATGGCCGTATAGTTATAAAACAGAACAAAACTCAGTGTTATAAACTCCTTGTTATAAGGAAAAGGTCGCAAAGCCTAATTTTTAGAGTATTCGCTGAAGTGAAAGGAGAAGCGGTTTTTCAAGTACAACACGAAGCCGATTGAGGCCAAGTTCTTGGGAATCTCTTGTACTACACGAGTCGCCGCCAAAATTGATCTTCGCTAGTGCTGAAGAAGTAGACTGATTCCATAAGCGGCTGCATGTTTTCACTCTTTTACCCTGGAGGTCGCTCAGAATCGGCGACAAAGAGCGAACAGACCGACTTATGGAATCAGTCTACTGAAGAAGTAACAGACACAAGGAGTCCACAAGGGGTTTCAGCAAGTCAGGCTAAAATACCACAACTGTGCTTTGAACAAGAAGCTCGAGTACCCTGGTTCCAGAGGATTTGTTTTAAAAGCTCTATAATACGATGTCGAACAAGTTAGGGTAAAACTCGAGCTAATCGTAAAGTAGAAAGCTTAATTAACTCGTAATGTTGACAGTTGATTCTCTAGATATCTGGCCTTCTCTTCTCTTCTCGATTCTTATATACTGGACTGATAGTCTCTAATAAAAACTTCCACGGTAATTTAACTTTCTGGGAATCTATTAAGGATTAAAAGGAAGGATTCAGTTGAATGTGGGTATCTACGGACCGAAGTTCAAAGGTTTTTTGAAAACGGCGATTCGATCAGGAGTTCGTTCAGAAACGTCCGCAATCGTATAAATATGTTGACAGTTGTATGATTCTGTAGATAACTGTCTCTAATAAAAACTTCCTTTCTTCCTTTCATTTAGTGCTATGTTTATTCAGTTTGTGTAGCCTTTTATAAATACCATAGATCGTAAAAAGACTTTTAAGCGCTCCATGCCTTTCCCTCGCTCGATTGTCAAATTACATGTACATTTCACACTTCACAGTGTAAAAAAGACGATTTTGATTGGTTTATTTATTTCGCAATCTTGAATATTAATTAGGGGGTGTATTGAGGAATGTGGGGTTTATCATTGCAGGCGTTCCCTTCCGCTCTCTCCCCAATCCCCTCTCCCCAATCCCCTCTCCTCCCCTTCCCCTCCCTCCTTCCCTTTTCCCGTACGCCGCTACGCAGGCTACAGTATTGAGGGCCACTAGTTTATCAGCTTTAGCTGTAAAGTGTTTACCCTCTTGAAATAAAGTTATTATTATTAGTATAGCCCCCCCCCCCCCCCCCCTACCTATAGCCCCCCCCCACCTATAGCCCCCCCCCCCCCCCCCCTATAGCCCCCCCCCCCCCCCCCCCCTCCCCCCCCCTGGGTGGTAGAATGGTGATAAAGACACAGGAATCCCAATTCCAGTGTAATCATGATAAACTGTTAGGAAATCAGTGTTGGTCAAAATGGTTGAATCACAATGCTAGTACGTACTACGATAACAATGATTTTGGCTTAGTAAGCTTATATAACACAGGAAGTCTTGACAACTATGTCGTACTCTTCATGGTGTAATTTCAGCCAAACAAAATTGATCCAATTTACACAGAATCAATATCATATCAATAAGTTAATATCGGATCCAGCAAAATCTGACCGAGTCTATTTGGGAATCAATAACAAAATCTAATTAAACTTACTTGATATACAAAGACTACGTCTGCAGGATTGTCGACCATCTCCATGTCTTCCTCACTTGGTTCACTGAGTTCTGGATCAACTGTAATCCATCAAAAGAAGTTATTTTTCCTCGTTTATAATATCATTTGCTCAGGCATTGACCTTCCAAACATGTATTCCATGTCCACAGATCGAAAAACTGGTTAGAATTAAGTTAAAATCTACCTCTTGGTAACAAGTTAGAGGAATCATCGGTTGTGGTGGAACTACTCATCAATGTAACGCTATTTGGCATGTAAGTTATTTTGATTTCAGTTCATGTTTCAACAATCCAGCTGATATGCACTGACACAACTCCATGGTACCACAGGGAGTCCAATCAATATTAATCATGGCGCCCGTTCAGATTTTGTTCATCGGGGAAGGGAAGGGAAGGGGTTGTTTATCGGGTGGGGGAGGGGGAATTGTTTATCGGGTGGGAGGGAGGAGGGGGTTGAAGAGAAGTAGGAGGTATATTTTAAACTAAATAGTACTAAGTATAGAACTAAGTATTTAGTACTAAACTAGACTGATGAAACAATAGAAAACAATAGAAATATAGTACTATTTCACTGTATTTAGAATTAGTACTATATTTCACACTTTTAGTGTTTGTCTTGTAGCACAAAAAGAACGTTACATGTAACTCTCAGCTTTTTTTCCAGGCTCGATGAACCCAATAATAGTTAGCATACCTTCAATAAGTCAATATTTAATTATAGTTTCGTAAATAGTTTCGTCTAATTCAAGTGTGACCGGTTTCGAGCGACGAAACTCAAAAGGGAAACAGCTTCTAAACTGGAAGTACAGCTACTTTGATCGTATCCTATAACTTGTTGAATGGATTTTTATCATTCACATTCAGAATTATTTGTTCCTTGCATGCTACTCAAACTGACATCTTAATTCGTTGGCTATCATTTAGGGAAATTTCCCTACTTTAATTTCACAGTTTTACATAAGGAAGCGATAACCCCACGTTAGAACACACTCAACCACTACAGAAAAATCTGAGCTTCATTATTCATTTATATGTATAATTCACAGTTTTACATGTATTCAAGTCTTTAATTAACTATGATTAACCGGATGGTAAAACTTGAAGAAACTTATGTACGCAGTTGTACAAAACTCAACTGAAAGTGGAAAAGTATGAAGCTAGAACTAAGTGGTTGGAACCAATCAGTTAGAACCTAAGTCCAAGCTGAGAAGTTATAATAGCCCATAGCGTACTGCGTAGCGGGCATTCACAATCAGTTTTATGATGACCTATGTGCTGTAACTCACCGTGAGTGAACAGTAATTACCACGTATATTAGTCGATTATTTCTTTCTTACTCACCATTGACATTGTTTGCTGGATCAGGAGTAGCTACATTTGTAGGCTCTTCACCCGTGGCTTCGTCCTTTTGATCTGCTTTCGGTAAAATTTGTTGGACTAAATCTATTGGGGCAATGCCAGTTGTTTCTTCCTTTAGTCTTTGTATTGACTGCATGGCTGCATGTAACGGTGCAAATCACGGAGCGACAATATCCCTGCTTCTAGCTCGTAACTGCTTCTAGCAACTATAATAAGTACTTCGTCACTCCGTTAGGTCAGAAATACTGTGTCAGTTTTACAATGTGATGAGTCAACATTGCATTTACTTCCGCTCAGACGTCTACATACTTACAGAACTATCAGTGAAGACTGAAATATCCAAATGAGACTACACACAGAGGGAGATTAAATCGCCCGATACTCATGCTTCGGTGCACCAAGTCCGACTAGCATAACCGCAAACCATAGCAAACGCGGGCATTGGGGCTTACCGAAAGTAACGGCTCCCCTAAAATATCTTTTTTTTGTTAGTTTTTTATCTTGCTATTAACCCCGAAAGTAACGGGGCACCCGAAAGTAGCGGCCTCTTAATGTAAACTCAAAATCAATAAGTATTGTATTTTTTAAATGTAACATTTCAGGTACGGTAGTGAGGTAGGTGCTTACAAACACAGTTACAGCGAATACGAAACATTCGTCTTCTATTTTGATAAACTGATATGCCATAGAATAACTAGAACGTGAAAACAGTTTGACTCTAATCACTTCTGATAAATAGTATCTATTTGAATCAACTTCCAATAAAAGTACGTAACACATGTACTGACTGGAAATGACTGCTGCATTAAACAAACGTTTTTTAACCATCCGAAAGTAACGGCTACTCGAAAGTAGCGGCCCATTTGGCCTGCTAAATCCGAAAGTATTCCGGCATGCAGCTACTTTCGCCTGGACTCTATGGTACTCTTAGGACGGGCTCGGGATTAAATCTTTCAATTCATCAGTTTATCTTTCATTTTCCATCCCATTTCCCTTTTTTACGGTCGGGTGACTTTTGCACGGTATTCTCTCAAAGATGAACACCCTCAGGGACTTGTCAGAAATTAGCTGGGGGGGGGGGGGGGGGGGGGGGGGGGGGGGGGGTTTAGGGGAGACGGTGAAAAATTGGGGAGGGTCATTTTTGAGCCCTGAAAAGAGGGGGTTATCAAAAAATAGGCAGAAATTAGCAGGGGGGGGGGGGGGGGGGGGGTGGAAAATAGGGGGGGGGGGCATAACTTGATCCCCTGAAAAGACCTACTTTTGCTGTCAGCTCAGCAAGGTGTCTGCCTTGAGAGTGAATTTAATTACTCGTGGCCTCTAAGAATACAGTTTTTTTTTGTTGTTGTTGTTGTTGGTACATGTCGAGAATGTGGAGGAGACAACGAGTCTGACCACGAGAGAGATTATGTTTTCTCGATTTTGCTAGCACTGTTAACCCTCTTAGCCAGCCGTTTATACAAATTCTGAGCTGGCCGAAATGTTGTCGAGTGCCGGGCGATTCCAAATTCTGTATGTTCTTCCGAGTCACCCAACAAGTAGCCAAGCACTGATTTGATCACTATAATCGTTATCTCAGATCTAAACATTGAGAAATGTTAGTGAACACACCTATATGATGACTAAGCACAATCTGCAATCGAGTGGGACTGGGAACGAGACTACTAAAAGCTGATCTATGAGGTTTTATCGACCTACTCTAAAAGATGTCAAGCGTTTCCGGACCAGGTCGTTCCGCGGACTCAAAATCATATCTGAAAAATCTGAAAAAATCTTTATAACAGTTTTACTTCCATTTTGTATAACTGATAAAGGGTTTCTAAGCTTCCATTGTCTGGGGGTGAGAATGGGAACGTGTCTCTCGGTCAGTTCAGTTCGTTCCTGATCTCTTTGTTCTTCACATGCAGCTGTCCCTCACCGAATGGAAGGTTGGAGGCCTATAGGTATGCGTCTTTCATGCTACAATGCATCCCAGTGCTCAATCGCACCAGGGCACGAGTGAACGCTTGTTAAAGCGTCTAGTTTAAAGCAATACAGTGCAGCAGTAGCCAAACAAAGGTGTCCATCAAATACAGTAACACAGGGGCGGATCCAAGGGGGGGGGGGGGCATGGGGGGCCGGGGGGGGGCCGGTGCCTCCCCCCCCCCCCCCCCCCTTTGAGTTGGGCCCGATACATATTCGCCCACGTTTCCCCAGCATTTGATGCCCAGAATGGATGGAAATTGCATTTTCGAGCTTCTAGATTTCAAATATTTCTGGGGGGGCATGCCCCCACACCCCCTAGAAGAAGGGGCCTTAGTGGTGCACCCCCCTTTCAAAATCTCTAGATCCGCCCCTGTAACAAGAGCACACCATTTGCAAAACAACATATTTATTTTTCAAATTATATATACAATTTATTTCATCTTGAATCACATAAAATGTTTATAACAACATCCACAATACTGTTTTTCACTACTAATGTCAAGAGTATTAGCACATTGATCTCAGTTTATTCTATTGCTACAACTCGACTGCTCAAAAACTAAAAATTCCTTTTGGGGTGACTTCTTTCAATATGAAAATGGGAAGGATTTCAAAACGTTCCCTAACATAGCTAAAATTTTAAACTGAGATCAATTGTGTAAATCGATCTTGTTTTTATCATCGACCCTTCGAAAAGGTGAAATATGATACTTTGTGCTGTATTGTTATGTAAATGCACAGCTGATCCAATCGAACCAATCAGAAGGCAGCCAGCTATAAACTTACCACTTTCGATATTTTTTTAGATAAACAAAAACATGAGCTACGTGATTCGAAAAAAAAATCCATCAAAATAGCGTTTATACCCTAAATCAGTCACATCGGTTCATAAAAATCAAAGACCTCTAGAAAGTATAATAAATAATTCTACTAATACAAACAACCTAACAAATACAAACAGAGTTTCGTTTTATTCTCGCGCGCGCGCCAGTTTCATGCTACCGTATGTTATTTTATGTACAAGTACCGTAAAAATATTATATTTTCGTCTCATCGAACGTAAAAATCAAAATTAATGTCGTTATTTTAACATAACAGCTTAACTTTCTTGCCATAACAATATATCTATTTTACATTTCTCTCGGAACTCACACCAACCTTTGTATTTACAAAATGATGTCATTAACTTCAAAATTGTTATTTCTTTATAAAATATTACTTTTTATGTATGTTTGCCACCAAAAACGCTTGCAGTAAAGAAATGCCTTTTCTAGAACTAGGATTTCGTTAAGGGTAGCGAGATAAGTTGGGATATTTTCATATATATATACAAATTTCTAACTGTACAAAACCTTTCAGTCGGAACTTCGAGCTCATGTGCTTCAGCATATAAACAACAGCATCAGAAAATCGATCATTCCCAACCATTGTCCTTGATCATATGGATCATTTCGATTATAAACTTTCCCTCTTTGTATTTCTGGCTATTTTCGAAAGCGTGCTCCTGAAAAGCAATCAGAAGTTTAGAGTAGTGGTGAGTCTATCTTAATGCGATTTATCGACGAACGTCAAAGTAGTGCAGTGGTCGTGGTAGCAGTGGAAGCACACGAAGGTAGTTTCCCTCACAAGCCATCGCTACGTCGAAACTAGACCACATATCGTTGACCGTATTAATACTTACGTATTTCCAACCTAACGTGGTTTTACAGCATTCGCAGTAGATGTCAGAAACTGCATGTAGACCAGTCAATAGGACCCTTTCTTCGGCTGGACCACAACCAACGTTAACACTAGACGAAAAATAAATATAATAAAGCAACACGATAAAGAGAAAAATCGCTATACATATGTAGAAAGATAACGATACTTACACTTTATTGAAGAGGTAAGCTCTGCCTTGACTGCCTTGAAATGACTGGACGACGAACAGAGACAACAATTAGTGTTGGAGTCGATCGAACCTCACTCGCTCGAATCCCAAGTTTCTTCTTCGATCAAAAGCACAGATTTGTACTCACCTTTGAGATGAGCTCGTCGTGGTTAGCGAGGTGAGCTCTACAGTGTATACAACTGTATCTTCGATGGCAGCCAACAAGATAATCTTGAAATGTTTTCACCATTGTGAATTAGAATGAGGCATGGATGTCGACACGAAAATTTCCCGCGAAGATTTCCTCGAATTTGGACACAAATCGAGTGTACGGCGCTCGAAACTGATCACTTCAAATGCTTTTTTGCTGTTCTGAGTTCTTGTATCAAGGCTCTTGCATTAAAAGCCCCAAAAATGAAAAAATCATTCCTCTAAGAACCGTCTTCGTGTTTTTTGTTTTGGAAAAATTTCTATCGTTTATTTCGTGTTATCATTTTTAGCTCTTCCAAGAGCACACGTGACACCAGTTCTTTGTTGTCAAAATGAACCAATCACAATGCGAATCGATCATATGTCAACCAATCAAATCTTTGAAGCATGTGAACATAACAAAAGCTGTCAAATAATAAAGTGTCTGTTCCAGCTCGTTGCCCATGCCAACAACATTCGGCTAAAGTGCAATGATGTTAGCATGTATTTTTAGAGAGCAGATATTCAGGATATCAAAGAAATACCAGGATGGAAAAAATAAATTTGAGTATCATATATTGCTATTAAGAAGATAAAATAGCAATGATTCATGAGAATCTCTATGAACAGTTAAAATACTTCATTATACATGCCACGCTCTCGCCACGCTCTCTGCACTTATGGCAAGCAGACTATCACACAGAGTGGCCTTCAGAGGATCTAAAAGCTATTAATTTTGCATCACTTTTTTTATTTCAATCTGGTGATATTATACCAAACTGGTCACAACATGGAACAATTCATTCATTCGTTACAGTCAGGAGAGCATAAATAATCGTTCATGGTCTTAACTACACACGACAATTTTAATCACGTCGTGTGTAAATGGCGACTGCGCATCAAGTCAAGGTCACACGAACAACAATTTGACATTAAAAATTAAAATTAAAATTAAACCAAATAGTTTTATTACAAATCCACTGATGTTAATGTGATCTCATACCTCGCCGCACAATTCTAAACAATTCCAGTTTGTAAGAATTATGCATCGCTACCCTAGGCCTATATCCCCAGCAAGGAATTAATCCAGGCATGTGGATATACTTATACAATGAATATAATCGCTCATTGAATATACACAATACGCGCACTCCTTCAAACTCCAGAAACAAAAGTGCTCCATCCGTCCGCTATTCAGTTAGCGGCACGTATGAATGAATGAATGTACTAAGGAACCGTTCATTCCCGGGGAAGGGGGGGGGGGGGGGGGGGGGGGGGGGGGGGGGGGGGGGGGTACTCACCCTTTCCAAGGATTTGTCACTGAAATATAGACCCAATTTAAGGAGAAAGTTAAGCCGAAACCACACGAGCAAATTTTCCTTGACAAACAAGGAAAACTTGCTCGTGTAGATGCGACTTTAATCGGTATTCCCAGGGCTCCTGGTATTCCTTTGGAAATCGCTAATATCAGAAGTGCATACGCTGGCTAAGCGGATTTTTAAAATCAAA
This sequence comes from Actinostola sp. cb2023, assembly GCA_033675265.1. Taxonomy (NCBI): domain Eukaryota; kingdom Metazoa; phylum Cnidaria; class Anthozoa; order Actiniaria; family Actinostolidae; genus Actinostola; species Actinostola sp. cb2023. The sequence goes on along the minus strand of JAUJYZ010000118.1, from coordinate 394,122 downwards.
ATAAAACAAGTGTACCCAAATTAAAGATCGAATATTTTATTTTATGGTGCAAAGTATGGTACCCAATTTAAGGATCTGGAGGTTCAAAAAACCCTACCCTATTCGGGGGCACATATATATATATTAGTATATATATATATATATGGGAGTACCCCCCCCCCCCCCCCTCCCCTCCCCCGGGCGTTCATTATTTACGGAGAGGGACCTGAGCTTTTTTGCAGAGAAAAATAGGGGGTGACAGTTGGTACTGAATTTTGGTCCTGAATTGGTTTTTGATCCATCTGTAAAATACTCGTAAAATCCATACTTGAAGTGGGGGGAGCCTAAAATTTGAATTTTTTTACAGGGGGCCCGGGTTTTTTTCATTTTAAAAGCAATTTTTAGTCTCCCTCCCCCCCTGAGAAACCCGAGTAAAGACGTCAATGAGCTCCCCCCTCTCCAGTAAATAATGATGAACGGGCCCTAATTATAACCCCCCCCCCCCCCAGTAAATAATGATGAACGGGCCCTAATTATAAATCCGTTGGATACAAATGTACAACTTAGATCCAATAGACTTGTTTCCTCGTCGAACTGAATTGTTTTCGCCTAACTTTTTTTTCAATTTTTAACTAGTAAGTTCAAAAGTATATAGACACGATATAGACATACTTTATATTCAGTGCATGTCAAGTAACAATCCCAGAACAATTAAGTATAGTGGTTAGCAAATAAACAAATTCATTTGCAGCTGTTATTCTAAAACCATGAGGTACATGTGGATGCATGTGGACGGCTAAAGGAAACCGTAAACCATTGTGTATTTATCACTTTGCGTACGCATGCGTAGTAGACTATAGCTGGCGGTCTCTGTGGGGAGGGGAAGGGGAGATGCATGGATAGCGCTATCCGTTGGATAAATCCTTATCCAGTGGATAACTTTATTAGATAATAGCATCAACTTATCCACTGGATAATGATTTATCCGGTGGATGACGCTATCTACCTTTCGTACAACCGGCTAGGGTAACTAACTCACATACTAATGGCAGCTGAAGATTTTGAGATCTCTATTGCACTCAGCAGCTACTGCATTAATATTATTTGTCCATGGCAACACGAACATACTGCAGAAGCACAATAGTATAATTTATGCTTGATGGGAACCAGAAGTACATAACTAATGGCACCTATTATCTTGAAACGCAAATTGAATCTGGTAAAGATGCGTGACAAATGACAAGCCCCGACAATACCGTCAACGGGTTGTGCCAGGGGTCCTTTCCACAAGTTTCCGTTCCTGCGTCTTGCGTCTATAAACGAAAATCGGATGACTGAAATGATCATCTGAAAAACGGAACGGCATTTCGAAAACGCTTCCTAAGGAACGATTTCTGAAAACGCCGTCTGATCGTGTCTGACCTACTGAATTGAATTAAAGTAGTTTGATTAAATGTCATCATTAAAGCTCTCATCAGTGAAGCTTGATCAGTTTTGGTCTTCGGAATTCAGGCTTGATGCACACATGTATTTCAGTAGAAAAAAAGTCAGACCATTTTAAGGCAATTTCAATGAATCCGAACTTCCTTCCAAGACGAAGATATTTTTATTCAGTCAGAGGAACATGAAGCACATGCGTTTGCGTGCGTGCGGGCGGGTGAAACGCTCAGAATTAATTGGAAAATCTTACGATGCGTTAGTCGAGTAAACACTGCGTTATGGACGTGGCCTTAGATCATCGATCGATATTAATTTCAAGACAAACCAAAAAAAGTGAACTTGCTGTGCAAATATGGGATAAAAAAAAGCAAAGCTGTCTCTTTCATTCATTCCGTTGCTAAGAGTTGAATGTCCGTTGTCAGGGATATCGCCACATGATTGACGTAAGAAAACCTTTTGAAGGCTTTGACGTTTTTCCAAGCTGTCTGATAAAACGCATTAGCTTAAAAAAGAACTAGTTTTTCCACTTGAAATGTAATGAATATAGTCCATATACTGTGATGTGTGCCAAGAATCAGTTCCTTGCACGTTGAATAATTTGTTATCGCATTTAAAACATCCATATTTTATGATAACACTCCATGTACGCACGTCCCAAAAATCGAAACAGAACTCATTGAATTTGATTGATGCTCGACACCCTAAAATCCTGGGTAGTCGTTTTCTAATGCACGTGGTGTGATAAATTGCAGTAGTAATTGTGCCTTGTGTTTGCATTAAAGAGAATTGCGTGTTTCCGTGAAAGGAATTATATTCAGGAAAAAATAGAATGTTCAAAACATATTCTGCTATGGCAACCAAACTCAGTACTGATACACACTTGTTTGTTGTGTCACGAAAAGCTACCGAGCTGTTTACGAAAGCCTATAAACGAGAAATTCATTGCGCATTCCGCTCCAAAGATTACCTCCCAGAGTCTTTGTCAAATTCTCTCTCTTCGCTTCGCGGCTCTAAAATTCACCATAGAGAGATCGCGTTTGAGAGACTGGAAATGTTCCAACATGTCATCGCCGAATTACTACGTTCACTCGTGCCCTGGTGCGATTGAGCACTGGGATGCATTGTAGCATGAAAGACACATGCTTATGGGCCTCCACCTTCCATTCGGTGAGGGCTGAGCTGTGAAGAACGAAGAGATCAGGAAAGAACTGAACTGACCGAGACACACGTTCTCATTCTCACCCCCAGACAATGGAAGCTTAGAAACCTTTAATCAGTTATACAAAATGGAAGTAAAACTGCTATAAGATTTTTTCAGATTTTTCAGATATGATTTTGAGTCCGCGGAACGACCTGGTCCGACTTTTAGAGTAGGTCTACCGCTAACGGCGTGTGCGTTTGTATGTGAGATAAGCGTATTAGACATACTTCGTTCAAATGTTTTTTTCTCACGATCACAAGACCACATAACCTTCCTCCAACAAGATTTGTGAAGAAAGAGTTCGACTGTCGATAAAACCTCATAGATCAGCTTTTAGTGGTCTCGTTCCCAGTACCCACTCGATTGCAGATTGTGCTTAGTTCACTACTTACATTACTTCCTGATTGGTTTGTCATTTGTAATCTCTCTCGTGGTCAGACTCTTTGTCTCCATCTCCACGTCTACCAACAACAACAACAACAACAAAATACCAATTGTATTCTTAGACTCGTGCCCGGCCTTAGGCCTGACGAGTAATCAGTCTTTCCGTGAAACAGAACAGGTGTCCAATAAATCTCTAAGCCATGTACCACTTGTCACGTGATTTTTGATTTTGTTTTTAGTGTCGTCACGCAACTCGAGATGGTGGGTTACCTGTGGTCAGGCTGTTTAATACCCGCCGAAACCCACTCTCCACTGAAAAATATTCCACGATTAAGTACTTATGGGTTCCTGTGAAGGTGTTAGAACGTACACGTTTGTAGATCTAAGTGGGACTGAGTTAGGTTCGCAAAGGATCATGGTATAAGATGGATGGACAGCCGCCATCTTTTCTCTATAGTGTATTGTAGCCAGTAGAATCAATAGAAGAACAGAATCGTGGACATTTTGTAATGTTCGATTATTTATTTTGACTTTATAATTAACCTTGAAACTTACTCTCAATCAAAACACCATCAGGCGTTAAACATGTACGTCTTTACGTTGATCGATTATTGTGTCGGTACAGAAGCGAAGGCTACCTGGGGGAGTAGGGGTGGGGAGCTACTTTGTAGGTTTTTATTTTACAGGTTTATTATGTTATTATGTGATCTGGTCGTTTATCCGTACCTGGGGGAGTAGGGGTGGGGAGCTACTTTGTAGGTTTTTATTTTACAGGTTTATTATGTTATTATGTGATCTGGTCGTTTATCCGTACCTGGGGGAGTAGGGGTGGGGAGCTACTTTGTAGGTTTTTACAGGTTTATTATGTTATTATGTGATCTGGTCGTTTATCCGTACCTGGGGGAGTAGGGGTGGGGAGCTACTTTGTAGGTTTTTACTGCTTTATTATGATTGTTATTATGTGATCTGGTCGTTTATCCGTTGTTCATCTTGGTTGGTTTCGGGTGTCCTCTGTCGCCGGGTTCTGCAAGTTAACATAGAAACTAATTTTAAAAGGGGATTACAATGATTTATTAATTATTTATTATGAAGGTACTTTTATAGTCGTCGGTTCTACTAAGATAGGATATTCAGAAATTCTCGGTAAAGAAATTACAGTCACGGTACGCGCAATTCTATATAAATCTATTCGAAGCAGCATGGCTGATTTTGCAACCTTCAAAGCTGCAGTGCAATGCAAATGTGAAGGAAAACTGCTTACCTAACATGCACCATCAGTGAACTTAACATCATCAATGGCTATATCACCTCTATAGTCGAGGCCACACACCATCTCAAGGACTATCTACTCAGAACAAAAAAATACAGGTCAAGCAGAGTCAAGCAAAGTCAAGCAGAGTCAAGCAGAGTCAAGCAGAGTCAAGCAGAGTCAAGCAGAGTCAAGCAGAGTCAAGCAGAGTCAAGCAGAGTCAAGCAGAGTCAAGCAGAGTCAAGCAGAGTCAAGCAGAGTCAAGCAGAGTCAAGCAGAGTCAAGCAGGGTATTGAACCTCCTCGCCGCACATACATTTAGCGATACTTCATGTTTACAAACATTAACATTGTGAATGACAAAAGTTGACGTCACATGAAGTATCGCTATACCCCCCCCCCCCCCCCCCCACGTCCTCCCCCCCCCCCCCCCCCCCCCCCCCCCCCCCCCACGGTCATCATGAGTACTCACTCTGTATGTTGCTGAATGAGAGACATGAAATTTAGCGTTTTTCCAAACTTGTCCTTGATCTCCTATGACACTGCCACTAAGTTTGGTTAACACAGCGTTCCCGCTGTCTTTGACGTAAACATTCAGCTCTCCCACCATTACTCCATAGGCTAGGTACCATAAACTCACACATCGACCGGCGGCCGCTGTGGCCGCAAATTCGACGCTTTGGAGTCGGGTATATTTCCCTTTGTTATTCAAACAATCCGATGCTTCGCCGTATATAAACTTTCCTAAAACACAAGCAATCATGATTATATGCCGTCCGTTTATAGAAAAGTAGAGCAAACACATCTATTTAAAAAAATGGTTGTCGAAGACACTCGGAAAAACCGGAAATTCCGGTTTGAAAAAAAAAGGTATGTGTGATGTGTCATTCCGATCGGAAAATTCCGGAAAACTCGGTCTAATGGTACACGCGTCTACGGAATAAAACGAAAAGAGCGGGAAAAGTGGAATACCTAAATCGCTAGACCGAGTTTTCCGAAACTCCAAATTTTGTGCAACTTCGCGGCGATAAAATCGCCGACAAAATCGCCGATAAAATCGCCCGTGTAAACGGCCCTTTAGGCGAGGTCCTAAGAACGCCTGCAAAGGAGGCTAGCTATGACTATAGGCCTGTAGTCACACGATCTGTTACCTACCATTTCCAGTTGTGTGATCACCACTTTGTGGCCCAGTGCTTGAGCTGGGTGTCGAGGATCCTCTCATCCAAGACTTGTACGATGGTTTGTCTGATACGTCCTGTGTCCAATCACAGAAACCCGCGGAGTCGTCGTCAAATCCGCAATCACCGGGTCCTTAGAAACAGTAGAAATTCACCATATTTATTCAACTCATTAATAGAGTTGAATATTGATTTTTTATTGATTTTTTATTGATTTATTTATCGACGATTGTTGTTGATACAAAATCGTCAAGTAAAATTTCATAGCAACATTACTCGTATCTTCAAAATGTTGTTAAAAATGAAATTCTACACTGTTCGTTGAATAAATAGTTTACACTGACATTCGCGTCGATCCAAAAAAAAAAAATTCGCGTCAAAAAAAAAAGAAAAAGAAAAAAAAACCATCCAAAATATTAAAAAAGAAAAAAAATTTCGCGTCCATGTTGTACTGATCAGATCTACAATGGACCACCTTCGCGTAACTCGTGACTGCTATGTAAATCTGATACTACATCCTCGTGTTACCTGCGCCACAATCCTTGAGTTTACAAACGCCAGCCATGCTGCTAGAACCTGGACAGGCTGCGCCACCATACTTCGGTGCTGGATCATCACACACCCTTGTTCTAGTGTAGGTGCCGTCGTCACACGTCTTGCTACAGCTTCCCCAGGCAGACCAGCGACCCCAGTGACCAGCAACGGGAGCTAGAGAGAAGAAATCATGCGACTTGTTGATGATCATTTTGTTTTTGTAAATTCACTTGTGCAGGGGCATTCTGGGAAAGTTGTTTATCTCTTTGATGTGACTACAGTCGAACCTTCCGTAAGCGACCACCCAAAATTTCAAACTTTGTGGTCGCTCAGGAGAGGTGGTCGCTTACGAGAGTGGTCGCAACCCGAGGTTCAACTGCGGTGATCACGAACAATAGCTTCTTCAGGTCGAGATATTGTTCTATCGGAGCCCATCGCCAGTATCATGCTACGGTCTACTTGTATCCCGAAGGGCGGGACTCTCATGTGACGGTAAACGAGACCATTCTGGGCGTAACTTTTGCTTTATTTGACCCATAAAAGATACCATTCTAAACCAAAAATATTACTGACAGATTTCCTGCCTGATTGGTCTAGACCACCAACACAATTATAGGTCGATGTTATTTCTCCGCGAGCAATCCTAAATGATACCTTGATGGCTAAAGATATTGGCGTTCTGTCGTGAACACCCTTTTTGAGACATTCATATAGATAAGTCAGTTCATACCGTAACATTCCGCGTCGGGACAGACAACAGTTTCGGTATCTTTGCCTTCAGGCTTGGTGGGATCACAAGCGGCTTTGTTAACATTGGTGCAGAACCTGTGTCTGCTCTTTTTACAATTGGCATCGCATGGCGAATACGATGACCACACACCCCATCCACCGTTAGTTACTGTAAAAACATTACTTCTATGAGTAAGCAATAGATGATAACATACAAACACATACACACACCCCATCCACCGTTAGTTACTGTAAAAACATTACTTCTATGAGTAAGCAATAGATGATAACATACAAACACATACACACACTTTTCGAAAACCTCCGTTTTCATAGATGGTACTCGGTAAATACGCATCAAAACTTGAAGTATGCGTTTTCAAACGAAAACGGAGTAATGTGGACGGGGCCTAAAATGACTCTATGAAGTCTATAACTGTCGGAGTGCTACGACATAGTGAGTTGTGTAGTAGATGCTACTGTACTTACCACTGCAACTGTAAAGTTTCTTGAGAGCAGCAATATCGCTCGCGCTGAAATCATTTTTATTACCAAACTGCTTAGCTGGATCAATAATACTGGCAATCGTCATTTTGCCATTCTTGCTGAAGGCATTATTATAATATTGCATGATGGAGTCCATGTCGTAGGATGTTTCCTGGCTATCCACTGCAATTTCTTTATTTTTGTTGAAATTGGCTTCCTTTCCTTTTAAAGTCGAGAAAGAAATTAAATCTATGATTATTTTAAATACTCATGTAGATTGGAAGCTTTGGATATTCCCTGGTACCCAGGGAACGCGGTTTTCGGACCTCAACTATAAACAGACAACGATCTTGGATTGAAAAGGAATGTACCTGGGGCGGATCTAGGATTTTGAGGTGGGGGTTCACTCCAGAAGGAAATGTTACGCGCACCGATTTTTTGTATTTTATTAGAAAAAAATCGTATTATTAAATTGTTCCTGGGCAGCAAGGGGGTGCGCGGGCACCCAATGAACCCCCCCCCCTAAATCCACCACAGTGTACACGTGTCTTACATACCTGCAATGATGTTCTCCCAAAAAATTTCAACAAAAGAGTTACGGTCAGGACGAGACTGTTCGTGCCACATTCCTACGCAATGTAGCATTTCATGTAGAATTATACCGATGGTCTCACAGCCAGCACCAATGGATATCTCTTGGAACTTTCGAGCATCGTTGGTGAAGCCGATGTAGGACCAACATCTGAAATTTTCATATATTTTTTCATATTGGGAATTCATCAGGGGTCGGGTATACTGGGTAACCTTCTTATTGGGTGGGACGTGGTGTAATTTATTATATAGACAAGAGTGTTGTACTGGAAAATATCTCACTCGTAGAATTCGTACGAAACTACATCCGGGACCCGAGTGGCGTATTTTCCATATCCTCACTAGTGAGGATATCGATGACGTCGGGCTCAGTACTTTTAGATTAAAAATATTTTTTTTCGACAATTTTTTTTGGTCTATATAATAAAAAGAACATTACACGGTGGCTTGAAGATATTAATTTTATTTTCTCGTGTTAAAAACAATATTTTACCACTCGAAAATAAAATTCATATCTTCGCGCCGCAATATCCTCTATGTATTTTAAAGGGGACTTTGTGTCCTATTGTACAACACCTGCCTTATGGGCGAATCTTGAAAAAAAAAAAAAAAAACTATCATGCTCTTTCCTATATTCTTTTGTTAATTTACATTTTCTCTTCTCGTAAATATCTTCTTTTTTATTCTCTTCTGATATCTCTTCTATTCGTTTTTCTCTTCTCGTATATCTTCCATTCGTTTATTCAGTCCTCTAGTTATCCTCTTACTATTTTACTCGCCTTTCTTGTACCAAAAACATATCTTGCAACATACCGTGCAACATATTGCGTTGCAAGGTGTACAACGCATATTTCTTGTGTGGTAACAATGGAAAATGTTGTATTACAAGTTGTGCTCTTGTGTGGTAACAATGGAAAATGTTGTATTACAAGTTGTGCTCTTGTGTGGTAACAATGGAAAATGTTGTATTACAAGTTGTGCTCTTGTGTGGTAACAATGGAAAATGTTGTATTACAAGTTGTGCTCTTGTGTGGTAACAATGGAAAATGTTGTATTACAAGTTGTGCTCTTGTGTGGTAACAATGGAAAATGTTGTATTACAAGTTGTGCTCTTGTGTGGCAACAATGGAAAATGTTGCATTAATTTCAAGTTGTGCGACTGATTTTGTTGCCCGATTGACTGGCCTTTACGTACCCTTGTAGCTTTACAAAGCTAACGTAGTAAGGTTCGGTGGTTCTCTTAATCCATTGTATGCAGCTGTTTTGATGGAATTTCTCGATGGCCTGATTGATGACTGGCTCGACGCTAACTAGATATTATTAATCAAATACAAGAGAACATAAATAAGAGAGCATCGGAATCTCTATAGGTATTAGGCTTGTGTAAGCTAGAGAGCATAAAAAAGTATTAATTGTAAAAAAATGTAAAATTCCTTGCCATCCTATGTCCTAACCCTAACCCTAACAACCCTAAATAGAGACATACTATAGGTCCAATTTACGATCTCTACTCTATGTCCTTACCCTAATCAGTAACAATCCTAAATAGAGACATACTATAGGCCCAATTTACGATCTCTACTCTATGTCCTAACCCTAACCCTAACAACCCTAAATAGAGACTTACCTATAGGTCCATTTTACGATCTCTACTCTATGCCCTAACCCTAACAACCCCTAATAGAGACTTACCTAGGTCAGGGTGGATTGTGTAATAGATTTTACGTGAGGTCCAAATGCTATTTATGCCTCTCTGTGTTGTACTTCGTTTTGCTGCCCCTGAGTCCCCGTCTACGTCACCATCTGTACTCGTGTCTATGATCTTCTTATCCTTTGCTGTTAACTTGATATCCATTTCGTGCAGATTGGGCTCGATATCCACCTCTGAAAGATTTACATAATCCTAGCTGTGAGCTGATTTTATTGTTTGCATGTTGTTATTGCTTGTACTTAGAGTATTTATTCACCCATCTCATCTCATCCCATCCACCCATCTCATCTACCCATCTCATCTCATCTACCCATTTCATCTCATCCCATCCCATCCACCCATCTCATCTACCCATCTCATCCCATCCCATCCACCCATCTCATCTACCCATCTCATCTCATCTCATCTACCCATCTCATCTCATCTCATCTACCCATCTCATTTCATCTCATCTACCCATCTCATCTACCCATCTCATCTACCCATCTCATTTCATCTCATCTACTACCCATCTCATCTCATCTCATCTACCCATCTCATCTCATCTCATATCTACGTCTCATCCATCCATCCGTCTCTTCATCCACCTACCCAACCATCTATTTATTCCATCCATCCATCCATCCACACACCCACCTATCCGCCATCCATCTATTAATTCCATACATCCATGCATCTACCTACCCACCTACACATCCATTTATTCATTCCATAAACCCACTCACTCACCTACCCACCCACCTATACCCACCCACCCACCTACCCATCCATCTATTCATTCCATACATCCATGCATCCGCCCACCTACCTACCTACCCATCCATCTATTCATTCCATCCATCCACCCACCCACCCATCCATCTACCCATCCATCTATTCATTCCATCCATCCACACACCCACCCATATACCCATCCATCTATTCATTCCACCCATCCATACATTAACCCAACCATCCATCCATCCATCTACTTTTAATTAAAATAAATCAGTTGATTGCCGGGGTACCTTCATTGATTGCATCGATGCGAGCGAAAGCGTTGGCGTTAGGATCATCGAGTAACTCACGCCGTCTCAGTTGACGAGCTTCTGTTTGACAGAGTAAAATAGATTTTATTAATTCACTGTGAAACCCCTGGTTGGCTAGCCTGCGAGTAGCGGCCCAAAGGGACGGGAAGGGGAAGTGGAGGGGAATTAAGGGAAAGGGGTTTTTGGGCCAAACCCAGAGCTTTGTATTTGTTCTAAATCTTCGTTTTCTTCCAAAATTTCCATGACTGAGCGCTAATTATTATCACGGAATCACGAAATGTTATATTATAAATTTCCCCGCCAAATATTAATAATGCGATCTTTAGTGGCAGCGGTATTAGTATCTTCACTGGTATAGAAAGGTAGAACGGTCAAAAGGTAAAAGACGAAAACGGTCAAAAGGTGAAAAAATGAAAAGGTAAATGGATAAAACGGTAAAAGGAAAATGGGAAAATGGTGACAAGCTTAAATTTCCAAAAAAAAGGAGAGAAAAGGAAACACTAGATAAAAGAGGAAAAAGGAAAAACGGTCAAAAGGTGAAAAATGAAAAGGGAAATGGATAAAAGGGAAAAAAGGAAAATGGGAAAATGGTGACAAGCTTAAATTTCCAAAAAAAAGGAGAGAAAAGGAAACACTAGATAAAAGAGGAAAAAGGAAAAACGGTCAAAAGGTGAAAAATGAAAAGGTAAATGGTTAAAACGGTAAAAGGGAAAAAAGGAAAAATGGCGACAAACTTAAACGTCCAAAAAGAGAAGAGAGAAAAGGAAACAGTAAAAAGGTCAAAAGTCCCTTTTCGGTCAAAATGTCAATTGCCAACAACAACGGATATTAGAAATGACACATTCTGCCACGGATTATTTTGCTTGAATTGCCAGCTTATTCATTCCTTATATATTCGTCTTTTATATAAGCTTGATATGATTGATGCACACCCTCTTTTAATGAGAGAAGAACTAGTCGGTAAAACAGTAATCATTATAATAATAATAATAACAGATATCAGTATAGCGCCTATAACAAATCAAGCTAATCAGTCTAGAAATCATGAAACTCCGTTTGTGTGGCAGTTTTTAAAAACAAAAGAGTTGGAACAAAAAAACACATTTCTTTTCTCTAAGGGCAGGAAGACATTCCTTTCTTAACTCAGAGACAACCTTATATCACAAACTAACGTTCAGAAACAACATAAACAAGTGAACATACCTTCATCATTCAGAGGTTGGCGAAATGGTGTGGCGATGGCACACCCAATGAGTAGCAGCACGATCCACTGGCTCGCCATTTCAACTGTAAGTCGTTGCTGAACCACAGAAGAAATGGTCTTTTATAGTCTCACGGTACATTAGCGCCAACCGCTGATCGGACCATTTTCTCACGGGGTCAATTTTAGTGTTTCCAAACAATCCAATACATTTAATAGCAATTAAAAACAACTCAGCCCCCTCGTTGTGATCTATCGAGTCGGCAGTGATCAGCTTTCAGTGATGGATTGCTGTGGGTACGTGTTGGATACCTTGTGTAAAAACAACCCCTTCATTCGTCAGTATCACCTATATACATTATTAATATACGTTATTAATATACGTTATTATTATTATTATTATTATTATTATTATTATTATTATTATTATTATTATTATTATTATTATTATTATTATTATTATTAGATAGATAATAATAATATATAATATAATAATAATACCTTTATTTCAATACGGTGACTCTATCAACATACATAAGTTTTTACTCTTAGCGTTGGTCTCCCTAGAGGCCGTAAAAGTATAGACAGACAGACAGACAGATAGATAGATAGACAGACAGACAGACAGACAGACAGACAGACAGACAGACAGACAGACAGACAGACAGACAGACAGACAGACAGACAGACAGACAGACAGACAGACAGACAGACAGACAGACAGATAGATAGATAGATAGATAGATAGATAGATAGATAGATAGATAGATAGATAGATAGATAGATAGATAGATAGATAGATAGATAGATAGATAGATAGATAGATAGATAGATAGATAGATAGATAGATAGATAGATAGATAGATAGATAGATAGATAGATAGATAGATAACGGATAGATAGATAGATAGATAGATAGATAGATAGATAGATAGATAGATAGATAGATAGATAGATAGATAGATAGATAGATAGATAGATAGATAGATAGATAGATAGATAGATAGATAGATAGATAGATAGATAGATAGATAGATAGATAGATAGATAGATAGATAGATAGATAGATTGAGATAGATAGATAGATAGATAGATAGATAGATAGATAGATAGATAGATAGATAGATAGATAGATAGATAACGGATAGATAGATTTTTCTATAAACGAGGTCTATAACTTTATTTTGTAGTTTTCGGGTGCATATGTACTTTCTCTGAAATGATAATAAATTCGATGGGAATTTTTTATTTATTTCATTTCTTCATATTTTATTTTTAAATAAACCAACTTCAGTACGGCATAAAAATGTGTTTATTCTAAGCTGCAGGCTGCCTGATGATGTTAGGTGGTAATAAAGTAGTAAGGTCACGAACTAAACTTACAGAGTTTATTTGTGTAAATGTCACTCTCGGAACATTTTTCAAGCAATAGCTTTAGCCGATTCATGCAAAAAAAACAACGGTTAAGCCGTTATGTTTTATTGATTCATTTTAGAAGTAATTAAATGATGTAAACTTTGCCGAGTTCTGACGACAATTGAACATTACAACTCTTCAAACTGAAAGCAATTAAAGCAAGTTTAAAATTATTATTTTTCAGTTTTTCTGATCAGCGAAGTTCAATCACCAACAACTAAAATAATTTATCATTAATAATGAGAGTTACCTTGACATAAAAAATTGACATAAAACGTGTACAACAGACACTAATGTTTAGCGTTAATAGTAATTTTAGCATCAGAGATGTTCGCCTCTGAGTGCCAACACCCTCAAATCCAGGTGTCCCTGACAAATGACGAATGTTCGCTTATACCCGGCGGTTACATGCCGTCAGTTTCAGCTCGCAAGGTGGAAATGCTCTAAAGCTGCGGGTTTCTTTCCCTGGTTTTACTGATAAAACCCGGAAAAAACGACACAGAAACAAAACGAAAAAAATAAAATAAGCGAAAAATAACTTGAGACTTTCTTTGTCCGTGAGATACCCGCACAATTAACAACCAACCGACTCTGGAAAACAAACCGGCAGCCGGCCTAAGGCCAATGGGACGAGTTGTTGACCATTTTGTTCGGTTTTGGAATATAGGGAAGAGGCAATGACATGCCAGAGACACGCAAAGCAATCGGCTGATGAGGGTGATTAATGTGTGAGAGTTGAGTTTCCTGTCTTTATCGGCAACATTTGTCATATACATTCGTCGGGCAGAAGAAAGACTTTTGCGTGTCTTTGAAGGGAATCACTTTCATAAAACGTTTCTCAGCCGGAAGTAATTACAAGAACAAAGACCAGAAAAAGAAGAGGAAAAAACTGAGGAAAAATACAAGATAATTTATGCAAATATAAAAAATATATAGATTCAAATGAAGCTTGTTATCCGTGTCGCTAGAGTGCTCTATACTGTACAGTAGAGCGGTTATACATATAGTAATGATTTGGATACGTTTACTCTTTCATGGTTTATTACATACAATACTGTTTCGTACAGGTCGCGGTGTTATTGCTAACCTGCACTCTTCAGTGTATAAACCAGAGTGATTTGGATAGAACATTACAACAACATGTCTTTTCTAATCATCTTAAATTCCTCAAAAGGTATTTGTCCTTGTGTCTGCATTTGCTAACTAGTTCGTTCCGCTTGTTTAAGGACGCCGCCTTTTGGAAAATATATATATAATATTTTCTTAACGTATTTTCCCAGAGTCGGTTTTGCAATTCTCTTTTCTTGTCTTTTCTGTTCTTCGAATGTGGGATGTGTTGAGGTTGGATCCTGCGCATTACAGTTTTGTCAAAAGTACCTCTAAACATTTTTTTCACTTTTGCGGCTAGAGATATCTATATAATACTGAAAATGCAGTCGTTTCTCAAAAGGTTGTCCAAATGAAAAGACTACAATACTACAATAAATCCACGTGATTCATTATATATTCAATTTCTGCGCGCGGAACTGCGAGTTGCCAGCTCCATTACATTCATTTCTTACATGCATGTACTTTTGCATCTCAAATTGAAATTCCACGAGGACTGATTTTTATTAATGAATCACGTGACTTTATTGTAGTATTGTAGTCTCTTCGTCTGGACAACCTTTTTGAGATCCGAGCCAGCGCTACCCTGGTTCCAGAGTCTCGAAGTCGCACCGCTGGATTCTCGAGCATGCCAGTCATGTGGCGTTGTGTGTGTGACCACCATTATATATTGTTGTTCAAGTCGCTTGGCTCAAATAAAGTACCCTATTAATAATACATGAAACTTTCGCGACAACTTAAGAGCGAGTCTCCGTAAATTTCGCCTATAGCATGTAGCCTGATTTTCAGACGGTCGAGAGACCAGTCTGAAATACTATAGCATGCAGAACGCGAAAATTCGAAATCCTTCAAATTTAGTCAGAATGTAGGCCTAGGTGAACTCGTTATGTTGTGTAAGTTTTATTTGAATCAGGTAATTATTTTAGGATTCAGAATACCAACAACAAGAACAAAACAGTAACCGACAAAAACGATAATACCAAGAGAAAGCTTCAGAATAAACTTTCTCAAACTCATTAATTATTCATGAGGTAACCAGCCAATCCGGTACATCAAATCCGGTCACATGATGGACCTTGAAACCCCGGAAAGTCCGCTCAAGAGTACTTTGAAATGCATTTCAAAGTCTGCATTTCAAAGTCCAAGGACTTTGAAATGATGGATTATCCCTCATATAACAATCATCGGATTGATATTAAATCTGAAAGCAAGCTCTACTTCATGCTACTCAAGAGTCCAACACATGTGGGATATTATTTATATACGATGTACTCGACTCTGCGCATGAGCAGAGAATATGCAGACTGGAATTCTTGCTTTTCCGGTCTAAAATCTTGCAACTCTTTATTTATTGCCTTTAGGCCATTGCATGTAATAATTAATGAGTATGAGAAGTCGTTCCAATACCTCGAATTCGGCTAGTCCTCATTCTCGGCTTTGAAACATTACTTAACAGCCTGATTTCCAGACGGTACAGAGTCGACCGCTGACCGCTGAAAATCAAAATTTTAACAGTGATTGTGACTTCCTATTTATTTGCTCAAGAAGTTTTTGCGTCATCAAAGTTTCGCCACCTGTTTTCAGAAACGTTGTCCTTTAACAAAATACAAAATAGTAAATTACAGTAACTAGACGCTCTACTAGCGTGAAGTCGAGCTTAAATATAGATATTTTAGTGCGATTAAAACAGTGTTCGGTCGCCCCTTCGCGTGACTCGGTAGAACATGCTTTCCTTGTAATTTACTGCGATTTCACAAACTCAGCGAATCATGAATGACAATCACGGACATAGTTTATTTGGTACCATAAATATATCCATATCTCTATCAATTATTGTGGTTATTTTGAAAACAAGACGACATAAGGTTTGTGAAGAAGTGAGGTCTCGTGTTGATAAACCATGTTGTTAGAGCCTTCGGTGATTATCTTAGCGGCCGGCACACGGCGGACCCAGTTAGTGATTTGAGGTCAAAGAAGAATACGACCGGACTGCATTTTTAGAGTCGGGCCTTCCACAGGAAGCCCGACTAAAAGGTCCTAAAAGCCGACTGAGTTCAGCTTGAGTGCATTTCTTTTGTTTATCTAATTAATTCCTTTTTACTCTTTACTATTTTGTAAACGGACAACGTTTCTGAAAACTACTCTCATTTTAGCCCCTGGCCAGCGGCGAGAAACATTAAAAACTCCGCCATAATCGCAAAGGTTTCTGGGTATGTCAGGTGACTACCAAAGTCATAAAGTATAGTCATTCAATCACGTGTAACACTTTATTATATAGAGTGTTTTACTGGAAAATATCTCACTCATAAAATTCATACGAAACTACATCCGGGACCTGAGTGGAGTATTTTCCAAGCATCAAGAGTTCCAGACTTCCGGTACGCGCGCAATGCATTGTGAGATTATTACAAATGAAAAGTGAGCACCAAGTGAGCAAACACACAACTTGGGCTCCCTGTGTCTAGAATTGGTGCTCACTTTTCCTTTGTAATAATCTCATAATGCATTGCGTGCGTACCGGAAGTCTGGAACTCTTGATGCTTGTATCCTCATTAGTGAGGATATCGATGACGTCACTTCCGATGTTTTCCCGCTCACTTGACGCGCGTTGCAACCGAAGTCAAAATGGCGAGCGACAGGTTTGTCAAAGTCTTTAGCGAGGAACAAGAATGAAAATACACAAAAGAAGACGTTATACAACGTGAAAATATGAAAGAATTTCTTGAAAGTGAAGATGAGAACAGGAATATATTGAAAATATTCCTCCAAACGAGCTCACAAGAATTGTCCATGAAGTTTGTCCTTGGCGTTAGAAAGAAAGGTGGTGAGGAGTACGAATGTCTATATAATAAAAATAAAATTACACGTTGGCTTGAAGATATGAAGTTTATCTTCTCGTGGTGAAAAATATTTCACTCGTTCGCTGCGCTCACTCGTGAAAGATTTTCACCACTCGAAGATAAACTTCATATCTTCACGGCACCGTGCATGTAATATCCTCTATGTATGTTATCACAAATGACTAGAAGGTCTACATATTTGCTGACGAACAAGAGGGAAATTGTAGGCATCGAGAGTTGGGATAATACATTCACAGGACCACAGATTATAGCCTGATCAGGCTACACAGATTAGCGTCAATAGTTTTCTTAAGATTTCATCCTGGCCCAGGTGTACCCAGAAACCTTTGCGATTGACGGGATAGAATGAGAGGGACTGGTGACTGGCGACTCATTCAACAACAACAAACACCATAGCAACAACAACTGCAACAACATGACCCACAACATAGCTTGCTTGGAATTATAATTTGCATATTTTTACCAAACAGGCGAAATCATCCAGGCAACGACAGTAGCACCCAGCAATGCCCTGAAAGAAAAAAAGGCTTTGTGTGAATTGGTTGCTCCTCGCCTGAACTTTGAAAAAAAAAAAAAATTTTTCCAGGCGGTAGGAAAACTTATTCCCTGGAAAAACAATTTAACACTGACAACAAAAACGGCGAAAACAACAACAAAACAAATGATCAGTAACAACAAACCCCTTGAGGTTTGATTTTGAGTAAAATAACAAAACATGTAGTTTTGAAAATTGACTTGTCGAAAATGATGGGTGAAAATCAGTCAAAGCCTTACGCTTAATAATAAAACATTTTGCACTATTGTTAGTACTAAATACCAGTATAACTGAACAGTACTAACGAAAAAATACAAAACAGTACTGAGAATTAGAGTGGAAAATGCGCGCCTTTGAAAGTGAAGTTCCAACTAATTTCCAAAACTTGGAATTTATGATTTGGAAATGCTCAAAACTTTGAACCGTTTGAAGAACGAACGTTTTTGCCAGTGTTAGGAAACTGAAATCGTACTATAAATTTATATTGTTTTCTATTGTTTTACCAGTGCTAACTAGCACTAATTAGTGACTAATCTTTACCGGATATATTATCTTCACTCTATCAGTATTATTTAGTATTAAATAGTGCTATTTATCACTGAATAGTACTAATATAGTAGTAGCACTTTTGGGTACAAAGGTCGATTTGATATTTGCACTCCACGGCTTGACGAATAGTTTTTCTAGTTTTTGAGTGACTGAAGCCGGTAAAACATGGTTGACTGACTACTATTGTAGTAACTATTGTAGTATACTAGTATGTTAGCAGTAACTGGATTTCAAAAGATAACCGTAAAACACTGCATTGATGTGAAATGATGGAAAAGTCGACCAGATCAAGTGTGAACTTCAAGAGTCGAAAAACACCGGCTGCAGTTAGGCTTTTATCTTTCAGCATCTGCAGATCTACAGATCTCCTTGAAAAAAGCGTAATTTCAGCACATCATGACAGCCTACTGATAATGTAATTAGTCCACTAGATGACTCGTTGGCCTTAGAAATTCTCCTCAGTAACTGTAGACACTGCACCCCAGTAGGGAGGACTGAAATATACTGAGAAGAGACGACCAACGATTCCGATTTCCAGTTTGTAATTATGCCTCAAAATCCTGTTTATTGTATGTTCTGATTGAATAGTGTTGATTGTTAGCTATTGTTGTTAAGTTGTCTTTACAAGCATTGTAATTAGTTAGCTAAGTTACAGCATTTCCCTGAGTCAGCTGGAGCACATTTTCTTCTTTACTGCAAATTATAGAATGTTTGATTCTAAAATGCCTTTTTTTGCCCTTCATTTGACTGAATTCCATACGTTGTTTTTATAGATTGCGATACAAGAGTGCTGTGGGCGTTCTAGTTGGCATTGTTTACGATATATAAACTATTCAGGAATGAACGCAATATACTACCAGTTCGTCTGATAACATGATAAGATACACCATGCGAGACTGAAAAGGGTTGTACTATATTGTACAGGACTTTATGACCGTGCAGTGTACATAGTGCAAGACAAAAACAGCGCTGTAAAGATAGAGTGGCTTTAATAAATCCGTGAAACAGAAACAACCCGGCTACTAGTTAATGTATAATAGTCAAACGAAACAACACAATGGAATTAGGATGCACTAATAATGTGTGTTATATCAAATACATCATGAATCATGAGGAGAAATGGAGATTCTGTCAGCAAGGAGTGAAGGAAAATAGGCAAAAGAAATCAAAACCGTACAACAGAGATCCGAATCGTACTTAAGCTAAATGTCCATTTCAGGGGTCCATGAAAACCACTCTAGGGGCGTTGTAGAAGGATCCAATGAATTTTAATTTCAAAAGAGTTGTATTCTCAATGTCTTGCTCACACAAAGGGTTGTATAACATGGGCGTGACTATCACCATGGCAACACTATGCCCTATAAAGAAGCTAGTGCTGAAGGATGCAAGTGCATTCAGTTTCACACTGAACACTTGACGAGATGAGAGATTCTAAGGTTGTTGTTGTTGTTGTTTTTCTGTGTGGTCTTTTAGTACCCCCTTGCAAACTGCAATCCTCTTCGTTTTGATGAAGGTAAGACATTTTTCGTCGTGATTTATTACAACCGAAGTTTTTTGGTAGTTAGTGACTTTCAGATTTGGCATAGCTATGGGTCAAAGACGAAGCGTTAGCGAAGGGAAGACATTTAGAATTACGTTACGCTCTCTCACTCTCACACACTCTCTCTCTCTCTCATATATATATTTATTTATATCTTCTTTTTTCTTGATTAATTTTTCACTAGCTACTTTTCCAATCGCTTGATAACTATTTTAGACTCACTCGCTATTAATACATGCATGACTGACTTTCGTTTTTTTACATTTAAATTCTCGCCGTGTTTTACGTACAATACCGCACCATTTCTACTGAAGTAATCCCATCCATTGACCAACAACAGTTCATTACATTGTACAATTAGATATGAGTTATAGCACTAGCTTCCCATGATATAATATTGCACGAGCCGGGCTTAAGCCTGACCAGTACTTCCACGGATGAATTATCAATAATTGGGCGGATAAAGATATCTGACCACGTCCGGCGACATCTAAAGTTTAGAACAAAATCTGAACTGGTCGTACCCCTCCCCTCCCCCTCCCCCGAAAATTACTCTCTCTAAATCGTGAAACTTCTCAAAACCTCTGGCACCCAGGGTATCGGTACTACTGTTTATATTTATACCAGTAGACTTGCCAGTTTAATATAGCTAAACGGTTGGTATCACTTCGTTTCTCTTCACAGACGAAAAGAGGGGAGAAGATGACATCATGGGCACGATCATTAAAGCCAACGAAAGTAAGTAGGATTTGTTGTGTGATTTTCACTAAAACGGACACATTATTTTTTATTTGTCTGTTGAATTTACCGCGACGGCTGAGGCCCCACGTATAGCTTTCACTACTACAGCAGTCTGAAAGCCATTTTCGATTGTACATGCAGCAGGGAAGTTGTTTGAACTCAAGGTTGTTCTTTTGCATACTCCACATGTTGTTTACATAGCGTGTAAATTATTATTTTCATGAATCTAAATAAATGAACCTTTGAATATTACTGTGATACAAACTTTATTTCTCCAAAAAAATACATATAAAAAGAACCTTTGAACTCAGCTTTTACTGATGGCCTTTGTAAGTTGTACTGATACTTGGTGAAGTGGCTTCATTAGTGGCGGAAAGATAACAATTAATATTACTTATTTCAGTATTTCTAACATTGTAAAAGTCACGCGACTGCAACGTATTCCTAATAAACCAGTCTATCTATCTATATCTATCTATCTATGCGCTTTTGTTTGCCTGGAAACCAGATTTGTAACCTTAATTTCCAATTGAAAGACCAACAATGATAAAACCTGAGTACTGAAAAGAAGTTCCGAAAACAATAGAAATTTGCATCTACATGAGAGTGTATTAGTTAATGTATAATAGTCAAACGAAACAACACAATGGAATTAGGATTTTCGTCTGTGAATAAGTTCATTCATTCATTCTCTCTCTCTCTCATATATATTTATTTCTTGTTTTTATTATTATTAATTTTTCACCACTTTTCCAATCACTACTTTAGGCTCACTCGCTATTAATACATGCATGACTGACTTTCGTTTTTTTATTCTCACCGTGTTTTACGTACAATACACCATTTCTACTGAAATAATCCCATCCAATATACCAACAACAGTTCATTACGATATCATTGACCACGTCCGGCGATATCTAGAACAAAATCTCAACCGTGTCGTCCGCTACTACTGTATATACAGTAGACTTGCCAGTTTTACTTTAATATAGTTAAACGGTTGGTATCACTTCGTTTCTCTTCACAGACGAAAAGAGGGGAAAAGATGACATCATGGGCACGATCATTAAAACCAACGAAAGTAAGTAGGATTTGTTGTGTGATTTTCACTAAAACGGATACATCCCATGTTATGTCGTGAAATGTAATAATCGTCGTGTTTTGTAATACCTGTCGTAAAATGTAATAAAGCCCGTCGTGTTTCGTTATAACCGACCCATTGTAAATTGTAATAACAGTTCATATTATATAGCCTATTATAATAGTCCATGATGAATGTAAAGCTACCCTGTAGAAAAGTCATCATTAAACCGTTATTATTATTATTATTATTAATAATATTATTATTATTATTATTATTAGTATTATTATTGTTAGTATTATTATTATAACACCTCGTCGCGTTTTGTAATAACTTTTCCAAAACATAGCCGACCGAATGCAATAATGACGGAATCAGTAAATCTCATTTATTGTGTAGTTAGTGATATGATACAGCCATCGTTTCGAAGAGCATAATAGCAAAAAGAAACCTTCAAAATTTTAGAGCGATTCTACAAAAATGTAAAAAGTTATAGCGAATTGAAATCACAAAGATTTGTATGGGAAATTGAGTTTTGGACTGACCAGCCTCGTTTCCATGCAATTGCTAGAATTCAAATGGTTATAACTTTACGGTGGTTTCATTTAAATTGATGGGCTTTTGATGTATTACTAGACTATGTATGGTCTTGCAAAAAATGATATTATATTTATTAAATTCGTATTTTTCAGTCTCAGTTTAAATGGGCTCCTGATTCGGTCTATTAGGATCAATTATTTAAACTAGGCTAACCATAGGTCAAAAATTGCGACCTCCGAATTCAAAAACCAAGACAAATTGACAACCTCCATGCACGTAAAAATGTTTTGATTTCGCGATCGTTTCTTGTCCATTTCAGCCGTGGGAACGGTCCATTCTGATTGGTTGATTTTTACAGAGATGTGATTTCCGCTGTCATGTTACATAGCGTGTATTAGTACATAGCCACGCTTCGCTCCGACGGCAATTATTATCACATACATACATACTTTATTAGGTTTTCCAACAAGGCTTTTCAAAACCCATATCACTGAAGAAAGACATTAGTATCAATCAATAAAAATCAACATACACTTTTTTTCGTTATCAATGTATACGTACTTTATCGATTTTGCTACACTTATGAACGGTCTCTTATGAACACCTATATCTTGAATTTAGAAAGTTTGGTACGGTTGGCGGCACGATAAACGAACGAGCTGTTAGGCAGATAATTCAGTGACAATGTCTCTGCATCTGGGATGACTTGGTTTCCAAGAGCTAGCATTTATACGGTACTAGGAGTAGGATTCGATCGACTACTTATGTTATCCACAGTGGCAATCAGTGCAGCGACTTAGCACACAACAGAGCTGAAAGACTAATAAAATAACATTGCCTTCCCCTCGATATGTTGCTAACTGAAGCGATCGTCAACAATAAATGAAGATCTTTACATAATTCCATCGAAGAAGAAGAATCGATAAAGTACGAGCAAAAAGGCTTCGAATCCAAAACACGAGATCACGAGTCACAAATGCCGAAATGAACGACGGGAACGTACGATATATGACGTCAGGGCAAAAGTCACGTGAAAAAAATCTTTCTCCACCCACTGAAAAACACAAATCGAGAATCGAGCTGGCATCTGAAACACAGGAAGCCCAACCAAAGATTAGCGTTGCTCCCAGTTCGCTCGCTGGGGCTCGCTCACTGGTCGCAATAATGTTTAAACCTTAGCTGAGGTCTATCTATTAAGAAACATTTGTTTTGTGTTACAGCTAAATTACGTCACGCGTGACCAGTAAATCGGAACTTTCAAATGAAGTTTTGAAGTCTAGACTCGAGTCTCGAACATTCAGACAGAAAAATTAAATCTCCACTAAATATTTTCTCAAAAACCAGGGCTGTACACAGCACAGGCGAAAAAGATACCAAAAAGTACTGAGAACTGTACTATTTTTTTTTTTTAATATTTTTTTTGCTGTTAAATACGTACTGCCCCCCCCCCCCCCCCTTGAATTTTGGGTTATGTACGGCCCTGAAAACGTTCATAAAATTAAAACTGAATTGGATGAAAATGTGTGCCAGCTAAGCCTACATACTCTGCAATCACAACAGCCTGCATGAGTAAACAGATATCTGAGCCAGCGTATGCACTTCTGATATTAGCGATTTCCAAAGGAATAGTATTAACTTTTTCCTTAAATTGGGTCTATATTTCAGTTACAATTCCTTGGAAAGGGTATGCATTTTCCAATTTGTCATCCTTAAATAGGGTCAGGGTTTCGACATCCCGGGGGCACACCCCTATCCTAATTTTCCGGGAGTACCCTCGACCCCTCCCCCCCCCCCCCCCCCCCCCCCCCCCCCCGGGAGAAATTTTCATTTACATGAGAGTGTAAAGTGGAAAAACTTTGGTAGCTTTGATTGTTCCTGAGATACGGCAGATAAACTTTCTCGCGCCTCCACCACTATTTTATCATTATTATTATTATTATTTTTTAAAGACGTTGCGTTGAGATCAGATAGAAATGCTTTGAACAAAGGAAAACATTAAGGCGAGCTAACGAGGTCTAGTTCAAGTTTAATTAAGATAATTAATGTGAACTTGTTATGCATGATCTTGATGCGTGGGCTGATACGCCAGGAGTCCAGTCCCATCACAGTATGTACAGGTTTAGAAAATTATCCACAAACGCCACGCAACCTTTAGCACCAAACTGCTGGTAAACTGTCCTTTATCGGTTGCACAGTAGAAATTCCAGGTAGTTTTGATGCTAGTGAAATTAGATGCCCCCAAATAATAGAAGCGAGAACATGTAAAAAGGTACTAAGTTTACTGACGTATCGGATGTTATAAAAGATGGACTAACCGTCCGAAACGAAAGTAAATTTAGTGTTGTTTTTACTAACCGTCCGAAACGAAAGTAAATTTAGTGTTGTTTTTACACGGTATTAAAGTTTCATTCTACACACTTGTTGATTCAGTCAGTTACACCGGAGCAGTCTCTACTACCGCTAGTCCCTATCAGTCTCTACTAGTTTAACCGCTAGTCCCTGTCAGTCTCTACTAGTTTAACCGCTAGTCCCTGTCAGTCTCTACTAGTTTAACCGCTAGTCCCTGTCAGTCTCTACTACTAGTTTAACCACTAGTCCCTGTCAGTCTCTAGTCCCTAGCCCTATCAGTCTCTACTAGTTTAACCCACTAGTCCCTATCAGTCTCTACTAGTTTAACCACTAGTCCACTAGTCCCTAGTCAGTCCCTCTACTAGTTTAACCACTAGTCCCTATCAGTCTCTACTAGTTTAACCCCTAGCTATCGCTAGTCCCTAGTCCCTGTCAGTCTCTACTAGTTTAACCACTAGTCCCTAACTCTACTAGTTTAACCCACTAGTCCCTGTCAGTCTCTACTAGTTTAACCACTAGTCCCTAGCTATCGGTCTCTACTAGTTTAACCACTAGTCCCTATCAGTCTCTACTAGTTTAACCACTAGTCCCTGTTTATCGGTCTCTACTAGTTTAACCACTAGTCCCTAGCAGTCTCTACTAGTTTAAAACCACTAGTCCCTGTCAGTCTCTACTAGTTTAACCACTAGTCCCTATCAGTCTCTACTAGTTTAACCAGTCCCTAGTCCTACTAGTCAGTCTACTACTAGTTTAACCACTAGTCCCTAGTCCTCTACTAGTTTAACCCCTGTCAGTCTCTCACTAGTCCCTAGTTTAACCACTAGTCCCTATCAGTCTCTCTCTACTAGTTTAACCACTAGTCCCTAGTTTAACTAGTCGCTATCGTCTCTACTAGTAGTCCCTAACCTCTACTAGTTTAACCGCTAGTCCCTGTCAGTCTCTACTAGTTTAACCACTAGTCCCTAGCTATCGGTCTCTACCAGTTTAACCGCTAGTCCCTGTCAGTCTCTACTAGTTTAACCACTAGTCCCTATCAGTCTCAGTATCACATGCAGTGATATTTTTTTACGAATTTTAAAGTTCTTCAGCTATAATTGCAGCTAAAGATAGCTATCAGAGTCATTAAGATAGCATTGTGATGTTAGTTAGTGGCAAGTTAATTAGTATATTCAGTACTGAAGGGAAAACGGGTGGTTTTAAAAACAAAAATATCCAACTTTTATTGGAAAACTTCGTACTAGGTCTTACACAGAAGACAAAAACAAATAAATTTACAAAGTTTTGATTCAAAGACCGGAAATGAGTATTTTGAAATTTTGGTTAATTTGTTTCGGCGGCCAACGTAACCAGCGACCAACCTCTTTCCCAGGGCCCTCTCTTCTCACTATTTTCAAAATGGCGGGATATCAAACTATTGCACGACAGAGAAATACATTCTATCCCATTATTATTTATTTTCAGAGAAGGTAATCCCAGGTGTTTATGAGGGAGACATCATAGTGACGTCACGCGATAATGTTGATCAACGAAACACAGGTGACGTGGACGGTCCGCTCTCTGATTCGCAAACCAAGCGCAATGCACAAAGAGCTCGAGAAAGACTTTGGAAACAGAAAATAATACCCTACGAGATTCGAGTTCGTGAGTATACAATAATAAAAATTATTATTTAATTTATTTATCTAAGAACTTAATTGTGTTGGGTTTGAAATTCTTCCTTTGTTCATTCCTCGACGAATATCTGCTGGAGACGGTATCCGAAAGCGAGACCGGACGGTTTTTTCCGTCACAGGGAATAACTGGTATCTCGTCATCAACAGTGCACTCTGCATGTGGCATTGACGATTTTGCCGACCGACCCGACCCTACCGATGAGAAACGGTAAACAATTGGGATTGTTGTCTCTTGGCCCTAGAAACTAAGATAAATCATGGAGAAAAAAACAGAAAATTCAGGCGTTTGCCGATGTTCGGCCGACAGAGATAAGCACTTCTTATATTAGAAAACTGCCATATTGTCCCCTGGTCCAAGGGCAGGGGTTGCTTTTACTGGGTAACCGCTCATCTCTCGGCCCAGTACTTCTGCATTCCCAATGGGGAGGTCTTGCAAAATGACAAATTTTATAACTATTATATACACCTAATTTCAAAAACGTTGTCCAATAATAATCAAAAAAGCCAAATAGGATTTGATTAAAAGACAAAAGAAGTGCACTCAAGCTGAACTGTTTCTTTTGTCTTTTTGAATGAATTCGTATTTGGCTATTTGGACAACGTTTTTGAAATTAGGTGTATTCAGAATACTATTGAAATTATTTATTGTAATTTTAAAATTACTTTGTTATTTTTTTAATCAGCTGATAACTACAGGCCTACAATACAAGCCGCTTTTGATGAATTTGAAAACAAAACTTGCCTAAGATTCGTGCAGCGGACCAACGAAGACAATTGGATCATATTTGTTCCGAAATCGGGGTAACAATACTGACTCACGTACATAATTCTGTCCGTCTACTTTTGGAACAAATAAAGCATCTTGTATCTTGTCTGTCTGTCTGTCTGTCTGTCTGTCTGTCTGTCTGTCTGTCTGTCTGTCTGTCTGTCTGTCTGTCTGTCTGTCTGTCTGTCTGTCTGTCTGTCTGTCTGTCTGTCTGTCTGTCTGTCTGTCTGTCTGTCTGTCTGTCTGTCTGTCTGTCTGTCTGTCTGTCTGTCTGTCTGTCTGTCTGTCTGTCTGTCTGTCTGTCTGTCTGTCTGTCTGTCTGTCTGTCTGTCTGTCTGTCTGTCTGTCTGTCTGTCTGTCTGTCTGTCTGTCTGTCTGTCTGTCTGTCTGTCTGTCTGTCTGTCTGTCTGTCTGTCTGTCTGTCTGTCTGTCTGTCTGTCTGTCTGTCTGTCTGTCTGTCTGTCTGTCTGTCTGTCTGTCTGTCTGTCTGTCTGTCTGTCTGTCTGTCTGTCTGTCTGTCTGTCTGTCTGTCTGTCTGTCTGTCTGTCTGTCTGTCTCTGTCTGTCTGTCTGTCTGTCTGTCTGTCTGTCTGTCTGTCTGTCTGTCTGTCTGTCTGTCTGTCTGTCTGTCTGTCTGTCTGTCTAATATTATTATGTTTTACTAATTCTTTTATTAGCACTATTGTGAGGCACCCCTACCCTCCCCTCCCTTTGTGCCCAACAAATGAGTGAGACAGTAAAGTAGTAGATAAATAAATGTGTGCAGTTGCTCTATATGATTTATTTACTATAAATCAGTGGTATTTTAAACCTGCATTTTCCCATCCTTTTCATTCTTCTGATCACGTTCTGACATGCTTGCTTTCGTCTTGTGTCTTGTCGGCCGGCAACAATGGCTAAACAAATGCGACTCATTCATTCCTACACTTCGTATTCACAATTATTGTCAAGTTTTCGAGGTCCTTGTTTTCCTTTTGTCACTTTCTTATTGGTCAATTAATACCACGTTTCCCTGTATTTCTCTTTTACTCCGTCTAAAACGTCAGTAAATTTAGGTTTACCTCGGTGTAAAAACCTCACAACTGACGTAACTGCTTTTTTCTCTTCACTGCGTGTATCAACTCACTTCGTTCTAAGTTCTAAATATCTCTATACCATCTGCAGTACTAGCACTGGATGATGAATCCATATCTCTATGAATTATTGTGGTTATTTTGAAAATTAGCGATTCAGTAGTCTTACAGTGTTTGTATGTAAGGTTCTTCTTACACTGATGTCATGCCAAATTTGTCAGTTTCACGTAGCCTCTTTGCCGAGCCGCTTTGTTTCATTCTATACACTTTCTATCTACTGTAGGTGCTGGTCGTCCGTTGGTGTGGCATTCTGGCGCAAAGGAGGCCAAGAACTGTCGCTAGGTAGTGGATGTAACGGTAAAGGTGTAATCATGCACGAGCTGTTACATGCGTTGGGTTTCTGGCACGAACAGTCAAGACCTGACAGGAATCAGTACGTCGAAGTTTTGTGGGAAAACATCGAAAAAGGTGAGACTGTCAAAATGCAGCAACAAAAAACAATATCACAAAGTAAATATTCGCTTGGGGTAGAGCACAAACACTAAAACCGTGCAAAGGTTTGCCAGGGCCGTACACAGCACAGGGGGAGGGGGGAGGGGGGGGGGGAAAGTGTGGGGGGGGGGGAGGGGAGGGGGGAGCAGTTGCCCCCCTAGCAGGGCGAAAAAGATACCAAAAAGTACTGAGAACTGTACTATTTTTTTTATTTTTTGCTGTTAAATACGTACTGCCTCCCCTTGAATTTCGAGTTATGTACGGCCCTGTTTGCACTCTTGTATGCAAATTGCCCATTTCAAACCATGTGATGTAAACATGATATTCTCTGGAGAATTGTTCCTTTATATTTCTGAAATTTATTCGTTCATATATTCGGAGTGTTTATTTACGCTCGAAAACACTTCAGTACAAATTTATTTGCGATAAAAAAGGATAATTTCTAAGATTATGAGCATGCCATCGTAAGGTCAAATAAATTGATAATACAGTCGAACCTCCGGTTGCGACCACTCTCGTAAGCGACCACCTCTCCTAAGCGACCAGTTTTCCAAAATGCCAAAAGTTCAGTTCCAAGTCAAATCACTATAGTTGTAACCTCTCTCGTAAGCGACCACCTCTCGTATGCTTACGGGAGGTTCGACTGTATTAATAAATTGTACTGACAATGAAAAGCACGTGTGTTTACTAGTCTTCTTTGACCTGTAGGAAAAGAACACAACTTCAACAAATACAGCCATGGTTCAATTGACACACTAAAAGCTACTTACGACTTCAATAGCATCATGCATTATGGCAGCTACTACTTCTCGAAAAATGGTCAACCAACGCTACGAGGCTTTGGTCCCAACAAGGGAAAGACACTGGGGCAGAGGAATGGTTTTACAAATACAGACATCTTTGAAATCAATGCACTGTACGACTGCAAAGGTATTTATATACACCTATTTCAAAAAATGTTGTAGAGGATTATAGGCCATTCCAAGACCGAATTTTTTTTTTCCAAGACCGAACTGCATTATGGTAACAGCGGCACTTCCTGTATGAAAAGCTGTATGATATTGTAACTATTTGAATTCAAACAGGCCAAGGATATTTTGAATCGAATTTCCCCTTCATCCACGGCATTCAAGGTGTTACCATAATGCAGTTCGGTCTTGGAATGACCTGTAATATATTCCTCAACAACATTTTTTAGACAACATTTTCATAAATATGTGTATATCTCAGGTATACAGATGTTATTGTGTTTAGGATCATGGGTGCCTTTCTTTCTCGAATGACGGAATGAATGAATGCTTTTTATTCACTGTTGAATTTCTTAAAGGTGCGGTAATACGAGCAACAAAATCGTGCAACTTGTCGTGCAACATTGTTCAGATTGTTAGTTGCAGAGCAATGTTTCTCGTATTAATTACCATCGTTCGTGCAACTTGTCGCGCAACATTGTTCAGACTCTTATAATGATATATATCTTGAAGTTGCAGTCAGGTTTACGATACATTATTATTCAAACTTCATACACTGTACTAAATTGTGGCTTCTGATTGGCTAAACTCGATCACGTGATTGTGTGTTATCTGATGACAACGAAAAGCTCAAACCTTAAAAATGATGAATGAAACTTGCCTTGTTATGACTTAAAAACAAACAAATAAATACTTTATTCGTGTTTTCTTTGTAGAATAGTTGCAATTGGAATGGTTGTAGAGGAGATATCCAGCGGAAGCGTCGGAAGATCTAGCTAAATATATTTTTTGCTTTATTTACCGTGAATAAAATTATATTTTGAACATTTCACAACTGCAGTGTATTCAGTTTGAATAATAAATGGGTTAGAGACTTCTAGTTCGTGCTTTACCGGCAAATAGACGCACTTGCTGGCTGTAGAATGAACTCGAAATTCTTCATACTGCACTCGGCTACGCCTCGAGCAGTATTTGAATTCTCGTTCATTCTACAGCCAGCGCGTACGTCTATTTGCCGGTAAAGCACTCACATCAGTCTCTAACCCTTAATTATGATTATTAGTGTTTGTCTCTGACTTCTGTTTTTTCATATAGAAACGTCTATATGAAAAAAACAGAAGTCAGAGACAAACACTAATAATCAATAATGTATTGTTCAGATTGTTGCGTTGCAAGTTGCAGAGCAATGTTTCTCGTATTACCATCGTTCGCGCAACTTTTCGCGCAACAAATTAAATTTTCGGCGTTGCAGGTTGCAAAACTTTGTTGCATGAAGTCAGTAGAAAGAGCTCAGTTCTACTTTGCGCAACAAAGTTTTGCAACCTGCATCACGAAAACGTGTCGCGCGACAAGTTGCGCGAACGGTGGTAATACGAGAAACATTGCTCTGCAACTTGCAACGCAACAATGTTGCGCGACAAGTTGCACGATTTTGTTGCCCATATTACTGCACCTTAAGCGAGATACGATCGCTGTGATTGCTGAAAACTGTGTTGAGAGATCACAGCGATCAAAATCGGGAAACCAGGCTTACAGTACATAATGGGTGGCTTTTGCTTTAAGGATTATCCAATGGGTGGAGTTCGTGGAGCGACTATGGCCCTTGTGACGATAAATGTAATAAAGTTCGTCAGAGATTCTGTTCAGCACCTGCCTTGTCTTCTTGCCCTGGAGCTAATAGGTTCGGTATACAGTCAGACACACAGAAATGCCCCGATGCTGAATGCAATGGTAAGTAAGGGCCTGTGTGATATGAGGGACCAATGTTTTGTTGTCTATTATCAAACATAGGCATTTCACGTTGTCGCTTTGCACAGAACGATTTGATTTTGATTTTTTTAAATCCCATTTACACCATTTTTTTACAATATTAATAAATAAGGTAGAATTTTTTTGCAGATAGTTAGGTGTTGGGATACCTGAACATAGTTTGTAGACTAATCAAAGTCAGGTACCCCAGTACAATGAAAGGTTACAGATAGTTAGGTGTTGGGATACCTGAACATAGTTTGTAGACTAATCAAAGTCAGGTACCCCAGTACAATGAAAGGTTAAAGATAGTTAGGTGTTGGGATACCTGAACATAGTTTGTAGACTAATCAAAGTCAGGTACCCCAGTACAATGAAAGGTTACAGATAGTTAGGTGTTGGGATACCTGAAAATAGTTTGTAGACTAATCAAAGTCAGGCCGGTACCCCAGTACAATGAAAGGCTACAGATAGTTATAGGTGTTGGGATACCTGAAAATAGTTTGTAGACCAATCAAAGTCAGGTACCCCAGTACAATGAAAGGAAATTACAAATATTGGTCATAAAATATTTACTAAAGTTATATACTGAATACAATAAATGGCTTAAAATGTGTAAATAGAAGAAGAAGAAGAAGAAAAACAAACAAACACACACATACAAAGAGAAAAAGAAGAAGAATAGTAGGGGAATGGAATAACAAATGGAGAAGAATATACTGATTATATAGAAAAAAGATAGGAAAATAGGAGGAGAAAGTCTAGTAATTATTAATTGAAGAATCGGTAAAGGTGCGGTAATACGGGCAATAAAATCGTGCAACTTGTCGCGCAACATTTTCAGATTGTTGCGTTGCAAGTTGCAGAGCAATGTTTCTCGTATTACCATCGTTCGTGCAACTTGTCGCGCAACAAATTAAATTTTCGGTCATTTGTTGCAGGTTGCAAAACTTTGTTGCATGAAGTAGAAAGAGCTACTTTGCGCAACAAAGTTTTGCAACTTGCAACACGAAAATGTGTTGCGCGACAAGTTGCGCGAACGGTGGTAATACGAGAAACATTGCTCTGCAACTTGCAACGCAACAATGTTGCGCGACAAGTTGCACGATTTTGTTGCTCGTATTACCGCACCTTAAAGTGCCTATCACCCCTGTGAGATTGTTTTAAAAATCGATTCAATATAAGCTGAATAGTTGGTGGGTTGAGTATTTTGTGATTTGAAACTTGCGTTTATGAGTTACAGAGGTTTGAATTCTCAATATGCAAATTTGATGACGTCTACTAAGACTTCATTTATTATACAAAAACGCCCTTGTGCTGATTATTGACATTTGAAAACTTACATAATATTTTCACAGTCTTTATAAATGATGTTATAACTTTTTCCCCATTTCAAAAAATAAGTTCTTCTTGAAAAAGTCTAAATAAGTTATGGCAAATTCCTTAGTAGACGTCATCAAATTTGCATATTGAGATTTCAAACCTCTACAACTCATAAACGCAAGGTTCAAATCACAAAATACTGAACCCAACAACTATTCAGCTTATATTGAATAGATTTTTAAAACAATCTCACAGGGGTGATAGGCACTTTAAGGAATTGTTGAAGACCAAATCGAGCTCATTTCAAACATTCCAACAAGAAGTTATTGAATGTTGTAATTAGCGCTATTGTTTCTCTGTCGTCGTCGATAATTAAGGGTCCCTATTATAAAAGTCCCTAATATTATTCTGCACTGAAAAATCTTTTGTGTCTGATCCCATGATTCCTTGCGCCAGTGGTTCGATAATCGTTCGGATATTTTTCTGATCTGAAATCTCAAGTAAAGTTTCGCGTAGTTTCTTGGCCTACGAAGATACTTCGTGCGCGCAAGGCATCATGGGATCGATCACGTGCACTATCGTTAAAAAAAACAGCCACAGTCGATAGTCATGGGCGGTTGGAATCCTGATCGTCCTAGATGGATATAATACCATTCATTCAACAGAGGCGGAATCAGAAACACGTACCATCTGTCAAACCGTAAGGTTCTAGATGTCATAGAAAACGCCTTTGCATGTATGTCATTGAAAACTGCACAAAAAAAGTCTTGGTTTGAACGTTTGCGATTTCCCGTGCTTTACTGATCAATCCGTCTGAGACGACCAGCCGGGATCCCAACCCCCCGTGCCTGTGGCAGTTTTGCCCACAATTCATATACACCTATTCCAATAAACGTTGACAATGGACGATCTGAAATGGATGATCTGAAACTTTTGAAAATTCTGAAAATTCACGTTAACCTCCGCCAGACTCGTTCGAACACCAAGCGTGATTCCAAACTTGAGGTCGAATGAATGAATTTCACATGTTACCAACGAAAGACCCTCAGTTTCCCATAATTCGTCTTGGTCTCAGATCATCCATTTCAGATCGTCCATTATCAACGTTTATTGGAATAGGTGTATAGCGTAATACTCCAGTTTCGAGCTGTTTAGACACGGCAGATGCATTTGCTCAGCCTTAGCCTCAATCCAGAGAATAACCCGTGGAATTAAAAAATGATTCTATTGTCCTATGTCAACATTTTTCACATTCTCGTTGGTATTTGTGAATAATTTACGCTGAATTGAGGCTAAGGCTGAGCAAATGCGTCTTTTGTCGAGGAGTATTATCGAAACTGGAGTATTATCACATTTGAATCGAGGCCATGTTTGAAATTCGACTTGAAAATTGACAATTTCTGTTTGATGAATGTAAGTTTCAAAACTGAAACATTAATATCAAATTTCGAAAAAACAACTCGAATGTTGACAGGAACCTATGGCTTAGTTTCACATGTAAACTATTACTTCTGTGTATGTTTGCACACACAGCTCCAGTACAAGGTCACTGGGGGCGATGGTCATCATGGAGTAATTGCAGCGTGTCATGCGGAAAGGGTAGCCACACAAGAACACGATTATGCGACGATCCACCTCCAAAGAATGGCGGCAAAACATGTGTAGGAGACGGAAAACAAAGCGGCAGTTGCTCAAAGCGCAGATGCGGATTGGGTAAGCTTCACTTTAACTTGCAGTTTAGATTGTATTCATTTTTGAGGCTGAATCTCTCGGGGAAAAGACCGGCGATCGGGAATTTGCCCAGCCTCCTTGGAGAGGGAGCACAGGGATCCCGCAACAAAGAACGGCTGCAAAGGAGGCTGGGATTTTCCCAGTGACTACATAGCTTATTTACTGTCAGCACTGATCACAGCTGGGAAAAACCGAGCGATCTTCAAAAATCTTGGACGATCGTCAAAAGAGTTTGGAAAATAGCTAAGAGCGGATTTTATTTGCTGACCAAGAGGAACGTGGGCTCTGGGGACGAGATTGATGCAACCTGACATGTGCATTAAGCACAGGTAGCCCAACCCTTAGGCCCTGTACATCCTTTGGTTTCCAGAATGGAATGGACGTAAGCACAAGAACAGGGCTTGGGCTTCCTGTGTTTTTATTGTGCATTGGGCACAGGCAGCCCAACCCCATCGGAATCTACAACAACAACAACAATAACAACAACAATAACAACAATTTTTTTTTAGCCCAAATGAACTGTATCTATCATTGTCGTACTTAGGTCCCGACGATTGTGAATTCCAGTTGGATACATGTTTCTGGAAGCAAGCAGGCTCGTTCAATACGTACAGATGGTACCGTAAGTCAGGAAAAACAAACAGTGCTAACACTGGGCCGAGTGGCGACGTTTCGCTGAACCAAAATGGAAAAGGTAGTTACGTACAAAAAAAAACCCACGACTCTAGATACTCTACCCTGCGAGCAGAGGTTCCTTTTCGTCTTTCTATGTTCACTGAGTCTTTTACTTTTACTTTTGCTGAACGGCTTTTTGTTTTGGCTTTTACCTTGCTGTTCTTTGTAGCCGAGTTCGAACTCGGGTACAAGAACAGCGCAAGGTAAAAGTCAAAATAAAAAGCCGATATGTACAGCAAAAGTGAAAGACTCAGTGAACAGAGTTCTAAAGACGAAAAGGAACCTCTGCTCGCAGGATATAGATACTCACAATTCTAGCACAAGTTGTAGTATGCACTGAGTTATGTAACTGAATTAGCCAGGAATTAATCAGGCCATCGAAATGTTCGTTTGTCTGGAAAAAAGAAGCGTTGTTTATGGTAAGTATTTCTATTTTAATTTCGTATTTCTTATTTCTGTTGTCAATTATATTGTTTAAGGTTACTACATATATGCTGAAGCTTCCTCTCCCGCGCAGCAAGGACAAGTAGCCAGGCTTCAAAGCAAAGTATTCCCTGCTACTGCAGGACGATGCATGCAGTTTTCATACAGTATGTACGGTGGTTCTATTGGCTCCCTGGATGTCTACGTCATTAACGTCAAAAATGGAACGAAATCTGTATTTTTAAAGTCTGGTGACCAGGGAAATAGATGGCATAAAACAGAGGCAACCATCGTCAGTGCTGAAGACTACAAGGTATGTAATCAATATAGAGATAACATTGAATCACCAATCTCCTGTTCCTCTGTCTGTCTGTCTGTCTGTCTGTCTGTCTGTCTGTCTGTCTGTCTGTCTGTCTGTCTGTCTGTCTGTCTGTCTGTCTGTCTGTCTGTCTGTCTGTCTGTCTGTCTGTCTGTCTGTCTGTCTGTCTGTCTGTCTGTCTGTCTGTCTGTCTGTCTGTCTGTCTGTCTGTCTGTCTGTCTGTCTGTCTGTCTGTCTGTCTGTCTGTCTGTCTGTCTGTCTGTCTGTCTGTCTGTCTGTCTGTCTGTCTGTCTGTCTGTCTGTCTGTCTGTCTGTCTGTCTGTCTGTCTGTCTGTCTGTCTGTCTGTCTGTCTGTCTGTCTGTCTGTCTGTCTGTCTGTCTGTCTGTCTGTCTGTCTGTCTGTCTGTCTGAAGATATAAAGACAATTAAGAAATGATGTACTTTTTGCTTATATTTTGTATGTTAACTGTTGACAGATTTCTTTTGAAGCCACGCGTGGAAGTAACTATAATGGTGATATAGCACTGGACGATATAATGTTTAAAGATGGTGCATGTAATACTGGACCAAACCCATCAACGGCGGTTCCGACGACTGCCAGACCCACGACTGCCAGACCCACGACCGCCAGACCCACGACTGCCAGACCCACAACTGCCAGACCCACGACTGCCAGACCCACGACCGCCAGACCCACGACCGCCAGACCCACGACCGTCAGACCCACGACCGCCAGACCCACGACCGCCAGACCCACGACCGGAAGACCCACGACCGGAAGACCCACGACCGCCAGACCCACGACCGCCAGACCCACGACCGCCAGACCCACGACCGCCAGACCCACGACCGCCAGACCCACGACCGCCAGACCCACGACCGCCAGACCCACGACCGCCAGACCCACGACCGGAAGACCATCGACCGCCAGACCTACGACTGGCAGTCCTACAGGTAATGTACTGGAATAGCAATTGCTTCATATTGGGTGTCAATAGGTACGTCAACCATCAGAACATTTCGGCAAACTGCAAAACTCACACCTTCAACACAAACCTCCAAAAAATTTGATCAAATAATTTTACGATATATCTAGATACAAACTCGCGTGTAATCTTTTATCGATATTACTTTTAGGCTCTGATGACTGCACGTTTGATGAGAGACCATTCAAGTCTTACTCAGCTCTGTCTCGCGTGTAATCTTTTATCGATATTACTTGTAGGCTCTGATGACTGCACGTTTGAGGCGGGACAGTGTTTCTGGCACCAGTCAGCCCTAAATAACTACATATGGCATCGTCATAGGGGATCAACTAGCAGCTCAGCAACTGGTCCTGATGGAGATGTTACTAAAAACCTTCGCGGAACAGGTACGTTTGTTATGAGATTTGCTACATGGTTTCTATGGCTACAGTTGTTGCTATGGCTACAGTTGTTGCTATGGCAACAAATGACAATTCAACTGACCAATTATAATTTATGGTTAAGATAAAAAATCACTGTTCCAATTAATCCCATATTCATGGTGTGCGTTTTTAACTCATTCTAGGTTACTACATGTATGCTGAAGCTTCCTCTCCCGTGCAGCAAGGTGAAGTAGCCAGCCTTGAAAGCAAAGTATTCCCTGCTACTGCTTCTGCAGGACGATGCATGCAGTTTTCATACAGTATGTACGGTGGTTCTATTGGCTCCCTGGATGTCTACGCCATTAGCGTCAAAAATGGAATGAAACTTCTTTTTTCAAAGTATGGTAACAAGGGAAGAGGATGGCATAAAGCACAAGTATATATTGTCAGCGCTGATGACTACAAGGTATGGAGTAACTGGTGCACTAGATTTAAGTGTTCTCTGCCTGTCTGTCTGTCTGTCTGTCTGCCCGTCTGCCCGTCTGTCTGCCTGTCTGCCCGTCTGCCTGTCTGTCTGTCTGTCTGTCTGTCTGTTCATTCATTCATTTATGTCACTTGTTTTTTAGATTTCTTTTGAAGCCACGCGTGGCAGAAGCTATAATGCTGATATAGCCCTGGACGATATAATGTTTAGAGATGGTGCATGTAATGCTGGACCAAACCCAACGACCAGAAGACCAACGACCAGAAGACCAACGACCAGAAGACCAACGACCAGACGACCAACGACCAGAAGACCAACGACCAGACGGCCTACGACCAGACGGCCTACTTACGCCACTACACCGACGTCATCAGGTATGCCAAACAAACAGGCACAGGGAGCCCAAATCACCGTAAATAACGCGCGCTCTTCAAATCTAGGAAATTCATTAGAATTTAGTAGGAAATTGAACCAAGGTTTAGGACATTTCCAAATAACTTGCAAGCTTTGGAAATTAATTAGAAATTCAATAGCAATGCAAACAATTCAATAGCAATGCAAACAATTCAATACCAATGCAAACAATTCAATACCAATGCAGACAATTCAATAGCAATGCAAACAATTCAATACCAATGCAAACAATTCAATTACCAATGCAAACAATTCAATACCAATGCAAACAATTCAACAGCAATGCAAACAATTCAATACCAATGCAGACAATTCAATAGCAATGCAAAACAATTCAATACCAATGCAAACAATTCAATACCAATGCAAACAATTCAATAGCAATGCAAACAATTCAATACCAATGCAAACAATTCAATACCAATGCAAACAATTCAATACCAATGCAAACAATTCAATACCAATGCAAACAATTCAATAGCAATGCAAACAATTCAATTACCAATGCAAACAATTCAATACCAATGCAAACAATTCAATACCAATGCAAACAATTCAATACCAATGCAAACAATTCAATTACCAATGCAAACAATTCAATACCAATGCAAACAATTCAATAGCAATGCAAACAATTTCAATAGCAATGCAAACAATTCAATACCAATGCAAACAATTCAATACCAATGCAAACAATTCAATACCAATGCAAACAATTCAATACCAATGCAAACAATTCAATAGCAATGCAAACAATTCAATACCAATGCAAACAATTCAATACCAATGCAAACAATTCAATAGCAATGCAAACAATTCAATACCAATGCAAACAATTCAATACCAATGCAAACAATTCAATACCAATGCAAACAATTCAATGCAATGCAAACAATTCAATACCAATGCAGACAATTCAATAGCAATGCAAAACAATTCAATAGCAATGCAAACAATTCAATACCAATGCAGACAATTCAATAGCAATGCAAACAATTCAATACCAATGCAAACAATTCAATACCAATGCAAACAATTCAATAGCAATGCAAACAATTCAATACCAATGCAAACAATCCAATACCAATGCAAACAATTCAATAGCAATGCAAACAATTCCGAATACCAATGCAAACAATTTAATACCAATGCAAACAATTCAATACAATGCAAACAATTCAATACCAATGCAAACAATTCAATAGCAATGCAAACAATTCAATACCAATGCAAACAATTCAATAGCAATGCAAACAATTCAATACCAATGCAAACAATTCAATACCAATGCAAACAATTCAATAGCAATGCAAACAATTCAATAGCAATGCAAACAATTCAATACCAATGCAAACAATTCAATACCAATGCAAACAATTCAATACCAATGCAGACAATTCAATACCAATGCAAACAATTCAATACCAATGCAAACAATTCAATAGCAATGCAAACAATTCAATAGCAATGCAAACAATTCAATAGCAATGCAAACAATTCAATAGCAATGCAAACAATTCAATAGCAATGCAAACAATTCAATAGCAATGCAAACAATTCAATAGCAATGCAAACAATTCAATAGCAATGCAAACAATTCAATAGCAATGCAAACAATTCAATAGCAATGCAAACCGCAATTCAATACCAATGCAGACAATTCAATAGCAATGCAAACAATTCAATACCAATGCAAACAATTCAATACCAATGCAAACAATTCAATAGCAATGCAAACAATTCAATAGCAATGCAAACAATTCAATAGCAATGCAAACAATTCAATAGCAATGCAAACAATTCAATAGCAATGCAAACAATTCAATAGCAATGCAAACAATTCAATAGCAATGCAAACAATTCAATACCAATGCAAACAATTCAATACCAATGCAAACAATTCAATACCAATGCAAACAATTCAATACCAATGCAAACAATTCAATACCAATGCAAACAATTCAATACCAATGCAAACACAATTCAATACCAACGCAAACAATTCAATACCAATGCAAACAATTCAATAGCAATGCAAACAATTCAATAGCAATGCAAACAATTCAATACCAATGCAAACAATTCAATACCAATGCAAACAATTCAATACCAATGCAAACAATTCAATACCAATGCAAACAATTCAATACCAATGCAAACAATTCAATACCAACGCAAACAATTCAATACCAATGCAAACAATTCAATAGCAATGCAAACAATTCAATACCAATGCAAACAATTCAATACCAATGCAAACAATTCAATACCAATGCAAACAATTCAATACCAATGCAAAAACAATTCAATACCAATGCAAACAATTCAATAGCAATGCAAACAATTCAATACCAATGCAAACAATTCAATACCAATGCAAACAATGCCAATGCAGACAATTCAATAGCAATGCAAACAATTCAATACCAATGCAAACAATTCAATACCAATGCAAACAATTCAATACCAATGCAAACAATTCAATAGCAGCAATGCAAACAATTCAATAGCAATGCAAACAATTCAATACCAATGCAAAATCAATTCAATACCAATGCAAACAATTCAATACCAATGCAAACAATTCAATACCAATGCAAACAACTGATTCAATACCAATGCAAACAATTCAATACCAATGCAAACAATTCAATACCAATGCAAACAATTCAATACCAATGCAAACAATTCAATACCAATGCAAACAATTCAATACCAACGCAAACAATTCAATACCAATGCAAACAATTCAATACCAATGCAAACAATTCAATAGCAATGCAAACAATTCAATACCAATGCAAACAATTCAATACCAATGCAAACAATTCAATACCAATGCAAACAATTCAATAGCAATGCAAACAATTCAATAGCAATGCAGACAATTCAATACCAATGCAGACAATTCAATAGCAATGCAAACAATTCAATAGCAATGCAAACAATTCAATACCAATGCAAACAATTCAATAGCAATGCAAACAATTCAATAGCAATGCAAACAATTCAATACCAATGCAAACAATTCAATAGCAATGCAAACAATTCAATAGCAATGCAAACAATTCAATAGCAATACCAATGCAAACAATGCAAACAATTCAATACCAATGCAAACAATTCAATAGCAATGCAAACAATTCAATACCAATGCAAACAATTCAATAGCAATGCAAACAATTCAATACCAATGCAAACAATTCAATACCAATGCAAACAATTCAATTATAAAATGTTCAGTGTGTTTTATATAATGACACCATATTACACTTTATTTCTTTAAAGTGAACACTCTTGACTGCGACTTTGATCAAGATATGTGCAGATGGTCACAAGGCCCAGGCACCAACAAATACCCTTGGACTAGACACTCTGGTGTGACACCCACTGGCGGTACAGGACCCAATGAGGACCACACGACAGGGAAAGGTAAAAACTACCAAAACCTTTGATTATGATCTACTTTATCGACCAAAGATTGTCGTATGATTGTCGAATGGCGGTTTTACAACTGTGCAGGTATAAATTGCGCGTAGTTTTGCCAAAGTAGAATACAACCATACAGGACGAACAGATGACATGAAATGCGCAATGTTCTATGTGTCCAAGCCCATCATGCATTGCGCGCACAAAGCATTGCGCAATGTTCTATGTGTGTGTCCATGCATTAAAGACCCTGTGTCCAAGCCCATCATGCATTGCGCGCACAAAGCATTGCGCAATGTTCTATGTGTGTGTCCATGTATTAAAGACCCTGTGTCCAAGCCCATCATGCATTGCGCGCACAAAGCATTGCGCAATGTTCTATGTGTGTGTCCATGTATTAAAGACCCTGTGTCCAATCCCATCATGCATTGCACACACAAAGCATTGCGCAATGTTCTATGTGTGTGTCCATGCATTAAAGACCCCGTGTCCAAGCCCATCATGCATTGCGCGCACAAAGCATTGCGCAATGTTCTATGTGTGTATACATTAAAGACCCTGTGTCCAAGCCCATCATGCATTGCGCGCACAAAGCATTGCGCAATGTTATATGTGTGTATACATTAAAGACCCTGTGTCCAAGCCCATCACGCCTTGCGCGCACAAATCATTGCGCAATGTTCTATGTGTGTATACATTAAAGACCCTGTGTCCAAGCCCATCATGCCTTGCCAGCACAATATTTCTGATTCAAACTCTCCACTGTATTTAGGCTCGTATGTTTACATGGAGACCTCGTGGCAGTCTGGCAATGGTCAAACCGCGACTCTGATCAGTCCTCCATTGCGCGACTCCAGTGCTCGCTGCATGAGCTTTTTCTATTCCATGAACGGCCTTGCCATGGGATCCCTGAACGTCTATATCCAGAACCCAAAGACTGGAATCAAATCCATGCTGTTTACAAAGTCTGGTGACCAAGGCGTCATTTGGCAATATGGAGCGGTTACCATAGCAAGCATATGCGAACACCAGGTATCTAAACATACTCCATTGTTTGTAGTTCGAAGTATGATTTATGTCAGCCCATTGGTGCGTTGCGTTGGGCGCTATGCTTATAAAACACAATCAATGTCTTGTTGGCACAGTGGTTTAATTCATGTTCACCATTGCGCTTCTGTTATATAGCTTAACATCATTACCATCTTTTTTTCCAGATTGTTTTCGAGGGTGTGAGAGGAACAGACTATCGCAGTGATATCGCCCTGGATGACATCACATTCGCGGATGGTGCTTGCCCTTGAGCTGAGCCACAGCCAGCCGTTCACCTGGGTAAAGGTTATCACATCGACCAAGAGGACCTACAAACAATAGAACGAATCAAACAATATAGATTCGTTCTGTTGTGAAACACAATACACCGAATCGAAATATGGCGACCAATTTGAATAACTATTGTTCTGGACTGACCAACCTCGTGTTCACGTGGAAACACAAAAGCGTTTTCACATGAATAAGAGGTTGGTCAGTCCAGAACAATAGTTATTCAAATTGGTCACCATATTTCGATTCGGTGTATAGATTCGTTCTATTCTTTGATTCGTTCTGTCGATTCGGTGTATAGATTCGTTCTATTCTTTGATTCGTTCTGTTGTTTGAAGGTCCTCTTGGTCGATGTGTTATAACCTTTACCGTTGACCTGATGGACCTATAGATTCGTTCTATTCTTTGATTCGTTCTGTTGTTTGAAGGTCCTCTTGATCGATGTGTTATAACCTTTACCGTTGACCTGATGGACCTATAGATTCGTTCTATTCTTTGATTCGTTCTGTTGTTTGAAAGTCCTCTTGGTCGATGTGTTATAACCTTTACCGTTGACCTGATGGACCTATAGATTCGTTCTATTCTTTGATTCGTTCTATTGTTTGAAGGTCCTCTTGATCGATGTGTTATAACCTTTACCGTTGACCTGGCTTTTAACGTCTAAAAGATGAACCTCTTCCCATAATTACTGCCCCGTTTGTATGCGTAAATACAAAAATTATCTTTGTTGCGACGCCCACAAGGTCGAGATTCTTGTACCTTTTAGGGGTTATTTATTTGTGATGAGCACCCCACCACTCCCTCAAATAATTTGTGTATTTAATGATGTGAAGGGTCTGTAGAATTGATTAAAAGTTGCATGAACAAAATTTGTCTTCGATGGAGTTTGACTTGAGTTTGGGGAAGAAGGGGAGGGGGGCAGGGATAGGGAGAGGGATAGGGAGAGGGATAGGGAGAGGGATAGGGAGAGGGATAGGGAGAGGCAGAGGGATAGGGATAGGAGGGCAGAGGGATAGGCATAGGCAGAGGCAGAGGCAGAGGGGAGAGGCAGAGGAGAGAGGCAGAGGCAGAGGGAGAGGGAGAGGGAGAGGGAGAGGGAGAGGGAGAGGGAGAGGGAGAGGGAGAGGGAGAGGGAGAGGGAGGGAGAGGGAGAGGGAGAGGGAGAGGGAGAGGGAGAGGGAGAGGAGAGGGAGAGGGAGAGGGAGAGGGAGGGAGAGAGGGAGAGGGAGAGGGGAGAGGGAGAGGGAGAGGAGAGGGGAGAGGGAGAGGGAGAGGGAGAGGGAGAGGGAGAGGGAGAGGAGGGAGAGGGAGAGGGAGAGGGAGAGGGAGAGGGAGAGGGAGAGGGAGAGGGAGAGGGAGAGGGAGAGGGAGGGAGGGAGAGGGAGAGGGAGAGGGAGAGGGAGAGGGAGAGGGAGAGGGAGAGGGAGAGGGAGAGGGAGAGGGAGAGGGAGAGGGAGAGGGAGAGGGAGAGGGAGAGGGAGAGGGAGGGAGAGGAGAGGGAGAGGGAGAGGGAGAGGGAGAGGGAGAGGGAGAGGGAGAGGGAGAGGGAGAGGGAGAGGGAGAGGGGGAGGGAGGGAGAGGGAGGGGAGAGGGAGAGGGAGAGGGAGAGGGAGAGGGAGAGGGAGAGGGAGAGGGAGAGGGAGAGGGAGAGGGAGAGGGAGAGGGAGAGGGAGGGAGAGGGAGAGGGAGAGGGAGAGGGAGAGGGAGAGGGAGAGGGAGAGGGAGAGGGGGAGAGGGAGAGGGAGAGGGAGAGGGAGAGGGAGAGGGAGAGGGAGAGGGAGAGGGAGAGAGAGGGAGAGGGCGCGCGCTGGCTCCGTGCGCGAGCGATTTGTCATTCTGTAAATTAGTACTGCAGGTATTACAAAACATGACGATTATTACATTTCATGACGTAACACCCCACGTATAGCTTTCACTTAGTACTGCAGGTATTACAAAACACGACGATTATTACTGCATTTCACGACGTAACACCCCACGTATAGCTTTCAC
This sequence comes from Actinostola sp. cb2023, assembly GCA_033675265.1. Taxonomy (NCBI): domain Eukaryota; kingdom Metazoa; phylum Cnidaria; class Anthozoa; order Actiniaria; family Actinostolidae; genus Actinostola; species Actinostola sp. cb2023. The sequence goes on along the minus strand of JAUJYZ010000118.1, from coordinate 349,515 downwards.
TTAGTACTGCAGCTCTCAACTGAGCCACGTTTGCACAGTAACGTAAAGTTATTCAGTACAAAACTCGACGAGGTGTCATTACAATTTACGACAGGTCATGTTATTACAAAACGCGACGAGGTGTTATAATAATAATAATAATAATAATACTAATAATAATAATAACGGTATAATGATGACTTTTCTACAAAGTAGCTTTACATTCATCATGGACTAATAATAGGCTATATAATATGAACTGTTATTACAATTTACAATGGGTCGGTTATAACAAAACACGACGGGCTTTATTACATTTTACGACAGGTATTACAAAACACGACGATTTGATTACATTTCACGACGTAACACCCCGTACGCTTTCATTAGTATTGCAGCTCTCACCTGAGCCACGTTTGCACATGCAGGGAAGTTGTTTGAACTCAAGGTTGTGCTTTTGCATACTCCACATGTTGTTTACATAGCGTGTAAATTATTATTTTCATGAATCTAAATAAATGAACCTTTGAATATTACTGTGATACAAACTTTATATGATTTCTCCAAAAAAAATACAAATAAAAAGAATCTTTGAACTCAGCTTTTACTGATGGCCTTTGTAAAATAGATCTTATCACTGAGGCAGTTGTACTGATACTCGGTGAAGTAGCTTCATTAGTGGCGGAAAGATAACAATTAATATTACTTATTTCAGTATTTCTAACATTGTAAAAGTCACGCGACTGCAACGTATTCCTTAATGAACCAGTCTATCTATCTATCTATCTATCTATCTATCTATCTATCTATCTATCTATCTATCTATCTATCTATCTATCTATCTATCTATCTATCTATCTATCTATCTATCTATCTATCTATCTATCTATCTATCTATCTATCTATCTATCTATCTATCTATCTATCTATCTATCTATCTATCTATCTATCTATCTATCTATCTATCTATCTATCTATCTATCTATCTATCTATCTATCTATCTATCTATCTATCTATCTATCTATCTATCTATCTATCTATCTATCTATCTATCTATCTATCTATCTATCTATCTATCTATCTATCTATCTATCTATCTATCTATCTATCTATCTATCTATCTATCTCTATCTATCTATCTATCTATCTATCTATCTATCTATCTATCTATCTATCTATCTATCTATCTATCTATCTATCTATCTATCTATCTATCTATCTATCTATCTATCTATCTATCTATCTATCTATCTATCTATCTATCTATCTATCTATCTATCTATCTATCTATCTATCTATCTCTATCTATCTATCTATCTATCTATCTATCTATCTATCTATCTATCTATCTATCTATCTATCTATCTATCTATGCGCTTTTGCTTGCCTCGAAACCAGATTTGTGACCTTAATTTCCAATTGAAAGACCAACAATGATAAAACCTGAGTACTGAAAAGAAGTTCCGAAAACAATAGAAATTTGCATCTACATGAGAGTGTATTAGTTAATCGGTATAATAGTCAAACGAAACAACACAATGGAATTAGGATGCACTAATAATGTGTGTTATATCAAATACATCATGAATCATGAGGAGAAATGGAGACTCTGTCAGCAAGGAGGGAAGGAAAATAGGCAAAAGAAATCAAAACCGTACAACAGAGATCTGGAAATCGTACTTAAACTAAATGTCCATTTCAGGGGTCCATGAAAACCACTCTAGGGGCGTTGTAGAAGGATCCAATGAATTTTAATTTCAAAAGAGTTGTATTCTCAATGTCTTGCTCACACAAAGGGATGTATAACATGGGCGTGACTATCACCATGACAACACTATGCCCTATAAAGAAGCCAGTGCTGAAGGATGCGAGTGCATTCAGTTTCGCACTGAACACTTGACGAGATGAGAGATTCTAAGGTTGTTGTTGTTGTTGTTTTTCTGTGTGGTCTTTTGGTACCCCCTGCAAACTGCAATCCTCTTCGTTTTGATGAAGGTAAGACATTCTTCGTCGTGATTTATTACAACCGAAGTTTTTTGGTAGTTAGTGATTTTCAGATTTGGCATAGCTATGGGTCAAAGACGAAGCGTCAGTGAAGGAAAGACATTTAGAATTACGTTACGCACTCTCTCTCTCTCTCTCTCTCTCTCTCTCTCTCTCTCTCTCTCTCTCTCTCTCTCTCTCTCTCTCTCTCTCTCTCTCTCTCTCTCTCTCTCTCTCTCTCTCTCTCTCTCTCTCTCTCTCATATATATATATAATTAATTTTTCACCACTTTTCCAATCACTACTTTAGGCTCACTCGCTATTAATACATGCATGACTGACTTTCGTTTTTTTTACATTTAAATTCTCGCCGTGTTTTACGTACAATACCGCACCATTTCTACTGAAGTAATCCCATCCAATATACCAACAACAGTTCATTACGATATCATTGACCACGTCCGGCGATAGAACAAAATCTCAACTGGTCGTCCGCTACTACTGTATATACAGTAGACTTGCCAGTTTTACTTTAATATAGTTAAACGGTTGGTATCATTTCGTTTCTCTTCACAGACGAAAAGAGGGGAGAAGATGACATCATGGGCGCGATCATTAAAACCAACGAAAGTAAGTAGGATTTGTTGTGATTTTTACTAAAACGGATACTTCAATTCACTTGTTGAATTTACCGCGCCTGCTGAGGCCCCATGTTATGCCGTGAAATGTAATCAAATCGTCGTGTTTTGTAATACCTGTCGTAAAATGTAATAAAGCCCGTCGTGTTTTGTTATAACCGACCCATTGTAAATTGTAATAACAGTTCATATTATATAATGAGCCTATTATTAGTCCATGATGAATGTAAAGCTACTCTGTAGAAAAGTCATCATTAAACCGTTATTATTATTATTAGTATTATTATTATTATAACACCTCGTCGCGTTTTGTAATAACATAACTTGTCGTAAATTGTAATGACACCTCGTCGAGTTTTATAATAACTTTTCCAAAACATAGCCGACCGAATGCAATAATGACGGAATCAGTAAATCTCATTTATTGTGTAGTTAGTGATATGATACAGCCATCGTTTCGAAGAGCATAATAGCAAAAAGAAACCTTCAAAATTTTAGAGCGATTCTGAAAAATGTAAAAAGTTATAGCGAATTGAAATCACAAAGATTTGAATGGGAAATTGAGTTTTGGACTGACTAGCCTCGTTTCCATGCAATTGCTAGAATTCAAATGGTTATAACTTTACGGTGGTTTCATTTAAATTGATGGGCTTTTGATGTATTACTAGACTATGTATGGTCTTGCAAAAAATGATATTATATTTATTAAATTCGTCTTTTTCAGTCTCAGTTTATGCAAATTATATTTCCGCCATTATTGCATTCGGTCTATTAGGATCAATTATTAAAATAATGTTTAAACCTTAGCTGAGGTCTATCTATTAAGAAACATTTGTTTTGTGTTACAGCTAAATTACGTCACGCGTGACCAGTAAATCGGAACTTTCAAATGAAGTTTTGAAGTCTAGACTCGAGTCTCGAACATTCAGACAGAAAAATTAAATCTCCACTAAATATTTTCTCAAAAACCAGGGCTGTACACAGCACAGGCGAAAAAGATACCAAAAAGTACTGAGAACTGTACTAGTTTTATTTATTTTTTGCTGTTAAATACGTACTGCCCCCACCCCCTTGAATTTTGGGTTATGTACGGCCCTGAAAACGTTCATAAAATTAAAACTGAATTGGATGGAAATTTGTGCCAGCTAAGCCTACATACTCTGCAATCACAACAGCCTGAGTAAACAGATATGTGATACTTTTTTTTATAGATATATTCGTGGAGATTTGATTTTTTTATCTGAATGTTCGAGACTCGTTCCAGTCCTTCCCGACCTCCTTTATAACCACAGGGATCCCAGTCCCAAAGGAGTTCCCATATTCCGACAAAGGAGTTGCCTGCGGAGGAGGCTAGGCTGGAAAATTGTTTTTTCACTGCTGTCAATCAAATTCAAAACTCAAACAAATTCAAAACTAAATACATTCTTCGACCAAATGATCCATAATTTAGCTCAAAATTTGGTTTCCATTTGGTGGGTCGTCTGACTTTTATTTTTAAGTTTACTGATTTTTTATGTTGATTGACAGCAGCGAAAAACCAAGTTCCAGCCGACTGCTTGAATGTCTGAGTTCGCATAATACTGAGAATCGCAGTAACGTAAAGTTATTACAAAACTCGACGAGGTGTCATTACAATTTACGACAGGTCATGTTATTACAAAACGCGACGAGGTGTTATAATAATAATAATAATGATAATAATAACGGTATAATGATGACTTTTCTACAGGGTAGCTTTACATTCATCATGGACTAATAATAGGCTATATAATATGAACTGTTATTACAATCTACAATGGGTCGGTTATAACAAAACACGACGGGCTTTATTACATTTTACGACAGGTATTACAAAACACGACGATTATTACATTTCACGAGGCGTAACACCCCACGTATAGCTTTCACTTAGTATTGCAGCTCTCAACTGAGCCACGTTTGCACGTCACATGCAGGGAAGTTGTTTGAACTCAAGGTTGTTCTTTTGCATACTCCACATGTTGTTTACATAGCGTGTAAATTATTATTTTCATGAATCTAAATAAATGAACCTTTGAATATTACTGTGATACAAACTTTATATTATTTCTCCATCCAAAAAATTACATATAAAAAGAACCTTTGAACTCAGCTTTTACTGATGGCCTTTGTAAAATAGATCTTATATCACTGAGGCAGTTGTACTGATACTCGGTGAAGTAGCTTCATTAGTGGCGGAAAGATAATTAGTAAATAAACCCCTTCTGGCGACTGGTATATCGGCTGATAATGTCCGCGGCTGAGAGATGGTCCGAAAAATGAACAGTTGGCCGAGAAATTTGCATCTACATGAGAGTGTAAAGTGGAAAAACTTTGGTAGCTTGATTGTTCCTGAGATACGGCAGATAAACTTTCTCGCGCCTCCACCACTATTTTAAGACGTTGCGTTGAGATCAGATAGAAATGCTTTGAACAAAGGAAAACATTAAGGCGAGCTAACGAGGTCTAGTTCAAGTTTAATTAAGATAATTAATGTGAACTTGTTATGCATGATCTTGATGCGTGGGCTGATACGCCAGGAGTCTAGTCCCATCACAGTATGTACAGGTTTAGAAAATTATCCACAAACGCAACCTTTAATTTAGCACCAAACTGCTGGTAAACTGTCCTTTATCGGTTGCACAGTATAAATTCCAGGTAGTTTTGATGCTAGTGAAATTAGATGCCCTCAAATAATAGAAGCGAGAACATGTAAAAAGGTACTAAGTTTACTGACGTATCGGATGTTATAAAAGATGGACTAACCGTCCGAAACGAAAGTAAATTTAGTGCTGTTTTTACACGGTCAGTCTCTACTAGTTTAACCACTAGTCCCTAGCTATCGGTCTCTACTAGTTTAACCACTAGTCCCTGTCAGTCTCTACTAGTTTAACCGCTAGTCCCTGTCAGTCTCTACTAGTTTAACCGCTAGTCTCTGTCAGTCTCTCTACTAGTTTAACCACTAGTCTCTGTCAGTCTCTCTACTAGTTTAACCACTAGTCCCTGTCAGTCTCTACTAGTTTAACCGCTAGTCCCTGTCAGTCTCTACTAGTTTAACCACTAGTCCCTAGCTATCAGTCTCTACTAGTTTAACCACTAGTCCCTGTCAGTCTCTACTAGTTTAACCACTAGCTAGTCCCTGTCAGTCTCTACTAGTTTAACCGTTAGTCCCTATCAGTCCGGCTCAGTATCACAATGACATGCAGTGATATTTTTTTACGAATTTAATAGTTCTTGATTACTCTTCATTAGCCAAATCTGCCCGAACCTCAGCTATAATTGCAGCTAAAGATAGCTATCAGAGTCATTAAGATAGCATTGTGATGTTAGTTAGTGGCAAGTTAATTAGTATATTCAGTACTGAAGGGAAAACGGGTGGTTTTATAAACAAAAATATCCAACTTTTATTGGAAAACTTCGTAAAAACAAATAAATTTACAAAGTTTTGATTCAAAGACCGGAAATGAGTATTTTGAAATTTTGGTTAATTTGTTTCGTCGGCCAACGTAACCAGCGACCAACCTCTTCCCTCACTATTTTCAAAATGGCGGGATATCAAACTATATTGCACGACAGAGAAATACATTCTATCCCATTATTATTTCTTTTCAGAGGAAGAAATCGCAGGTGTTTATGAGGGAGACATCATAGTGACGTCACACGATACTGTTGATCAACGAGACATAGGTGACGTGGACGGTCCGCTCTCTGATTCGCAAATCAAGCGCAATGCACAAAGAGATCGAAAAAGACTTTGGAAACAGAAAATAATACCCTACGAGATTCGAGTTCGTGAGTATACAATAATGAAAATTATTATTTCTTGAATTTATTTATCTAAGAACTTAATTGTGTTGGGTTTGAAATTCTTTCTTTGTTCATTCCTCGACGAATATCTGCTGGAGACGATATCCGAAAGCGAGACCGGACGGTTTTTCCCCGTCTAACCAGTATCCGTTTTTGTGGAAAAGAAGTATCCGAAATAGACTTGATCGACTTTTGTGGCGTTTCTTTTAAACAAATTGGGGAGGGGGGGGGGGGGGGGGGGGGGGGGGGGCGACCACTTGATGTTTCTTTGCGCAAAAGGGGTAACTGGTATCTCGTCATCAACAGTGCACTCTGCATGTGGCATTGACGATTTTGCCGACCGACCCGACCCTACCGATGAGAAACGGTAAACAATTGGGATTGTTGTCTCTTGGCCCAGGGAGGTGACACTGGAAACTAAAATAAATCATTGAAAAATAAAACACAGAAAATTCAGGCGTTTGCCGATGTTCGGCCGACAGAGATACGCCCTTCTTATATTAGAAAACTGCCATAATTATTGTCCCCTGGTCCAAGGGCCAGACAGGCGCGTTCCTGGGCTATTTTTAGCTTTAAAGCCCGGACCGACAAATCTTGAAGAACAGGTAGGGGTTGCTTTTACTGGGTAACCGCTCATCTCTCGGCCCAGTACTTCTGCATTCCCAATGGGGAGGTCTTGCAAAATCACAAATTTTATAACTATATGATTCTTATGATATGTAGGTCTTTAAAACTGATGTATGTGTGTCATTAAGAATACTATGGAAATTATTTATTGTAATTTTAAAATTACTTAATTTTGTTATTTTTTTAATCAGCTGATAACTACAGGCCTACGATACAAGCCGCTTTTGATGAATTTGAAAAGAATACATGCCTAAGATTCGTGCAGCGGACCAACGAAGACAATTGGATCACATTTGTTCAGAAATCGGGGTAACAATACTGTCTGTCTGTCTGTCTGTCTGTCTGTCTGTCTGTCTGTCTGTCTGTCTGTCTGTCTGTCTGTCTGTCTGTCTGTCTGTCTGTCTGTCTGTCTGTCTGTCTGTCTGTCTGTCTGTCTGTCTGTCTGTCTGTCTGTCTGTCTGTCTGTCTGTCTGTCTGTCTGTCTGTCTGTCTGTCTGTCTGTCTGTCTGTCTGTCTGTCTGTCTGTCTGTCTGTCTGTCTGTCTGTCTGTCTGTCTGTCTGTCTGTCTGTCTGTCTAATATTTTCGGTCTTTATCTATCTTCCTTTTTCAGTCTGTATTATTATGTTTTGTAATATATTGCTTATGAATATTATGAGTGACACTTGGTATAATACTCATTGTATGTGATTAGTAACGGGAGATTAAAGAAGACGTTGTTGACGACACACGTTTCTTAGTGCTCTCTCCAGTATTCTAGAAGAGAATAACACATGGTGTCAGAACTTTAAGAACCCAAAACACAGCTCAGTGAGCAATTTAATTCTTCAGTGAAGATGAACGAACTCCAAATAAGAGGTCCCGGTGAGATGGACTTCACGAGCCAGCACAACGTCTCAGAAACGTGGAGACGTTGGAAGCGAGGGATGGAGTATTACCTAGCAGCAACATGCAAGGTGAAGAACGAAGCAGAGAAAGTCGCAATCTTCATGTGCATGATCGGCAGGGACGGCCAAGAGATAAAGGATACATTCGAGTTTGAAGTCGACGAAGACGGGTCAGAAGTAGTGTCTACTGCGATTCTCTTCAACAAGTTTGAGGCACATTGTAAGCCGAGAAAGAATCTGGTGGTCGATCGACATCGCTTCTTAACTAGGGATCAAGCATCCGGTGAGTCAATCGATCAGTACGTTACAGAGTTAAGAACTCTCGCTGCTGCATGCGAGTGGGGAGAACTGAAAGATGATTTGATATGTAGCCGCATCGTGAGTGGAATTTCATCGCGAACCGTTCGTGAGAGATTACTACGCGAATCGCAGTTGAGCCTCAAGAGAGCAGTCGAAATTTGTCGAGTGGCTGAGCTATCCAAAGAGCAATTGAAATTGTTTGGCAGTGAAGCAAATGTGAGTCAGGTAAAGCATCGAGCATCGAACCGACCTCAGCACAAAGGCAGCGCCGATAAGCCACAGGAAACAAAGAAATTTACACAACGCCAACAAGACAACACACGTGCTGTGTGCGGAAATTGTGGCTCAAATCATCCGAAAGGACAGTGTCCAGCATTCGGAAAGAAGTGCAACAAATGTAAGAGACTAAACCACTACGCAAAGATGTGCCGTTCGAGCAAGAATGTAAACTCCATTCAACAAGATGAGGGTAACGAAGATCATTTATTTTTAGAAAGCGTCAGCGTTACCGTGGAATCTATTGATCGCAACCGACAATCGGAAGCCGAACATGTGAAATTGACATTAAACAATCAAGAAATTTGTCTGAAACTAGATACTGGTGCCGAAGTTAACGTGATTCCCTATTCAGCCTACAGGAAGATTGCAGAAACTTCCAAGATAGATCTGAGAAAGCCAAAAGCTCGATTAAGCGCCTACAACGGTGAGGACATCCCAGTCAAAGCTGTTTGCACGCTACAATCCAAACATAAAGGCATCACGCGAAATCTGGAATTTTTCATTACAAGCATAGAGAGCGAACCAGTTCTCAGTATCTCTGCATGCAAAGAACTCGGTCTGATAAAGTTTATTAGTGCCGTTGACCGCGACGAGAACACAGAGACTTTCGCGGCAAGGATCAGAGAAGAGTACAAAGACGTATTTACAGGAATCGGATGTCTGGAGCGTCCATATCATATCGTATTGGATCCAGAGGTTCAACCAGTAATCAACCCCCGAGACGAGTGCCGTATGGCCTACAGGACCGAGTGAAGGCAGCGCTGGATGAAATGTGCAATCAAGGCATCATTGTTCCAGTGGATCAGCCGACAGATTGGGTCAATTCAATGGTTGCTGTTGAAAAGAAGAACACCGACAAGTTGAGAATTTGCATAGATCCTCGCCCATTGAATAAGGCAATCAAGCGTGAGCACTATCATCTTCCCACGATAGAAGAGATAACAACAAGGCTAAGTGGAGCAAAATTCTTCTCAACCTTAGACGCCAGATCAGGATTTTGGCAGATTCCTTTGGACGACGAGAGCTCTACTTTAACTACGTTTGCGACGCCTTACGGCAGATACCGTTTTACCCCGAATGCCTTTCGGTATTCACAGTGCTCAAGAAGTGTTTCATAAGAGATTACATGAGTTGTTTCAAGACTTATCAGGAGTCGAAACCGACATCGATGACATCCTCGTTTGGGGACGCACACGAGAGGAACACGACGAAAGGCTAGAGAAAACGCTACAGAGAGCAAGAGAGAGCAATCTGAAGCTCAACCCCGACAAGTGTAAGATTCGACGTTCTGAAGTTTTGTATATTGGACATGTACTTACGACTGACGGAGTAAAGCCAGATGTTTCCAAACTGGAGGCAATCACCAGTATGCCGACTCCCGAGGACAAACACGGCATCCAGCGACTACTTGGGATGGTGAATTATGTGGCAAAGTTCTTGCCAAATATATCAGAAGTCACATCACCCTTACGCGAGCTTCTAAAGAAAGATGTTGCCTGGCACTGGACCGAGCGCCATGAACAGTCGTTCAACGACATCAAGAAACTTCTGACGGAGACGAGTAAAGGAGTGTTGAAGTATTATGACCCCAAGCAGCCAGTTGGTCTACAAGTAGATGCATGTAAGTCTGGACTAGGAGCTGTACTGATGCAGGGCGGCTCACCGATCGCATACGCTTCTCGTTCGCTTACGGAAACTGAATGCAAGTACGCGCAGATCGAGAAAGAGTTGTTAGCAGTGGTATTTGGATGTGAACGTTTCCATCAATATATTTACGCCAAGGAAGTGACAGTGGAAACAGACCACAGACCGCTGGTCTCCATTATCACCAAATCGCTCGACAAGGCACCAGCAAGGTTACAGCGCATGCTACTTCGACTACAACGTTACAACATCGACCTCCAGTACAAGCCTGGAAAGGAACTCTATACTGCAGATACGCTCTCGAGGGCACACCTTCCAACTACAGGTGACGAGGACGAAGATCTTGTACTGTACGTCCACAACATGACAGCAAATCTACCAGTTAGCGACAAGAAGTTAGTTGAACTACTTCGAGAAACAGCCAACGATAAGATAATGGTCAAGTTGATCGAGACGATTCAAGAAGGATGGCCAAAACACAGGCAAAATACATCAAAACAAGTACGTGAATATTGGCCAATCAAAGACGAGCTCCATGTTAGCGATGGTCTTATTTTCAAAGGCGAAAGTATTGTTGTACCTCAAGCGTTGCGGAAAGATGTTCTAGCACAGATCCACGAAGGACATCTCGGTATCGAGAGAAGCAAGCAACGAGCCCGAGAGTTGGTGTTCTGGCCCGGAATGAGTAAGCAGATCGAGGACACCGTAGCAAACTGTTCAATCTGCCAAGAGCTCAGAAACAGCAACACCAAAGAACCGATGATACCACACGAGATCCCGCAATACCCTTGGCAGATCGCAGCCACGGATCTATTTACATGGAATGGCGGCAATTACATCGTAGTTGTCGATTATTACAGCCGTTACTGGGAAGTTTCATCGCTACACAACACGACGAGTACATCTGTCATCGAGAAGTTAAAGCAGTTCTTCGCGAGACACGGCATACCAGAGACACTCAAGTCGGACAACGGGCCACAGTATAGCTCTGCCGAATTTGCCAAGTTTGCAGCTGTCTGGAAATTCTCACACGTTACGTCAAGTCCCAAGTATCCACAGTCGAATGGTCTTGCGGAGAAAACTGTGCAGACTGTCAAGAGGACGCTAGAGAAGGCCAAACGTGATGGGAAGGATCCATACCTTGCCATGCTTGAACAGCGCAACACACCAGTGGGAAAACTACAAGTCACCCGCACAACTGTCTATGGCTAGGCGACTACGCTCTATTCTGCCATGCACCACAAGTCATCTGTTGCCAGAAACAACCAGTCATCAGGAGACGATGGTCAGATTTCAGAAGAAACAGGCTGAACAAAAAGCCAACTACGACAGGTCAGCCACCCCATTGCCATCACTCCATACAGGAGAGACAGTTCGAATCCAACGAGACGGCGATTGGAAACCTGCAAAGGTGATCGAGGTAGCCGACACACCACGAAGCTACAGGGTGGAGACCCCTGATGGAGCCGTCTACCGTCGAAATAGAAAGCACCTACACCAAGACAAGTCAGCCTCTCCAAAAGTCGATACAGGCGAGACTGACACGCAGCAAAGGGACGAACAATCTACAGGAGTCGAACGAGCTACAGGAGTGTCAGAGTTACAGGACGAAGGACATCACACACGGTCAGGAAGATTGATCAAGAAACCGACGAGATTAGGTTTTGACGATTGAACATTAGTCGAACTGATTTTCACATGTTGTTGTTGTTAATTTACGCTTCCCAAATAATAGAAACATTATTTTTCTTTTAGGGAGAGTTGTAATATATTGCTTATGAATATTATGAGTGACACTTGGTATAATACTCATTGTATGTGATTAGTAACGGGAGATTAAAGAAGACGTTGTTGACGACACACGTTTCTTAGTGCTCTCTCCAGTATTCTAGAAGAGAATAACACATGTTTTACTAATTCTTTTATTAGCACTATTGTGAGGCACCCCTACCCTCCCCTCCCTTTGTGCCCAACAAATGAGTGAGACAGTAAAAGTAGTAGATAAATGTGTGCAGTTGCTCTATATGATTTATTTACTATAAATCAGTGGTATTTTAAACCTGCATTTTCCCATCCTTTTCATTCTTCTGATCACGTTCTGACATGCTTGCTTTCGTCTTGTCGGCTGGCAACAATGGCTAAACAAATGCGACTCATTCATTCCTACACTTCGAATTCACAATTATTGTCAAGTTTTCGAGGTCCTTGTTTTCCTTTTGTCACTTTCTTATTGGTCAATTAATACCACGTTTCCCTGTATTTCTCTTTTACTCCGTCTAAAACGTCAGTAAACTGCTTTTTTCTCTTCACTGCGTGTATCAACTCACTTCGTTCTAAGTTCTAAATATCTCTATACCATCTGCAGTACTAGCACTGGATGATGAATTCATATCTCTATGAATTATTGTGGTTATTTTGAAAATTAGCGATTCAGTAGTCTTACAGTGTTTGTATGTAAGGTTCTTCTTACACTGATGTCATGCCAAATTTAGTGATTTGTCAGTTTACACCGCGTAGCCTCTTTGCCGAGCCGCTTTGTTTCATTCTATACACTTTCTATCTACTGTAGGTGCTGGTCGTCCGTTGGTGTGGCATTCTGGCGCAAAGGAGGCCAAGAACTGTCGCTAGGTAGTGGATGTAACGGTAAAGGTGTAATCATGCACGAGCTGTTACATGCGTTGGGTTTCTGGCACGAACAGTCAAGACCTGACAGGAATCAGTACATCGAAGTTTTGTGGGAAAACATCCAAAAAGGTGAGTCTGTCAAAATGCAGCAACACAAAACAATATCACAAAGTAAATATTCGCTTGGGGTAGAGCACAAACACTAAAACCATGCAAAGGTTTGCCAGGGCCATACACAGCACAGGGGCAGGAGGGGCAGTTGTCCCCCCTAGCAAGGCGAAAAAAATACCAAAAAGTACTAAGAACTGTACTATTTTTATTTATTTTTTGCTGTTAAATACGTACTGCCCCCCCCCCCCCCCCCCTTGAATTTTGAGTTATGTACGGCCCTATTTGCACTAATTAGTACTAAATAGCACTATAATAATATCTATTAATATTTATGAGTTGCACGGTTCAAGTGTTTGTACTCTAATCACAGGTAGCCCAAGCTCAGTATCAGTGGCGTAAATACAGTAAATGTATAGGCTTTCTTGTTCTGGTGTACTTGAATAAAAAAATAAAAAATCGTTTGCCTTTATTCGCCTCGTACTTGTTCCTTGTGTTGTCCTTTACCTCTGTAGGAATTTCTAGGCCATTCCGCTTGAAATTGAGAGAGTTACGGCGGTTTAAAAAAAAATTCCCTACCAGTAAGAAAATATAGAAGGTAGGTCACTCATGGCCGCCAGCGAACTCACATGGTCCCACTCAAATGCTCGTAAATCTCTCGAAACTAGACATAACGCCAAATTTCTTTCGGTAAACTGTAGTCCAATACAAGTCCGATAAATCACACTGCCATTCCCTTCTCTTACTCATCGCTATCCGCATCCAAGAGCAAGGTTTTTGTGACTTTCATCGGCAACATGAACCTCTGTACCTTCAAGTCTGACACGGATTTTGAACGGCCGTACAAAAAATGCACACACCGGGGAGGGACAGAGGTACATTTGACACTTGAATACAATTTCCGTACCCTCCCGTGAGGATTGCAACCATATCTTGTCAGAGAGATTATAACAAAATCTTTTCTTCGAATTCGTGTTTATTTTCAATACCCCATTTGGAATTTGCTCCAAAGGCCTTGAAATCAGAAGCTTTGACAGAAGAAATACTGTAATCTGTAAGATTTTGTTATAATCTCTGACAAGATATGGTTGCAATCCTCACGGGAGGGTACGGAAATTGTATTCAAGTGTCAAATGTACCTCTGTCCCTCCCCGGTGTGTGCATTTTTTGTACGGCCGTTCAAAATCCGTGTCAGACTTGAAGGTACAGAGGTTCATGTTGCCGATGAAAGTCACAAAAACCTTGCTCTTGGATGCAGATAGCGATGAGTAAGAGAAGGGAATGGCAGTGTGATTTATCGGACTTGTATTGGACTACAGTTTACGTACCGAAAGAAATTTGGCGTTATGTCTAGTTTCGAGAGATTTACGAGCATTTGAGTGGGACCATGTGAGTTCGCTGGCGGCCATGAGTGGCTCTTTCTCAGTATATCACTATCCTGAAAAACCTTTGTTATTCAAATCAAGAACTCTTTGTAGAACGAGGCATACAACAATATGAACTATTGTTATTCAAATTTTCAGGGATTCAGGACGGTGATATACTGAGAAAGCCCCCCATGAGTGACCTACCTTCTATATTTTCTTACTGGTAGGGAATTTTTTCTTAAACCGCCGTAACTCTCTCAATTTCAAGCGGAATGGCCTAGAAATTCCTACAGAGGTAAAGGACAACACAATGAACAAGTACGAGGCGAATAAAGGCAAACGATTATTTATTTATTTATTCAAGTACACCAGAACAAGAAAGCCTATACATTTACTGTATTTACGCCACTGATACTGAGCTTGGGCTACCTGTGCTCTAATGGGACTCGGAGTGTTTATTTACGCTCGAAGACACTTCAGTACAAATTTACTTGCGAAAAAAAAAGATAATTTCTAAGATTATGAGCATGCCATCGTAAGGTCAAATAAATTGATAATACAGTCGAACCTCCGGTTGCGACCACTCTCGTAAGCGACCACCTCTCCTAAGCGACCATTTTCCCCAAATACCAAAAGTTCAGTTCCAAGTCAAATCACTATAGTTGTAACCTCTCTCGTAAGCGACCACCTCTCGTATGCTTACGGGAGGTTCGACTGTATTAATAAATTGTACTGACAATGAAAAGCACGTGTGTTTACTAGTCTACTTTGACCTGTAGGAAAAGAACACAACTTCAACAAATACAGCCATGGTTCAATTGACACACTAAAAGCTACGTACGATTTCCAAAGCATCATGCATTATGGCAGCTATTACTTCTCGAAAAATGGTCAACCAACGTTACGAGGCTTTGGTCCCAACAAGGGAAAGACACTGGGGCAGAGGAATGGTTTTACAAATACAGACATCTTTGAAATCAATGCACTGTACGATTGCAAAGGTATTTATTTATATACTCCTATTTAAAAAAAATATTGTAGAGGATTATAGGTCATTCCAAGACCGAAAGATATATATTTAAAAAACATTAAAAAAAATCAATACCGAACTGCATTATGGTAACAGCTTGAATAGCCAAAAATGGCACTTCCTGTATGAAAAGCTGTATGATATTGTAACTATTTGAATTCAAACAGACCAAGACAAATTTTGAATCGAATTTCCCCTTCATCCACGACATTCAAGCTGTTATAACCATAATGCAGTTCGGTCTTGGAATAACCTGTAATTCCTCAACAACATTTTTTTAGACAACCTTCTTTTAAAAATGTGTATATCTCAGGTACAGATGTTATTGTGTTTAGGATCATGGGTGCCTTTCTTTCTCGAATGACGGAATGAATGAATGAATGCTTTTTATTCACTGTTGAATTTCTTAAAGGTGCGGTAATACGAGCAAAAAAATCGCGCAACTTGTCGCGCAACATTGTTCAGATTGTTGCGTTGCAGAGCAATGTTTCTCGTACTACCATCGTTTGCGCAACTTGTCGCGCAACAAATTAAATTTTCGGTGTTGCAGGATGCAAAGCTTTGTTGCATGAAGTAGAAAGAGCTTCTACTTTGCGCAACAAAGTTTTGCAACCTGCAACACGAAAATGTGTTGCGCGGAAATACGAGAAACATTGCTCTGCAACTTGCAACGCAACAATGTTGCGCGACAAGTTGCACGATTTTGTTGCCCGTATTACTGCACCTAAAGCGAGATACGATCGCTGTGATAGCTGAAAACTGTGTTGAGAGATCACAGCGATAAAATCGGGAAACCAGGCTTACAGTACATAATGGGTGGCTTTTACTTTAAGGATTATCCAATGGGTGGAGTTCGTGGAGCGACTATGGCCCTTGTGACGATAAATGTAATAAAGTTCGTCAGAGATTCTGTTCAGCACCTGCCTTGTCTTCTTGCCCTGGAGCTAATAGGTTCGGTATACAGTCAGACACACAGAAATGCCCCGATGCTGAATGCAATGGTAAGTAAGAGCCTGTGTGATATTAGCGACCAATGTTTTGTTGTCTATTGTTTTCATAATCGTTTCTTTTTCCATGTTTTCACTACATTTGCGCCGCCTTTCACAAATGACATCGTCTTTTTGTGGTCCGGTTGACTGAAAACAACTATCTGCACAAATAACGAACTGACGTTCTCGTTCTGTTTTTCTTTTTTTCCTTTTTTTTTTTTTCTTCTTTTTTTTCCTTTTCCTTGTCGTTCTCTTTACATCGTCAAACATAGGCATTTCACGGTGTAGCTTTGCACAGAACGATTTGATTTTGATTTTTTTTGTTTTGTATTCAATTTACACCATTTTTTTACAATATTAATAAATAAGGTAGAATTTTTTTGCAGATAGTTAGGTGTTGGGATACCTGAACATAGTTTGTAGACTAATCAAAGTCAGGTACCCCAGTACAATGAAAGGTTACAGATAGTTAGGTGTTGGGATACCTGAACATAGTTTGTAGACTAATCAAAGTCAGGTACCCCAGTACAATGAAAGGTTACAGATAGTTAGGTGTTGGGATACCTGAACATAGTTTGTAGACTAATCAAAGTCAGGTACCCCAGTACAATGAAAGGTTAAAGATAGTTAGGTGTTGGGATACCTGAACATAGTTTGTAGACTAATCAAAGTCAGGTACCCCAGTACAATGAAAGGTTAAAGATAGTTAGGTGTTGGGATACCTGAAAATAGTTTGTAGACTAATCAAAGTCAGGTACCCCAGTACAATGAAAGGTTAAAGATAGTTAGGTGTTGGGATACCTGAAAATAGTTTGTAGACTAATCAAAGTCAGGTACCCCAGTACAATGAAAGGTTAAAGATAGTTAGGTGTTGGGATACCTGAAAATAGTTTGTAGACTAATCAAAGTCAGGTACCCCAGTACAATGAAAGGTTACAGATAGTTAGGTGTTGGGATACCTGAACATAGTTTGTAGACTAATCAAAGTCAGGTACCCCAGTACAATGAAAGGTTGCAGATAGTTAGGTGTTGGGATACCTGAAAATAGTTTGTAGACTAATCAAAGTCAGGTACCCCAGTACAATGAAAGGAACTATACAATAAATGGCTTAAAATGTGTAAATAGAAGAAGAAGAAGAAGAAGAAGAAGAAGAAGAAGAAGAAGAAGAAGAAAGAAGAAAAACATACAAACACACACATACAAAGAGAAAAAGAAGAAGAATAGTAGGGGAATGGAATAACAAATGGAGAAGAATATACTGATTATATAGAAAAAAGATAGGAAAATAGGAGGAGAAAGTCTAGTAATTATTAAATGAATAATCGGTAAGGAATTGTTGAAGACCAAATCGAGCTCATTTCAAACATTCCAACAAGAAGTTATTGAATGTTGCTATTGAAAAGTTATTCTGCACTGAAAACTCTTTTATTTGTGTCTGATCCCATGATTCCTTGCGCCAGTGGTTCGATAATCGTTCGGATATTTTTCTGATCTGAAATCTCAAGTAAAGTTTCGCGTAGTTTCTTGGCCTACGAAGATACTTCGTGCGCGCAAGGAATCATGGGATCGATCACGTGCACTGTCGTTAAAAAACAGCCACAGTCATGGGCGGTTGGAATCCTGGTCGTCCTAGATGGATATGATACCATTCATTCAACAGAGGCGGAATCAGAAACACCATCTGGGCATGGCAAACCGTAAGGTTCTAGATATCATAGAAATCAGGAAGCCACAAAAGCCTTAGCATGTATGTCATCGAAAACTGCACAAAAAACGTCTTGGTTTGAATATTTACGATTTCCCGTGCTTTATCAATCCGTCTGGGACGACCAGCCGGGATCCCAACCCCCCGTGCCTGTGGCAGTTTTGCCCACAATTCATATATACCGTAATTTTCAACATCTGAATCGAGGCCATGTTTGAAATTCGATTTGAAATTGAGAATTTCTGTTTGATGAATGTAAGTTTCAAAACTGAAACATTAATATCAAATTTCGAAAAAACAACTCGAATGTTGACAGGAATCTATCGCTTAGTTTCACATGTAAACTATTACTTCTGTGTATGTTTGCACGCACAGCTCCAGTACAAGGTCACTGGGGGCGATGGTCATCATGGAGTAATTGCAACGTGTCATGCGGAAAGGGTAGCCATACAAGAACACGATTATGCGACGATCCACCTCCAAAGAATGGCGGCAAAACATGTGTAGGAGACGGAAAACAAAGCGGCAGTTGCTCAATGCGCAGATGCGGATTGGGTAAGCTTCACTTTAACTTGCAGTTTAGATTGTATTCATTTTTTAGGCTGAATCTCTCGGGGGGAAATCAGACGATCGGGGATTTGCCCAGCCTCCTTGGAGAGGGAGCACAGGGATCCCGCAACAAAAAACGGCTGCAAATGAGGCTAGGATTTGCCTAGCCTGATTTTCAGACGACAGGTGGTCATGCGCTTTCCTTCTTGGATCAGGCTAGGATTTTCCCAGTGACTACATAGCTTATTTACTGTCAGCACTGATCACAGCTGGGAAAAACCGTGCGCTCTTCAAAATTCTTGGACGATCGTCAACAGAATCAGGAAAATAGCGAAGAGTGGATTTTATTCTTCCCAGAACCAGTCAGTTATATTGTGCATTAAGCACAGGTAGCCCAACCCTTAAGCCCTGCACATCCTTTGGTTTCCAGAATGGAATGGCCACAAGAACAGAGCTTGGGTTTTCAGTGTTTGTGCATTCGGCACAGGCAACCCAACCCTTACCTCATCATTAGAATCTGTATCTATCATTGTCGTACTTTAGGTCCCGACGATTGTGAATTCCAGTTGGATACATGTTTCTGGAAACAAGCAGACTCGTCCAATGCGTACAGATGGCACCGTCAGTCAGGCAAAACACGCAGTGGTAACACTGGGCCGAGTGGCGACGTTTCGCTAAACCAAAATGGAAAAGGTAGTTACGTACAAAAAAAAACCACGACTCTAGATACTCTACCCTAGCTGCGAGCAGAGGTTCCTTTTCGTCTTTCTATGTTCACTGAGTCTTTTACTTTTGCTGAACGGCTTTTTGTTTGGCTTTTACCTTGCTGTTCTTTGTAGCCGAGTTCGAACTACAAGAACAGCAAGGTAAAAGTCAAAACAAAAAGCCGCCGGATACAGCAAAAGTAAAAGACTCAGTGAACACAGAAAGACGAAAAGGAACCTCTGCTCGCAGGACTATATAGATACTCACAACTTTAGCACAAGTTGTAGTATGCACTGCAGGGGCGGATCCAGAAATGTGTTAAAGGGGGGTCCGACCGCCGAAGGCGGGAGAATCTAGGGGGGTTCGGGGGCATGCCCCCCGGAAAAAATGAAATTGAGGCCCTCGGAAATGCGATTTCCAGTGATTTGAGAGGCATTTGCAACATAATTCAGTGCTATAAAGTCATGTCAAATTTGTACATTCTGGCTTTAAAAAAGGAGAGCAAAGACATTTCTAATGGAAGATAGAAGGAAATATTTTTGTCGGTCATCCCATTGCATTCATGAGTCCCGTGGAGACTCTTTATGTAAGAGTCACTGCATGGGATTAATAAATGTCATCATCAGACATCATTCTTATAAAGGAAGGAAATAAGAAGCAACCTACTCACCTGGCTTACGTCATCAAACGGTCGTGAATACTGTATTTTGGCTTGCTATGTAATCTAAACTAAAAGTACGAACTGTACTGCAAGAACTGCAAGATACGGAAGCAATTTGTATCCAGTCTTCCTCGTTATTTAAAAAGAACGCCTGGAATATTTTTTAGCTTACAGTACTAGACTTTCGTACTTCTGGCGCGCCAGTTCTGATGATATTCATATCAAAGGGCTGTATTTTATATACATACAAAATTGAAAATTTGAACTAGTCTACCGTTTTAATCTAAAAAATAATAAAATCGCCAGACGAAGGGGGGGGGGGGGGGGGGGGGGGGGGGGGGGGGGGGGGGGCCCCCTCGGTCCCCCTCTAAATCCGCCACTGCACTGAGTTATATAACTGAATTAGCCAGGAATTAATCAGGCCATCGAAATGTTCGTTTGTCTGGAAAAAAGAAGCGTTGTTTGTGGTAAGTATTTCTATTTTCATTTCGTATTTCTTATTTCTGTTGTCAATTATATTGTTCAAGGTTACTACATATACGCTGAAGCTTCCTCTCCCGCGCAGCAAGGACAAGTAGCCAGGCTTCAAAGCAAAGTATTCCCTGCTACTGCAGGACGATGCATGCAGTTTTCATACAGTATGTACGGTGGTTCTATTGGCTCCCTGGATGTCTACGTCATTAACGTCAAAAATGGAACGAAATCTGTATTTTTAAAGTCTGGTGACCAGGGAAATAGATGGCATAAAACAGAGGCAACCATCGTCAGTGCTGAAGACTACAAGGTATTTCAAAAACTCATGCATAATTAATGAGCAATTCGTCCAATCAGAAGGACGAAATCCATCACGTGCATGTACCTTTATACCCGGTAATGCACTGCTTATTAGTATTCTTTATATAAAGAATTCTAATGAGGATGGAATCATATTGGTGTCGTATTATTGACCTCCCTGTTCCCTGTACGGGACGACATATATGTTGTCCGGAAAGATCCCTCCTTGGTCACACTTTCGGACCGCGTCGTTCAAATGTGGGATCTTTTTGAGAGTATCGGTGCGCATGTGTGAGGCGTTAGAAGCAACACGATACTGCTACGTTTGTGTTTTCCTTGCTGTTTTTTTACGAAAATCATCCGAAAATGTATTATTTTGGAAGATCGTTTTTGAAGCTGATAAACTCGCAGATCGTGGCTTCGTCTCGTGGTTTTAAACCCGATAAAACACTCCTGCTCGTTTATTAAACAGTACGTAATCAATATAGAGATGTCTGTCTGTCTGTCTGTCTGTCTGTCTGTCTGTCTGTCTGTCTGTCTGTCTGTCTGTCTGTCTGTCTGTTCATTCATTCATTTATGTCACTTGTTGTTTAGATTTCTTTTGAAGCCACGCGTGGCAGAAGCTATAATGCTGATATAGCCCTGGACGATATAATGTTTAAAGACGGTGCATGTAATGCTGGACCAAACCCATCAACGGCGGTTCCGACGACGGCCAGACCCACGACCGCCAGACCCACGACCGTCAAACCCACGACCGCTAGACCCACGACCGCCAGACCCACGACCGCCAAACCCACGACTGCCAGACCCACGACTGCCAGACCCACGACCGCCAGACCCACGACCGGAAGACCTACTACTGCCAGACCTACGACCGCCAGACCCACGACTGCCAGACCCACGACCGGAAGACCCACGACTGCCAGACCCACGACCGGAAGACCCACGACTGCCAGACCCACGACCGCCAGACCTACGACTGGCAGTCCTACAGGTAATGTACTGTATTAGCAATTGCTTCATATTCTCGGTTTTCACTTGACGTCATCAAAAAGCTAAAATCCAAACTATTCACCTCACAAAACTGTTTGTTGGATATCTTGTTTATGTCGTTATAAGAAAAGTCTTACCGAAATAATTTGGTAATTTAGATGTTTTGTTTTCGATTTATTGCGAGTCCAATTCTGTCACGCAATGCTGTCACGCGCATTTCAAAGCCGTAGAAATAGGAAAATTCGTTTGAAATAATACGATTTTAACTTAGTAGATGATGGGTAACTTTATTTTGATGAATGTAGCTGTTTAAAAATTGAAATGTTTGCAATATAAACATGATTTGCAGTCTTCGTGACTTGGCCGCCATGTTGGTGTCCCTCGATGGGACACCAAGATGGCGGACCCATACATTTTAACTAAATTATGAGCATAAGCGATCGCTCATATCTTCGTATCTAAACCTTCTTTTAACTAAGCCTTCGGCTGAGATATAAAGTTTTGGCTGCTCTTTCGGCCTATGAAGGTTTTGTTCTATATAAGTCATGGGAAAATTTTCAATGACGTAGGTGAAAGCCGAGAATTGGGTGTCAATAGGTACGTCGACCATCAGAACATTTCGGCAAACTGCAATATTCTCACAGCTTCAACACAAACCTCCAAAAATGTTGATCAAATAAGGCAAATAGTTTTACGATATGTCTAGTGTAATACTTTATCAATATTACTTGTAGCCGGGCTCTGATGACCGCACGCTTGATGAGAGACCATTCAAGTCTTACTCTGTCTCGCGTGTAATCTTTTATCGATATTACTTGTAGGCTCTAGTGGAGAGACCATTCAAGTCTTACTCTGTCTCGCGTGTAATCATTTATGGATATTACTTGTAGGCTCTGATGACTGCACGTTTGATGAGAGACCATTCAAGTCTTACTCTGTCTCGCGTGTAATCTTTTATCGATATTTCTAGTAGGCTCTGATGACTGCACGTTTGATGAAAGGCCATTCAAGTCTTACTCTGTCTCGCGTGTAATCTTTTATCGATATTACTTGTAGGCTCTGATGACTGCACGTTTGAGGCGGGACAGTGTTTCTGGCACCAGTCAGCCCTAAGTAACTACATATGGCATCGTCATACGGGATCAACTAGGAGCTCAGCAACTGGTCCTGATGGAGATGTTACTAAAAACCTTGGCGGAACAGGTACGTTTGTTATGAGATTTGCTACATGGTTTCTATGGCTACAGTTGTTGCTATGGCTACAGTTGTTGCTATGGCAACAAATGATACTAATTCAACTGACCAATCCAACTGACCAATTATAATTCATGGTGAAAATAAAGATCACTGTTCCATCCCACATTCACGGTGTGCGTTTTTAACTCATTCAAGGTTACTACATGTATGCTGAAGCTTCATATCCCGCGCAGCAAGGTCAAGTAGCCAAGCTTGAAAGCAAAGTATTCCCTGCTACTGCTTCTGCAGGACGATGCATGCAGTTTTCATACAGTATGTACGGTGGTTCTATTGGCTCCCTGGAGGTCTACGCCATTAACGTCAAAAATGGAACGAAACTTCTTTTTTCAAAGTATGGTAACAAGGGAAGAGGATGGCATAAAGCACAAGTATATATTGTCAGCGCTGATGACTACAAGGTATGGAGTAAGTTGTGCACTAGATTTAAGTTTCTGTCTGCCTGTCTGCCTGTCTGCCTGTCTGCCTGTCTGCCTGTCTGCCTGTCTGCCTGTCTGCCTGTCTGCCTGTCTGCCTGTCTGCCTGTCTGCCTGTCTGCCTGTCTGCCTGTCTGCCTGTCTGCCTGTCTGCCTGTCTGTCTGTCTGCCTGTCTGCCTGTCTGCCTGTCGTTCGTTCATTCATTCATTTATGTCACTTGTTGTTTAGATTTCTTTTGAAGCCACGCGTGGCAGAAGCTATAAAGCTGATATAGCCCTAGACGATATAATGTTTAAAGATGGTGCATGTAATGCTGGACCAAACCCAACGACCAGAAAACCAACGACCAGACGGCCTACTTACGCCACTACACCTACGTCATCAGGTATGCCAAACAAACAGGCACAGGGAGCCCAAATCACCGGAAATAACGCGCGCTCTTTAAATCTAGGAAATTCATTAGAATTTAGTAGGAAATTGAACCAAGGTTTTGGACATTTCCAAATAACTTGCAAGCTTTGAAAATTAATTAGAAATTCAATAGCAATGCAAACAATTCAATAGCAATGCAAACAATTCAATAGCAATGCAAACAATTCAATAGCAATGCAAACAATTCAATACCAATGCAAACAATTCAATACCAATGCAAACAATTCAATAGCAATGCAAACAATTCAATACCAATGCAAACAATTCAATACCAATGCAAACAATTCAATACCAATGCAAACAATTCAATACCAATGCAAACAATTCAATACCAATGCAAACAATTCAATAGCAATGCAAACAATTCAATACCAATGCAAACAATTCAATAGCAATGCAAACAATTCAATAGCAATGCAAACAATTCAATAGCAATGCAAACAATTCAATACCAATGCAAACAATTCAATACCAATGCAAACAATTCAATACCAATGCAAACAATTCAATAGCAATGCAAACAATTCAATACCAATGCAAACAATTCAATACCAATGCAAACAATTCAATAGCAATGCAAACAATTCAATACCAATGCAAACAATTCAATACCAATGCAAACAATTCAATTATAAAATGTTCAGTGTGTTTTATATAATGACACCATATTACACTTTCTTTTCTTTAAAGTGAAAACTCTTGACTGCGACTTTGATCAAGATATGTGCAGATGGTCACAAGGCCCAGGCACCAACAAATACCCTTGGACTAGACACTCTGGTGTGACACCCTCTGGCGGTACAGGACCCAATGAGGACCACACGACAGGGAAAGGTAAAAAAACAAACACTACCAAAACCTTTGATTATTATCTACTTTATCGACCAAAGATTGTCGTATGTTGTTGACTTGTGCTATTGAACCAAGGTCATTATCGAATGGCGGCATTACAACTGTGCAGGTATAAATTGCGCGTGGTTTTGCCAAAGTAGAATACAACCATACAGGACGAACAGATGACATGAAATGCGCAATGTTCTATGTGTCCAAGCCCATCATGCATTGCGTGCACAAAGCATTGCGCAATGTTCTATGTGTGTGTCCATGCATTAAAGACCCTGTGTCCAAGCCCATCATGCATTGCGCGCACAAGCATTGCGCAAAATGTTCTATTTCTGTGTCCATGCATTAAAGACCCTGTGTCCAAGCCCATCATGCCTTGCGCGCAAAAAGCATTGCGCAATGTTCTATGTGTGTCCATGTATTAAAGACCCTGTGTCCAAGCCCATCATGCCTTGCGCGCACAAAGCATTGCGCAATGTTCTATGTGTGTGTCCATGTATTAAAGACCCTGTGTCCAAGCCCATCATGCCTTGCGCGCACAAAGCATTGCGCAATGTTCTATGTGTGTGTCCATGCATTAAAGACCCCGTGTCCAAGCCCATCATGCCTTGCGCGCACAAAGCATTGCGCAATGTTCTATGTATGTATGCATTAAAGACCCTGTGTCCAAGCCCATCATGCATTGCGCGCACAAAGCATTGCGCAATGTTCTATGTATGTATACATTAAAGACCCTGTGTCCAAGCCCATCATGCCTTGCGCGCACAAAGCATTGCGCAATGTTCTATGTGTGTGTCCATGCATTAAAGACCCCGTGTCCAAGCCCATCATGCCTTGCGCGCACAAAGCATTGCGCAATGTTCTATGTATGTATACATTAAAGACCCTGTGTCCAAGCCCATCATGCATTGCGCGCACAAAGCATTGCGCAATGTTCTATGTATGTATACATTAAAGACCCTGTGTCCAAGCCCATCATGCATTGCGCACACAAAGCATTGCGCAATGTTCTATGTATGTATACATTAAAGACCCCGTGTCCAAGCCCATCATGCCTTGCGCGCACAGTATTTCTGATTCAAACTCTCCACTGTATTTAGGCTCGTATGTTTACATGGAGACCTCGTGGCAGTCTGGCAATGGTCAAACCGCGACTCTGATCAGTCCTCCATTGCGCGACTCCAGTGCTCGCTGCATGAGCTTTTTCTATTCCATGAACGGCCTTGCCATGGGATCCCTGAACGTCTATATCCAGAACCCAAAGACTGGAATCAAATCCATGCTGTTTACAAAGTCTGGTGACCAAGGCGTCATTTGGAAATATGGAGCGGTTACCATAGCAAGCATATGCGAACACCAGGTATCTAAACATACTCCATTGTTTGTAGTTCGCGAAGTATGATTTATGTCAGCCCATTGATGTACGTGCGTTGCGTTGGGCGCTATGCTTATAAACACAATCAATGTCTTGTTGGCACAGTGGCTTAATTGATGTTCACCATTGAGCTTTAAAGCGGTCTGTTATATAGCTTAACATCATTACCATCTTTTTTTCCAGATTGTTTTCGAGGGTGTGAGAGGAACAAACTATCGCAGTGATATCGCCCTGGATGACATCACATTCGCGGATGGTGCTTGCCCTTGAGCTGAGCCACAGACCTTCACCTGGGTAAAGGTTATCATATCGACCAAGAGTAACTACAAACAATAGAACAAGGCAGTAACACAATAGATTCGTTCTCTTGTGAAACACAATACACCGAATCGAAATATGGCGATCAATTTGAATAACTATTGTTCCTGACTGACCAACCTCTCATTCATGTGAAAACGCTTTTGTGTTTCCACGTGAACACGAGGTTGGTCATTCCAGAACAATAGTTATTCAAATTGGTCGCCATATTTCGATTCGGTGTATAGATTCGTTGTTCTATTGTTTGAAGGTCCTTTTGATCGATGTGTTATAACCTTTACCGTTGACCTGATGGACCTCTTCCCATAGTTAATGCCTCGTTAATATGCCTAAATACAAAAATTATATTTGTTGCGACGCCCACAAGGATTCTTGTACCTTTTAGGGGTTATTTATTTGTGATGAGCACCCCACCACTCCCCCAAATAATTTGTGTATTTAATTATGTAAAGGGTCTGTAGAATTGATTAAAAGTTGCATGAACAAAATTTGTCTTCGATGGAGTTTGACTTGAGTTTGGGGAAGAAGGGGAGGGGGGCAGGGAGAGGGAGAGGGAGAGGGAGAGGGAGAGGGAGAGGGGGATGGGGAGGGGAGGTGAGGTGAGGTGAGGGGTTGGGAGGGGAAGGGAGGGCTAGGAGGGGAGGGGGAGTTTAAAATAATCCCAGTCCGGCATGGCTGCACAGTACGTTGCCCATGCAGTTTCGCCACTGAAATAGATTCAAATTTGAAACTCGTCCTAAACAATTCATAGATTGAGATTCGTCAGTACGTAGAAATGCGTACCGTATTTACTCGTTTAAGCGCCGCGGCGCCTATTAAATTTTCGGGGTTTTGGATGCGGCGCTTATTCGGGTCCGGTGCTTATTAACTATATATATATATATGATTTAATATGTTATCCAAATAAATGCGGCGCTTATTAACTATATATATATATGATTTAATATGTTATCCAAATAAATGCGGCGCTTATTGGAGAGCGGCGCTTATTAATAATTTTTTGCTATCAAATCTTTCTATAAACAACAATTGTGCCAACGATAAAGACTTATTAGTGACAAGGTTTTTACGTTCGTTCACAACCAAAACACACAGGTAGCCCAACAACTGAAAGCTGTTTTGATAAATTATGCATAAGCTACCAGTCCCTCCTCGATTAAAACACGGACAGCAACACGGAACTATCGTGCGGTAAGTACTTGAATTGATTGAAGACTTTGTTTGATAGAACGAAGAATAAAAGATATCAGAGATCATCTGTGTCGTCTGTGTTGGCATTCGAGTGGTTGACGACAGTATTAATAATAGTTACACAGTGCGAACCTGCGCAAAGAGCCGGGGCAAACAGACCAGATACCTCCCGGAAGTGGTAACACAATTTAGTATAAGCTTATTAAAATAAGTAAGCTTACATCATTTCCCTTTTATATAAGTTTAATACGAATGATTGCAAACCAGGAACCTTCACTTAAACTATAGCTGATAGGGACTAGCGGTTAAACTAGTAGAGAAAAACTATAGCTTGTTGGTTTGCGCGGCCATGTTGGAACAATAATAAACAGTACAAACAAGAGAAGCTAATGAGGAATTCTTTGTTTAATATTTTGGGCATGCACCAACATGGCCGCCATATAAACGTCACATGCAAACCAACAAGTTAAGTGGTCAAGTAACTTATATGATTATTATTACTATTATTATGATTTTGAGTTGCAACAGGTTGATTTTTTTACACGGTGTCAAAGTTTCATTCTATATACACTATATAGTTGCAGGATCTGTAGTAATTAAGGGCCGTCGGTATGGCAGCAGAAGTGGTAATAGTACTGGGATGCCGTACTAATCCTGATGGTACGGCCTCAGAGATGATGAGATGCAGATTACACCAAGCAGCTAAAGTGTACCATTCACTCGTTACCCCTGACAGGCCACACCCGTGGATGATAGTTACTGGATATCAAGCTCCTGGTAACCAGGTATGTAGCAATATAAACCCACAACACTGTGCCAGCTATATGCCAGCTATATGCATGAAATGATGCATGTTGGGAATTATAATAAAATATAATGATTATAGTGATGATGATAATGAGGATGGTAGTACTGATGATACCGATGATGATGGTAGTGATGATGCTGTTGATGATGGTAGTGACGATACTGATGATGATACTGATGGTAGTGAAAATGATAGTAGTAATGATACTGATGATGGTATAGTGATGATGGTAGTGATGATGATGGTAGTGATGATACTGATGATGATGGTAGTGATGATACTGATGGTAGTGATGATGATGGTAGTGATGATACTGATGGTAGTGATGATGATGGTAGTAATTATACTGATGATGATGGTATAGTGATGATGGTAGTGACGATACTGATGATGATACTGATGGTAGTGATGATGATGGTAGTAATGATACTGATGATGGTATAGTGATGATGGTATAGTGATGATGATGGTAGTGATGATGATGGTAGTGATGATGATGGTAGTGATGATGATGGTAGTGATGATGATGGTAGTGATGATACTGATGGTAGTGGTCATGATGATGATGTGGCTAATGATGGTGATGATGCAACTGGGTGATTTTGATGATGATGATGGTGTTCCTGATGAATGATCATTAATCATCATTTTGAAATCATGATATGGTGATTATAGGTATTGAGGTGAAGCCATTTCATGTACACCATTGCAATACCTGAATATTATTGCAACTTTTCAATAAAATAATCTCTACTTGATAGCACATGGGGGAGGGGGGGGGGGGGGACAGTCTAGCGTTTGCTCATCATTTAAATGCAAATTATACAATACTGTACAATTAATATACAACAAACACTAAATAGCATTAAATGAATTCTTGCAGATCACTACAGAAGCTGAAGCAATGCTGAATTACATCCAACAAGAAGTACTCGTTCCCAAAGAGAATGTTATTATTGAAGAACAAGCCACAAACACAGAAGGGAATGCCTACTGGACTCGTATCATTGTTGACAATCTGGGCGCTCAGCATATCCACATTGTTACAACATACTTTCACTTAAAAAGAGCACAACAAATATTTGAAAAGGTAATCAACTGTTAGTCACTGTATAGCTGCAAACCAGTTTTAAAGTAGTATATCTGTGAAAAAAGTAGTACTATACTAATTAATGTCATTTTCTCCATGTTATTGTTCATTTCAGCTTTATTCCCCAGAAATCTACAAGCTTCACTTTCATGATTCCATGCAGAAATTGGATGATGAAACCAAAAAATGGAGGAGAGAAAGAGAGGAAAAGCTTTCACATTGCGTTGATGACAATATTGCAGCCATTGCACATGAAAGAAAAGAGCCACCAGATGGAAAGTCAATAACTCTTCTCCACTCTCCACTCATCACAGACATCGACTTTAAACATGGTTTTACGACAAGGTTTGGCGGCGTTTCAACATACAGGACATTGTCTTCCCTAAACCTCATGTACAATCCTAAAAGACGAGATCCTAGAGTTAATGTCACAGAAAATAGGCAGCGATTAGGATTACACTGTGGATACGACTTCCAGAAATTTTACATGGCCAAATGTGTGCATGGCGCTGGAGTGTGGGTTATTGGCGATCCAGAACCAGACAGCTACGATGCTTTGGTGTCTAACAAACCTGGTGTTACCATAGCTGCTCCTGGAGCAGACTGTTCAATATTGTTGTTTTATGATCCTGTGAGAAAGGTGTGTGCTGCTGCTCACTCAGGTTGGAAAGGGACACTGGCACGCATTAGTCACGCTGTCCTACAAGTAATGACAGGAAGATTTCTGTGTGAGGTCAAAAATATCAGCGTTGCAGTTGGACCAACTATAGGCCCTTGCTGCTTTGAAGTTGGTGAGGATGTAGCACAACAGTTCGCAGAGATTTGTAGTGATGTGGTGATGAGAAAGGAAAATGCACCTAAACCATTTGTTGATCTACGCAAGACTACAAGGGTGCTTTTAGAACAATATGGGATTCTACCAGAAAACATTGATGACAATTCAAGGTATGTTGTATTACTTAACAATTAAGTCAACAGGACTGTGAAAACAGTTCCTTCCTATTTGTAATACTCTGCAAGAGTAGAAGTTTAAGGGCGAGATGAGAGGGGAAAGATGCAAAAATGGGAGAGCAAACTTTCATGCTTCTTCACAGTTTTGTAAATTCTGTGGAAAATCCACCCTCCCCCTCCCCAAGGGGACACCCTTGGGACTAAGTGCCTGCATGGCCTTTTGATAGGTGTCTGCTTATATATGGCAGGTTCTCAAAGAAAACTCTTCTGGTGCTGTTTCTGCAATTTACCTCCAAATGGCACTCTCCAAGAATGTCACTATATGGCACTTAAGTCTCCTAGTTGCTGTTTTAACCAATCAGTTTATTATATTGCCATCAATTTTTTTCTGGCTGTTTCTATATAATGTATGTTGTATAGTTTTCTTAGTGATAGTAGGATACTGCATGGTGCATATTTTACTCCGGATCCCTCGAGGTTGTAAAGAGTTAATGAATATATAAACCTTAGGGCTGCATTTCCTTACTCTTGGTGTATTAATTAAGGAAGACTTAGTGTTGGTGTATTTTGTATAAAAACAATATTATTCCAGGAAGTTTTACCTAAACCCATGAACTCATAGTTCTATTTCAACATAGTTTAATTATTTGATTATATATTTCAATGGAGAACACTTACTGTTTTTCCTTCATCATTTCAGAGAACTCAAAGAGATCGAGTCGGGCGAACGTGTTACCCAGTGCACATTCTGTGACCCACAGCAAAGGTTTTTCTCCTACCGACGAGATGGAAGTCAATATGGCACTCAAATTGGATGGATTTTTGTTCGGCCTCAACAATCAACAACATAACTCGACTGATTTAAGTTTTTTCAATTTTCAATAAGCAAATATATTCAAGGAGTTGCATGAGTCAAGGGTGAACAAGCTTTATAAGTTATTATTATTAGAAGTTCCTGTAATCCTGTCCCCTGCCTGCCAAAGACACCCACATTTTACTAAGTCGGTCAAACGTCACGGGTCTCGAAGTCTCGTTTTTTCACAAAAAGGTGTCTGTCTCGAATTTTGAAAACAAAGGAAATCGGAAAAAAATATGCATTTCTGGCTCGCAAAAAATATGCCTGGTCTCGGAGTCTCACCATTCGATACCCCTTTTATTGGCTTCTCATCAAACATAATAAATGACACACTGGCACATCAAAAATATAATTTTGAATACTTCATATAGTAACAATAACTCATCAAACGTATTTAATATTGAAATCTTTTATAAATGCTTTATATTAAAGTTATGCAAAAACCTGTGTGATACATTAATTGCATGGACAATGTTCATATGGTAAAGGGCCCCAATACCAGCTCATGTTCAGTTTTACGAGTCATGGACGACAGCAGAGTTTCTGCATGGGTGCCTTAAAACTGCACTTTTTTGCCCATCAAATATTTTGATACATCAACCCAAAAGATCTTCAAACAATAGAACAACAAATCAAAAGAACAAATCTAAACTGCCTCATTCTATTGTTCACAAAAGAACAAATCTAGTTTTACTGCCTAGTTCTATTGTTCACAACAGATTCGTTCTATTGTTTGAAGGTTCTTTTGGTCGATGTGATATAACCTTTACTGTGTAGAAGAGACAACACCCCTCTTCAATCTTATAAAACAAGTATGCAAAGCTGAGTATTGAACCAATGAACCTATGTATATACAATGCCTTACACAGTGCTAACACTAAACTTAATCCTTAACATTGCCAACTTGTCACTGCATTTTTTTACTTAGTTGAAAACTTGATTTATTTACTCAAAAAATATACAGTATAATTATTTGTTAGAGCACACACACTAAAACTGTGCAACGTTTTACACTAAATAGCACTGATACAATAGTCCAGAGATATCACTATTTAGTACTAGAGTGATTTTCATAAATCTGTGAATCACACTTTAACGTATTTTGCACTAATACACTCTAATTCCATTGTTCCTTTGTTGTCACTCGACTATTACACTCTAAAAATTACACTTTGTTTCACAGGTTTATGAAAACCACTCTTATCTAAGTAGAGATATCACTATTTAGTACTAAACAGCACTAATAATTTATGTTGCACAGTTTAAGTGTTAGTACCCTATGTAAAGATTTCACATTTCTTTATTATATAGAGTTTACTTGGTATATCAAGCATCAACTTCAAAACCACAATGAAAATCACTTTTACATTGTTTTAGGATAAATTTCAGCCTCCTTTGGGTGAAACAACAAAACCCAGAGATAAACGAAATTCAGGCTACACTTGCTTAGAATACAAATAACTTACAAAAAACACAATTTCAAGATAGTGATGGCACTTAACCCGTGAAACATATATTAGCCAAGTAGATATATTACTAGACACTATTTCCATTGTATTCTTTTGATTTGACTATTAGTCACTAACTATTAGATTTTGTTTCACGGGTTAAGTGCCATCACTCTAAGAATGTCTCGACAGGATTTTCAGTCCATGCAGTTAAGTTCCATGGAGCCCTGATTAAATGCATACTATGCCCTCGAGGAATAGTGGTGTCTTGAAACTGGAGTTTTGCACTTAGGTTGTATGGATTACAACAGCTCTCAAAAATCTTCATTTGATTTGAGAATTGGCTTTTGGGATCTATTTGATTCAGGCAAATGTGCCCTTGGTGGGACCTTTTAAAAAGAGCTACTTAGAGACTACTCGGAACTGCTTCCGAGGGACCTTAAAGAGCTAATTAGAGACTACTTGGGGCTGCTTCCGAGGGACCTTAAAGAGCTACCATAATTAGAGATTACTTGGGGCTGTTTCTGAGGGACCTTAAAGAGCTACTTAGACTTCTCGGAGCTGCTTTATCCAAACAAATCCACTCAATGTAGTAAATATCTTAGATCAACTGTTTATCCACTTATACTACTTTACTTTATCAAAAACTTGAACGACCATAGATACATGCCTTGAAATACACTAACGTCATAATATACCTTGTATTTATAAGTGTATTTTAATGTATCTATTATTGAAACAGAGAAAAAATAGGAGGAAACCTAAAACTTGTTCTCTGAGCAAGCAACTTGTACATCTGTCATTTCCATTGTCAAGTCACTTCTGTGGTATCCTTGTTTGCTTGTTTTAACTCCAGTAGTTCCCCTTCAAGTAAATCATCAAGCTTCTCCAATGCTGTATCAGACAAGCAACCATCATCAGTACTACCAATGCCACTTGATGCTGTACCAGTCTCGCTGTCATCGACTTGTACATGGCCATTCGGAGCTGTGACCTTGTCCTCTTTGGCAACACAAGCGATTTCACACTGTGACTCAGATGGGACATCTTTCTTGGACTGAGATCCAGTAGGGATCGTCGTCAGGCTATCGTCCTGTAAGTTAATTTCAGCAGCCACTACTGGGATGCTTTTCTCCAACAGAGATGGAACATCACCTTCGATTCCAACATATATTTCCTCTTTTTCAGGACTGTCATGGCCATTTGGAATTACAACTTCACTTGAATTACTTTCACATTGTACCTCCACTGGGGTACCACCTTGATTACCCTCAGGGACTACCTCTTTCGTTACAGACATAATCTCATCTGATATACCATCTGTAATCCCTGGCAATTCTGCTTTGACATTTGTCTGCAATTCAGATGAAACATCTTCATTAACAAAATCCTCATTGGATTCAACTAAGCCTTTATCTGGTGAGTTCATATCTGCAGATGTTTCTGCCGGCACTTCTTCCTGTGAGATAGCTGGTACATCCTCTTTGGGTTCAGACAGGCCATCATCTGCAGACTCTGGTATTTCTGCTGGCACTTCTTCCTGTGAGATAGTTGGTACATCCTCTTTGGGTTCAGACAGGCCATCATCCGCAGACTCTGGTATTTCTGCTGGCACTTCTTCCTGTGAGATAGTTGGTACATCCTCTTTGGGTTCAGACAGGACATCGTCTGCAGACTCTGGTATTTCTGCCGGCACTTCTTCCTGTGAGATAGTTGGTATATCCTCTTTGGGTTCAGACAGGCCATCATCCGCAGACTCTGGTATTTCTGCTGGCACTTCTTCCTGTGAGATAGTTGGTACATCCTCTTTGGGTTCAGACAGGACATCGTCTGCAGACTCTGGTGTTTCTGCTGGCACATCTTCCTGTGAGATAGTTGGTACATCCTCTTTGGGTTCAGACAGGACATCGTCTGCAGACTCTGGTGTTTCTGCTGGCACTTCTTCCTGTGAGATAGTTGGTATATCCTCTTTGGGTTCAGATAGGACATCGTCTGCAGACTCTGGTGTTTCAGCTGGTACATCTTCCTGTGAGATAGTTGGTACATCCTCTTTGGGTCCAGACGGGACATCGTCTGCAGACTCTGGTGTTTCTGCTGGCGCTTCTTCCTGTGAGATAGTTGGTATATCCTCTTTTTGGTTCAGGCAGGCCATCATCCACAGACTCTGGTGTTTCTGCTGGCACTTCTTCCTGTGAGATAGTTGGTACATCCTCTTTGGGTCCAGACGGGACATCGTCTGCAGACTCTGGTGTTTCTGCTGGCGCTTCTTCCTGTGAGATAGTTGGTATATCCTCTTTGGGTTCAGGCAGGCCATCATCCACAGACTCTGGTGTTTCTGCTGGCACTTCTTCCTGTGAGATAGTTGGTACATCCTCTTTGGGTTCAGACAAGCCATCATCTGCAGACTCTGGTATTTCTGCTGGCACTTCTTCCTGTGAGATAGTTGGTACATCCTCTTTGGGTTCAGACAGGACATCGTCTGCAGACTCTGGTGTTTCTGCTGGCACTTCTTCCTGTGAGATAGTTGGTACATCCTCTTCGGGTTCAGACAGGACATCGTCTGCAGACTCTGGTGTTTCTGCTGGCACTTCTTCCTGTGAGATAGTTGGTACATCCTCTTTGGATTCAGATAGGACATCGTCTGCAGAATCTGGTGTTTCTGCTGGCACTTCTTCCTGTGAGATAGTTGGTACATCCTCTTTGGGTTCAGGCAGGTCATCATCCGCAGACTCTGGTGTTTCAGCTGGCACATCTTCCTGTGAGATAGTTGGTACATCCTCTTTGGGTCCAGACGGGACATCGTCTGCAGACTCTGGTGCTTCTGCTGGCACTTCTTCCTGTGAGATAGTTGGTACATCCTCTTTGGGTTCAGACAAGCCATCATCTGCAGACTCTGGTGTTTCTGCTGGCACTTCTTCCTGTGAGATAGTTGGTACATCCTCTTTGGGTTCAGACAAGCCATCATCTGCAGACTCTGGTGTTTCTGCTGGCACTTCTTCCTGTGAGATACTTGGTACATCCTCTTTGGGTTCAGGCAGGTCATCATTCGCAGAATCTGGTATTTCTGCTGGCACTTCTTCCTGTGAGATAGTTGGTACATCCTCTTTGGGTTCAGACAGGACATTGTTTGCAGACTCTGGTGTTTCTGCTGGCACATCTTCCTGTGAGATAGTTGGTACATCCTCTTTGGGTTCAGACAGGACATCGTCTGCAGACTCTGGTGTTTCTGCTGGCACTTCTTCTTGTGAGATAGTTGGTACATCCTCTTTGGGCTCAGACAGGACATCGTCTGCAGACTCTGGTGTTTCTGCTGGCACTTCTTCTTGTGAGATAGTTGGTATATCCTCTTTGGGTTTAGACAGGCCATCATCTGCAGACTCTGGTGTTTCTGTCGGCATCTCTTCCTGTGAGATAGTTGGTAGATCCTCTTTGGGTTCATACAGGACATCATTCGCAGAATCTGGTATTTCTGTCGGCACCTCTTCCTGTGAGATAGTTGGTAGATCCTCTTTGGGTTCATACAGGACATCATTCGCAGAATCTGGTATTTCTGTCGGCACCTCTTCCTGTGAGATAGTTGGTAGATCCTCTTTGGGTTCATACAGGACATCGTCTGCAGACTCTGGTGTTTCTGCTGGCACTTCTTCCTGTGAGATAGTTGGTACATCCTCTTTGGTTTCAGACAGGACATCGTCTGCAGACTCTGGTGTTTCTGCTGGCACTTCTTTCTGTGAGATAGTTGGTACATCCTCTTTGGGTTCAGACAGGACATCGTCTGCAGACTCTGGTGTTTCTGCTGGCACTTCTTCCTGTGAGATAGTTGGTACATCCTCTTTGGGCTCAGACAGGACATCGTCTGCAGACTCTGGTGTTTCTGCTGGCACTTCTTCTGGCGACACAGGTTGCACATTGTGTTCACCATATTCTGAAGTCTCGTTCTTTGGGACCACAAACGTTTCACTTTCAGGACCCACCTGTATGCCCTTTGGTGGTTCATCTAATGTGTCGTAAAACTGGCTTTGGTCACCTTCACTGCTTTCAGATACATCACACTCTTGTGAGTAACATGCAAGTTCTTCTTCAGTTGAATCTTCAGGGCTGACAGTTACCTGGGTGTCATACTTACTGTCCTCTTTGGAGGTCGATGGAATAATCTCTTCCCGGATTAGAGAACAATGGGATTCATTGCTATCAATGATTCCTTTAGAGTCAGCTTTGGAGTCGTCTTGACCCAAAAGTTGTGAGCTTTTCTAAATGATAAAACAACAGCAGAAACATTATATATGGATGCAGTATAGAGTGAAAGCAACTTTTGGGTTCAGACAATCCATCTTCATGGCTTAAAGTAAGGCAAGGCCATACTTTGAGCCATTACATTTACTTACAACATATCTTCTATTAATAGTCATTCTTGAATAACCACCTCCCTTGAATAGTATTACTGCCCCCTTTTTAAGCCAAGTATTCGAAATAATTACCAAATAAGACCCACTTCAACTGAATGCCACCCCTCTTAATAGAAGATATACCGGCTCTTAATAGAAGATATACAATATATCTGCCTTGACTGGAGGACAATCCTAGGGGTAGTTCCCATTTGACTAGACTGACAAGTTTGTCTGCAGGATTACTGTGATGCCAGGCTCAATCAGACTGAACTCTAGTGGATCAGTGGACAAACTGGACGTCTGGTCAGATAGAAAGCACCCTAGGGCTCCAATGAACTAAATGGGTTACCCCTGGGTTAGAATTAATCAAGGGGTTGTCAAACATCCAGGTATTCAGATTGAGAAATGTGTTACAGCTGAAATACCACAAGCTAATGGTGTGCATACTGTGAAATACCACAAACTAATGGTGTGCATACTGTGAAATACCACAAACTAATGGTGTGCATACTGTGAAATACCACAAACTAATGGTGTGCATACTGTGAAATACCACAAGCTAATGGTGTGTATACTGTGGAATACCACAAACTAATGGTGTGCATACTGTGAAATACCACAAACTAATGGTGTGTATACTGTGAAATACCACAAACTAATGGTGTGTATACTGTGAAATACCACAAACTAATGGTGTGTATACTGTGGAATACCACAAACTAATGGTGTGTATACTGAGAAATACCACAAACTAATGGTGTGTATACTGTGAAATACCACAAGCTAATGGTGTGTATACTGTGAAATACCACAAGCTAATGGTGTGTGTATACTGTGAAATACCACAAACTAATGGTGTGTATACTGTGAAATACCACAAACTAATGGTGTGCATACTGTGAAATACCACAAACTAATGGTGTGCATACTGTGAAATACCACAAACTAATGGTGTGCATACTGTGAAATACCACAAACTAAATGGTGTGCATACTGTGAAATACCACAAGCTAATGGTGTGTATACTGTGAAATACCACAAACTAATGGTGTGTATACTGTGAAATACCACAAACTAATGGTGTGTATACTGTGAAATACCACAAACTAATGGTGTGTATACTGTGAAATACCACAAACTAATGGTGTGTATACTGTGAAATACCACAAGCTAATGGTGTGCATACTGTGAAATACCACAAACTAATGGTGTGCATACTGTGAAATACCACAAACTAATGGTGTGCATACTGTGAAATACCACAAACTAATGGTGTGTATACTTTCTATCCTCAAGTTATGAAGGGTTTATAGTCATAGTTTGTGTGATCAATCAAGGTATCTTTCAAACAATTATCATAACAAATGTTTATCCAAAAGATACTACTAACAATTACAGCAAATTACCAAATGACTGGTTTTATTATCAAAGTTCAATTATTTCAAGTTTATTACAAGACCTTTGTGAAGGTGGCAATGATAAAACTGAATTTAATCTAGATTCAATGTTTCTTAACTCTCGTGTTTATGTGCATTTACAGGTTGTTTAACTTTTTACCATTCATCGGCGTAAACTTACACAAATATCACTCAACTATGCATTATTATAATTCATGCAAAATTTATTGTCTTGGAAAAATATCTAAGTTTATAAAGTATTATTGCTATCCTTCGATAGTTTATAACAGAACGATGTTGAGTAGTTAATGTTTATAACTCTCTCACTCAGTGAACTTTAACTCTATAAAACACAAACCTTCTATACAAAAATACTCTTGAAAGAATGAAATATAAACCCTTATGAAACAAAGTAGGCATTATTAATACAACTCTTAAATGCTGTGGGTTATATTACAAACGGCCCAGTCTTGAACAGAACCTTTTCTTCTAGTTGATTGTTCTTCATCCTTTATAAAATCTTACTCCATCGGGATTGTGTATGTCGACCTCGGGACTGGGCGAAGAAACAACACCTTGACGTTCACAGTCACTTACCAAAGACTCAGCGACATCACTCGCAGCCATGTTTTCACTTGTTGAGGATGCCACAGCGTCGCCTGAAGCAGCCATGTTGTTGTCACTCGGTGATGATTTAGAATTGTCAGTTTCTGTGGAAAAAAGGTATCAAGATATTAATTAATATAAATTTTGAGTACAGTATGAAAGAGTTTCATTAGAAATAATCGTAATTATTATACATTGTACTCAGTATCTGTTAAGCCTACAGATAATTCTAACTATCAGTGCGCGCCAGCGATATTTCAGCGGTCTGGTGGTTATCTGCAAAAACGAGCCTGCGTAGATCAGCGAATTGGTTGTTATCTGTAGGTAATTACGTACAGTGCTGTCATTTTCATTCATTTGTTGTTGTTGTTGGATTGCTTATATCTTTGTATTATGAGTCAATCCACATAGACAATGTATAATAAAATGATTATTGAATTCGGTTTTGATGATATTTGGAATTGTCAATGTCTCGGCAAATGTTATTGGCTGAAGCCGTATTTACCTCTACATTGATAATTCCGGATATCATCAAAACCTCATCCAATAATAATATTATTGTTTATTGTAATGTAACTTCAATGAAATGGTGAGTATGTTGCAGTTAGTTATTTACCTTTAGTTATCTATATTTATTAACCAAACAAACAAAGAAGCAAACAAAAAAATAGTATTGAAATGATAAAAAAACACTGAACCTGTAAAAGTTAGCTAAGGTTAAAATTTAGAACATTCTTAAACGCATACTAAACTGATACATGTAATACGGAGCGTAAGCTTTACAAAACCTACGATGGCAACGTCAACCGGAAGTGTAAATAACTTATGTTCATAGTTTCATACCTTCATAGTACATATTCCCTGTGGATAAAGTAACCTCACAGGCTTAGGCTTGGACTAAATCTCTACGAAACCCTGAACAGAAGTTATTTACACTTCCGGTTTACGTCGCCGTCATAAGATTTTATACAGTGTAAACTCTCTAATCACTGTATCACACCATACCAAGCCCAAGGAGAAGGACAAACGTTTTGTACATACCTGATACTGAGGCAATCTCATTCAAATCTTCCTGAGCTTCAAAGAATTCTTCCTCTTGACTTTCATCTGGGATTTGTTGTTCCTGTTTTCTTTGTCATTAATTCCAGACCCATTGTTGGTGACAATTTCCAACAGAGATTCATCTTTAAATGCTGAGTTGTGGTTTACTGCTGATTCTGGTTCTTTGGTGGTTATACTTTCACTATTGGCCACTTCAACAAGACTTGACACCAATTCTCGGCCATCGGCTTCAAACAACTTGACTTGGTGAACACCAGCTTCGTTCTTTCCAGTAATTTCTGCTTTTAACTGTACTTCAACATACTCCTCATTGAGTTTATTGATAAGGTCTGCACTCAAGGTAGGGACATCGAGAAGACTGCACTTTATAGCCTGGGCTGGAAGACTTAATAAGGCATCACTAATAAGACTTATTCTGCTTGCGTCCACACTCTCCGTGTTACCATAGTCTATGTACTTTACCACAAACTGTTCATCCTTGCATTCAAGGACTTCCGCACGGTACCATTCATCATCCTCAGAGAACCTACACAAACAGGGTTTGCCAACAGAGAGGTCAGCCAAGGGCATGGCTTGGTTCGGTTGACTTTCGGCAATGTTGTTCATCATGGTCGTTAGCTCCTGCTCAGTCACCACAGGCTGAAGCCAGATGGTATTCACACTCTCGGCCATCAGGAACTTTACATCTTCAGTTGTGCCGGTAGACAATGTGGCCTGGCTAAATGACTTCTTTGCCTCTACTTGACTTTCAGCATTGAGATGGGGAAGAGTGTTGAGGCATGTTCCTTCAACTTCCACCAAAACGTCCCACCCACTCTCGTTGGGCTTCACAAATGTAACAATAAATGTCTTATCAAGCATTTGTGCCTCTACAGACTCGGCATCAGCCACAGACCAGTGTGATTTAGTATTAGCAAATCTACATTGTACAGAACACCTTGAAATGTCAAAGAATTCCTGGTCTAATTTCTTGAAAGAGGAGATGGCTGCCACCTCAGAGTTGCCATAATCAACAAATGTCACCTTTGCTTCAGTGTCTGGACGCAGCTCCGTGACCACAGCTCTGTACCACTGATCATCTTCAGAAAACTTTACACAGCAGTACGACCCAACATGACAGTCACCAAGACACTTGTCAGATGGACCAAGGGATGGATAAACCTCAGCAATCATATCGCCAACTTTGTCCAAGGATGAATCACCAAGAAACTGTAGATAGAACACTCCCGTGCTTTCCGCATGACTCAATCCACATTCTCCAACTTGACCAACAGTAATCTCCTTTTCCTTGATTGTACAGGTCTCTTGTGTATCAACTAGCTTCTCTGTCTCACCCACTCTTATCAAGTCCAGTACTGATGTTCCATCATAAGTTAGTCTGACTTGCCACTGTTTGTCATGTCTGGCAATAAACTCTGCAGTTAGTTCCTGGTCAAAGACCAAGGCTTCAAACTTTGCTAAGTCTTTGTCAGTCCAGTTTACTCCAGGCTTTTCTAACGAACATTGCACAGCTAGAACTGGAAGATTGATGAATCCCTCTCTAAGAACCATTACCCTCGACCTTTCAACAACATCAGAGTTTCCATAGTCCACAAAATGGACTTGAACATGTGAATCGTCAGGCGCAGCAATTATAGTCCCTCTGTACCAACTATTATCATCAGAGAATTGTGCACAGCATACACTACCAACATCAACATGGAGCACACTATGTGCAGGGCCTAGTTGTGCATATACCTCGTTTAGTCTACTGGCTAACATAATGAGATCCTCTGTCGATGAATTCATTTGAATGTAAAATTCACCTGGACTTTCAATATGGGTCACAAAGACTTGAGCAGTGGAGTGTGCAGATAACTCTGGTTCGCTGAAGTTGAGTTCTGGGATAATCACTTCTGTGTTTATAAGCAGAACATCAGCGACATCCACATTGTCTTGTTTTAACTTCACAGTCCATCGTTTCCCATCTGTCTTCACAAAGGTAGCAACAAGTGGAGAATCCATCAATGTATTCTCTAATGTCTCCTTTGAGACATTCTCCAAACCAGGGCCATCTAAGATGCACTGAATGGCCTGCCTGGGAAGAGTAAGTGAAGACTCTGGGATTGTTCTCAAATCAGACAACGGCAGTGTAGCAGTGTTACCGTAGTCAACGTACTCTACAGTGACGCTTCCTTGGCATGGTGTTGATGAGATTATCGC
The DNA here is from genome assembly GCA_033675265.1 of Actinostola sp. cb2023. Classification (NCBI taxonomy): domain Eukaryota; kingdom Metazoa; phylum Cnidaria; class Anthozoa; order Actiniaria; family Actinostolidae; genus Actinostola; species Actinostola sp. cb2023. Next base: position 307,206 of record JAUJYZ010000118.1, on the reverse strand, counting down.
TCTGTACCAGTTATCTTCAAACAGGGCACAGCAAGCCATCCCTTGTACGATCTGATCTTCTTTTAAAACAGTCTGGTTTGATTGGCACTTGCTGTCAATGGTGGCCATGACTTGGTCCAATGGATCACTGTAACATGACAGTTGAACACAAATCTCTGTGGAACTTGTGGCAAATACTACATACACGGTCTCTGTATGGTTGGGTTGTAGAACTTGGATGGGAATGTCAACTTGAGCTAAGGAAAAGAAGAAACATTTTATTACACACACGTACACAAGGAAGAGACTGGATGCTGGGTACAATACTGACTGCAATTCTCAGTATTATGCAAACTCAGACATTTAAGCAGTTGGCTTGTAATTTGGTTTTTTGCTTCTGTCAGTCAACATAAAAAATCAGAAAACTTAAAAATAAAAGTCAAAAGACCCACCAAATGGAAACCAAATATGATTTTGAGCTAAATTATGGATCATCATTTTGGTCGAAGAATGTGTTTACTTTTGAATTTGTTTGAGTTTTGAATTAGATTGACAGAAGCGAAAAACCAAGTTCCAGCAAACTGTTTGAATGTCTGAGTTTGCATACTATTGAGAACCACAGTAATGCCAAAGACTGCAGCAGGCACGCTCCTAACACATAATGGCTATTCCAAATGCTAAAGAATCGCAAACGTGCCATTTTGTTGCCAGTTCAGCTGCCTACTTTTTAGCTGGAGCCTGCCACTCAAAAATCTAGTGATAAACCTGCTTTAGCTTGTCACTACTCAGGACAAATTACCTGGCTTTTGCAGCATCCTGTCTGTGACGCAGTCACTACCCTGGAATATCCTAACAACATATTTGTTGCTCTCCTTTCTTGTGACTTTTGCAGACAGTATATTTTCACCAGTTCCAGCCTTGAAGTTCTCTGTTTCTTCTGCTGTCCAAGTGGTCTTGTGAGGATCTATTGTGCATTCGACAGCGAGCACTGGGAGTTTCATAAACTGTGGTACCATCTCTTTCAGCTCAGAAAGTTTCACTTTTTGGGTATTTCCATAATCAACAAACCTGACATTGACATCATTCTGCGACACCGATTCAACACTTGCACGATACCACATACTATCCATTTCAAACATGGCAACGCATGGCTGGCCCATGCTGGTTGATGTCAAACAACCAGTTGATTTATCCAGATTACTGTAGTGGTCGCAAATTGAATTCATCACTGGAAATCAGAGAGAAAAGAGAAAATGCACAAGTTATATATAGGAATGCATTAGGATAGCAAGGTCAGGGTGTCACTCATTACGACACGAGGAAACTTCAACTTTTGAAAACAATTTCTCAATATTGTCATACTGTCTTCTGTTACGGTTTGGATAATTCATCATTTTCAAAAGTTGAATACATACACAGGGTTCCCACTCATCCGGAAAAATAAAATTCTCTGACTTTTCCCTGACCAAAAACCATTTTTCACTGACCATACTGTACACTTGTTTTACTATGATATCCTGCAGTGCGACTTACTATAGTCTTTTTAATGCAATATACTGTATGTATCTATGAAGAAATACATTTACAGCGATTTGCAAAAATTCTGTAAAAATCAATATCGATCGATATATCATCATAAAATGGCTGAATAAGCCCTCTAAAGTTAATTTGTTTCAATTGTTTTTTCACATACATACTACAAAGGTTACTTGGGTTTAGATTCAGGCTTTATAATAGCTAAAAACAAAAAATTAGGATTATGCAAATTACTATATATCGATATATCGATATATTGGGATTTTACAGAATTTTTGCAAATCGCTGTACATGGACCATATATAGGTCAATGATAACTTTTAAACTTTTTTGTGAGTTTTCATCTTGATTGATCACAATCTGTCTAAAAGTTACCTATAATATTTAATATAATATTTATTATGCTACACTGTACATATCGATTTTGTGAAGGCTGACAGAAATTCCCCGACTTTTCACTGACTTTTGGGTAAATTACAAAATTCCCTGACCAAAATCAAAATTCCCTGACAATTCCCTGACCTTGAAAAAAAAATCAGAATTCACTGACTTTTCAAGGTCAGTGGGAACCCTGCATACAGTACATGGAGTCATTAATTAAAAGGTCCAATATTTTATTATTAAATCATCATTTGAAATACAAGACTTACTTTCATCAAGATTGTCTCCAAACTCAGCTAGCTGGCAGTAGAACTGTCCAGGAGATGTAACATCTGTAATGAAGACTTCTGTATTTGAGCCAGCGTTCACTGCTGGTGATTGATAACTCATACTAACGCTTGACTTGGTTACTGGTACTGCAGGCGTGGGCGCAGTAGGCTTGGCCACAGCAGGCTCTGGTACTGCAGGTGTGGGTGCAGTAGGCTTGGGAGCAGCAGCCTCTGGTACTGCAGGTGTAGGCACAGTAGGCTGGGGAGCAGCAGGTTTGGGCGCAGCAGGCTCATGTTGGCTGGATTTGGCAAGGCCTTCATTTATCAACCTCTGGGCCAAATCACCTTCATGATCACTAAGGATAACCTCAAGTGCATTAGCAGTAGAGCTGATCTTCAAAATAAAGCCGTCGTCACCTCCTGCATTTGCCAAGAAATCTGATGCCTCTGTCTTCCACTCTCCATCGTCACTTGCAGGTCTAACACCAGACAGTTTACACTCTACAGCAAGCACTTGTTCTGCAAGGAACTGATCACAAATGGCCTTGATGCTGTCCAAACCCAGTGTTTCTGTGCTTCCATAATCTATGAATCTCACAGTGATTTCCTTGGGCGAAACCTCTTCTGCTACAGCACGGTACCAAGCATTATCCTCAGAGACTAGGGCTACACATAACTCATGGGGAGAGATAGAATGAACTGTTAATTGTCTGCCATGTGATGATTCGTAGAAGTCTTTAAGATTCCCCATAAGGTTTTCAAGCCTTTCTTCTGTGCCGCTGAGTTGACAGAACATCATATCTGGTGAATCCACAGCAGTTATGTAGATGGTATCTCCTGTCGAGGGCTGCAACGATGAGAGTGCCGACAGTTTTGGATGCACTTTTTGTGGCTGCGGAGATGAAGATGTTGATGTCAAGACTGCATGGTTTTCTGTGGCCAGGGCTTCACTGATGTTGACATCTACGTTGTCATCTTCAGTGTTGTACAGTTCTATTGATAGTTTTCCATCTCCACCTTTAAGAAAATTGAAAATGAAATTTGTTCTGCTACTTTTGTTCAACTGTCCGAGGATATTGCCCACACACGAAATATTGCGCCAAGGAAAATGTTATTGTTGAATAATAAATACAATAAAGTAGTTCCTATGATAGGCCTATGCTGTGATATTTACCCTTGCGTGGAAACTAAAAAAAACTTATTTCTCATGCAAATATTTGTTTATCAGAGCATCCAGCTTCCTTGGGCAAATATCACAGCATATATAGTCCCTTGGTGGAATTACGCTATTGATTACTTATACCATAACTTACTTGTGCTGATGACCTGTGCTACCAAATGTTTCTGCTCGACGAGAACAAGGAATCTCTCAATGGCAGCAGCAGACCACTGTTGATCACTGGTAGGTTCAATAGAAGCCAAACGACACTGAACACACTGTATAGGAAGATCCAAGAATTCTGGCAGCAGGATCTTTACTTTATCAAGTTGGACAATTTCTTCATTGCCATAGTCAACAAACCTAATCCTTAATGTACTGTCGTTTACGACTCCAGTAATCCTTCCTCTGGTCCAGGTATCGTCAACTTAACATCAAAAGACATAACCAGAATATTAGCTTATAAAACACTTACACCACAAAAACACAACTAAAGGCCTTGGCAAATGGTTTCAAGCATTTGCAGCATGTAAATTTAAGTTAGTAACCCTTGAGTCACAAAGGTGTGATCCCACTGCAATGTTCTTGTTTAGCTTAAGAAGTTCATAAAGAATATGGCTACAAATAACAACGTCCATGATCCTTCAGGATCGCACCTTTTACACTTGGTGACTAACTTGAATATTAAATTGAGTATATATTGATGTAGGAGCTCACTTCCCAGACAGTATCATTATGACAATAGTCTGGTGGGCAGTGTTCTCCATTTACTGTCCTTCCCAATAAATGCCCTTTGACAACAAATAGCACATCAAAGGGAGTAAGAAAGGAAGGTTACACGCCTAAATGTTGAGATTATTTATTATAATAATTATAAATAAATTTATAATAAATTTATAAACGTAAAATTTGTCCAAATTTGAAATCCTCCCAAACAGTGCCATTATAATCTTTATGTTCTAAAGAAACAAACTGTGAAATATTTTCCCAATATTCTAATGAGAAGTTCTATAAATTTGCGATTAACTTCATGTCCACCATAAACAGTTGTCGCTGGGTAGTGATGTCACTTACTCGACCCAAACAAACTAATGTGGCTTATATACTATGCGAACGTGAAGTCAGCTCGCGGGAATATCTGAAGAATTCTCTTCCTACCTACCAAATCTTGTAAGAAAATTCTAACAGTAATTCAATAAATAATAATAATGTTCATACTAGTTACTTACTTGTGTAGAGTATACAGCACAGCATGCCAACTGAAGGTGTGTGGAGTTCATTTTCACCGGGACCCATACTAGAGTATACTGTCTGTAGTTTGCTTGTCATGAGATTGAATGCTACAATACTGTCTTCGGATAACACCTGGCAGTAGAAGTCGTGAGGACTTCGGCACCATAAGGGGCTGATGTCAATGTAGTCACCACCACTAAACGTCATGGCAAAGGGTTTGTAATCTGGATTTAACACCATTATATCTATGAGTAATATTTAGAAATAATATTATTGACCTATCTTAAAAATACTTAAAGTGCAACTAACCCCTGTGAGATTGTTTTAAAAATCTATTCAATATATGCTGAATAGTTGGTGGGTTCAGTATTTTGTGATTTGAACCTTGCGTTTATGAGTTATAGAGGTTTGAAATCTCAATATGCAAATTTGATGACGTCTACTAAGGAATCATTTATTATACAAAAACGCCGTTGTGCTGATTATTGACATTTGAAAATTTACAGAATATTTTCACAGTCTTTATAAATGATTTTATAACTTTTTTGTCCATTTCAAAAAATAAGTTATTCTAGAAAAAGTCTAAATAAGTTATGGCAAATTCCTTAGTAGATGTCATCAGATTTGTATATTGAGATTTCAAACCTCTATAACTCATAAACGCAAGGTTCAAATCACAAAATACTGAACCCACCAACTATTCAGCTTATATTGAATAGATTTTTAAAACAATCTCATAGGGGTTAGTTGCACTTTAAAATTCAGCTTAGTCTTACATTCAGGAGTAGCTTGTTATGTTATGCTAAGTTCTACTTTTGTTTTGTGTCTTGGAAGTGAGGCTAAACTCAATTTCACATAATTTTAAGAAGAGTCAATTACCATACCAATCCACACCAAATAAGATACTCTCGGAGTTTGGTAACTCGAATTTAGGAAATACTTTATTTTAAGATGAGAAAACGAATGAATCTCCATGTTTTATTGGATAACAGCATCAAATTATCCACTGGATAAGGATTTATTCAACGGTTAGCACTATCTACTCTTTGAATATCTGGGGGCTTGCAGTACAAATACGTACCCTGCATTGCCGATGGATCTGCTGCAAATCCTTTTTCTACCAATGCATTTAAAGCCAAATCTCTAGAACCAGATTCGTCAAGCAAATCAACCACGCAACTATGGTCGGGCAACTTTTGAATGACCTTGATTACAGCATCTTTCTCAATAACAAGATCAGTAAACTCTGCAATTGCTTCATCAGACCACTCTTTGCAGTCTTTTGGTTTAGCTTGATTGAGACTACACTGGATGGCTTGCACTGGAAGACTTTGGAATTCCTCTTTCAACACCTGATTAACAAGTTAAAATAATATGTAAGGATGGCGTAGCTGTAACAGTACCCCCTGGAAGACTAGAGGTGACTGCAATGTGACGTAAACTATCGTTGTGCAGTGTCAACCTGAGATTTACTGGCTAATTTAACAAAGCAGGGTGACAAAACCCATAGTAAAAATGGTTGGTATGGTCACAGGGAATTTGTGTAACATCCTGCACGCTTTGCCACAGAAAGCCCATCGAGAGGTGCACTCGTGATATCTTTATATTTCTAACAATCGCTTTGAAAGAAAAATGGGCTGTCGGTGGATCATGCTCTCCTTCATACCATGTTGTATTTACTAAATCTTACTGATATAATTATCCCTGAAACTCAATTATTACATCTTTTACATTTTGGTGACTAACTTGAATATTAAATTGAGTATATATTGATGTAGGAGCTCACTTCCCAGACATTATCATTATGACAATAGTCTGGTGGGCAGTGTTCTCCATTTACTGTCCTTCCCAATAAATGCCCCTTGACAACAAATAGTACATCAAAGGGGGTAAGAAAGGAAGGTTACATGTCCAACTGTTGAGATTATTTATAAACATTACTTAATGTATACTGAGTTACAAGTTCAAACAATATGTAAGGATGGTATAGCTGTAAACAATATTCCATGTGTACTGTCACAGGGAGTATATGTAACATCCTGCATGCTTTGCCACAGGAAGCCCATCGAGAGGTGCACTTGTGATATCTTTTTATGTTTAATAATCACTTTGGAAGAAAAATGGGCTGTCGGTGGATCATGCTCTCCTTTGTTTTAAAACTCACAAGTGAGTGAGTGTAGCAACAACCTAACTAACCAACATACAGTATGGAAGGGACAAGGGAAAGGAAGGAAAGGGGAAGAATAAGAGGGAGGGAGAGTGAAAGGAAGGGAGGAAGAAGAGAAAGATTTATACCATGTTGTACGTACTGAATGTTACTGATATAATAAGGATAATTTCAGGCATAATTATTATCCCTGAAACTCAACATTACCTTCAATGCACTAACTGCCATTTTTTCTGAATTTCCAAAGTCCACAAAACAAACTTCTGCCTGGCTATCTTCAATAGACATGACCATGGCTCTGTACCACCCACAGTCAACACTGTACTGACAACAGCAATAGGAACCAACAGCAACACCAGGCAGGACTTCCTCAGACGCACCAAGTGATTCATAATGCTGGGCCATTAATTCCAATAAGTTGTTGAGGTCTTCGATAGAGTTGTTCAGATTAAACCAAAACTGCGACGGTGAAGTAGCAATCCCACACTGACCTGTGTATGTTTCTTTGGCTATCAACGGTATGACACTCAGATTGGCTGGTTGTGGTATGCCTACAAATAGAATCAAAGGTAATAGTATTAGTGGGCTCAATCAATCATAACATTTATCTAAATGTATAACATAACATATCATCTTAATTCCAGGTTTTGTATTAATCAGACAGTACTTGTCGAGCTCATGAAAGCTTTTGGTTAATATTACTTAGGATCTGAATGATACTACCTTTGCTCTCGCAATAAATTATAAGCAATGTGAGTTGACCATGACAAAGTGAGATACCGACACTCATAGATCTCACTAGTTCGGTTTTATCGAGGGAGGAAAACCAGAGTACCCAGAGAAAAACCCTCGAAGCAAGGGAGAGAATGAACTGACAAACTCAACTCACATGAAGCGCTTGGTCCAGGAGTTGAACCAGGCACCACAGCAGTTAGAGGTGAGAGGCATGGCCACTGTGTACGAGGGGCATTCCTTGTACCACAACATGTAATATTGTAGCATTATATTGTAGCATCATATCGTATTGTAAGAGCAATGAGATTTCATGTAATGCATGAGAAATAAATTATTATTATTATTATTATATCACTTACTTTTCTTTTGAATAACACCATCACTTGCAAACTCTTGATTTATTGACTTGGCAGTTTCTTTATTGATCAAGTCGACTGCATAAACTCCACCTGTTTCCACAGAGACCACTTTGAGGTCAAAAGGCATTTCTGGGTCTTCGACTAGTTGCAGAAATCTGCTAGAAGCTTCATCGCTGATGACACCTGAAACTTCAGCCAGTTTACAGTGCACTGTTTGGAAAGGCAACTTTGCAAACTCTGGCTTTAGAGTCTTTGCTCTTGACAGGGGAAGCACTTCAGAGTTTCCATAATCAACATAAAACACCTCGATACTGTCATTATAAACTGTTGTCACCTTAGCACGGTACCATCCATTATCTTCGCTAAAGTTTACGACACAAAATGATCCCACTTGAGGATCGTCTAAAGAATCCTGTGCATCACTGAGCTTGCTGTAGTATTCGTGAATCTCGTTCATCAGGTCACCAAGGGAATCTCCTGATTTAGATATCTGAATGTAGAACTTTGAGATGCTAGATGCAAATGTGACATAAACAGTTTCTGTGGATCCAACTGCAAGGGAGCTTTGTTCAATGGTTGAAATGGCTTTGGGTTTCTCTTTGGTTAGGAGATCTGTCACTGGTTTCTTTGAGTCTCTCGAGTAAAGAATGACTTTAGCGACCACTTCACCCTCCAAAGAAACTACCTCCATGTCAAATTCTTCGTCGAGCGTCAGATCAATAAACTGCGAGTCTGAAAATCCACTAGTATCACATGCTAACGCACATGAGATAACTTGTTCTGGTAGTTGAGCAAATGATGGCAACATTCTCTTGACAGACTTTGCTGATAACTCCTCTCCATTTCCAAAGTCAATGTAGAACACACTGACCTTCATGTCAGGTTTCACTTCCTTGATCTTTGCTCTGTACCAACTATCGTCTTCAGTGTACTTGGCAACACAGTAATCCCCTGGCCTAAGTTGCTTGATCTCTTCCTGAACTGTCGTTAACTTCTTGTAATGATCATCTATGGAAATCATAAGGTTATCCAACCGTGTGGCACTTAGCATCAACTGGCAGTAAAACGCTGACAGTCCTGTAACCGTAGTAACACACACATGCTCTCGTTTCCCTGGTTTAAGGTCTTGTTTGGGAACCACGCATTCCTTGATAATGGTACGTGGCATAAGTGACGCTATCTCTTCATATACGTCTACAGTATTTCCACCACTTGTGTCAGTACACGATATCAAATACTGCTGAGCAGACTCATCATATGACACTATCATCCCAACAAGCTCCTTGTCGACTGTGAGATCAGAGAACTTGCCAATAACTTCAGGAGAAAACGATTGCAAGTTCTTGACATCAATCTGTTCCAATCTACACTTAAATGACTGGGCTGGTAAGTTCATGAACTCTGTTTTCAGAGCTCGTAGTTTGGATGTAGAAACGACATCATAGTTTCCATAGTCCATGAAATGGACCTCCACTTGGTTGTTTTTCTTGATTCCACTGATAGTTGCACGATACCAGGACTCATCGCTGTACTGGGCACAACAAGCAAGGCCTAAAAACAAAACATACATTGACGTAGATGTTGTAGTTCAATATGGATTCTGGTACAATTTGGTTTTGTACTGGTACAATTTGTTTTGAACTGGTACAATTTGTTTTGAACTGGTACAATTTGTTTTGAACTGGTACAACATGAAGTACCTTGGGGTTAGGTTTAGGGTTAGTATTGGGGAAGACTTTGTATTTTATTATAATCATGAAGTACCTTAGGGTTAGGTTTAGGGTTAGTATTGGGGAAGACTTTGTATTTTATTATAATCATGAAGTACCTTGGGGTTAGGTTTAGGGTTAGTATTGGGGTTAGGTTTAGGGTTAGTATTGGGGTAGACTTGGTAGGAATGAATACAATCTGCTTCGTTCTACTATAGAGCAAGACAGGTACATGTACGTTCGAGTACGTGTTGACGTGAATACAAGCTGCTTCGTTCTACTATACTATGAGAGCAAGACAGATACATATGTACGTTCGAGTACGTGTTGACGTGAATACAAGCTGCTTCGTTCTACTAGAGAGCAAGACAGGTACATATGTACGTTCGAGTACGTGTTAACGTGAATCTTCGTTCTACTATCAGTATGAGAGCAAGACAGGTACATGTACGTTCGATGCGAGTACGTGTTGACGTGAATACAACCTACTTCGTTCACAGGCACGCGTTGATGTGAATACAAATAAATAAATATCATGTTTAACGTGTCAAGTGTTGATATCAGAGTATGGCTAGTGGGGACAAGACTCTCACACTCACTTCTTACTACATTATATATTCTGTACACCCAACACTCATCTCACTAGTTCGTTTTTACCGAGGGAGTTAAACCGGAGTACCCGGTGAAAATTCCTCGAAGCAAGGGAGAGAACGAACCGGCTCACAACTCAACTCGCGCCAGGTCCGTGAATTGAACCAGGCGCCACTATAGAACAAGACAGGTACGCTTTGACGGTTTAGGAATTTCTTTGCCTTTTCATAAACTTTGTCTTCAAGTACGAAAATCACAAGCGAATTTTTACTTTTAGTTTCCTGTTTCAGGTTGTTATTTCTCGTTAGAAAGCCTCACGATCAACCCATGGTTCGTGATCCGCCATATTGCCAAGTCCACGTTTTGATCTAGCTCGCATGCGTGAATTTAAATGACATAATAACGTAATAGAAAATGAATAACATTAATAAAATGTAAATGTGATGCTAAACCGACATCGAAATCCTCGATGGCATAGTTGGTTAATGCGCTGGTCAACGCTGGTCTACAGTCAGAGTTCGGAGTTCGAGTCCCAGACAAGGTAAGACAAAAATTGAAAATAATATGTTAATATGGTATTAAATAGACAGATAGACAGAATTAATGTAGGCAGACAGGAAAGGAAAGGTGGAGTAGGTAGGGAGAGAATGAAGGGAGGGGTGGGTGCCAGGAAGTCGTCTAGTTCTTTTGAGAAGCCCCTAAAAAAATCCAAGCCCCTGTTTTTTTAATGAGTCCCCAAAATAAAATCCCTTTTAAGAATGCCAGATTGTACCAGTTCAAAACAAATTGTACCAGTTCAAAACAAATTGTACCAGTTCAAAACAAATTGTACCAAAATCCATATTGAACTACAACATAGACATCAGTTGCCACCATGCATGCCCTGGGGGTGCACCCTGCACAGAAGACCCTGCGACCACTGACAAAAAAAATCACCTTTATTTGGCAAGGTGTGCTTTATGAAAAAAAAAAAAAAAAAAAAATTTTTAATTGCCTAAATAGTTTGTTAGTTCTGTACATGTATGTAGATCGAACACACAAAATGGCCAAATTCATTGCTAATGACTTGTATCTTACCTAAACTTGGTGATCTCAATGAATTACTTGAAGACAGACAGTGCTCTTCGATTGCATTCATAATGGCATCTAGTTCATCCTTGTGTTTGACCAGCTGACACCAGAAGTTTGCTGGATCTTCTACATGAGTAATGAACACATCTTCATAGGTTCCTAATGGCAGGGAAAGCTTAGGGAATTCATTGGATGAAACGCTGGCCAGATTCTCAGACTGTGTGCATGCTCCATAGACAAGCTTGGCATTACTCCCAAGAAGCATAGACTCTGCAACATTGACTTCTTTACCCCTACAAGTAATAAGCAACTCAACACTATTCAGTCCATCTTCATTCTGTGATATGACTGTCATCTTGCCTGTAAATTCCAAAGCCAATTCTTCAAACTTTTTTCTGTCAGCAGTTTTCCAGTCTTCACCAACGGGACAAACGCGATGAAGTGAACACTCTAAACCCTGACAGGGAAGCTCAGAAAATTGAGGGGCAAGTCTTTTGATGTCCTTGGGCTTGACAGTGTCAGAGTTTCCGTAGTCAACAAATAGCACCTGAACTTTGCCCGAGCTTGGCTTAGCTGTCACCACAGCTCTGTACCACGAGTTATCATTAGAAAACTTTGCACAACACGGGTCTCCAACAGAGGGAGATGACAGCCACTCATCCTCTGGGCCAAGTCCAGCATAATGCCTTTTGATGTCACCCATGAGTTTTTCAAGTTTGGTCGACATTCTGTACAACATGCAGAAAAACAATGATGGACTTGTAACAGAAGAGACGAGAACTTTTTCCTCTTTTCCTGGGGTAAGCACCTCTTTAGTGTAAGGAAATGAGACCTTGGAGGATTTAGGAACATCTACGTCATGACAGTTTTGTTTTACTGTGCTATTCAACAAGGTATTGCCAACCTTTTCTGCGTATTTTGCTGCAATTAATATTTGGTCTAGCTGCATGTCCATGTCACCCGTCATGTCGATAAGCTGTACTTGGTATTTTCCGTCTGAACTTTTATCGCATATCTGTGCAATGATGTGTTTGTCACTTGTGAGCTTTGAGAATAACTCTTTAGCCTGGGGCGACCAATCTGCACCATTACCCTCTGGACGTACACCATACAAAGAGCAATCAACTGCTTGGACAGGAATATCAAGATATTTATCTTTCAGTCCTTTCACGTCTTTTAGAGAAGAAGTTTGCGAGTTCCCATAGTCCACAAACTTGACATCAAGGGATCCTGAAGCAACAGCACTAGAGTTGGTGATCACAGCTCTGTACCAGCAGTCATCGTCGTAGAACTTTGCACAGCATGGGTACCCAGCGCTGCTTGATAGTAGAGGGATGTCTACTTTATCTACGTCACTATATTCTTCTGCTAATTCATCCAGGAGTTCTAATATGTTGGGGATCTCTTGAAGCAGCTGACAGGAAAAGGAATAAGGGTCTTGTACATGAGAAACATGGAAGTCGAGATAGGTATCCTGAACAAGGGACAAAGTTTTGTATCTTCGTTCAGCCACAGGCAAATGATTGTTGGTACTTGGTGTTGTTTGTGGTGTCCTCTGTACTTTAGACAGCAGACTGTCGAGAATGGAGCTACTACAACTTGCATCCCTGAAGAGCTTCAAAGACAGAACGTTCGCCTTCACCGAGTTGGTCACGCATACGATTTCTTGCTCCAAGATCAGTTCCTTCAAAGTGGATATGGCATTTTTAAAGCTTTGTCCTCCGAAAGTGTCCATTCCATGCAGTTCACACTCAAAGGCTTGTGCATGCAGCTGGAGAAAAGATGGTTTGAGATGGCGTACAAACTTTACAGGTATCTGCTCTGTATTACCGTAATCAATGAAATGCACATCACACACGCCGGTAGGTTTGACAGCTATGACACGTGCGCGATACCACTTCGTGTCGACCGGGTATTGCGCCAGGTAAACGGCTCCAACTTCAATATCCCTCGATGTTAGACTCTGCGACTGACCAGTGGAGACAAACTGATCGATCTCCTCCATAAGTTCGTCCAACTTTGCCGCCTCTTCGTTGTTGATTTGAACAAAGAACTTTCCCGATTCATCGTGGATAAAAGTGGCGTACACGTCGACTGCCTGGCCAAACGGGAACTGTTTTTGCAGATCCATGACTAAAATATTCACTGGTACTTATCTGTGAGGTATATCCAGCATAGCATAGCGAGGACTTGCAAAGTTTAGCTTAGAACATGGAAAAACACGGCCAAAAGTCCTTGTGACTCCGTGTTCTTCGCGCTCCTGCTCCTCGTGGCGGTCCAAGTGCGAAAATAGACCATAATCATTCCGTCGATAAGCCCTCGGATCACCGTGGTTACGTCGTTATGAGCTCGGAATGTTTCCGGAATATTGTCGGCAAAGTTTCGAGAAAGGGTGAAACAATCTAAGGCGTGGTTACCAAGTGTTCATCTCCTTCCAAGATGGCGGCCGTCTTACAAAGTGCAAAATTGTGGAGATCTTTGACTCGAAACATCCACAAGAACAGTCTAAATAATCGTAAGTCTTTCGAAACAGATCGAGGAGTTTATTGAACATCGCTTGATTTTATCGTAATTAAAGAATATTAGAAAATAAAACTAAAATCACAGAGTAGCTTTGACTGGGGTCAAAGTCCTACAGTGCTACACGCAAACATGAACTGAAGTCAGAAGACATGAAGTTTGTTTCAAAAGATATTATACATTAAAAGCAATATATCTAATGTTGACTGGAAAGTGAAAAGGTTTCTGGTTTTAGAAATGAATTGAATCCTAGTTTACAGTTTAAGCTTTATACGTGTACAACAATAAAAATCTGTACGAAAAATATTTGTACACACGAACGCATCTGGACATGGCACATGTTATGTTTGAGAGCTTCATACTTATTGTGAACTTTATGGTTGTTATGTAGTCACCATCAGATGTGCCAGCAATGTGTCACAGAAGAGGAGCAAAGCATCTTCTGCAAAAGGTATTTGCACTATAATGATATAATCCCTGGAGATTTAAAGTACAAAGATGCAGCAGCCATATTGGTGGTACAAACAAGAGGAGCTAGTGAGGAATGCTTTGTTATCGGGCACCAACATGGCCACCATGACGTCACATGCAATTCAGCAATGAAAGCATTAGGAAACTGAGAAGATGGCAACAGCATTATGTTGAGCATGACATTGTGACAACTCATTAAAATGTTTATAATTATTATTTATAATAATAATAATAATAATTATTATTATTATTATTGAATGTTATTATTATTTATTGCAGCAAATGTACCTCATAGGACTTTGACTTTGCATTATTATTATAATAATAGCTTGTAGTTAATGGTAATTAACTGAAGGTGTCTGCTTATAAGCTCAGTGCCCAATGCACACTAGCTTGTGTCTGTGTCATGTACATGTAAACTATATGTACATCATGTAAGTTCAAAGTTTTTGTTCTCAGGGAGTTTTGACCAAATTCTATACATTTATGTTATCGTTGTAGCTACAGCCAAAAGTACAGGGAAGAATATTGTTCTTGTGGATGGAGTAAGAACACCATTTTTAATGTCTGGAACCAAGTATGTGTATGTAATAATAATAATAATAATAATAATAACTTTATTATTTAGTATGTAGTTCAAACATGGATCAAGTTCAGCAAATGTTACGTTATCACTGTTTGCATTAGCAAGCAAGTTTTCCTCTACAAGTTTATATTCGGTAGAAGAAGAAATGTGACATGTTTTCCCTTGATGAGTCTCCTTGTTGAAAAATCTGTGTGCCGGTTTTTCAACAAGACAACGTGTCAAGAAAAAATCAGTTGATGAGCAATAATGACACATCAAGGACAAGATACATCTTGTTGTTTTAAGTGTTTGGGTTGTTGTTGTTACTCTGATACCATCATGATTCAGTTAGTCATTTTTTATGTAAAGAATTTTGTATATTTTGTATATTTCCCCCTACAGCTATGCAAGTCTTATGGCTCATGATCTCCAGAGAGGTGCACTAGAGTAAGTAGGTATATGGGTGCTTGGAGGGGGGGGGGGGGGGGGGGAGTACTCAGGGGTACTCTCAGATATATGGGTGCTCGGGGGAAGGGGGGGGGGGGTACTCAGGGGGTACTCAGGTATTTGGGTGCTCAGGGGGATACTCAGGGGGGTACTCAGATATATGGGTGCTCAGGGGGTACTCAGGGGGTGCTCTGGGGGTACTCAGGGGGTACTCAGGTATATGGGTGCTCAGTGGTGGGGGGGGGGGGGGGGGTACTCCCCCTTGGGACTCATAACATAGCCCATGAGCTTGTATAGCAAATGTTTGTTGATAATATCATTTCAATTTGTTCTTGTAGAGGTTTACTTAATAAGACAGGTGTTGGTTCAGGTAAGTAATATTATTGTACATGTATAACCTTTTCACAATACCCTGGTATTCTACATTGTATAACTGTACAGTCAATTATTGGTCGTATCTTTTTGTTTTAACAGTGATTTTCTTGTTTACTTAGAATCCATCGACTATGTTATCATTGGAACAGTTATACAGGAGGTCAAAACAAGCAATATTGCACGAGAGGTTTGTATTATTATTATTGTATATAATAATATTCATGAAAAAAATTTTTTTTGGTTTAGAGTAGTGCATGAATATTATTAATAATTTTCATGATTAATGTGTGTTTTTCAAAGAGCTCAAATTGCACTCGCCCTATGGGCTTGTGCAATTTTGATACTCTTTGAAAAATACACTCGTGCAAATTATTTCCAAATTGAACTCGAAACCGTATGATTACCTCTACTTATTATTATTATTATTATTATTGTTATTATTATTATAAATAAGGTTTGAAATACATAAGTTTGAAATACATGTACTGCACACCAATTAAAGGGGTTTGTGCATGAAAATCATAGTGATCTCTGATTAAAATCTAAATTCTCCTTGTTGCTCTTTGAATTCCATAGGAGAAAATGGATTTTGATCACAAGTCACTTTCACTGTCCTTGTAAGAATCTCTTCAATTCAATCAATAAATTGCCTTTATTTCACTCTAGGCTGCTCTTGGTGCTGGAATTTCAGATAGGATCCCATGTCATACAGTAACCATGGCGTGCATATCGTCAAACCAAGCCATATCAACAGGTAAGAACTCCTCTTGTTGCTGACGCTCAATAGAATAGATGTCCACTTCCTTGAATCAGCCATAGACACATACATCCCTTCAGAAACAAGGCCAGTAAAGACTTGTACATGTAGATAAGCCACACTTTTAATGTGTTTACATGAAATTTAAGCAAAGTTAAACTCTAGCCAAATACTGTACATACAACGATCGCTAGCATTCTTGAACATGCCGCTGGCCAGCGGTCTCGTTAGCTTAGCCACGCTTGGATGTCAGTTGTTCACGTAGCAAGCGCATGTCAGGCCATGTGATATTGCACAGGCAGTCGTGCCTGCTAGTTGTTCACATGCCAAGCGCTTGTCAGCCCCACGGGATGTTTTGCAGGCAGCTGTGCATGTTAGCACGTGTCCAGCGCATGTCAGCCATGTGACATCATGCCATGCAATTGTGCATGGTTCACGTTTCGCTATTCATTCATGCTAGAATTCGCTATTCGCTATTTTGCAGCTTAGCTATTCAACATTCATAATTATCCTATACATATTACATCTCAGCCAATCAGAGCTCACCATTTCTATGAAATACAGAGTGGTATTTCATAGTTTTTTTCTATGAAATACAGAGCGGTATTTCATAGTTTGTATTAGCCAATCAAAATTTTGTACATTTTAATTGTTGATGTATGTACAGGATAATATGGTTATTCCATGGTTTTCTATGGAATACGGGTGGAAATTTCACTCAAAAATTATATTATTTTAGTATACAACTTGCCTAAAGGCTTGTTGTATACCAAATAATATAATTTTTTCGTGAAATATCCGCCCGTATAAGGCTCGTTGTATTCCATAGAAAACCATGGAATAACCAATAAATATTCCATTTTACTTCAATGTTCAGTGACCATGAAAAGTCAAGGTTGGTAACCATCTTATCAATGCCAACCTCACCTCAACGTGAACTTGGAAGCAAATGTCACTGAACTGTACTGTAAAATGGTCTATTGTTATTCGAAGTTGTGGGCATGGCTCATCGGAGAGCACAGCGTATCTATGACACACTTTAGTACATTTCAAGAGTCACATACACTGCATTTAAATGTTGTTTTGTTTGCAAGGTGTGAGTCTCATTGCTTCTGGCAGTGTGGATTCTGTGGTTGCAGGAGGCGTGGAGTTTATGTCTGACGTCCCTATCAGACTTAGTCGACCACTTAGAAAGACACTCTTGTCTCTAAACAAGGTAAAACTAAAAATAGAATTCTTTGTACATGTACATGTAGCACCAGAGATTCTTTGAGTTGTGCAAAAATACTGATGATCTACAAGATAGTATTTCGTGCCAAATGATTCAAGACTTGTATCACTGTTTTTAGGCCAAGACACTTGGTGCTAGACTGGGACTTTTGTCTTCAATAAGACCAAGTTTTCTGGCTCCAGAGGTAAGTACCTAATTTTAATTAATTAATTAATTTTTATGAAATTAATTAAATTAATTAATAATTATAAAATTAATTTAATTTAATTATGAAATTAATTAATTAATTAATAATTAAAAAATTAATTTTAAAAATTAATTTAATCATTAATTACTTTTAATTTTAATGATTCTAAAGAACAACTCAAGTAACTTATTTAGAACTAGAGTCTGTTAAGACATGACTTTTAACAGTTTCATTATTATTATTAGTGCATTAAATCATGGTTGTTAGAGGTGGCAAATGGTATAAGCGGGACTTTGCGAGACTGCGAGACAGTCATTTTAAATTTGAGCCTGAGACTTTGGCTTGTTAAATGAGACTCTGACGTCTTCATTCCTGAGTTCCAAGACACTCTGAGATGTGTCTGGAAAAAAAACTCAAATTTCAAGTTCCTGATAAATTTTGCAAGACTCTTTCTTTCTCACTGGACCATTTGCCACCCTTTGGTTTACAATCTAAAGTTATCTATCTTTTTCTTATGAATATAGCTTCCAGCCGTGGCAGAGTTTTCAACTAGTGAATCAATGGGACACAGTGCCGACAGGTATTGATGCTGTTGTGCGCGATGAAATGCATGTGCAAATATGACGTGACGTGATAACGTGACGTTAGATGACAAATATATATCACATTTGGTCATTGCGTGACTACCGTGGCAACCTCGCGACATCAAGTTCATGACGCCATTTCACTTCTTTTCACGTCCTCTTCATGACGTTGAGGATGCCAACGGTCGTTATTAGTCAGCGCACGCGCCGTCCTCTTTCACGTCGCGTTTACTAATTCTCTCTATTGTATTATCTAGGTTGGCATCTGCATTCCATCTCTCCAGAGAAGAACAGGTTTGAAAATAATCTAATGAGCAATGTCAAGTAAAAGGGATAGTCCTTTGACTCGATCCATAAGAAATATATAGCAAATTCAAGGCCCCATAGCTTGCACACCAAAAGACATGTTCCAATCTCTGGGTAGTACGACTCTTGTGCCAAAATTGGAAAACAAGCTAAAATTCTGAAACAATGTTGTAATGTCCCTATTTGCCTGATGCAGCCCATCTTGAATTCAGTGTTTTTGAAATAGCTGCAGAAACAATAAAAATAACAAAAATGAATAAACAACAATATCAAAAGCTGAGGCTGTCAATCAACTCCAATGTAAATGGATATTTAACGTAAACTTCCCAAAAATAAAATTTTAACTAGTACTGAAAAACACACAAACCAACAAAAAGCTGTAGTGTCAGGGTTCTTATTCAAACGTGTGTAATGTTTGTAGTAGTTGACACACGAAGACATATTTTAGCCAGGATAAGTGGATACTTTATTCCTGACAGATGGCTTAGTTCTGTCGATTGCCGTCTTCTACCAAGGACCCTGAATAAGCGCCATAAGTGATCCTGATCCTTCTTAATCCATAGGATGATTACGCATTAAGGTCACACATGCTGGCTCACCAAGCAACAGATGCCGGCAAGTTAACAGATGTACTAGCGTACCAGGTTCCTGGAAAAACTGATGTTGTAACTATCGACAATGGAATAAGACTTTCTACCAAGCAACAGATGGCTAAACTTAGACCAGCTTTTGTACGACCCTATGGTACTATTACAGCAGCAAACTCTTCTTTCCTGGTAAGTACCCTATGGTACTATTACAGCAGCAAACTCTTCTTTCCTGGTAAGTACCCTATGGTACTATTACAGCAGCAAACTCTTCTTTCCTGGTAAGTACCCTATGGTACTATTACAGCAGCAAACTCTTCTTTCCTGGTAAGTACCCTATGGAACTATTACAGCAGCAAACTCTTCTTTCCTGGTAAGTACCCTATGGAACTATTACAGCAGCAAACTCTTCTTTCCTGGTAAGTACCCTATGGTACTATTACAGCAGCAAACTCTTCTTTCCTGGTAAGTACCCTATGGTACTATTACAGCAGCAAACTCTTCTTTCCTGGTAAGTACCCTATGGAACTATTACAGCAGCAAACTCTTCTTTCCTGGTAAGTACCCTATGGTACTATTACAGCAGCAAACTCTTCTTTCCTGGTAAGTACCCTATGGAACTATTACAGCAGCAAACTCTTCTTTCCTGGTAAGTACCCTATGGAACTATTACAGCAGCAAACTCTTCTTTCCTGGTAAGTACCCTATGGTACTATTACAGCAGCAAACTCTTCTTTCCTGGTAAGTACCCTATGGTACTATTACAGCAGCAAACTCTTCTTTCCTGGTAAGTACCCTGTGGTACTATTACAGCAGCAAACTCTTCTTTCCTGGTAAGTACCCTGTGGTACTATTACAGCAGCAAACTCTTCTTTCCTGGTAAGTACCCTATGGTACTATTACAGCAGCAAACTCTTCTTTCCTGGTAAGTACCCTATGGAACTATTACAGCAGCGAACTCTTCTTTCCTGGTAAGTACCCTATGGTACTATTACAGCAGCAAACTCTTCTTTCCTGGTAAGTACCCTATGGTACTGTTACAGCAGCAAACTCTTCTTTCCTGGTAAGTACCCTATGGAACTATTACAGCAGCGAACTCTTCTTTCCTGGTAAGTACCCTGTGGTACTATTACAGCAGCAAACTCTTCTTTCCTGGTAAGTACCCTATGGTACTATTACAGCAGCAAACTCTTCTTTCCTGGTAAGTACCCTATGGAACTATTACAGCAGCAAACTCTTCTTTCCTGGTAAGTACCCTATGGTACTATTACAGCAGCAAACTCTTCTTTCCTGGTAAGTACCCTATGGAACTATTACAGCAGCAAACTCTTCTTTCCTGGTAAGTACCCTATGGAACTATTACAGCAGCAAACTCTTCTTTCCTGGTAAGTACCCTATGGTACTATTACAGCAGCAAACTCTTCTTTCCTGGTAAGTACCCTATGGTACTATTACAGCAGCAAACTCTTCTTTCCTGGTAAGTACCCTATGGTACTATTACAGCAGCAAACTCTTCTTTCCTGGTAAGTACCCTGTGGTACTATTACAGCAGCAAACTCTTCTTTCCTGGTAAGTACCCTATGGTACTATTACAGCAGCAAACTCTTCTTTCCTGGTAAGTACCCTATGGAACTATTACAGCAGCGAACTCTTCTTTCCTGGTAAGTACCCTATGGTACTATTACAGCAGCAAACTCTTCTTTCCTGGTAAGTACCCTATGGTACTGTTACAGCAGCAAACTCTTCTTTCCTGGTAAGTACCCTATGGAACTATTACAGCAGCGAACTCTTCTTTCCTGGTAAGTACCCTGTGGTACTATTACAGCAGCAAACTCTTCTTTCCTGGTAAGTACCCTATGGTACTATTACAGCAGCAAACTCTTCTTTCCTGGTAAGTACCCTATGGTACTATTACAGCAGCAAACTCTTCTTTCCTGGTAAGTACCCTATGGAACTATTACAGCAGCAAACTCTTCTTTCCTGGTAAGTACCCTATGGAACTATTACAGCAGCAAACTCTTCTTTCCTGGTAAGTACCCTGTGGTACTATTACAGCAGCAAACTCTTCTTTCCTGGTAAGTACCCTATGGTACTATTACAGCAGCAAACTCTTCTTTCCTGGTAAGTACCCTATGGAACTATTACAGCAGCAAACTCTTCTTTCCTGGTAAGTACCCTATGGAACTATTACAGCAGCAAACTCTTCTTTCCTGGTAAGTACCCTATGGTACTATTACAGCAGCAAACTCTTCTTTCCTGGTAAGTACCTTATGGAACTATTACAGCAGCAAACTCTTCTTTCCTGGTAAGTACCCTATGGTACTATTACAGCAGCAAACTCTTCTTTCCTGGTAAGTACCCTATGGTACTATTACAGCAGCAAACTCTTCTTTCCTGGTAAGTACCCTATGGAACTATTACAGCAGCAAACTCTTCTTTCCTGGTAAGTACTCTATGGTACTATTACAGCAGCAAACTCTTCTTTCCTGGTAAGTACCCTATGGTACTATTACAGCAGCAAACTCTTCTTTCCTGGTAAGTACCCTATGGAACTATTACAGCAGCAAACTCTTCTTTCCTGGTAAGTACCCTATGGAACTATTACAGCAGCAAACTCTTCTTTCCTGGTAAGTACCCTATGGTACTATTACAGCAGCGAACTCTTCTTTCCTGGTAAGTACCTTATGGAACTATTACAGCAGCAAACTCTTCTTTCCTGGTAAGTACCCTATGGTACTATTACAGCAGCAAACTCTTCTTTCCTGGTAAGTACCCTGTGGTACTATTACAGCAGCAAACTCTTCTTTCCTGGTAAGTACCCTATGGAACTATTACAGCAGCAAACTCTTCTTTCCTGGTAAGTACCCTACCCTATGGTACTATTACAGCAAATAATGGTAAATGGTAAATAAGGGGATAAATGTTTGACATGCACCTACTGGAAGAAGATCTTCTGACGAGGGAGTAGACATTTACGGTACTTTGTTTGTGTTTCTGTTGATGCATGACTGTCTCTTGTCTCTGTTCTCCGTCTGTATGTTTGTGTCTGTTTTCTACTATCTGTATGTACATGTTACATACCTTTCTCTCATGATCCCTGCATCTTATACTTTCTTTAGACGGATGGTGCCTCTGCATGTTTAATTATGAGTGAAGAAAAAGCCCTTAGTATGGGACTGAAGCCAAAAGCTTATCTAAGGTAAGAGGAACATATTCCGAATACAACAATGACATCTCCCCGTGTAGTGTTCCAGTGAGGGAGGGGAGGGGGTATCACAGCAAGCTACAACAATGACATCTCCCCATGTAGTGTTCCAGCGAGGGAGGGGAGGGGGGAGCACAACAAGCTCCATCATTCTATCTTGCCTAATTTGTGTTTACTTTATTCTTTTTGAATAATAATTATAAATGATGCTTGTGCTTGTTTTCAGGCAGTTTGTCTACGTATCACAAGATCCCAAGGACCAGTTGTTGCTTGGGTGAGGACAACCTGTTTGATCTCATTGTTAAACTTGTAAGACTAAATCAACCATGATTGTGTCTGTGATTTTCAGCCCCGCCTATGCCACACCCAAAGTGCTTGAGAAGGCTGGATTGAAGATGACTGATATTGATGTTTTTGAATATCATGAAGCTTTTGCCGTAAGTACACGTATCATGTGTCACACTTTTCAGTGGTTGTACTGTGGTATTTTAGCTGTATGTTTGCACTTTCAGGGTCAGATTCTAGCGAATATGAAGGCCATGGACTCTGACTGGTTTGCACAGAACTATATGGGCTTGAGTTCAAAGGTAGCATAGCATGACACTCGAAGAGTCATGTGTGTATGAGTGCAAGTAGTACTACATGGTTTGTGTCATACTGTAACAGTATCAGAACTATGTGATATTTACTGTACCGTGACTGTACTGGTACAAACATGTATGATTCTATTTCTCTATCACTTTCAGACACCTTTCACATACATACACCAAGGTATACTTGTCTCTCATCAGAATGTGGTCTTATTCAGGGGCGTAGTGTGCATATACGCACGTATGCACGTGCGTACAATTTAAAATCCTTAAAATATATAAATATTATAAGAAGCATAAAAATATTTAAAAAAAAAAGAAATCTAAGACCAATCTTCACAGCTGACTCAGTGTAAACTTCCTGGAAACTACTCTCAGAAGGCAGGGAATGCTATTTCAGAGACCCTATATTTCAAAAAATTTCGGGGAGCTTGCCCCCGCACCCCCTATCAGCTCTCGCGTTCGCCGCTCGTCAAAGTTATCTGCAGCGACGTAGTCGTCTCTTGGACCAGTGAAAATCACGGAGAAAACATGTAGCAGCCCCAGTGAACAGTCTCTCAAACAAAATAAATACCCCAAAACCCGGCTTCGCCTATCGGGTTGTTATATCGCTAATAGACCTTGGTAACAGTATATAAGCTTTATATAAATCCTTTACATAAATCCCAAAAAACTGATTGATAGATGCATTTTACTATGTATTTATGTAGCGAGAAAGTCCGCTGGAAAACGAAGAAAATGGTATTTCCAAGACTCTAGATTTCTAAATTTCCAGGGGGAGCATGCCCCCTCACCCCCATAGAAACTCACGCCTTCGGTGCTCGTTGCTCTGTGCGTACATTGGAAAAAAAGCACGCTACGCCCCTGTTATTACAACATAATTCAGTTTGTTGAAGCATTGGTCTTCCAACTTTTGAAACTTGTATATTAGATTTGTACTGATATCGGAATATTATTAGTCAATTTGAAGTATATCTGTATATACATCTATCTGCTTATTCAACTTTTGACTACAGAACATGAATGGATAATATTGTATACTTCTCTATCTCACAACCGTACTCTGTTTTTGCCATCCGTTGTCTTACTGTCTGTCTGTCTGTTTTTTTATTATTATTTATTAATGATTTTTTTTGTAAAGATTGGTGCCCCTCCCATGGAGAAGCTCAATACATGGGGTGGTTCTCTATCCATCGGCCATCCATTTGGTGCAACAGGGGTACGACTTGTTACAACTGCGGCCAACAGACTCATTAATGATGGAGGGAAATATGGCTTAGTGGCTGCTTGTGCTGCAGGGGGACAGGTATGACAGTTATCCTTCCTTCCTTCCTTTCTTTCTTTCTTCCTTCCTTCCTTCCTTCCTTCCTTCCTTCCTTCCTTCCTTCCTTCCTTCCTTCCTTCCTTCCTTCCTTCCTTCCTTCCTTCCTTCCTTCCTTCCTTCCTTCCTTCCTTCCTTCCTTCCTTCCTTCCTTCCTTCCTTCCTTCCTTCCTTCCTTCCTTCCTTCCTTCCTTCCTTCCTTCCTTCCTTCCTTCCTTCCTTGCTTTCTTCCCTCCTTTCTCACCTGCTTTCTTCCCAGCTTTCTTTGTTTGTTTGCTTGCTTTTTTTCTTCCATCTTCTCTTTCATTATCTCATGCCTTACTTTCTCCCATCTTTCCTTCCTTCCTTCCATCCATCCACCCATTCTATTTTATGTTTTATTTATTTATTATTATTATTATTATTATCTTTCTTTTTTTTCTCTCTCTCTCTCTCTCTCTCTTACTCTTTCTTTCTTTCTTCTCCTTTTCTTTTTCTCTTTCTTTCCCAGCCATTTATTCCATATTATATTTTAATTTGTTCTTTATTCCTAGGGCCATGCCATGATCGTTGAACGTTATCCATCATAAACAGTCAACATTGTTTTGTTGTTATTACATAAAGAAGCGTGTCGATTGTTCAGTAATCTACATCAAAGCATGTCTTTCTAAAAGGACTTTATTCTAACAGATCCCTTGGTTTGATCACTCTGTGCATAAAGTTGTTTCTCTGAAAGAGAAATTTGACTTAAGCTGATGTGGACAATGCTGGTTGATGCAAATAAATTGTGTTGTAAACAGTGTATGTTGTAGTTCCTTCCCACTCCTTGCTTCCCACTCCTTGCTTCCCACTCCTTGCTTCCCACTCCTTGTTTCCCACTCCTTGCTTCCCACTCCTTGCTTCCCACTCCTTGCTTCCCACTCCTTGCTTCCCACTCCTTGCTTCCCACTCCTTGCTTCCCACAATTTTTCATTGACAAGGTTTTCTTGCTCGTGCAGATGATGAACAAGTTTTCCTTGAATTACTTTTCAATTATAACCAAAGCCAGAGAATAAAATCACAGCACAACTGAACGAGTCAGAAAGAAGGAAACAACTGATAAAGATCTACATTTTGTAAGCTTTCAACCACTTCCCTATAATAAATACTCGACTGCAGAATAAAGCCACACGGGATTTTGCTGGTGTATTTATTTTGGCCCGATTTTTTTAACTGAATGTATGTGTCAATGTATTTATTTTAAGACTGTCCCTGCGGGCTGTTATTCACATGACGTCCCTAAGGACTATTACATGACGTATTAGCATATCAATGAAGCTTCGCCGAATATAGACTACAAAAATCACACCTTAATATAATATGAGTGACTAGATGGAGCAATGGTCTAATAGGGTTTATATGAAGTTATGGCTTAGGGGCTGGATATCCCCTCCCTAGCTGGTCCTTTGATTAGGACCTAGTTTTATGTCGCACTGGGATAGTGCGGGCGGGGCCAAAATCTTCACCCTCTATGTAAGTCGATTCGATGTCTCAGCTTCTTAGAATGTTTCGGGAGAATCGTCCCATTCTTTCTTTTTCGAGTTTTCTTTTTCGTCGTTCCTTTGATATGAGCTAGAGGGGTGGGACCTTGACCAAAACCAAGGAGCCCAAGGTCTGGAGTTCGAGTCTCACAGCAGTCAATCTTTTTTTCTGTTTTTATTTTCCTTCTTTTTTTTAGCGCGTTTCATTTACTCTCTTTACTCTTGTCCTTTCCTTTTAGTTTTATTATTTTCATTTTTATCGGATTTCTAAACCAATATTTATTGGCTTGGTCTCCCTGTGGTGGCCTATAAATACATTTTGACGTAAGAACTTCAACATCGAGGAATCACCAAGACCAAGGGGCCATCTTTATCCCAAATTAACTAATTTCGAAGAAAACCGATAAATCACGTAAGAACCGTAAGGTTTTGGTATCCTGCAAGTTCAAATGTGGTCTTATTAACTTGGTGTAGCAGGTCGAGCAGCGTGAAATCATTTTGTGGGTCATCAAAACAACAACAAACATGGCGGACTTCTTCACGATGGACGTGATTCGCAAAAATGGAACAATCACAGAGACGCCTCTTATTCCTATATGTTGTGTAATCGATACGAGCAAGGTAGATGAAACTAGGAAACTAGAATGTCGTGTTTTATAATATTTACAAGATTAGAGAGCTTTAGCTTTATACATGTATGTCCAGAGGCAGAGTATGAATTTGGGACGGGACTGTAACTGTTTAAGCTTATAGTGTCAGTCACTCGCTATAAAAGCCATAGACTCCACAACACACCAAAACCTCAAGTCTAAATGAAAATTAAAAACCTCACAGCTGTTCATTATCTACTACATGTATAAAGCAACTTTATTTTTTGGCATATAAGCTTAAGCTTATTAACTAATAAGCTTATATAATTAATGAAGATCTTGGCAAGATCATAGATCACGGACTAACTGCCAATTTTGTTGCAGCATGTGTCCACCCCAGGTTCGGAAATGTTCAGGGTTGTCCGCCATTTTGCTTTTGGTATTAAAGCACGCTAATTTAGCCTATTTTTCCAGTCTCAAGATTTGAGGGCTCAGGGGGTTGGCAGGTATGCATATATAAAGTGGTTGGGATGCTCGTCGGAAATTTTGAAAATGACCTCTAAAAGGTACCACCAGTGCATGAGTCTTGCCCAGGTTGGCATGGCAACCAATAATGTTTACCCCTAAAAGGTACCAACTCTAAATTGATAAAAGCTACAACTGTCATTCCGGCTGTCATTATCTTATCTCGGGTATCTTATTTACTGACAAACACCCTAAATGGTACCGGCTTAGTCTCTTGTGGTCCTTTTAGATTTGTGACACCCTAAGAGGTACCAAATCGCAGATCTGGACCCCTAAAAGGTATGACGAGTATCACAACCAATTTATATATGGGAGTCCCCCTCCCCGGGACATACACTGCAATATATAGTACATGCTGCCAGCAATGTTGTGCGCAATGTTGCACTATGTCCACATCTTTAGATTAATCTTGGGTTTAAAAAGATTCTTATCCTGGTAAATATTTGTATCAAAGAAAACTTAGCCCCTGTTTAAATGAGAGGGCAATAGCCCTGGACATAACCTGAGTATCAGGCCTTCAAAAAGGAAAGGGGAGGGGGAGAGGCCCGGGGAGAAGAAAGAGGAAGAAGGCCTGACACAAGGGCATTGATCTGCCCGTGTCATGCGTCCAGATTCTGGACGTTGATATGATTGGATAAAACACAAAGGCTTGAAACGTCCCCAGGGAAACGTCACAGCCACCAAATGATACTTGTATTCTACAAGAATAAGCTCGATTTCTTTTATTTATGATTGAAAATAATTTAGACAGGCTCTAAAAGGAGCTATGAAGCTTTTCCTGGAATTGAATTGAAGAAATAACAAGAACTTTGTCTTCAAACTAACAAAAACGACGTGCTTGGGGTTTTTGCTGATTTATCAGCTGTTTCTTAGTTTCATCTTGTAAGTAAGTACACTTTATTTAACGAGGGTAGCACGATAAAAAGGAATTGAAGAAGATACAAAACGGTGCTTGTAGAACGTACTGAAACGGTTTTAAAAACTCCAACAGCACTGAAGGTCAAGCTCCTTGACATACGACAGTCTTGACATGACAGTTGGCAAAGCGGAAGTGATTTTGATTGGTTGTTATTTCCAGATATATGTATCGTGCTGCGATGGGGCGGAAGGCTCAAATCAATAGGTCTGTGTCAGGCTTTTCTTCCCTTCTCTTCCTCCTTTCTTTTTCTCTCCCCCTCCACCAAGTAGCCTGATACTCAGGTTACCCTGGACATTATGCATCAATCAATTTTGTTATCATCATGGGAATTAAGCCCCCCCCCCCCCCCCCCCCCCATGTTGCTCCGGGGGTGGGGGGTGGGGAACTTGACCAAGCGTGTAATCAATGGCGGAATTCATAATAATGGGATTCGCCGGTACTTTTGTCACCAATTGGCTTGAAAAACAAGGATGGCTTCTTATCTCTACTGTTATGGTCGAGAACTCTTTCCAAAAGGCTTCTAGCTTTATTATTAAACATGCCTTTAAATATTATATTGTTGGTTGCTTTTCTGTTGCCCGGGGGCAGGGAATTTGTTACATGTATTTCTGGTGGCCCGGGGGCAGGGAATTTGTAGTCCCAAGAGAAAAAACTACAAATGTGATTACAACAATAGCAGGATTGTCTTCTGCACCCAGAGGGGAGGGGAGGGGAGGGGGTACATGTACTCCCTTGGTGGTATGGGCATGAAGTCCAACACTCAAACAAGCTAACAAATTTGGCAATTTACACTGAAATAGGGTGATAAACTAGTAATAGTAATCAGGGTATGGAAATGTACTTTTGTTTCATGGGAATTAAGCCAAGAAGAGCACTTTGCTTAGATTTGGAAAAAAGGTTAATAAAATACTGGTGAAGAAGGTACTGTAGCTCCAAGTTCTCCAGAGGCCCTGAGAGGGGAGGGGTGGTATACTGTGTGCAGTGCCTCCCTGACCGTGTTTTAGTCAAGTAAAAAGTGTTGATATTCAGACCCATGTACATGCAGTATTGTAGTTCCTGTTTCCCATCCTGTACCCCATAATTTCTATATTCACTTTTTTCTTTCACTTTCCTTTTATTTTCAGGTTAAAAAAGTTGCCATCATCTACATATGTACATCATTTTTAAGGTACAGTATTGCCTACTAAGTTTTCTCTTCTATGCCTGTGTTTACATTACTATTCACTCTTGGACTTTTTAAAATCGATTTCTTGAAAATAGAAATTAAGAGATGTCAGGAGCCCATAAGTAGGAGCATCCATGCTACATATTGGGTCTATTCGTTCAGCTGAATTGCGAAGACACTTTCAGTGACTTGCATTTGCCGGTCAAACGGTGAAAAACTTGCAGCGACTTGCACGGACTTGCACTCGAATTTGAGCATGTTCAAACTTGATGCAAGTCGATGCAAATCCCTCTGTAAGTGAGCGGTCAAACGTCTACACAAGTCAAAACTTGCATGAACTTGCAGCAACTTGCGTTCAGTGTAATTGACCGGGGCTTAATACTGCAGGGCTGGGCAATGCTACTGTGAGATTACAGTATCCAATACACTTTGCTGGGTATTCACATCGGCCACCCTAGCTCTCCGTATGATAGACATAGACCCCAATATAATACTGCAGTGCAGGGCAGTGCTACTGTGAGATTACAGTATCCAATACACTTTGCTGGGTATTCATATTGGTGTTTTATTTCTAATTCATTGCAGCATTCTTGGTGCAGGATCAATTCTAGTTTGCTCATTATGGAATCGAATTATTAACAGCCCCGAGGTACATGCATGAAGAAGTCTCCTTTACTTTGCAGACATTTTCAAATTAATTTGAACAGGGTAGCAAAGGGGGGGGGGGGGGATCATGATCGCGTTTCACGGGCGATTTTGTTGTAAATACACGCGTCACGGACCAAAATGTCCGAAATTCACGAATCACGAGCGCTAGCCAAAATTTTGGAATTTCACGCGTGAAAATGTATATATCTTAAACGTTCACGTTTCACAGAGCATAACAGCGGTAAATCACGAATCACAGTCGGTCAAAAGGGACGATCACGTTGAAACATAAATTCGTGCATCACGCTCGAATTTTTATGAATTTCACGATTCACGCTCTATTTTTTGGTCAAATCACACATCATGCATATAACCCCTTTGCTACCCTGTTTGAAGTGAGCGAGCATTGCACGATAAGCCTAGAAATGGATGTAAAAGGGAAGTATGAATGTCAATAAATATATTTCAGGTCAACATTACTGTATTTACAGTAAAGTTTACAAGATGCAATTTTGCTTGCAACTTGCATTTAGATCACAACAGAAAAATAATGCAAGTTGCAGAAGGGGTGTTTCACATTGCGACTGGTGGGGTGTTACATGTTGCAACTGGTCTCACAGCATTGTGAAAAGCAGAAGTTCGCTCGAACTTTTCTGGAATAATTAGCACGTTACTCACACATTTCATTGCGAGTAGCTTGCATATAAGTAGGGATTTAATACCTGAAACTTATTTGATAACTTGCCTCCCAGCACTGTGTTGTATTCCACATTGCAAGATAAATTGCCTAAGTATTCAGTTCAGTTCAAAGATCACTTTGATGACCTGATGAGTCAAAAGTCAAGGCAGTGGCGGATCCATACTTTTTTTAGGAAGGGGTTCACCATCTTTTTAGGAGAGGGTGCACCATTTATGATCAGGACGTACACAAACTCAAGCACCAATAATGCAGTAGATATCAGCTCATCCAGGGGGGGGGGTGCTTGCCCCTGCATCCCTCCCCTAGATCCGCCCCTACAAGATGTAGTCTTACAATATATGAATCCATTATCTTGTTGCAGGTCCAGCCTCTATTCCATCTTTCTCTGGCTAACTTTATGCTTGCCTTGACGTGGTTTGTTGGTGCTCTTGTTTGGAGGAAGACACCTGTGAACGTCACATGTTTTTATGTTGATATTTTTGGAGAGGTAAAGAAAACACAAATCTTTGTAGAACTCAATAGTCCCCTTCACAGTTCCCTGTGCCATCTTGAAAGGTAGCCGTGCCTTTGCATCGAAGCGAGACCATTATGGTGGCTTTGCTTGCAATGATAGAGACGTGACATGTGAATAATTGTCCAAGGTGTTAAAAAGGTCTCTATCATCGCAAGGTCGCCGTTGTTCTCGCTTCGATGCATAGGCACGGCTACCTTTCAAGATGGCGCAGGGAACTGTGAAGGGGACTATTGTACATTTGCCATCCCTCATCACATTCAATAACTCTTTTTCTTGCCTTTAGATGTTCCTCATCATGTCCTTCTTTTTAACTGTCAATTATGGCATCAATGTTTATATCCGACTTAGAGAGAGAACCTACAATTTAGACAACCTTAACTTTTCAACAGTAAGTAAATATTCATTTTATTTAGAGGTTTGTGTAGAGTTAATTGTATCAGAAGGTGGCTGGGGCAGTCGATTTTCAATACAACTTTGAAAAGACATGTATTTCTAGAGATAAATGTGATGTAGATTATACTGCATCATGGCTCCTTCTTGTTACCCATTATACACCTACACTTAGTTCAAGTGAATCGAAGCAATGACTGAAAGTAAAGTGTCTTGTCCCGGCCAAGAGCATGCATATGTACAATCTCCAGAGCCAATAATATTGAACCCAGGTCTGACTACCTACATGTGTATCTTCAATTTGTAAATTTCAAAAACAATTTGGAGCTGTCAGTTTATGTTTATATCATCTAGATCTTTCAACCGGCCAGGGTTCTCTTCAGGATGGATGTGCTTGATTTGGGTATATGCAAAAGTTGCATAATATAGGTCTGACGCAACCCAGAGCTTGATGCAGTAACCCCTAGACCATCACACCTTTCACTTGCTTCTTTATCTTTAATCTGATACTGTTCTTTGTTATAGTTTAGAGTATTTATATTGTAGTCTAATTTAAGAACCATAATGTAATGTAATGTTTTTGCGTACATGTAGGTGTCAACTAGTGAATTATATACCTGGTTATTTAGAGGTCTATACATTGCAAGCTGGTAAGTCAGTTAGTCTATATATATTCTGTAGAGTCAGAAAATGAGAGCTACAATTATCACAACTGCTTTAGGTTTCGTGAGTAAGCCTAATAAATACCCAAATAATACCGCTAAAGGCTGGTGGCTGGTTTACACTAGCGTCGTAGGTGTCACAATCACTTGTAATCGCAATCGCAAGAAGTTTACAAATTTATCTAGTGTGAATCAAAGCAATGCACACTGGTCATAAGCTCCTCTTACAATTACGATTCCGATTCCAATTCCAACGCTAGTGTGAACTAGGCTTAAAAGTTAACCCAAAAATCGGTCTAATGGTCCATAACTCTTTTACCGAGTAGCCCACCTGGGATCGGATTTAAAGTAGTCATCATTTCTTTAATGGCCACTTTATTGGTAGCAAATTCCCAAAAATATTCTTACAAAAAAATTGTACAATGACTATAAATACCTAATCCTCTATACAATGTAAATGGCCACCAAGCCATCCCCCTATGGGACTGGGGCTGCTTAAACGCAGGTTTGATTTCTATTTTGTGCTAGCTAATATATTGTTATTCTCTGTTCTGCAAGGTTGGTTCCTATTGTTATGGTTGCTCCTTTAATGTACAGATATCACATACAAGAACAGAATGAGGTGAAAGATGAACCTTCTTGCTCAAGGTAAATCAGCAAGTACATGTTTCTTGAGTATATAGTTCCCTAATAGTAATAACTGAAGGAATTATGCATGAACAGTGAAAGTGACAATATATGATCCAAATCCAAATTCTCCTTTGGAAATCAAAGAACCAGTAGAGGAGAATTTACGCTTTGAAATTACCGTACATTTAAGTTGTGTCCTTTATCTTTTCAGGTGTCTTCTTTTGTTTGACCGACCACAGCTTAAGCACCAACAGGTTTGCTTGCAGTGTCAAAGATTTGCTTGTTGTTTTACTGCTCTTTTTATCAATTAGACAACGAGCGTCCATGCACCCATAGTGTTATATATGCACAAGAGAAAATATAAAGAACTCTTAACAAGCGTAAGAGTGGCACGAAGCGTAGCCGAGTGTGACTCTAGCTTGTTAAGATCATGCAGTTCTTTATATTTTCTCTCGTGCGTCTATAACGCTATGGGCGCATGGACGCGAGTTGACTAATTGATTTATAATATGGCATCTAGAGAGCGTGCAGCCAATCAGAGCACGAGTTATATCATTGCTATATTATAAATACATGTATCATGTGTATCTAGCTTGTCTGTCTGTCTGTCTTTTTGGTTCTATTAAGCCTGCTTTTCACTGCAAGTAACCAGAAGCACACAATAAATTTGTGTCTTGTAAAAACAGGGCAATGCAAGCATTAACACATTAGTACTTAGGAAATGAAACAACTTTGACCTTTACACTTAAATGCTTGTGGCAGGCCAGTTATCACAGTGAAATAATGCCTCTTGTACTTGCACTCATATGCTTGCATCCCTAGTGAGAGCCAGACTTGAGTGACTGTCTGTGTTTGTACATCTGTCAGTCTATCTGTTTTGTCTGTCTGTCCATGCATCTTTCTTTCTGTCTGTCCATCTTTCTGTCTGTCCATCTTTCTGTCTGTCTGTCTATCTTTCTGTCTGTCTGTCCATCTTTCTGTCTGTCCATCTTTCTGTCTGTCTGTCCATCTTTCTGTCTGTCCATGTGTCATTGACATGTTATTTGGCCTTTTGTGAACTATTCATTCTAAATTGCTTTAAGGACAAAGCCTGGCAAATATATGATTCAATTTTGTTGACTGTCTGTCTTGCTCCATCTATGGTTTTACTGATTGTAAGTAATTACAAATATATGATTCAATTCTACTGTCTGTCTGTCTTGCTCCATCTATGGTTTTACTGATTGTAAGTAATTACAAATATATGATCCAATTCTACTGACTGTCTGTCTTGCTCCATCTATGGTTCTACTGATTGTAAGTAATTTCAAATTTAATGTTACAACATTTTGGTAGAAGACAATCCCGGGGGGGTGGGGAGTACTCCCATATATGGGCAATACAGGGACATGCCGCTGGACAGGGTATCGTTTTTGGTCTCTCTGTCCTGAACAGAGTATATAATTTAATGTGAGTCTATCCAGGGTATTTTAGTGTTTATTTTTTTGTCCTAAACGGGGTTAGGGTTTCAAACCCTCACCCTGCACCCTATACCCAAACATGTGAGTCTAATCCAGGATATTTTAGTGTTTATTTTTTTGTCCTAAACAGGGTTAGGGTTTCAAACCCTCACCCTGCACCCCTATACCCAAACATGGGTCAAGTACAACCCCCCCCCCCCCCCCCCCCCCCCCCAAAAAAAAACAATGCTGAAAAGTTGTGAGTTCATCTTTTATGAAATATTTTTTTCAAATTTCTCAAATTCCCTTGAAGATCCTGTACATTATGACTGAAAGAATATACAGAAAGTCCCTTAGACGTTCAGGTAATGATCACCTTCATTTACTGTGTAAGTTGAAGAGGTCCCTGCAAGAACAATGTAAGTAATCTCAGATCTAAATTCTCCTGTAGGCTTTTTGAGTTCCAAAGGAGAATCTGGATTTAGATCACATGTCACTAACCGTACATTGTTCTTGCACCGACGGACCTCTTCAGTTATGCCCCATTGATTGCATCCCCAGGAACCCAGAGGATACTTGGCTCTCTGCATGCTCTCCCCCTTTCTCCAGTCCCCAATCCCCCTCGGCCCCACTTAGCAGCCGATGGGTTTCCAAGTATGCATGGTATGCATTGATTGTACTTTAAGCTGAGAGGTTTTTTGTTTTTTTTTTTTTTTTTTTTTTTCGAATACGACAAAAAAAAAAAAAAAAAAAAAAAAAAAGCTGAGAGTTATTTTTTAATCATTTTACATTTTACAGGGATCCATACAGACTATCAGCGTAAAAGCATGACAAATATGAGAAAGAGAATCTTTCTTTATGTTGTTGTATTTATATTTTGTTGGTCCCCTGGTAAGTTGGTTGAACAGTTAGAGTTGTTTTCGTATGAGTGGGAAAGCTACGGTACCGTGCCGTGCCGTATTGAAAGAGTTTGATTGGATGAGATGAATCTGCACGCTTTTTGATTGGTTTAGAAAGGAAGAGCATGTGTACATTTTGTCTGCGCATGCGTTAGGATTCAGATTTCAAAGTACATATTTGCATAATCGATACTTCAGCTTTTGTCATTCATGTGCCAACGATGTGCCAACCAGAGATCGATTGGCTGTTGAAACAAAACGTGTGAAAAGCTTTTGTGGAAATGGTTGGCACATTTACATCACAATGTTAATGTTTGTAAACATGAAATATCGCTATTGTTTTGCAAAGTGCACTGCTGTGGAAGATTTAGTGAGCGATCTACGTCTCTAGAATGAAGTTTTAGAAAATCATTGAAAGGAAATCAATAGTCCGCCTACTTTTGTGGTGCTCTGACAATTTTGTTCCAGGTCTGTGGAATTTTTTTTCCGTAAAAGGGAACAAAATCCGCCAAAACAAGGCAACATTCCTGGGAAGAAGTCGGGTGAAGACACTTCAAATCCACCGCAAAGCAAGAGGGACAATTTTTCAACTCCAACAAACAAGACCTTACGAAACTAGCATGAGTCAAGCAATAAATCACGGAAGAAAATTGCTGGGGGGTGAGCTACTAAGAGAGGTTTTCTTATAATTTAGCTTGACACGTCACCAATTCAGATAAACGATTCGCAAACA
This sequence comes from Actinostola sp. cb2023, assembly GCA_033675265.1. Lineage (NCBI taxonomy): Eukaryota > Metazoa > Cnidaria > Anthozoa > Actiniaria > Actinostolidae > Actinostola > Actinostola sp. cb2023. Next base: position 271,558 of record JAUJYZ010000118.1, on the reverse strand, counting down.
CAATGCTGAATATAAACTCAATGTGAATCAAACTTATATCAAACGGTTTACAGCTGATTCTAAGAAGACCAAAAAAATGAAGAATTAAGCTATCCTTACAATAAACTACAACACATAGAGTGTTTGTAATATGGTATACACCAGCGATGAAAATCAGTCATAATCATAACAAATACAGTGTACTGATACGATAGTACCAAAATAATACGATCTCACATCGAGGGACAATTTTTCAGCTTAAAATAAGTTCTCGAATGCAAAGAATAAGCTTAGAAGAAGTCAATCTGTGCTATTTTCGGCTGGGGGACGAGTTAATAAGTATTGTACTTTAGGTAGGAATGTTAGGAAAACACGTGCAAAAATGATAAATACCCAACTGAACCGAGCAAAATACTTTGAGAATACTTGAATGTAGAGAACTCAAATTCACAGAATGTGACCTTCAATGTGTCAGTACTAACGTTCACTGTGAAGTATCTCTTGAAATCATCTTCGATGAGAATAAACCCAAAGGACAATGTAGCTGGTTTTAGGATAACTCCTTGTTTTGGCGGATTTTGTTCCTTGATATTTTATCATCTACGACCCTTATTCGGAAAAAAATCATTTACAGCAAAACAAAAGTAGGCAGACTATTGATTTCCTTTCAAATATTTTCTTGAACATCATTCTAAAGACGAAGATCGCTCACTAAATCTCCCACCGCAGTTCAATTTGCAAAGAAAATGGCGGCAAATCAGTGTCACGGTACCACAGGGTTCCCACTCATACGAAAATGACTCTTTTGCACACTACTTAGTATAGCATTGGTTTTTAATAAGATTTGAATTTGACGAATGGAGTAAGCAGCAATGAATGAATGATGGAACACAGGCAGCCCAAACATTTCCTCTGAGGCTAATATTGTAACTAATAACAAGACAACTTCCTCCAACAAGGTTTGTGAAGAAAGAGGTCGACTGTGCGATGTCTCGTGTTGATAAAGTAAACCATGTAGTCAGAGCCTTCGGTGATTATTTCAGCGGCCGGTACAGTAATTACATTAATTGCGCATGCGCATTAGAAGCCAATTAGACATTTGAGGTCTAAGAATAACGGTCTACATTTTTAGACTCGTGCCTTCCAAAGGAAGGAAGCTAGACTTTGTCGCTCGCTATCAGAATAAAAAGTGTGGTCGACTTGTGGCAAGAAGGAAGCCCGAGTAAAAATATATTTGTATGCGCGCGCTTTTTTGATGGGTGTCCTAGCTCCCACGTGCTCCTGCGTGCTCCCCCGCGCTTTTTTCTTTGTGTTGGGCTGCCTGTGGATCGAACTTGGGGAGGAAGAATAAAATTCCTGACAAGTTGGCCACTGACTGCATGCATAAGTTGATCCTTGTGAGGAAGGACTGTATGGCAACCAACTGACGATGAAATCAAGTCTGACTTGATTGTATATGTAATGCGGTAAATAATGTTTATTTTTGTCAAATTAAATCGATTTATTTCCTATGATATTACAGCATTGGGTATTGCTATCAGCGATGTTGCAAGGAAAGTCAATATGTCTAACAAAGGTCAAGCATTGAGATGTTATCAGACGTACATTGTTCAGGTGAGCAGTACAACACGGCATATCTTCATACTCCAGTTTGGTGTTGTTAGACACCGCTGTACACCTTGACAAAACACGCATTTGCTCAGCCTTAGCCTCTGAATACAGTGTAAATTATGCACAAATACCAACGTTAAATATAGTACATTTACCTTTACCAACGATAACGAGAAAAAAGTGTTGACATTCAACAATAGAATTAACCGGTTTTTTTTAATTCCACGGGTTTTTCTCTGAATTGAGGCTAAGGCTGCGCAAATGCGTCTTCTGTCAAGGAGTACAGCGGTGCGTAAACAACTCGAAGCTGGAGTATTAGAAGCACGCATGGGGTTCTGCACTAGACTATACAGTCTACAGTCTAACGCCGTTAATACGGACACCAACAAGAAACTAGAGTATTATAAGCACGCATGGGGTTCTGCACTAGACTATACAGTCTACAGTCTAACGCCGTTAATACGGACACCAACAAGAAACTAGAGTATTATAAGCACGCATGGGGTTCTGCACTAGACTATACAGTCTACAGTCTAACGCCGTTAATACGGACACCAACAAGAAACTAGAGTATTATAAGCACGCATGGGGTTCTGCACTAGACTATACAGTCTACAGTCTAACGCCGTTAATACGGACACCAACAAGAAACTAGAGTATTATAAGCACGCATGGGGTTCTGCACTAGACTATACAGTCTACAGTCTAACGCCGTTAATACGGACACCAACAAGAAACTAGAGTATTATAAGCACGCATGGGGTTCTGCACTAGACTATACAGTCTACAGTCTAACGCCGTTAATACGGACACCAACAAGAAACTAGAGTATTATAAGCACGCATGGGGTTCTGCACTAGACTATACAGTCTACAGTCTAACCCCGTTAATACGGACACCAACAAGAAACTAGAGTATTATAAGCACGCATGGGGTTTGCACTAGACTATACAGTCTACAGTCTAACGCCGTTAATACGGACACCAACAAGAAACTAGAGTATTATAAGCACGCATGGGGTTCTGCACTAGACTATACAGTCTACAGTCTAACCCGTTAATACGGACACCAACAAGAAACTAGAGTATTATAAGCACGCATGGGGTTCTGCACTAGACTATACAGTCTACAGTCTAACGCCGTTAATACGGACACCAACAAGAAACTAGAGTATTATAAGCACGCATGGGGTTCTGCACTAGACTATACAGTCTACAGTCTAACGCCGTTAATACGGACACCAACAAGAAACTAGAGTATTATAAGCACGCATGGGGTTCTGCACTAGACTATACAGTCTACAGTCTAACGCCGTTAATACGGACACCAACAACAAGAAACTAGAGTATTATAAGCACGCATGGGGTTCTGCACTAGACTATACAGTCTACAGTCTAACGCCGTTAATACGGACACCAACAAGAAACTAGAGTATTATAAGCACGCATGGGGTTCTGCACTAGACTATACAGTCTACAGTCTAACGCCGTTAATACGGACACCAACAAGAAACTAGAGTATTATAAGCACGCATGGGGTTCTGCACTAGACTATACAGTCTACAGTCTAACGCCGTTAATACGGACACCAACAAGAAACTAGAGTATTATAAGCACGCATGGGGTTCTGCACTAGACTATACAGTCTACAGTCTAACGCCGTTAATACGGACACCAACAAGAAACTAGAGTATTATAAGCACGCATGGGGTTCTGCACTAGACTATACAGTCTACAGTCTAACGCCGTTAATACGGACACCAACAAGAAACTAGAGTATTATAAGCACGCATGGGGTTCTGCACTAGACTATACAGTCTACAGTCTAACGCCGTTAATACGGACACCAACAAGAAACTAGAGTATTATAAGCACGCATGGGGTTCTGCACTAGACTATACAGTCTACAGTCTAACCCCGTTAATACGGACACCAACAAGAAACTAGAGTATTATAAGCACGCATGGGGTTCTGCACTAGACTATACAGTCTACAGTCTAACCCCGTTAATACGGACACCAACAAGAAACTAGAGTATTATAGACTATACAGTCACAGCAACGCCGTTAATACGGACACCAACAAGAAACTAGAGTATTATAAGCACGCATGGGGTTCTGCACTAGACTATACAGTCTACAGTCTAACGCCGTTAATACGGACACCAACAAGAAACTAGAGTATTATAAGCACGCATGGGGTTCTGCACTAGACTATACAGTCTACAGTCTAACCCCGTTAATACGGACACCAACAAGAAATATATGGTCCAGTTTCTCCCGGGACCGAGAAAACTGTCCATAATAACTGGGTTTCCATGGAGCGGGATTCGACTGTATTTCTTAGGATTTGATAATGCTAGTGGCTACGCCCTTGCCCATATACTACTAATACCTACAGAACTCTTGATAGAAGAAAGATCACAGCAGCACCAGAAGCACAGGCAGCCCAAATATTTATTCTAAATAAAAATACATTAGGCCCATACACCGAATCCGAACATGGCGACCAATTTGAGTAACCATTGTTCTTGACTGACTAGCCTCTCATACAGGTGAGAACGCTTTTGTGTTTCCACATGAACACGAGGCTAGTCAGTGAAACAATGGTTATTCAAATTGGTCGCCATGTTTGGAATCGGTGTATTTAAAGCCAGCCGGAGACTTAAAGTGTACATGAATTACATTTTTTTATTTTGAAAATCGATTACATATGAAGTGAATAGTGGGATGTTTCAGTATTTTTTTGATTTGAGCTTCGCATTTGCGAGTTATGCTAATTCAGTGACGTCAGTTGATTGTTTTGCCGTAACTTATTTATCATTTTTCAAGCAGTTCTCTTTTATGAAATACAAAAAAAAAGTTTAGCATCATTTATAAAAGTTGTAGAAAGCATTTTGCCAGATTAAAAATGTCAATAATTTGCACAATGGCGCTTTTGTATAATAAATTAGAAATCAACTGACGTCACCAAATTAGCATATCACGATTTCAAACCTTTATAACTCGAAAATTCGAAGCTCAAATCACAAAATACTGAAACATCCCACTATTCACTTCATATGTAATCGATTTTTAGAATAAAAAAATGTAATTCATGTACACTTTAAGCCTGGTTCACACTAGCGACATAAGCATAAGCACAAGCAACATACGCAGACTCAGGACACCATTTATGCAATAGGTGTGAGAAAAGACAAGCACCATTAATGAGCAATGCTTCACTGAGTCTGCGTATGTTGCTTGTGCTTGTGTCGCTAGTGAGGACCAGGCTTTAGGGCCGACACACGCTGCTGCGCGCAATTTTGCACCGTGTGTCTGCACCTTCGTGAACGACTCGTATAAATGGGTCAGCACTACCACAGGAAGCCCAATATATTATCCTGTCGATCTACCACAGGAAGCCCATGAAAATGTACGCGAGTGCGTTTTCATATAGTTTAGAGACTGACGTCTTGTTCTTTTCCCCTTTTGTTTCCAGAGTCTTTCAGCACCTCTACAAGGGTTTCTAAATAGTATCGTGTATGGTTGGACGAGAAAGTCATTTCGTAGGGCGACGAGTCAGAGGAATTTTGAAGAGGTTACTACAAGAGTTCAGCGGTATGGATCAATGCAGCCTTTGACGTCATAGGCATCTGCCACGCCCTGTTAGATAGAGATCAGTTGGATTGGCGAAACACGTAGTACATTAGGGGCCGGTTTTTTGTTTTTTTGTTTTTGATCCCGCCATATTTTTGGCGCGAAATCAAAAATCCCATTTTATGCCGAAGAATTAAGAACGTTTTCTTAGATCGATTTTTTCCTCCAGAGATAACGGTAAATTTTGGAGAGAAAAACAAAGACATTTAAAATTCGAGATCAGAGTTGTTGTTTTCGTGTAATCGTTTATACAATATGGTCGTGTGGCCTTTCATCGGCTCTCGCGGCCCGATACTTCAACTCTTCTCTGCGGAGTTTCGCGAAAAAGTAGCTGTTTTGCAGTCTATTTGTAAGATTTCATTTCAAACCATTTTACACTTTTTATTTTCAACGAATACGAAAACGATTATAACAAAAATCAGCTTTAGCAATTAATACCCAGTTTTTCAATTACGAGTAACGCAAGGACAAGCGAAAGCATGCAGACCCAACGCAAGCATAAGCGAGCACAATAGACAAAATCGGCTGACGCAATGTTGTACCCAATTCAGATCTTTTGGGAATACGGTTCTTTGTCTGTTGTATTTCGATTTCAATAGAGCATTGACATGGAAATGTTTGGAACAATTAAAAAGCTCTTATTCCCAAAGGTTTTGAATTGGGGTAAAGAATGTAAACATTGCGTTAGCCGAATTGGTCTATGGACAATTTTGAGTGCCGGACATAAATCCTCTTGTGCCGCTAATGCTGGCGCGTCGCCTGGTTGCAAGTTTAATGGCTGACCGATGCACTAATCTTAGTTGTCTTGCGTTTGGATTTCTGACCTGTGATAGTACATCTTCTCGTTTTGTAACCCGTCATTGTTAGTTTTGTAGTTATTGAGTGTGTTTTCTTTAAGAGCCACTTGTGTGGAAGTACTGGAATAAAGCCATTTTTTATTTATTTTCGTTATAATATATCATTGTAAAGTGCGGCAATTCTGATAAATGAGTTTTTATCGTAATAGTCCAGTATTATTATTACCAACATAGCAAAGCCTTGAAAATAACCCCATAAATATAGATGTGTCATATCGGTCGGTCTGGCGAGTGCTAGAAGATGACTTTAGAACTATGATTGCAGCCAGAATATAAAGTTGAACAGCGTTAACAAAGAAAGTGCTTATAGATGTCAAAAGGGTTTTATAATTATTGAGTACGTTTAATATGTTTACCTTTTCTATTAACTTAAAAACTCCATTCGACCGGCGTTGTCTCGGTTGATTACCAAGATAAATCTCCTGGCTTGGCTCATGGTTAGAGTCGGGATATTTCCAATGTATGTTGGTCGTTGAACTAAAAATCCATTGATATGCTAAGTGCTGTACATATTACACCTGTCCTCCGGTATCCAAGATGAATTGTAAAATATTTGAAAACAAAATTCCATCCCGTTTCTTCTGCAAGAATTTCACTTCTTAACTAAAAAAAAGTATTCTCTTTTCATTAGGAAAGTGTATTATGTCGTTTAAATGTTTCATTTGCAATTGGTCATGCAAGACTAGTGTGTTTTCTGTAACTGTCATCATTAATATTTCATATTCTAAACATTCGTACAAGTTTAAACAAAATATGATTATTCTAAATTTTCTTGAAAACTTGCTACCGAAAAGAGAAAAAACCTTTTCGTTTTTCAATGTTCGTCTATCTTGGTGTGAGGAAGATGGACGATGAGTAAACGATCACTTGCTGTCTGGGTTGAAATTTCAGTCCACATCTATGACGTTCAATCTTCTTTTTTTCCTTGACGAGTTTACTGGATTTGAAGCAATCACGGTTTTGAGGAACGATAAAAACACACTGTTTGAAGGATGGCGGTTCAGGGCTTTGGTCTGAGCCGTTGTTGAACACTGGATAACATTGGATAGCAGATACGTACTTCCTCGCCATAACTACAGGATACATACACAATTCACTGATGTAACTTTGGCATGTTCGCTCACGACAAGTGTATTGATACGAGTAGAGTCGATTTGGTTCCATCGTGTACAGACACAAGCCGTCAGAATACTTCGTCGTCACGCTGGATTTAGTGTGAAAGCTGGGCAATGCTTTGCCATAAAATCCCGATACTTCGTCGCAGTCCTTATCGAGACCGCTGCATTTCTCACTCGACATTTTAAAACTGAGTTCGCTGTGGTGTGATTTATCCTTTACCATTGTGCTGATTGGATTTGGTCTTTGTGACCACAAACCCACAAAGACAATGCACTACTTGAATATACTGATACTCGAGGATATTTACTTAGAGCTGTCCTATCCTTTTCGATTCATTGCGTGGCTTGTAAACTTTGCCAGGATAAACGATCCCATAGTTGAAGTTTTATGATTTGCCATAACAACCGCGGTCATTTAGTGTCTGACGTCACGCGTGGAATCTCGGTGGACCAATCCAGCTGAGTAAAGATCAGTCTGCTGGCAGGCAAGGAAGACGTAATGTGAATAGCTGTTCGTAGATTGTTGTTTTAACATTTACGAGCAGAAAATACATTGAGCGGATTGAAAGAAAGAAAGAAAGAAAAAAGAAAGAAAAAGAAAGAAAGAAAGAAAGAAAGAAAGAAAGAAAGAAAGAAAGAAAGAAAGAAAGAAAGAAAGAAAGAAAGAAAGAAAGAAAGAAAGAAAGAAAGAAAGAAAGAAAGAAAGAAAGAAAGAAAGAAAGAAAGAAAGAAAGAAAGAAAGAAAGAAAAAGAAAGAAAGAAAGAAAGAAAGAAAGAAAGAAAGAAAAAGAAAGAAAAAGAAGGAAGGAAGGAAGAAGGAAGAAAAGAAAGAAAGAAAGAAAGAAAGAAAGAAAGAAAAAAAAAAAGAAAGAAAGAAAGAAAGAAGAAAGAAAGAAAGAAAAGAAAGAAGAAGAAAGAAAGAAAAAAAAAAAAAAAGAAAAAAAAAAGAAAAAGAAAGAAAGAAAGAAAGAAAAAAAGAAAGAAAAAAAGAAGAAAAGAAAGAAAAAAAAGAAAGAAAAAGAAAGAAAGAAAAAGAAAGAAAGAAAGAAAGAAAGAAAGAAAGAAAGAAAGAAGAAAGAAAGAAAGAAAGAAAGAAAGAAAGAAAGAAAAAAGAAAGAAAAAAGAAAGAAAGAAAAAGAAAGAAAGAAAGAAAGAAAAAAAAAAAGAAAGAAAAAGAAAGAAAGAAGAAAGAAAATGAAAGAAAGAAAAAAGAAAGAAAAAGAAAAAAAAAGAAAGAAAAAAAAGAAAAAAAAAAAAAAAGAAAAAGAAAGAAAAAAAGAAAGAAAGAAAGAAAAAAAAGAAGAAAAAGAAAAAAAAAGAAAAGAAAGAAAGAAAAGAAAGAAAGAAAAAAAAAAGAAAAGAAAGAAAGAAAAAAAAAGAAAGAAAAAAAAAGAAAAAAAGAAAGAAAAGAAAGAAAGAAAAAGAAAGAAAAAGAAGAAAGAAAAAGAAAGAAATAAAGAGAAAGAAAGAAAGAAAAAGAAAAAGAAAAAGAAAGAAAGAAAGAAAAAAAAAAAAAAGAAGAAAGAAAGAAAAAGAAAGAAAGAAAGAAAGAAAGAAAGAAAGAAAGAAAGAAAGAAAGAAAGAAAGAAAGAAAGAAAGAAAGAAAGAAAGAAAGAAAGAAAAAGAAAGAAAGAAAAAGAAAGAAAGAAAGAAAGAAAGAAAAAGAAAGAAAGAAAAAAAAGAAAGAAAGAAAGAAAAAGAAAAAAAAAAAAAAAAAAAAAACAAAACAAAGAAAAAAGAAAGAAAGAAAAAAAAAAAAAAAAGAAAAAAAAAAAAAAAAAAAAAAAAAGAAAGAAAGAAAAAAAAAGAAAGAAAGAAAAAGAAAAAGAAAGAAAGGAAGGAAGGAAGGAAGGAAAGCAAAACACATACAACAAATACATAAACAAATACACAAACAAACAAATACACAAACAAATACATACACAAACAAATACATAAATAAACAACAAATAAACAAACAAATTAAACGAACAAACAAATACATAAATAAACAACAAACAAATAAACAAACAAATTAAACGAACAAACAAATACATAAATAAACAAATACACAAACAAACAAATTAAACGAACAAACCGTACTAACAGGAAAAAAGTAAAAAGTGAGAATCTGAGGCGGCTTTCAAAATTCACATCTGTTGTGAACAGTTCTTGGTTCCCTGCCAGCGGCGGGCGTCAACCTGCAACGATCAATCCTTCATATATGGTACATTTTTATTATGCATGTCTCGTTCTATCATATTTATATCGTATTGTAACATCTTATAGCAAGCAAAACATTTACAATGTACCTAACAATACGGATTATTCTATACAGATAATGACTGGACCTGCAACCCGCATTGCCTCGGGCTGTGCATCGAAAACAATTTACATACAGGTATTAAACTATTATTAGGCAAATTCGTCAGTGTCTGATTTACTTTAGGAATTGTTTATAGAGATGACTTTTCGTTACACACTGAAGCAGCCATCTTTCTCTGTCACACGGACAAACTAAACAGTTCGTTTAAAAACTGCTGCCGTCACGCCTAAATGAATACCGTATTTACTCGTTTAAGCGCCGCGGCTATAGAGATGACTTTTCGTTACACACTGAAGCAGCCATCTCTCTCTGTCACACAGACAAACTAAACAGTTCGATTTATCACGTCTAAATGAATACCGTATTTACTCGTTTTAGCGCCGCGGCTATAGAGATGACTTTTCGTTACACACTGAAGCAGCCATCTCTCTCTGTCACACGGACAAACTACTATTCTTCCCAGTAAACTGCGACACTATCGATTTTGAAACGCCGCTCGTGCCAATTGGAATGTAGTCACGTGATGCACTTTTTTGTACCTCGTGATCACTTGTGGACGTACTTCGATCCGTCATATCTCTCCTCCCGCCCTGGTCATGATTGTATCTAGAAAAGGACGAAGTTGAAAACAAGAAAAGCTAAATCTCCCACATATATCAAGCAAGCTCTTTAGCCTTAAAAAACATCTACGGCGACATGCAAGGCACACTGAAAATTGCTTTCTCCTGGGTCCCGGTCCTCATCAAAGATCAAATGATCAGTCATCGTGCCAATATTAAGATCGCAAAATATCTTGTCAATTTCAGGCGTGGGAACCATCCGTTTTGATTGGTTGATGAAGAAAGCACGCCTAATTAATTAGTAGTGTTACTAACGCGACCTTTCTATAAACTTGAGCTTTTCCCGTATAGAAAATACACGTGCAACAAACTGGTGTAATAATTTTACTGTGGTTATTTAATGAATTCTTGCCCAACGTTTCCGACCAAATCAAACTCTAGCTTGCTTATAAACCTCGTTGCAAACGCATCACGTGGTGCCAAAAACTTGTTCACGTGGTACAAAATTCACATCACGTGGTTACAAACACAGACGCTACGAACGCGGTAAAAAAATCGACTGTGTCGCAGTTTACTGGGAAGAATAGTAAACAGTTCGATTTATCACGCCTAAATGAATACCGTATTTACTCGTTTTAGCGCCGCGGCTATAGAGATGACTTTTCGTTACACACTGAAGCAGCCATCTCTCTCTGTCACACGGACAAACTAAACAGTTCGATTTATCACGCCTAAATGAATACCGTATTTACTCGTTTTAGCGCCGCGGCTATAGAGATGACTTTTCGCTACACACTGAAGCAGCCATCTCTCTCTGTCACACGGACAAACTAAACAGTTCGATTTATCACGCCTAAATGAATACCGTATTTACTCGTTTTAGCGCCGCGGCTATAGAGATGACTTTTCGCTACACACTGAAGCAGCCATCTCTCTCTGTCACACGGACAAACTAAACAGTTCGTTTAAAAACTGCTGCCGTCACGCCTAAATGAATACCGTATTTACTCGTTTAAGCGCCGCGGCTATAGAGATGACTTTTCGTTACACACTGAAGCAGCCATCTCTCTCTGTCACACGGACAAACTAAACAATTCGATTTATCACGCCTAAATGAATACCGTATTTACTCGTTTTAGCGCGCGCGGCTATAGAGATGACTTTTCGTTACACACTGAAGCAGCCATCTCTCTCTGTCACACAGACAAACTAAACAGTTCGTTTAAAAACTGCTGCCGTCACGCCTAAATGAATACCGTATTTACTCGTTTTAGCGCCGCGGCTATAGAGATGACTTTTCGTTACACACTGAAGCAGCCATCTCTCTCTGTCACACAGACAAACTAAACAGTTCGTTTAAAAAACTGCTGCCGTCACGCCTAAATGAATACCGTATTTACTCGTTTTAGCGCCGCGGCTATATAGAGATGACTTTTCGTTACACACTGAAGCAGCCACCTCTCTCTGTCACACGGACAAACTAAACAGTTCGATTTATCACGCCTAAATGAATACCGTATTTACTCGTTTTAGCGCCGCGGCTATAGAGATGACTTTTCGTTACACACTGAAGCAGCCATCTCTCTCTGTCACACGGACAAACTAAACAGTTCGATTTATCACGCCTAAATGAATACCGTATTTACTCGTTTTAGCGCCGCGGCTATAGAGATGACTTTTCGTTACACACTGAAGCAGCCATCTCTCTCTGTCACACAGACAAACTAAACAGTTCGTTTAAAAACTAGTGCCGTCACGCCTAAATGAATACCGTATTTACTCGTTTAAGCGCCGCGGTTATATTTTTGGGGTTTTGGATGCGGCGCTTATTCGAAGGCAGCGTTTATTAACAAATGATTAACATATTTATAAATGATTTTTTTAAATACGTTAGCCAAATGTTAACAAAATAAACGTGTTCAAATGTTCAAACTTCGATTAAGCGCAGGGCGCTTTATATTCGAGGGCGGCGCTTATTAACTAATTTTGCTATCAGAATGTGAGACCCGCGCCTCTGCAAAATCGGAGCTCATATATGTCGCTCTCTAAATAAATAAACGTGAAAAAGTTCATGCAACACACGACTGACCTACCTTCGAATAGTACAAAGAACATGTACAGGAATTAATACGGTAATCTTTAATTTAGCAACAACTTTATTAGTTTTAAGTTTTATAAGCTTTTCAATCTTAGTTACAAAATACCTAGTAGTTTACAGTACATTTGATGTGTTTTTTTTTTGTAAAAACGTGACACCCCAGAGAGAATAACTAATCTGTTTTACGACCTTTGCCACCTTTGCCATTATTTATATGTACAATCAAAAACGTTATGTTCAGAAGATTAGTATGTTATATGTACAGTCAAAACGTTGTGTTCAGAATGCACAAATTTCATTTATAAAAACTCTTCTTTGTGTGTGGACCACTTTGACCATTGTACACTCGCACACTTTGAAACGTACGTTGTAAAAATATATCCAAAAACACCACGACTATTCCGTCATATATTAACAAATTTACGAGCTCAGCTTCAAGCATAAAACTGGTTAGAATTTCCATCCATACTTCTCTGGGTCACTTCCATGTATCGTTTTCTTCTGTTTAACTTATAGACACGTATTCTATCCTCTTCCCCAACTGTATCGGCGCGTTCATTGTCCCAACGAAGACTCTCGTTGACCGAAGAAGTTATAAGAGAAGTCATAGAAGTCGACTGGCTCTGTCCGTTATGACGGTGTAAGTCAGACGTTTCACTTGAACAAGACACAACCACATTCTCTCCACTACTACTGCTTGTACTTCTACGACTACTACTCCCTGATAGGTAGCTGAGAGCAGCTCCTTCTTGACCTGTTGAACAACGACTAGCTGTAGAGTCACTTGAATTTCTTCCTCCGCGAATAGTTTTTGATTTCGATTTCTTGCGGAGTCCTAAACAAGAACGACCAAAGTAGGAGATCTTAACTAGAGTAAAGTGCCTTACTATTTAGGATCGTCAACATGTACAATTAAAACGATAATTGACTTAGCAAGATCTGTAAGTGAAACGTTTGAGTAAACAAAGATCTCATACCTTCGTTAGAGTCTGATCCCGAGTTTGATTCCTTTCTGGTGGTTCTTTGGGGCGATGTGAGCTTCCTCTTCTTCTTAGTTTTAGCGTGTTTATCTGTAGTTTGTGTAAAAAGTACTTTCTTTGCCTGGTTGGGCATTTTAAGTGTCGCGAATCATCTTTATCAAGGAGTCTAACTGGGTACCATGGCGATAGTGTGGTGATAATTACTTTACGCGCTATTACTCGCTTCAGAGATTTTGCATCACAATCACATTAAGCCGCGCGTGCAATTACACAGGGATCCCAAAGCGGATTCTAGAAGTAAACAGCTACGTCACGGAAGGAACAGAGCAAATCAACAACAACTACAATAAAAACAGTCGGTAGAAGGGAAGGAAGTGTTGTATGTAAGGTCGTTGAAAAGGAAGGAACGTCGCATGCGCGGAGAAGTTAACACAGGGTGACCAACACACGTATTTAATAATAATAATAGAGAGATTTAGCAAACACGACGCGACGTGAGAACACGACGTTAGATGACGAATATATCACATTTGGTCATTGCGTGACTACCGTGACAACGTCGCGACGTCAAGTTCACGACGCCATTTCACTTGTTTTCACGTCCTCTTCATGACGTCGAGGACGCCAACGGTCGTTTCACAGTTATTCGTCAGCGCGCGCGCCGTCCTCTTTCACGTCGCGTCGTGTTTGCTAAATCTCTCTAATAACAAACAAACAACGCAAATGGCTAAAGGCTGCACAATCTTTGAATCACTCTGCTTTCTTCCAGATTAACGACCATCACGCGTATGTATCAGTAGAGCTTGGTTTTCACTTGTAAACGAGTGTATTGGTTCATGTGAATACCGGGCTCATTATAGTCTCCCTCGCATCCGTCTTTAGTTCCGTCACGCAAGCCGAGAGCGTTGCGTGACGGAACTAAAAACAGCTGCGAAGGAGACTAGACTAGGCATATCACATTGCATAGAACAAAAGCGGGAGTTCGTAATTATATCGGTACATGAAGTATTTTCCGACTAACACGATGACATAGTGTCTACTGATTCTGAAAAAGCAGTGAACGGACACAACAACGATCCTTGCTCTTTGCCAAATTGAGAAATAAATGCTTTTATTAATTCATTACATTAATTATTTTATCGGTCTATTTCGCAATCTACAGTACTGAAAAACATGACTTTATTCTCAGTTGGTTAGCAAGTCCATTTATTTATATCCATTTATTTTTAAATACCATTATCTATATTATATCTATATTTTTTCATATTTTACTTTTTATTGTAATCAGCGCTTAGAACCGACTTGTATAAGCGCTTTATAAGTTATTATTATTATTATTATTAGCCAGTAACGAAATCCACCGTACCGAATTAAAGATGGCGGCATGTACATTTTTAATACCACAATCCATTGCGCGCCCAAAACTACACCCAAAACATCGCAACACATAGTTTTGAGAACATCATGCACAATTTGTAAGTATGAAGCTGTTACCACCTTTATCGATACCGTAACTATGGGAACGTGTCAGATAGTTTGTAGATGTGAGAAGTGGCTGATTTAGATTCGCAAAGGATTGTGGTAAATCATGTACACGACCGTTCACGTGCGCGCTAGAGCAGATTTCGTATGACTGTGTAAAACTTATGGTACGGACGTGCCGTGACCGTGATGATTTAGGATTTCGAATGAATCCGTGCCGTAACCGTGCCGTGCCGTGCGCCGTAATTTTTCACAGTCATACGAAATCTGCTCTATCATTCCTCAGCGTTTTGTCAACAGATCGAGGATCGCGCGTGTACTAGTCACCTTTACACTGATAAATGTGACTAAATGTACGGCCTTTGCCCTTACAATAATGCTAAAAGACTGCAAAAGCTCCACAACACACTGAAACAATATTTGAAAACTTTGTCAGGAAAGATTATTATTGGAACAATTTCCTTTCAAACTTCTTGTTCTTCAATGTTCTTTCTGTGACATCATTGTTTCGTGAAGCTCAATATTGTCCTCGTTGACCGCGGGTTTCCTGCAACATGGGAAACTGTAATCTTCTGGAGCAGCTTCCTCTTCCTCGATGGTCTGGTGCATGTTGGCCTTTAGTGTTTCTGGTAACCATAGTGACGATATCCCACCAGACACTGTCAAAGCACCGAATATGACGATGGGCAGAGTCAAGTTCACCCCTGGAAGCTGAGCCTGAAAAAGAATCACAACACGTACGACCTGTTAGCAGAGTTTCCTCTCAGTGCTGTGTAGGCTTTTTCTTCTTGTTTCTTATGGCTGTCGGCGGTATTTCCTCTTTTTTACGCATTTTTCTCTGTCTTTTTTACCGTTCAATTAACAATGATGTATTTTCAACTGACATTTTATCGGGAAAATAACTATTATCCTACGGAATCATGGGTATATAACCATTTTCTTTGTGTAAAAAAATATTAGCAAACAATCAATATTACCCATGTTACCTTTCGGTCTTGTTGTGTCTGCTTGAGTGCGCATGCGTTGCGTGTTGTACTTACCATCATAACAATGTATGGTGCTACAATTCCACCTGCGCGTGCGCACATCGATGCTGTTCCCATGGCGGTATTTCTGATGAGAAATCACTGTCAGCTAGTAACGATTCATTCAATTTAACTAGGCATTGCCTGGTCGTTAATATCGTACATTCATGAACGAAATTTTAACCTTGAACAAGCACATTGAAGACATCCATACTGATTTGTGACTACGGAATACGCTGTAATGAAAAACATGGCGGCTGTACGTATATTTTACCATAATCCTTGGCGAAACTAAAATCATGCTGCTAATAGCACAGGGAGCCCAAGATAATGAGCTTGGGCTCCCTGTGCTAATAGTTTCGTAGTTCCCATTTTTTTATGTTTCAAACCCATTTGTTCTGCATGGCTGACGTTAATTTCTCAGAGGACGTTTCTACCATCCTCGGGAACCCAGGGGTATATTCTGTCGCTCGTTACTCGCTCCCAGAGAAATACCCCTGGGAACGAAGTCTGTTAGAACTTGTTCCGGAAGTCAAAATTCAAAATGGCGGCTGTCCTATTCAAACCAGAATATACTTGATACTGATTGGTCGACCTTCCTAGATCGACCAATCAGAAACGAGAGTAATTTTGACTTCCGGATGATACAGTTTCTGTGCGCAAAGGATTGTGGTTATATGTCAAACTCGTTCCCAGTCCCTTCCGAGCTATTCACAACCTCCTTAATTCCATTCCTTCCAATAGTTCTTTGCGATTAACCACGTTAATCTACTTTGCAACGAGTCTGGCTAAAAGTACAATCCGACATCTACTGTTTTGCAAATGGACGTCAAATCGTCCAAGAATCCAAAGTTACATAATAAAATAAATAATAAATAAAACTTTTCCCGTACCTTATGACAGTTGGATATAACTCAGCAGTGTATAGATAAATAGTCGAGAAGGCTGCAGTGTCGCAGAACTTCCCAAACATCGCCATTGTAGTCACAACTGCGGTATACTCTGAAACAGAGGTTGATATCAAATCACACGAAAGTACATGCACACAGGAGCACACAACAAGCTGCTGGAAGAAAATTGGAGTGGAGTGTAGCGAAAGACCGCTGACCGTCTGAAAATCAGGCTAAAAGTAGCTGTTCTTTTCTCTTGATCGTAAACGCGGCCTGTGACTGAATTATCTTCAGCTTTTCTCAAGCACTACAAAAATCATCCAATTCCCTGGAAAAACGTTTTTTCCCATGAGGCGTGTTTTAACACCAACAGGAATTCCCAGGCGGGAAGTTATAAGTCTCGCAACTAAGCCAGTATATTTCTTCCAGGAAGAACAGCTTCTCATTGGATGCTCCGAGCCACGTAGTTTATATCGTGGCATAAGAGATTAGAAAACATGGCAAAACAACAACAACAAGTTATTGTACCGCCATAATTTGCATAAAAAAATACATGTATACTACAAAGAAGGTGTACGAACTTCCAAAAATAACTATAAAGCTATAAAGTAAATAACATAACGAGGATAACAGAATAGATTATAAGTATTGTTATTATTAACTAAATATCAATAAACTTGCATCCTTTTCAACTGCAAATACAAAACAATGTGCAACTAGTTAGTTGTATACAAGCATCAAGAGTTCCAGACTTTCGGTACGCACGCAATGCATTATGAGATTATTACAAAGGAATCTAGACACAGGGAGCCCAAGCTATGTTTTTGTTCACTTGGTGCTCACTTTTCCTTTGTAATAATCTCACAATGCATTGCGCGCGTACAGGAAGTCTGGAACTCTGTGTTACCTTTAGGTATGGCGAGCACCAGTAAGCACGCAATCCCACCAAGCATCATGATGGTAAAGTAAGTAACACGACGACCGAACCTTAAAAAAAACATGGTTTATTCCTCGATTAGTAGCGAAATCCGCTGTACCGAAAACATGGCGGCTTCTACATCTTACCACACTCCTTTGCGCGCGTAAAACACTATTACCTCAGTTTAGATTTTGTAAAGTGTAGAACCATTGTGAGTTGATTATAGGTTCGCAAAGGTTTGTGGTTAATGTACAGCCACAAGAGCCCATCTTTTACTTTCTGAATCTCTAAAGTGGATTGTATTCTTTTTTAACTTTTAATGGCTACAGCAGTAGGCGCGGTACATAATAACAATTGGCAGAATTGCCTCTACACACCCACAAAACATTTCCACTGCCAATTCATTTATTTAGCCTGAGCAAGCAGTACTAGTGGCAGCGGTTTTTGCACGAGAGCGAGGTTATCAGGTTCAAAGGCTAGAAGAATAGACAATGAGGTTTGTATGTGTATTTTCTCTATTATTCCAAAACTGAATATCGTTATTTAGCGGCATTAAACAACCTAAAATATGGTAATGAAGGCATTGCATAAACTATGGCTGTGCATGCCAATTTAATTGGGTGGTGAACGCATCCATGTATTTCCGAGACCTTTGTCGACCTGATAACCTCGCTCTTCTTGAAAAACCGCTGTCATATCGCAGTCGTACTAACAACGTACCTTTGAAGAGAAAACCACACTATGGGAGTATGTAGTAGATCAATGACGGACATAATGAAGAAGTTTAAGTAGACATCTCCAGAAAGATTGGTGACATAAAGAATAAAACCAAAGTATACGATGCTGCAGACGAACCTGTTTAGATCAACAAGTAACATTAGAGATTAGATGGTGCAAGCTTGGGGCATCGTAAGATGACTGATCCCATAGTTGTCATGCATGCTTTAAACATTGGTCGTTTAGTAGTCGGTGGTGAAGATAATGCGGCCTTTGATGATGATAGATGATACTGAATACGAAGATTTAATAAGAAGAAAAAGACTGATGGTGATAGGCTGCTTTCAGGCGTTCCTCTTCTCCTTGCGGCCATTACTGAAGAACAAAGAACGAAGAGCGATGCAAAGAAAACGAAGAACGTCTGTTTTGCAGGCTATGATGGTGATAGATGGTGATGATGATGGTGATAGATGATGATTATGGTGATAGATGATGGTGATAGCCGGATGATGATAACGAAGAAGAAGAAGACGGCGACGATGGTAATAATCATTATGATGATGACTATAATTACGTGTTGATGGTAGTAATGGCGAAGTTGATGATGATGGATTGTTGGTGGCGTTTTATACATGAGCGTCTGGCTCGGATAATAAGGGCAACCTTGTCCTACGTTATGACGTTAAATAAATTGATGGATGGATGGATTGTTGGTGGCGCGGCTTACCGCTACTCGTTGACTTGTTGGTGATAATGACAATATTGATGGTGATACTGTATGCTAATTCTGGAGGTTTCTTGGTGTTGCAGAACACCAGATGACGTTAGGCAATGAACACAAAGAACGAGAAGAATGAAATTGAACCAAAACAATACCCTGCATACAAAGAAACCTAACCAAGAATACAATGCAGACTGTAGCACCAAGAAACACCCCTAATTTCTAATGATATTCTAATGATAATCGGTTACACTGCGATGATTACTCTGTATCTCTTACCAGTTAAAACACACGATGATAGTTCGTCGACGCATTTTGCGCGTTTTGATCAAGTCCAAAGGAGACACTTTTGGTAAAATGTTAGCGTTCTCTTTCTCATTTTCTGCAACATCTTCCAAGATCGTACGAATTACTTCTGAATCCACGTTCGTTTTGTCAGCGCACTTCATTAGCACAGCATGCGCTTCGTCACATTTATCATGCGCGAACAGCCAACGCGCCGTTTCTGGAACAAGTCTGCCAAAGGTATTCAGTTAAATTTGGTTCGTTTCAGATAAAAAAATGTCGATAGTTAGGAGAATAGAGTCGATTTCGTATGAGTGGGAAACCTACGGCACGGAGTTACAGTCACGGAATCGAAGACAATCTATTCAACCAATCACAGCGCGCAAAATCATTGCTCAACCAATCAGAACGCTTGGACACGGCACGGTCACCACACGGCACGAATTGTACCGTAACCACTTCCCACTCATACGATAACGATTCTAGTATACCGTAACTTACTTGAAACTGAACAAGAACAACGCTCCAGGCACGCTTCCGACCAACAACAAGAGCCGCCATTCTCTGATTAAGTAAGCCAACATTACGGTAAAGCACGCTCCTAGTACCCAACCAAAGTCGGTCACCTTACCAGCCATGGTGCGCTTGGACGGACCGACCAGTTCCAAGACGTATACGTATTGTGTTACCATGACACCGACCAATGAAAACCCTGCACCAAAACGTAGCAACGCAAACAGAGACAGAGAGTCGACTGCAGACGCGACTCCTGTACAAACCACCTGGAAATATAGAGATTCATATTGGCAACGTACAACACAGTAACTATACAGGCAGCCCATAGGCAGCCCAACCATTGCTTTTGAGGCTACTAAATAATGAAATAAAACTGATATTTGCGTCTTTTTTTTGATTGGTTTACAGCGCGCACACAGGCAGTCCAACGATTGCTCTGAAGCTACACACAGGAATCCCAACATAATGCGTTTCTACACACAGGGAGCCCAACATAATACGTATTGCGCGCGCGCTCTACCACAGGAATCCCATCAAAAAAAGACGCGCGCATACAAATCTTTTATTATGAATTATATTAAAGTAGCCTAAGAAGCGAAGCAATGGTTGGGCTGCCTGTGGCGCACGTGGTTATTGTCGGTCAAAACCACAGGCAGCCCAACTATGTATTCTGTATTTGTGGTGGGGATCCTAATGCCGCGCGCTCTACCACAGGTGACGCACACACGCATGATACTTGTTTCTTTTAACAATCAGAAAATGTTGGGCTGCCTGTGTCAAAACCTGAAGTACACACAAGTGATTTACCATGAGTAAAAGGCTGACGTATATGCAAAGACGTCTACCAAAGGTGTCTGAGAAGACACCAGATACGAACGAACCAACGAGCATTCCTGCCACAAAAATAGCTTGCGACGTGGCAGCCAAGTCAGCACGATCACATATTAGATTCCACTGAAAAATAATCACAAAACTTATTAGAAATTCGGTTAAAGCGCAGCTTCTCAAAAGATACGCATGCGCAATCGAGGTCAAGCGCACGTTTTCGACATTTCGGGCTCAAAATGTCACTCGTAAACCTCCGAAAAACAACTCGAGAAAATAAAGCAACTTTTATACATTTTTGAATCTATAAAGTCTCCCTCTAGCCTGCGGCGTACAGAGGTTGTATTTTCCTAGCTAGCTCTCGACGCCGCGTTAGCAACTCCCAGAGACAGGAAAATGGAACCTCGTATCCATGGTGGTTTTCCTCCCTCTATGCAAAATGAACGAGTGGGTTTGAGTGTTGGGTGTTTAGTAGCCTGTGAACAGGCTTTCCATGTGGTGTCAAAGGTGTGAGTGATAGTTTGTGGGCAACAGGGTCATCAGCTCCATGGTGGAACTGTCAGTTTAGTGCTATATGCTCGTAAAATAACGTCGTCGATATTAATGCACCGTGTATATATCTTCGAGTCGTGTAGGTATGAACCCGGCTATGATGGGGGAACTACTCGGGGAACTGAGAAGCATTACCTCGGATACGATGCTAGAAAAAGGTCCTTCAAAAGTGTAATCAGTACACTCATCACAGCATTTATTCAGTTCACAAGTGGAATTGACATCAGAGCAACGAAAATTGGGTGTGCCTGTGACGAAGACCATGAGCCCAAACTGCAGCCCCAGTGGAATGAAAAGGTAGTAAGTAAGCCAGTATAGGAAGTTTTGATAGCGTCCAAACTCCTTGATGTGGTGCTTGAAAACATCGTCAAATTCTGGTGTGCTTGTTTTAGGCGGCGAGCTTGGTTCAGTCAGTGTTTCAGTCATGCTGCCGTGAGAGAAGAAAATGACGTAATCCTTATCACTGTTTTAGTCATGAGATCAACAACTACATTGGATCAACGGTTTCAAGTCGAGGCTATCGGGTCAGTACAAAAACTTGACCTGATAGCCTCGACTTGAAACCTTTGTTCAGAGTCATTGGCCGGAGTGTAACTTCAGCTTATTATTCAAATACTTGAGGACTCAGCAACGGGAAACCTCCTCCTGTTTGGGTAGTTCGAATAGAAAATAAATGCTTATACTCAGAACCCAGTATTTCATTCATTCATTCATTCATTCATTCATTCATTCATTCATTCATTCATTCATTCATTCATTCATTCATTCATTCATTCATTCATTCATTCATTCATTCATTCATTCATTCATTCATTCATTCATTCATTCATTCATTCATTCATTCATTCATTCATTCATTCATTCATTCATTCATTCATTCATTCTACCGTTAGAATTGAATAAAGTTTCTAATTAATCAAACAGTTTGAGGATACAGCAATGGGGAGCCCTCCTCTGGATACGGTTCGAATACTGAGAAGATAAACTAGTGTTTATACACCAGATTGATTCTGGCAGCAGATTCGCTAGACTTGCTACAAGTCGTCCACTCTCTTTTTCTCCCTGCCCATAGAAAGAGAACTTGGCGAGCGCGAAGCGCGAGAATTTACAAGCGAATGAGTCGCGAGTGGGCGACTTGTTTCCCTTGCAGGGATTCGATTTCCGTTTCGCGCCAAAAATGTCGACAATTTTCATGTAATCACTTTTGGGGGCGGAGACAAATCAAAATATGAATAATAATATAGGGCGGCTTTTCATTCTTTTTATTCTGTTCTAAGCTATTTACATACTTGATTGACATCTCTTCACCAAGGCGTTCTGATTGGCTGTTTGATATAATGTATTCACCGACTGAAAAACCCGTCGGTAAAAATGGCGCGAAGCAGAGATGAAAAGTCCTCAGTCCCGCCAGTAAAAATAAAAAAAAGGGCTGAGGGCTTTTAGAAAGTCTACAGATTCGCCAGCAGCAGATTCGACCAGCAGCAGATTGGACCAGCAGCAGATTCGGATTGACGTCATTTTGACGTCACAGAATTCCAAATCTGCTGCTGGCTTGACAGCAGATTCACTGAGCAGGGGTAGGGAAGGGAAGCTAAGAGCGACAACAAGACAAAAACGCCAGCTCAAACCTTTTAACCTTTCGATACTGGAGACTCCAAACATAAACAACATAAACAGTGTGGAAGGAGCCTAATAAGTAATTCTAATACGAATTTTAAATATTTTAAAACTTGTTTGATTGTCTTTGCACATCCGGTGTTGCGTTACTAGTTGTCTAAGGTCATTCAAACGCAACCAAGTACGCGTACCAGTGGTTTGCTCACAGGAAGCCCAAGCTGTGGTTTTGTGGAGAATATCGTAAAAATATTTTCTCCTGTAAATACTGTACTAAAAGATTTGAAACTGTGGTAGTGTCTTGTGGTCTTTATTTACTATCCCTATGCAAATTTTCAGCGAATTTCAGCATTTTTTAGTGTCTCCCCTCACCCAGTAAAGAAAGAAGGCAAGGAAGGAGACGAAGCTCGAAAAATGGCTTCCAAAGCCGTTCAAATATTGCTCGTTTTTTTCGTGAAAATCACCTGGGATTCAAAAATTAACCCCCATCAGCCAAGAGGGGATAAATGTACAATCCATCTATGCCAGTAATGTTAGCATACCTTCATAACTGAAGCTATCAGCCGCTGGTGACTCCATAATTCATCGCCATAAAAAGACCCGTTTATGCGTGACTCGGAATATCGACGACAACCAAACGGTCGCCACGGTCGAAGGACTTGGGCACTAGCAATAATCGAACTCGCGGGGGAATAGGGTTGTGCTTGGTTGGCCCTGAAATTCACACCCGAATCTACCCCTGAGCGCAAGTTAATTCGACCGGCTTCCAATTTTAAACCAATCGGAGAACGGCGCAGGGAAGACCCGACGTATGTCAAAACACGACTGGACATGGACGCCTCGTCCCAAATAATATATGTCAGCCGATTTAGGTTTACAATCAAAGAAAAAGTGCTGATCTTCTTTTTTCACACGTTTAAATTTTTTAGCCTCGTGTCGTGTTTTGACATACGTCGGGTCTTCCCTGCGCCGTTCTCCGATTGGTTTAAAATTGGAAGCCGGTCGAATTAACTTGCGCTCAGGGGTAGATTCGGGTGTGAATTTCAGGGCCAACCAAGCACAACCCTATTCCCCCGCGAGTTCGATTATTGCTAGTGCCCAAGTCCTTCGACCGTGGCGACCGTTTGGTTGTCGTCGATATTCCGAGTCACGCATAAACGGGTCTTTTTATGGCGATGAATTATGGAGTCACCAGCGGCTGATAGCTTCAGTTATGAAGGTATGCTAACATTACTGGCATAGATGGATTGTACATTTATCCCCTCTTGGCTGATGGGGGTTAATTTTTGAATCCCAGGTGATTTTCACGAAAAAAACGAGCAATATTTGAACGGCTTTGGAAGCCATTTTTCGAGCTTCGTCTCCTTCCTTGCCTTCTTTCTTTACTGGGTGAGGGGGGACACTAAAAAATGCTGAAATTCGCTGAAAATTTGCACAGAGATAGTAAATAAAGACCACAAGACACTACCACAGTTTCAAATCTTTTATTACAGTATTTACAGAAGAAAATATTTTTACGATATTCTCCACAAAACCACAGCTTGGGCTTCCTGTGGTTTGCTTTGATATGGTTAGCTCAGTTATATCTTGTGGCTATTTTGCCTCCGCGGCACTAGTTTGTAATGTTTATCACCCATTTCCAACGCTGAATTAATCTATTCATAGTGTTCGTTTGCAGTACAAACTGTTAAACAATCATATTCCCTTCCCTATCCCTGCTTAGTGAATCTGCTGTCAAGCCAGCAGCAGATTCGTATGACGTCAATCCGAATCTGCTGCTTCCAATCTGCTGCTGGTCGAATCTGCTGCTATTTGTACTCCCATCGATACCATACACTAGACGGTTTGTCTATACTATTTCTATGTTATATCATAATCGCGCCGTATCCTAATCACGTATCTGCTTACGAGTAGTTCACGTCTCGTAAATACATGGAGGAAGAATATACAACGGTGAGATGGAAACCCCGGGTGAAACGGCCAGGTGAAACCCTTGTCCTGTGTAGGCACGACCTTGAAATCATGTTAATTAAATAATATGAACATCGCGTGCAGCAATATTCCGAACATCAACAGAGCAACGAGGGCCGGACAGAGTACATTCTGACAACGTAACATATCCCATAACAGACTCTAAGCGACCTCAAAACTTGCATTTACCTTATTGTTTACCAGCTTCAGAATCTGATATCCCTGACGAGTGGTAAACAATCATTCAGCACTTACCCTGAAAGATGACCCAGTAACAAAACCCAGTAGTCTCGGGTATCGATTGACAGATCCCAAATTGCCAAGTTCCCTGCAACTGAAGAGCAAAGCAGGCGTTTCTGCTTCGGATATGAAGGAGATGGGGCGAGAACTGATGGTTTGTATAAAATCACTCAGGACTCAGTGTAATCTGAGATTTGTTTGTTGTTCGAGTTCAGGATAGACTATTAAAAGCAATTAATAGGGTTTGTCCAAAAAAAATTGGAATCCGGACCATCCGGAACATCCGGATTCCATGCAATCATTGTCCAAAACTTGAAAACACATTTTCTACTATGGGAGGTTTTATGGAATCTTTTTCTGACGTCAAAATCTGTCGCGAGTGGCCGTCAAACCGTCATTTTACTTGCTCAAAACTTCAATTTTAGATCGGTGAAGTCTAAATATCTGTCAAATATACCAAATATAAGTTACTTATAAACAAACAAACAAATGTCATCTAGTTGCTTGAAGAAAAACTAACAGACTTTGAAAGTTAAGTTCGAACATTTTGTAGATCTTGACGGCCACTACGTCACACGTAAAACCTCCCATAGGCGCCGGTTAATAGGTTCTTGGAAAGAATGAAAACAGACAAAAGTATTTGCAGTTCTTTGAGATTCATAAAGCATATATCCATTTAACTATGAGCCCCTTATCACGTGATTCTATTGTTCTTCTATTGTTCTAAGACTAAACTAGACGCTCTTCTAGCGTGAAGTCGGGCTTCTAAATGAAATGTAACCTATTTGAGCTAAATATAGATATCTTATATAGTGCGATTGAAACAGTTTTTGGTTGCTCGTCGTTGCGTGACTCGAGCTCGATACTGAACATGCTTTAATATTTCCTTGCAATTTCAGTAGAGTGCAAACCATATGTCCGTGAAATAGTACTATTGCTAAATAGTACTAAATAGTGTTATCTCCATTGTTTTCTATTGTTTCATCAGTGCTATTTAGTACTAATTAGTTAGTACTGTTTCACGGACATATGGTTTGCACTCTACTGCGAACTTTACAGTATATACTTCATGTTACTAGAGCGTCCTGTTTCAATCTAAATTTAGATTTAGACGAATAAACACTTATATTTTGGCCCCTTGACCTCTGGTGCTTTCCCTGATTGGTTTGTGCTTTCTAATCTTTCTTGGCCAGACTTTATGTCTCCTTCGGCTTTAGCTCGACGTTGACGCGTACGGAGAAAAATAATAAAAAACAAGACGACATACTAGTAACCTTCCTCCAACTGACAAGGTTTGTGAAGAAACCATGTTGTTAGAGCCTTGGGTGATTATGCATGACTCGGTAGAACTGCTTTCTTTGTAAAATCGATTTCACAAACTCAGCGAATCATAGAAATGACAATAGTTTATTTGGTGCCATAAATATATCCATACCAAATACAAATATAAGCTTAAACAAGACGACATATTAACCTTCCTTCGACAAGGTTTCTGAAGAAAGAGCACGATGTGCGATGTCTCGTGTTGATATATAAGATCATGTTGTTGGTCGGTGATTATCTTAGCGGCCGACAGGGCGCATGCGTGCTTTTTGGGGTCGACGACGAAGACGACGACAAAGAACGCTTCTCATTTTTAGAGTCGGGGCTTCCACACAGGAAGCCCGACTAAAAAGTGCAAATATGAGCCCAGGGTTTATTTTCGGAGGTTTACTGTATCGCGACATGCATGTAGTGATTGTTTTGGGCTAGCCTGGCTACGCAGGTAAAGAGAGAGGAAAGTGCAGGTTATATACTTTAATTATACCTTGGTACGTGTATAAGCGATATAACAATCCGAGCCACAATATCAGTGCAGTCCAGTTATATCATCATTGATAATTGAATAATTTATTTGAACTAAAGCAGCAACATGATAATTCAATAAAATGATATTTGCGTCTTTTTTTGATGGGTTTCCTGTGGTAGAGCTCGCGCGCAATGCGTATTCTGTCGGGCTCCTTGGTCGGGCTCCTGTGTTGAGTAACGTCCTATGTTGGGCTTCCTGTGTGCGTCCCGTGGCACACGCGCGCCCGCAGAAAGTGCATATTATTTACCAGAATCGTTGTCAGGTTCTAGCCTCCTCCGCCGGCAACTCCTTGGGGTTTGGGGTTCCTGCAGGAATCCACAGGAATTCCAATTCCGATAAAAACCACAGGAATCCCAATTCCGATAAAAACCACAGGAATCCCAATTCCGATAAAGGAGTAGCCTGCGGAGTCAAAATCATTGAAAATTGAAGCTGAGACCGAAATAGCTTATGGGAAATATGTTGATTAGATGCATTTTGACCTACCTGTTTTGCAATCAGAATCTTGCATCTAATTAACATACGGTCTCAAGATCAGCTTCTATATATTCTATGATTTTGAACCCGACAAGGATTCTTCAATTTGGTGTATACTGCAATATTTTTTACTGTTTCAAAGCAAGACGGAGGACTTTTAGTTGTATGTTTGTTCTTTTATTTAGACTTATTATGTAACATCAGTTCCCGCGCAGAACGGAATGGCGGGCTTTTTTTCTTCAATGTCACGTGACCCACATGAGTACTGCGCATGACGACAGGAAATGACATGGCGGTGTGGGCTTGTAATGGCTCTGTAGAATTTTGATCTTTCTACGATCTAAACTTACTAAATCACTTTATTTTAGCAATTCAAACAACAATTAATACTTTACAAAAGTATTCCTTTTATCCTTAGTCGGCGTAATATTTCGATAAACTTCCAAATAATTTCAAAAAACCTCTTTTATTTGCCATTCACCTCTGTGTTCGGCCAGAAACAATTTCTTCATTCATCTACGGAGTTTTACAGTGATCGTATTTATCCATGGCAGACTGCAGTGACTTAGACAGGTAATCATTCCATAGGATGTTGATTTGCTTTAATTTAAACACCACGACGGAACTGTGGCAGTGTCAGAATTAATGGCTGTCATCGACCTTGTATCGTCGTCGTAGTAAATATGAATCGACAGGCAAAGCTGACTTTAAGTTTATTACTGATTACTGGTCATTCCTTCACTGTAGTCATAGTTGTAGCTGTCGTTTACTAGGCCTAGGGCCAGCAGAACTGTTCGTATCTACATAACCAATGAGGATTTAAAATCAGATCCCGATCTTTTCACCAATTCTTCTGCCTAAAGCTCTTACTGATACAGAGCCAAGCACATCCATGTTTATCATGTTTATACCTGTTGTGTTGGCGTTGCAATATCTGTAAAAATCTTTAAAGTTCTGTAAACAAATGAAGAATCTTTGCAGTTAATCTAATGTAGACTTTTACAGTCCTAACAGTTTTTTATCTCATTTCAGGCAAATTGAGAAGCTTCGACTGTGCGAATTAATCACAGAAAAAGAAGTCAAGCAATTATGTGCTAAGGCGAGGTAATTCAATTAACCTCTTTGAGTTTATATAATTGAGCACAACCCCAACCCCCAATCTGGGGAGGGGGGAGGGGGATGAAATGTGTTGCCTTTGTTGAAAAGAAAGGGCGAGCGATGTTTTGCTTGCACAGGCGACACAATTTTTTGAAATCACCAAGCGTAGTGAAAATCGCCAGTGTAGCCACCATTGCACAGGCGACGCGACAGCTGAAAAAATCGCCAAAAAAAAGTTGTGAGAAATTTGTAATGAGTTGAAAAAAAGTTGCGGACTTTGTTGCTCGTGTAGCCATTCTGCAACTCTTTCCTTGCACTGGCGATGCAACTAAAGCTTATCTAGCCAATAAGTGCAAGAACGAAATCGAGGCTTTGGTTTTTCAATATGGAGGCCTTTATCGACAGCATTTTTATCGCCAGCATTTGTTGCTCGTGTAGAGCCACCACTGATTTTTAAAAATCGCTTCGCCTGTGAAAGCAAAAAAACGCTTGTGCAGCCGCGGCTTTAAGAATAAGTGCAAGCACAAAATATTTGGGTCATAGGACAGAAAATGGACAAAATTGGTTTGTGCTTGTGCTTATATGCCTGCATCAGGCTGTTTTGAAAGTGAAATAACCCCTCTTGAGCTTATGCTTAAATGCTTGCGTCACTGTGAAATTGTTTTGTCCCCACATTGGGAATTAGTGTGATGAATTCCTCCTCCACAAATAATAATAATAATGTTTAACACTTTATAGCACAAATATCAAAATGACCATTTGCTAGAAAAATCAATTGCTAACAATATATTTTATTCCATGCTCGAGAGTCCAGCAGTGCTCTTCAGTGCGGGCTCGGATGAAAACATCACCCCACTGAAGAGGTTCGCTGGACTGTCAAGCATGATTTTATTCCTGTACAATAAATGGGTCATATTGACCTACTGTACACATATATACACTGAACTAATTTTAATGTCATATAATTCATCTTGGCTGCAATTACAAGATTTAAAAAAAAAACTGAACTAAGCCATGACATGTTTTATTAGGGAAATTCTAGTGGAAGAAAGTAATGACCTACTGTACACATGTATACACTGAACTAAGCCATGACATGTTTTATTAGGGAAATTCTAGTGGAAGAAAGTAATGTTCAAAGTGTCGATTCGCCAGTCACTGTAAGTCATACATTATCTAGAGCAGATTTGGTATGACTATGAACAACTTATGACCTGGGGGAGGGGGGGGGGAACTCCCATATATAAAGTGGTGGGGATGCTTGTCGTACATTTTAGGGTTTGAAAACAGGATGTGATATTTACTATGATTTTAAACGCTTTCCGTGGTGTGCCGTGACAGTGCCTTGTGTACTGTGTTTTCATAGCCATACGAAATCTACTCTAAAAGTTCTGAATTTATTTCATAAATCAAAAGGCAAAATACTTAGTCAAGTTTTGATGGATATTGTTGCATTTGTTACATGTTTAGGTCTGTGGCGATATACATGGGCAATTCTACGATCTTAAAGAACTTTTCAAGGTATAAAAGCTATAATATTTCCATATTACTTTGCCTGTGATCCTTGCTCATTAATTATTATCATGCTTTCATCATAGGTTGGAGGCGATGTACCAGATACGAATTACCTTTTCATGGGAGACTTTGTTGACCGGGGATTTTACAGTGTAGAAACATTTTTACTACTACTAGCACTAAAGGTATGTACAACTTATAGGGTTACGTACATTGATTAGGGCTCCTATTGATAACAGTGTATTATATACACTGAAAGGACAACCCTGTTTAAATAAAGGTTTATTCATTCATTCACATAGAGGTTATTACACGGGTAGTTGGGTAATACGGCTGGATATTTTTACGAGTCATGCCATATTTTGACGAACCGTAGGCGAGTCAAAATGCAAATAGACGAGTAAAAATGTCCAGCCGTATTACCCAACTACCCGTGTAATATTACCCAACTACCCGTGTAATAAGTTGTTTATTGCACAACAACAAAATTAATGAAAATACCGTATTTTTCTCTGTACTGATATAAAAAGTGAGCACTCGCGCAAAACCGTTTTTTTCTAAAACATGTAATATGCTGTCATATTTGTACTCGTATTTGTACTGTAAGATTTCAAGTTGTGCAATAATACATATTACGGTATAATATAACAGTTGAAATGACAAACACGACATTATTTCAGGTTCGATACCCAGATAGAATAACACTTATACGAGGAAATCACGAAAGTAGACAAATAACTCAGGTTTGTTTTACGCCATTATAAGACAAGTTCTGCTCATTTATGTATATCAACTGTGAATAGCTGATATTGAAGTTACACTCCAAAGAGAAGTACCGTTAACCATTTTCTTTATCTTTCCTATTTCGTTTGTAGGTTTATGGATTTTATGACGAATGTCTGAAAAAGTACGGTTCAATAACAGTCTGGAGATACTGTACTGAAATATTTGATTATTTGAGTCTGTCTGCTATTATTGATAAAAAGGTACAAATATTTGAATGCTAGTTATTAGCAATGATTATTTCTATTTTTATGTTTAATTAACATGGTTACAGTCGTTCTAGGGTATTCCATTCTCGTACCCAGACCCTTCTCAGCTTTCTAATGAAAAATTGAAGGCTCTGGTAAGAGACAATCCGGAAGACCCAGATTCTAGGTCGTTAGATATGCTGAGAAGGGTCTGGGTACGAGAATGAGGGTATTCTTGAAGAGTATGTTGTGATTTTTGTACCATGGCTGTGTTATGGCTGTATGACAATGATGTTATAATTATAATCGTCATGCCAACGTAAAAGTAGATAAAACTTAAAAAAAAGTTAAAACAAATATTTTTGATCTATTGATCATCAACAGGTAGCTGGAGTTCATAGTTCTTTGGTTTATATACTAGTTTATAATATACCTTTCCCCCCGAGAGGCATCTCAAAACTCACTAGTACAGTATATAAACCAAAGAATAACCAACTCCAGTAACCTGATGATGATGATGATGTAAAATGTATATATTCAATACACCACTTCACAGTTCTCACGAACAATAGTTCCAAGTCGAGGTTGGACTTGCTGCGCATAATAAAAACTAGTTTTATTATGCACAGTAAGCCAACTTCGACTTACATGTAGAACTATTGTTTGTGAGAACTGTGAAGTTGTGTATTGCATTTATGTTGTTAGGTACTAATATTATTATATGTTTCCTATTTATAGATATTTTGTGTTCATGGTGGGCTTTCTCCATCAATAAGTACATTAGACCAAGTAAGTAATACTCTTATCTCGCACCACATTGAACAAAAATACTGCAGTGTGTGTGTGTGTGAAGAAATACTTTTGCAAGCTCGTAGGGCAGATCATACTTGTATGACTGAAAAAAAGGCACATGGCACTGGTCACGGCAGGGTCAACGACACGGCATGGATTTTAAACATCACAGTAATGGAATGGGCGCTGCCATAAGTTGTTTCCAGTCATGTGAAATCTGCTCCTCTAGCATGAATAGAATAACAATTATTATTTTTTCCACAAGAAGCTGAAAAAGCGTGTAGTAGATATCACACCATAATTCTAACCTAGTTGGTTTGCTGTGAATCACTTGGCAATGGGAAGAGCGTGATTCAATAGTTGTATACACGTCAACCTCTCTGATGTCATCATTGTCAACTGTGCATAAAATATCTCTAAGTGCCATCCTTAAAGTTTGAAGAAGTTTTCACATGCCTACTGCTACAACATTCTGTACATTGTCACATCATGTCACTTGACTTCCTTTTCAATTAGCGTCATGTTTGCTAATAATAGAGCTCTCACTGTACTCTACCATACATTATCTGGTCACTATTACGGCACTGTACTCTACCATACATTATCTGGTCACTATTACATCACTGTACTCTACCATACATTATCTGGTCACTATTACGTCACTGTACTCTACCATACATTATCTGGTCAGTATTACGTCACTGTACTCTACCATACATTATCTGGTCAGTATTACGTCACTGTACTCTAGTACCATACATTATCTGGTCAGTATTACGTCACTGTACTCTACCATACATTATCTGGTCAGTATTATGTCACTGTACTCTACCATACATTATTTGGTCAGTATTACGTCACTGTACTCTACCATACATTATCTGGTCAGTATTACATCACTGTACTCTACCATACATTATCTGGTCAGTATTACGTCACTGTACTCTACCATACATTATCTGGTCAGTATTATGTCATTGTACTCTACCATACATTATCTGGTCAGTATTACGGCAATGTTACAATTCCATATATTTTACAGATTCGATCTATTGACAGAAAACAGGAAGTCCCACACGATGGACCAATGTGTGACCTCCTTTGGTCAGATCCTGAAGGTATATTACAATCACTAAATATGGCCTTAGAACATTTGCATTATTTTGGTCCATATTTTTTATCAATAACTGGAACTGTCAGGGAGATAATTAACAATAATAAGTATTTGCTGAATTCAAAAGTTGTCGGCCAACTAGGCGACCAAGAGTTGGTCAACAGTCGGCCAACAACCTACCAAGTGTTGGCTGACAGACAGCACTGTTTGATTAGATAATGATTTTCCTCTGTGATCCGTTTACTGAATTGTGTTGTAATGTTTTGTGTGTTTAGATATTCATGGGTGGGGAGTAAGTCCTAGAGGTGCTGGATATCTATTTGGCAGCGATGTAGTTGCTCAGGTACAGGAAATCTAAATAAAGTCGTTGTTTGTTGAGCAGGAAGTACATTTACATATGTAGGTAGTTTTGGTATAGTTGGTACCATGTGGTGATTGTGCTATGTCCAAGCATACTGATTTGTTGAGCAATGATTTTGCATTGAAAATACAGTGGAACCTCTATATAACGGACCTCTATTAAGCGGCCACCCTCAGCGGCCACTTTTCAAGGTCCCAATTTTTTTTCGTCAGTCAAACTCTGTAAATTATACCTCTATTAAGTGGCCACCTCTATATAACGGACACTTTGCAAAGTCCCGAGGGTGGCCGTTATATAGAGGTTCCACTGTATGTAGAGACTAGAGCTGCATGATAACAAAAGACATAGGATTTACAGTCTTTAACAAGTGAATTTTAAACTACAGTATATGTAAACTGTGATTAAAAAAACCTGAAGCAAACATTGATGCTTTTTCTAAAAATCACTGAGTTTTCCCCCTGGTCAAGAATATTGGCAAGATTAATCCAAGACATCTTACATCTGGAGGGGGACATGGGGGCTCGTGGTAGTGTGGCATCCGCCAATTTTTGTGTGTGATGTTACGTTATTTTCAAGTATCGTCTGCGGTATGCAGTAATTGGCGATTTTGGGCTACGGTATTCGGTGAAATTCAAATTTCTTTAGGGTATTCCGGTTGTTTCCAGTACTACTAGTACTGTAGTACTGTAGTTTAGATGTGGTATTGCGGTATGTTTTGATGTGGTATTGCGGTATCAGCTACCCCCTAATGTCCCCCTCCATCTGCCACGATCTTGTCAAGATGTATCACAGCCATATAATTATTATATAGATTGCCTTTGAAATGATTGTTCACAATGACTTTGTTGTTTTGTTTCTAGTTTACTGTTAATAATGACATTGATCTTATATGCCGAGCGCATCAACTTGTAATGGAGGGATATAAATGGCATTTCAATGAGACGGTACTGACGGTATGGTCTGCTCCTAATTATTGCTACAGGTAGGACGTCAAACTGAGTGCACTCTATCTCACATTATTTGCCGTCAGTGTGACCAGGGTCAATACATAATAATAATAATAATAAAACTTTATTTCTACACGGTGTCACATCATTAAAATAAATGCTCTTCCTGAGAGCCGTGTTACATTGTAATAATAAATATATATAATGAATACTAATTATTCTACAAACAACTTTTAAAACTAGCAAGGCTAGGGGATTCTCGCTTATTTTCGGTTGGGGGAGTATCAGGTTGGAGTGACATCCACGGAGATTATATTCGTGACTGCCGAATATACAGGAGTAATATATACAGTGTATATACTCTGGTACATGTAGTTACATGTACTTTCAGTATTCCTTCAAAGAGGTGGAAAGAATGATGCTCAGAAACATGAATACTTACTTGTTGAACATTTCTGAACTTACATGTAGCCTCAATGCATTATACCCCAGGAAACAGGGTTTCGCCAGAAACACCTCTATTTTCTCGGATAAAACACCTCTATTTTCTCGGATAAAACACTTTAACTGAGATAATGTAAATTGTGGCTTGGTAATAGTTCGCATAGTAAGTTTGTGTGTTTGTTCAAGTGCGAATAAAGGTCCCAGGAGGGAATTGAACCTGTGACTAGTATCCGGGAGGTTACTGCTTCAAATCCCATCTGGGACTCAGAATTTTCCGATGTCTTTATTTAAGCTTGAAGAAACGCACTAACTTACTTTACAACTTTGATAGTTGTTTTTAGGAAGTACAAACTGATGTATAACAACAACATGACATGTGTACAAATCAGATTGTGAACAAATCCAACTTGTGGCCATCTTGTAGGTGTGGTAACGTTGCTGCCATACTTGAGCTTGACGAGCATCTAAAGAGAGAATTCACGATATTCGAGGCAGCTCCACAAGACGTACGAGGAACACCAACCATAACAAAGAAACCCCCAGCTGATTACTTCCTCTGAGAATAATGGCCACCAATATTATCCCATTCCTGTATATAGACATTTCTAAAGGGTTTTGTAAACTGTTAGAGCTGATCCTTGCAATGTTTGTGAATTTGCAATACTTTGTATAAACAAAAACCACCAACATCACACAAGGATACCACACTGATGATACTTTTATACAATTTGAAGATCATCATTCAGAGAATGATTATTACGATACCACTTAGAGCCGTTTTCGTGTGAGTGGGAAGTAGCTACGGTACGGTTCGTGCCGTACCGTGACCGTATCGCGCCATCATCATGCGGTATCCAAGCATTCTGATTGGTTGAGCGATGATTTTGCGTGCTGTGATTGGTTGAATACAAGTGATAATAATAATAATAATAATAACAGAGTATACCGCGACCGTCACTCTGTACCGTAGGTTTCCCACTCATACGAAAACGACTCTATGTAATCTAAACTTCATTTTTTTCATATTGTACTTGGCACAGTTTATGAATAAGTTAGGAGGAAGGATATAATTTAATCTCATTGTATTACTTTACACACATTAATTTATCTTCTGATAAAGTATTACATTGCCTCTTGCATAGACCCATAGTTATTGTTTTTGTGTCCAGCACTACATGTAGTGTTGCAGAGTATATATTCAGACACTTTTTCTCATGATGACCTTCACCAGAACTTTATGGTATAAATCTATTTTGTACATTGCCACCACTTCAAATGAATGTACACTCAGATAGAATGGTTTTCTTAAACCAAGTTACACCCTAGTACACTCTAATTCCATTTTGTTTTCCTTTGATTGTTTCCTTTGCACTGTCACTAGATAATAGCTTTTGTTTCACGGGTTTACGAACGACATTGGAACAATAGCCAGGACACTTGTGCAGACTTATCAAATAGGCCCTTTGCAGTTTACAGTCACATGCCAATATATCGCTTGAATAACGAATGAATTGAGCCGAAGATTCCCATGGGAACGGCTCTGCTGACTGGCAAACAAACTTTGAGACGTTGATTGAGAAAGATCGACAATCAACTGGAGGTTGAAAAATAGCATTTCAAACAGATTTCTTTAAACTGTCACTACTGATATCATGTAAGATTCTTCAAATAAATAAAGTCAGATTTTTTTTGCCAGTCAATACAACCATGTGATTGTAATCCTGCAAAGGGCCTATTGTAGTTCACAAATCTCAATGCCTGTTCTTTACCATTTCCAGGCTCAAGCAAATGTTGTGATATACCTGCTACATGTATTTCTCACTTTCAAGTCCCTTGAAAAGGCTTTGCGAAGGCCTGGTTTAGTGTTGGTTTAGTGACACGTTTTACTTGTTAAATGTATACCAACCATCATGATAGTCTGTATAGCTAGGCCCTCTTGGGGGATTGGGAGGAGACAAAATGGAGCTGGGTGGGAGAGGATCAGAGGGAAGAAAGAGAGCTGGCAGCAAACGCTGTGTGCCCGGGGGGTGTACTCCCTTTGTCCAAGTGGTAGGGGTGATCGGCGGTCCTTTTAGGGTTGAAAATATTTCCTATGTGGACCATTTAGGGGTTCCGACTCAAAATCAGTTATGTAACATCACTCCGTGCCTTTTAGGGTCAATTGTTATTTATTTTCTTTATTGAACAAACATGAATGAACAGAAGAAAGATGTTGTCCAGTCACTGATTAAACGACAGCACAATCATGTTTTTGCCATATATGGTCATATATGGTCGTACCTTTTAGGGGTTAAAATCAACATGGTTTCAACAGCTCTTTTAATTTATGCATACCTTTTAGGGATCATTTTCAAAATCAATTGCTGATTACCCCAACCAACCCCAATTAATTATCTTAATTATGCTGCCCTTTCGACTGCCTTATAAATACATTAGAAAACTGTAATTTTCAACATTCTAATTATTACACGTTCCGTGAGGTCAAATCTGTTTACTATGACTAGACTTGCCACAAGTCCCAAATGTTTTGAGAATACCTTATCAAACCAGCCTCTGCATTTGTTCACTTTAATGGGTTTTTTTTGCACTTGCTTGTTTTATTATTGATTGGGTTCCCTGTGGTAAACCATGTTTTTTTGTAGATTGGGCTACCTGTGGTAACCTCGAGCCTTGTAAAGGTTTGTTTATGATTGAACAGGTCATCTAATGCTGACAACAATGAAACCAGATTTGCCGATATTAACTTGTGAAATCACTAGTTCCTATTTGCATCAGGGGCGTAGGCAGGGGGTCCCACGGTGCCTATGACCCCCCCTTCCTCTTGATCTAGTTATTTGGCATTGTGTTAAACACAAAGTTCCAGTATAAAAGGAGCCAGCCCAGGTGTAAAGCATCCTTTTATACCAGAACTTTGTGTTTAATAAATGAAGTTCCACTTGGGAATAGTCTCATTCGCAGCCATTCTTAGACTAAGAATGGTTGCAAAGGAAACTACTCAGGAATTGTGCTGTCAAAAATCAAACAAACTTCTCATACTCATTAATTATTCATGAGGTAACCAGCCAATCAAATGTGCAGAATCAGACCACGTGATGTAACTGGAAAGTACAGTAAAATTTCCAGTTACTCTCCCCAGTACTTATCATGAGGGACGATTAGAACTAATCGTCCCTCATGACTGTACATGAGTTCTTATCCCTCATATAACAATCATCGGGATCTTGGACAGAGTAGAAGCAATACCACTCTGTCCGAATTCACTTCAATCTGAAAGCAGGCTCTACTCCATGCTACTCAAGAGTCCAACACATGTGGGATAAGATGTCCTCGACTCTGCGCATGAGCATATGCAAAGACCGGAATTATTGCTTTTCCGGGCTAAAACTTTGGAACTCTTTATTTATTGCCTTTAGGCCATTGCATGAGAAGTCATTCCAAAGCCCCGCCTCGGACTGGAAACCCCGTCTAGTCCTCATTCTCGGCTTTGAAACATTACGTATAACACACATTAATGAATGTATTGCAGGGAAAGAACAACATACCGTGGAGACTTGTGGCAAGTCCAAACTAACATCAAGCAAAACATGGATTTCTTGTTTTCAATTAGTACAAACTTATTTAACATTACATTCAATGTAAAAAGGCTTCTTGTTACCTACAGTGTGCTATCTTTAGGTACATTTTACATGTTATATCTAATCACTACCGTATTAATATTATTTGAAAACAAAGATGCAATAAAGCTGACGAAATGACAAAAACCTTAGAAATTCTCTTTCTAAAACAAATGTTCCAAAATGTTTCACAAAGTGTATAGACATCTCAGATTATTACTCCTAACCAGTGTTACACATCGTAGGGTGGAACAAAAACTAAGACAAACTATTGGTGCCTCCTGAGATAACTAAGAGTATCTTTAAGGGTTGATGATAATTACCATATCCATCTATAGGAATATTACTGTCATCATAATAAAATTGATGTAATAGTACATTAATTAAAGAATACATAGAGAGGTCATCAAGTTATACAATAGTTCGGACAGTCTTAGAAGATACAGATAAATTAAAGTTCATTTCCATATTAGAAGAACCATGGTTTTAAGAGCCTTCGCTATTAGAAGCACTTTCTTGGGGTTTCATAACGTCAGGCAGCTCTGGAGGGCTGGATAGAGAGTCAATGACTAGTAGTTCAAACTCCCCATCTGTGAAAATAAACACATTTAAGATTATTGAAATATTCCAACACTCAAGACAGCCGGCATGACTAATCATTAAAATCGATGATCGACAAAAAATTAATATCAATCAATATGGATTTATCGATTGATATCAATAATCGATGAACAACCAATGATCCCAAACTTTGTGACTATCGATTGAAAAATCAATAATCAAGATAATAGAGAGAAAGTTACGTAAAGGGTTTGGGTCAACAGCATTGCTGTTTTGATGGCTTTTTTGTGACTATCAATAATTTGGTTATCGATTGACCAATACCAATCGATATCAATTAACTAATATTTTTGATTGATATCGATTGATTGATTGGATTTCCGATTATCGATTTTATTGATTAGTTTATATGCTGGGAAGACACGACAAAATTGACAATATGTATTAGCAAGCAAAGAGAGTAAGGTACACTCAAACAGTATACCACTGGTAAACACCAAATTTACCAATGAAATGAAATTTTAAATTTTTTTGAATTAAACTTAAGCTTACATGCATGAGTAAAGGCCTTGTTACACGGTGAAACTTTTTCATGAAACTGTTTCGTGAAACTTGAAACGGTGCGAGACAGGTTTCACCAAGAGTTTCACCGTGTAACATGGTCGTTTTCAGGAAACGTTTTCGAATTTGCGTTGTGAGACAGTTTCGTGAAACTCGAAGCAAAAACGTTTCATAAAACCAGCCATTGCACCGTGTAGCACACCTCGTGAAACTTGTTTCAGCAAACATGTTACATGGTGAAACTGTCTTGCACTGTTTCACGAAAAAGTTTCACCGTGTAACAAGCCCAGTGTACGCAATCGATGAAATCGATAATCGATGAAAATCGATAATCGATGAAAATCGATATCAATCGATATCAATTAATCGATTGATATTGGAAATCGATGGCCAATCGATGAAGCAAAAATCTGTGATCTTTGATCGATTGCCTTATGATTGATCGATTGTTATTGATTGATCGAAAGACAACATTGATAACCCTTCATGATGCATCGATCGCACTTTTAGACTGACTTCGTGACTTTCCCAGCGGCTTTCCATAGACGACATTTTAGCGGCAACGTACAGAGGTCGATAGGACTACGTCACGAAATCTTGTACTGAACCTGATAACAATCGATCCATGATCGATGATCGATTTTCATCGATTGTCATTTTTCTTGTGTGACTATCGATTGATGATCGATTGCCCAAAACCAATCGATATCAATCGATTAATTGTCATCGATTGATATCGATTGTTCGATTGGTTTTCCGATCATCGATTTCATCGATTGCGTACACCGGGAACAAGGCCTTAAACCAAAGTTTAGTACTTCTTTCCCTCTGAAAAATTCATGTGACATGTGCAAATGCTTTCAGTTTCAATAATTGATATTTATTATTAATTGACGTAGAAATCAGCATGAAAAATAAATTCTCATTTTGACACTGAACAGGAATATTGTGATTGAAAGTTTATAACCGAACAAACAAACAAGCACTTGACGTATACCAACATATGCATGTAGTTGAACCTTTAGGGTTCCTAAATCAAATATATATTCATTTTGCCTTAAAATTTAAACATTCTGGACAACAATACTTCTTAAAAATATTGCACACGAGGTAAAATTGTTGAGAAAAAAAAGTCAATGAGCAGT
Organism: Actinostola sp. cb2023; assembly: GCA_033675265.1. Classification (NCBI taxonomy): domain Eukaryota; kingdom Metazoa; phylum Cnidaria; class Anthozoa; order Actiniaria; family Actinostolidae; genus Actinostola; species Actinostola sp. cb2023. Next base: position 231,207 of record JAUJYZ010000118.1, on the reverse strand, counting down.
TGAATGGCAATAGGTTAATGGTCGGCATTCATGAATAACTCACCATCCTGTCGGAGTGCAAGACCAAGAACAGCCGGTGTTTGCGCCTTTGAAGTCTGATTTGTAAAACCACAGTCCCCAAGAGTCTTGTTGTCATCGAGTATTTGTTCGTCTTTATAAAGCCTCTGGTCTTCAGGAGGACGCTTGATGATTCCCTCGATCATTTTCTTGACATCCACCACGGTAGTGGCCTCCTTGCAGTCAAGAAACATGCTCGTCTTTGTGCGACGTACCATCAGAAATACTTCCTGCTGAAACGAGATATTTGGTTAGACAACGTAAAGGACACTAAAGGGCAAAAATATGCATTCAAACTGAGACTACAAGTGGGAATACTAAATGAAAATGTCAAAAGCTCACGAACCATCATTTCGACTGATGGCCGTCTAACAAATATGGCGGCCACTCTCTCTCCAGGACCTCACGTTTATATCTGACAAACTTGTCTCCAACCTCCTCGAATCGAAAAAAGAACCACATGAATTTCGAAAGATAGAAAATACGAGAATTCTTATTATTCTAAGTGAATCATTCCTATTTGCATTTATAATGTAATTTTACTTTAGATGTGGAGTTTCCAAACAGATTTTAATTGAAACAAAAATCTTACAAAAAATAATTCGTCTTTTGTGATTTTCTAGTCAGGAAAAAAGTACAAAAATTGTACAAGTAGGATTGAGCTTTACAGTTAGATATAAACAGCAAAGGAATAACAGCAATTTTAAATAAGTAAAAAAAACATTAATTTCTTGTGACATCGATGACGTCAAACTCCCGCTCATCGAAGCGAGGCTTGTGTAACACAGAACTGAAAACAAGATGGCGACGACTGGTGGACGTGAAAGTGGACCTTCATCTAGTGACGGCGGTGCTACCTCTTCAGGAGACCCCAACCAAGAACCAAACGCGAATACCGCAAATTTCGAATGTAATATTTGTCTAGATACAGCCAAAGAAGCAGTGATTAGCTATTGTGGACATTTATTTTGGTAAGAAATTCAGAAAGTATTGTTCAAACAGCTGTCTGTGTTTGGTTACTGTTTTAGTGTTTATATCGGTAGTTCTTGTTCCACACAGAACCTAATAAACCTAACAGAGTGTTTCTCGTTTCTTTTTGTAGTTGGCCGTGCTTACATAGGGTAGGTAGCTGTGTTTTTTCTTTAATTTTATTGATAAACTTTAAACTCGTACGTAAGTACATAAGCCAATGGCAATATTGCATCACTTATAAGCTTGGTATCTCACACGAAATGCCGCGAGGTTGCGAAATATTGGCATTATTGCTATGAAAAAAACGCTGAAGTTCGAAGTATAAAGCGTTACTTTATCTACTAAACATCGTTGATTGCTCATCATGTTTGTATGGAAATGTAAAATAGAGAATTTGTGGATAAGGATAAGGGAGTTTGTTGACTTGGATTGGTGTACATTAATGTACATGTATTTTCCCTATAGCTTCGAATGGCCTCCTATACAAGTGTTCATATTGTTAATAATGTCTTTAATTATTATGTTAGTGGCTTGAAACAAGACCTAATAAGTCAGTATGTCCAGTTTGTAAAGCTGGCATCAGTAAAGATAAAGTTATTCCATTATTTGGACGAGGGAGTACATCAAATGAGGACCCAAGGTAATTATATTTTCAAACGTTTATCATTAGATCAATAGTTTGTTGTTCTTTTTATATATGAAGGGTGTGGTCCTTTGGAATTATTCTGTATATATTCTTTTTCCGTAATGAGGATATATGTAACAGAATACTAATCCCAAAAGAATACAACTTTGTGATGTTTTGAAAACAGAATGAACTGTAAACAGAAAGATTCAAATTTCTGTCCACAGAGAAAAAATGCCGCCCAGGCCTCAGGCAAGAAGACCTGAACCAGAAAGCAATGGAGTAAGTACCTACTACTGTGTTGAATCAAAATATCCTGTATTGACCTTATTTATTATTCTTGCGCATGTCATTATCATAATGCTTCAAGAAAACATTATAGGGTTTTAGTATTTAATATTGTAATTTTATTATGTGACATTGAGACAAAGGTCTTGTTGGTTCCAACGCCCCATTGGGGTTGACTGTCTTCAACCCAAATATGAGAGAAAACAGGAGGGGTTAATGGTATCTGTTCTGTGAAATAACTGTTCTTCCAGTACTTTCCTGGGAAATCTAAAATGATTTTCGCATTTGACTATATTTGTATATTATATGGAACAATGAACTATTATCCCATAAAAATATGAAATATACAGAATATATATTAGGTTATATGGATAGGAAATGTTTTTGTTCCTGGGAATTGCTTTATTTTATAAATAGTACCTTATTTAAGTACTTTTTTTTTTTGTGTGTGTGTTTTTTGGTTAGAAAATATTCTCTCTTCTGGGAAAAATTTTCTGATATTTTCTCTCCTGGGAAAAAATTATCTGGGAAGACTTCTGGCTGGGTGAATAGAACAGATGTTATTGTCCCAGGGGACCACTAACCCCTCCTGAGAAAACACCTGGAGGGGGGGGATGGGGGGGGGTACTTTTTCTTCAAGATAAAAACGGTAGGGGTAACTGTTGGAAAACCTTGAAAATATCCTAACAAATACCAAACCGTGAAAAATTTCCCACCCTAAAAAATATCTCATGGTCTAAAAGTCACCCTAAAAATACCATCGGATTGCTCCCGGGATATCGCTATTCAAGACAGAAACGCGCTTTCTTCTTTAACGGTTTTGCTTGTTTTATCGTTGTACAAATATGCATGACCGTTGTGCAGCCAAGTTTACTTCAAGATCAGCGCCATATAGAGACAGATATGTGTACTATAATGCTCTCTATATAGATATTTAAATGCTAACAAGACTGCCATAGTCATAGAGACACTAAACAGTAACTTTTAGGTTCAAATTTCTGCAGGAGAACTGTTATAATTATTATTGTTATTGTAGAAATAATATTATTATTCGTAAAGTAGTTTGTAAGGTTTCGTCAAGCGTAAATAAAGACTCAGACAAAAATGAGCCCAGACAAGAATCGAACCTGTCACCTGGATACCAGTCGGCATTCACGGTATTCACTCAGCTCACACAATTTTCTCTTTTTCAGCCTTTTCAAGGTTTTGGTCCATTTGGTGATGGCTTTCAATTGTCATTTGGCATCGGTGCATTTCCTTTTGCCTTTTTTACTTCAGTAAGTTGGATTGCATGACAGTATTACATCCATCCACTTCCCGTTAACGCCAAGTGTCACTGCAATGTCTCTCCATTTCAACCTGTCCCTCACTGCTTGTACCACCTCACTCCAGTTCTTCCAGCCACACATTCATTGTCATCCATCCACCTCTCGTTAATGCCAAGTGTCGACCTGTCCCTCGCTGCTTGTATCACCTCACTCCAGTTCTTCCAGCCACATGAATTCATTTTCATCCATCCACTTCCCGTTAACGCCAAGTGTCGCTTATGGCACTCAGCAAAATCTCTCCTTTTCAACCTGTCCCTCGCTGCTTGTGCGTTCTTCCAGTTCTTCCAGCCACATGAATTCATTTTCATCCATCCACTTCCCGTTAACGCCAAGCGTCGCTTATGGCACTCAGCAAAATCTCTCCTTTTCAACCTGTCCCTCGCTGCTTGTGCGTTCTTCCAGTTCTTCCAGCCACATGAATTCATTTTCACCCATCCACTTCCCGTTAACGCCAAGTGTCACTTAGGGCACTCGCAAAGTCTCTCCATTTCGACCTCTCCCTCGCTGCTTGTGCGTTCTTCCAGTTCTTCCAGCCACATGAATTCATTTTCATCCATCCACTTCCCGTTAACGCCAAGCGTCGCTTATGGCACTCAGCAAAATCTCTCCTTTTCAACCTGTCCCTCGCTGCTTGTGCGTTCTTCCAGTTCTTCCAGCCACATGAATTCATTTTCACCCATCCACTTCCCATTAACGCCAAGTGTCACTTAGGGCACTCGCAAAGTCTCTCCATTTCGACCTCTCCCTCGCTGCTTGTGCGTTCTTCCAGTTCTTCCAGCCACATGAATTCATTTTCACCCATCCACTTCCCGTTAACGCCAAGTGTCACTTAGGGCACTCGCAAAATCTCTCCATTTCGACCTCTCCCTCGCTGCTTGTGCGTTCTTCCAGTTCTTCCAGCATTACAGAGTTTATTTACGCTACATTTAGATGAAAGGAGTAGAGTAGATTAAATTTTTATTTTATTTTTATTAAATGTTGTGTTATTTTTCCAGACGTTTGGTGGTAATGGTGCTCAGCAGACTCCACAAGCTGGAACACCACAAGCCCAAGATGAACAATTCCTATCTAAGCTCTTCCTGTGGGTTGCATTTCTCTTCATGTTCTGGCTACTAATTGCATAGAATCATTACCAAGGATATCAAATTAACTCGAATACACCACTAACATGTAATATGAGGCCCATTGTCAGCACTGTGATTACTGAAAGCGGATAACAGTTCATATGCACAAGGATGACAACTCAGGAGGTTTTGTTACCCCTGACACCTCCCATATCAAGCAACGGCTTAGTCCGCCACTGAAAACTAGTTTACGTACTTGTAAGAGTAGTCACCCAGACGACCCTTACCTCCCAACAACAAGTGCTATTCCTGTACCACATCTATTTCTTAGAGTCGTTTTCGTATGAGTGGGAAGTAGTTACGGTACGGTTCGTACCTTACCAATAGACTTACCAATAGATGTCTTCGATTCCGTACCGTAACTCCGTGACTCATACGAAAACGACTCTAATATCCATTCAGACGTTGAAGGAAGGTACTAACTAGAAAATAGCGTTGAATTGGACTGACAAGAATGTTGTGTTCTTAGGGGCAAGTGAGGAAACAACGTTGCGGAACTATAAAATGTTTGCTCGTTTGCAACATTGGTTTCGAAAACAAATCCGAAACCAATGCTTTCCCCGCTCGTTTGCCTGGGAACCATTACGAGAACTAATGTCCCTGTCACCATGTTTCCTAGTTTGCCTCGGCCGTTAAATTTAATTATGTTGACATTAGGACAGTTGTACAAATGTGCTCTAACACGAGCATAGACCAAATCGGCAAACGCAATGTTGTACCCAATTCAGATCTTTTGGGAATACGGTTCTTTGTCTGTTGTATTTCGATTTCAATAGAGCATTGACATGGAAATGCTTGAAACAAAAAGCTCTTATTCCCAAAGGTTTTGAATTGGGATAAAGAATGTAAACATTGCGTTAGCCGAATTGGTCTATTGGTAGTAGTAGCTAAGAAAATAAATACATATATAAACTGTACATTACACCTGCGTCTAGGGGGAATAAATGGGTCAACGTAAGTGGTATGATTACTAGTAAACAATTATAATGAAATAAAAAGAACTTAAAGTGCCTATGAAATGAAAAAACAGACCCCGTTTTTATTTGCTACTACGAAAGTTTACTATTTGCTTGTTTACATGGCATTAATAAAAAGTGAATTGATCTTCAGGAACATTTTTTATTTCGCGCACGAAGTTGGGCATTTTGGGTTTGAAAGTGCGACAATTCCCGCTCGGTCAAACTATAGAAATGTGATGTCATAAGTTGTGCAAACAAAGGCATACACAACTTATGACGTCACCGAGCCATTGTCAAGGGCCAAGTCTCCTGTCGCACATTTTGTTGAAAATGATAATTTTCGAACCGCGAAAAGAAAATGTTCGCGCGCTCAACGTCGACATTTAAATACAGCAAATGTTCAGGGAAAGACCAAACAACAATAATGTATAATAAAATAAGGATCGACATTTTCGTTTCATAGGCACTTTAACGAAGTACGTTTCACGATATGATCATCTTGGTAAATGTATTGATAAACGGGTTGCATTGCTATGTAGATCAAGAGCTTGGGCTTCCGTTTTCTCCATGGAAAATGTTAAAGGCCAAGTTAATCGGGCAACTCGTCGCGCAACCGATGTTGTTGCTGCGCGCATCCGATAAAGGCCCGGACACGGTGCAACTTGCGTTGCGCGCAACAGAATTTAGGGGATGCCACACTGCAACTTTTCTTGCAACTGTTGCGCGCAATTCGCTGAAGCGCGGTTACAAAGCTCTATGTTGTCTTGTTGACGGCGAAATCAAAATGATAGCAAGATGGCAACATTAAATGTTTTAAAACGAAAAGCCGTGTATCAATTAATAAAGAAAGTTCCTCATAAAACGAACATCAAAAATCTTTATTTATGTATTGAATTGTTAACATTAAGCCGTCCCTTTGTAAATAGTCAGGGGGAAATTTTCACCTGACATAGTGCTATTTTGTGCAAATGATTCTGATCGAAACGCAAGTAAACCCAAATGCAATCAGCGATTCACGCTTTTCGCCGATGACATTTGCGAATTAGCACTTTTTTATTTACTTGAATTTCGATCAGATTGACAATCTTGACTGGACAGGCTACCAAGTTATTTAGCATAAGTAGCCAGGCTCTAGGGAAAGAGAATGGGAGGGGTGGGGGACAGGAAGGGGGGAAATGGAGGGGGACATGCTACCAGTATAGTTATCCTCCCTTGGTCATTATAATACTCCCTCAATTGTCGGTTATAAGCTCCCCCCGGTTATTAGACTGATTCCATAAGTCGCTGTTTTCGCTCCTTTTAGATAGATGGTCGCTCAACTAGCGGTCGGTTAGTGAGCGACATCAGGATCGACAGAGAGCGAACGTACTGGGACCGACTTATGGAATCAGTCTACCCGGTTATAAGACAGAGAAAAAAAAACTCTTACGATCTTGTATAAGTTTATAACCGGGATTTTACGGTGGTATGTCCCACTTAAAGGCGTTCATCAAAAGTCACTTCTTCACGTGAAGGATAAACGTCTCCATACTTTCGGTATTTCCTCTGCGCGGCTTCCCGAGCTCCTTTGCGACAGAGGATATTGTAGTCCTCAGGACACATTTCCGCTTGCTCGACGGTCTGCGCCATGGGTATGTAGAGCGTCTCTGGTAACCATAGTGCCATTATACCTGCAGCCACGCCCATAGTGCCGAATATCACCAGGGGGAGGGTCTTACTGACGTTTGGAAGATCCGCCTGAAACATAGTGTGACAAAGATGTGACAAAGATAGTTAGAAGTGAAGTCTTTAGTTTCGTGTTACTATTTAAGCTATCTTTCATTAGCTTTCACAGCTTGTATCGGTTAAATATATATTTTATTGTTCTGTCTTTTGTACTTTCGTCCCTTTTTTGTCTTTCTTTTTCTTGCTTGTTAGCTTAGTAATATCAATTAAACTTGTATATTGGTGTCAGGAGCTCCCTAGATAAGCCGGCACTTTTTTGTTTTTTTGGGCAAACACTATTTGTTATATGTTAAAAAAGTGAAGTATCGTACAGCTCTTCTTTCTCTTATTGACGCTAATAATCTGAGAACATTTCCTAGTATTTGTTTTTGTGCGAATTTCCTTGGCCTGTGTTGCTCAACTGGTAGAGTATCGGTGATCAGCTCCGAAGGTCATGGGTTCGAATGCCATCAGGGTCGGATATTTGTTCTCCTTCTCTTCTCATTGTAGGGCTTACGCTCAGAAGGATTTTTATAGTTAACTTTTAGGACTTCAACTTTCCCTCACTTTCTATCTGTTTCACTAGTGCCACGCGGCCACCTTTCCTATCCATGTATGAAGCCGAATATCACGTGACTGCGGATATCACGTGATTTACCAATACCACGTGGTTTGAAGATATCACGTGACTTACCAGTAGAACAACGAATGGGGCTGCAATCCCGCCAAAACGCGCCATCATCGAAGACGCGCCGACGGCAATGTTCCTGTTGAGGTAGTACCAAAGAGAATCCAAGATGGTCGTTAAACAAGTGAAGAAGTTGGTATGCTAGTATAAAGTTAATGGATCTAGCTGCGAGCGTTGGAACTATGCTGCAGTGTTAGCCCCCCCCAGCCGGGCGGGGCGGGGGGACTCCCATGTGAGAGGAGTGATGATCGTCGGAGAATTTAAACCCCGACCTAAAGGAGACTAATCTGGGTGTGGCTTAAAAGATATCATTCTAAAACAGACAAACAAATAAATAAGAGCAGCTGTAGTCGCTTTAATGACACAGTATAACGTGTTTTTATATCTTCGCGTGCAACCCTAAATGATACCTTGACGGCTAAACATATTGGCGTTCCGTCGTGAACGCCCTAAGTGATACCAAAAACCGTACTTTACACCCCTAAAGAGACGTCGACGATCATCACTCACCCTGGGAGTCCCCCCCCCCCCCCCCGGAGTGATAGTAACAGTCAATCCAACAGCAGTTAGGACAAACCTGATGACCGTTGGGTAGAGTTCAGCTGTGTAGATGTAGATAGCGAGGAAGGTGGACATGATACAACTCTTTCCAATCATCGCCAAAGTCAAAATCGCATATCGATACTCTGTCAAAGACAAAATGGTTGAGAATTCAGCATCATGACGAATATAAATTATAACGAGTTCTTCATTACGTGGTGTCGGTGGAAAAGCCAATACAAGCATGCCCGCAATCCCACCGGTCAGCATCAGTGCAGAATAAGGAATGCGTCGTCCAAACCTTGCCAGAAGCAACCAGCAGATCGTCACTCCTGGAAGTTCAACAATACTCAGAATGAAGAAATTCAGGTACATATCTCCTCCAAGATTCTTGACATTCAAGCTGATCCCAAAATAGACGAGCGCGTTGACAAACCTGCACAAAGACAGCACTTTATCAGCTTTGTGGGAACCCTGTGTCGTGTTTTTAAACGGCTAGATTGGTTACCAGGCAACGCTGCGCAACCCTCGTTCCCAGAGCTCTCTCGTCCTCTCATAACGAGATGAGAGGACCCTGGGGACGAGGTTGCTCCATCGCAACCAAACTTCAAACGAATTCACAAAAACAAAAATGAATTGAATTCAAAATTCTGATGAAGTTTATGGGATGGGTTTGAAGGGTTGGGGGGAGGATGGGAGGGGGAGGATGGTCAAACCAGTAGTGTATATACCCTTCCCCTTCCCTTCCCCAACCTTCTTCAGTTCTACATAACAAAACGTACCAATTGAAAAAGCAAATGATCGTTCTTTTTCTTAGCTTCCGTGTTTTCACCATGTCCAGGATGCCATACGTTTTTGTAACATCTTTACGCAATTCAGCTTTCTTTACGACAAGTATTGCGTACTTTAGCTCGTCAGCGTCGACCGTCGCTCGATTATGGGCGGCAAATTTTAGAAGTATTTGGTGAGCTTCGTCGAGTCGATTCTGAGCAACTAACCAACGTACAGATTCGGGGATAAACCTATGGTTATGAATAATCATAATATTGTAAAGACTATTGACTGCATTGTTGACAGTAAGAGTGTCATGTTCCTAGTGATTGGTCCCATGCTTGCTAGCTGTAGACTAACTACACGTAGGAACGGATGTAAATATTTATTCATTCATCCATTCGTTCATTCATCCATCCATTCGCTCGTTCATTCATTCATCAATTCGCTTGTTCATTCATTCATCCATTCGTCCGTTCATTCATCCATTCGTTCGTTCATTCATCCATTCGTCCGTTCATTCATCCATTCGTTCGTTCATTCATCCATTCGTCCGTTCATTCATCCATTCGTTCATTCATCCATTCGTTCGTTCATTCATCCATTCGTCCGTTCATTCATCCATTCGTTCATTCATCCATTCGTTCATTCATCCATTCGTTCATTCATCCATTCATTCGTCCATTCATCCATTCATTCGTTCATCCATTCGTCCGTTCATTCATCCATTCGTTCGTTCATTCATCCATTCCTTCGTTCATTCATCCATTCCTTCGTTCTTATTCTATCAATCTTATTCAGCCACTGACACAATCGTTCGTTCTGTTGTTTTTTAATGGTTGTTGTTGTTGTTGTTGTTTGTTTGTTTCCATTTTTTCTTCCCATTCTGCATGCATTCAGGCGTATTTCTGTTACATTGTCCTGAGCTCACCACCAGCAAATAAGCAAAGGAGCTGCAGGGAGGGACACAGCTAACATCAGATGCCTCCAATCTCGTATAAGGTACGCCATTAAAGCCAGTAAATCAAAGCCAAAACTAACAAAGATGTTACAGATGAAGCCCGCAGCTGTGCGATGTTTTGTGGCGACCAGTTCCACACAGTAGACGTAACGTGCGACCAAGCAACCACCACACGCCGCACCTGCCGCAAAGCGAAAGAGCGCGAAGAGAGAGAGACAATCAGCCAGAGCCGATGCTACACCACAGGCAGCCTGAAAGCAAGGTAAAGGAATTGTTTGAGGTATCGAAATATATAATTAAATAAATGAGGTAGATATTTCGCATTGCTAAAGGTGTTACTGAAGGGGCTGGAGTACACTACTACTGCAATGTTGTGACAACATTGCGCGCAATTAGATTGCAGCTAGCATGTTTCTACCCCTGAAATTGTTTTTTGACCAAGCTTATTGAAGTACAGTGTAATTCTACTTCTGCAATATTGCGCGCAACAAATTGCAGAGGTGGACGATTTAGCCTGTGTATAGCTGGCGCAAAAGGGAGGGGAAGGAGTGATATAAAGTATTCAATTAGAGTATTGTATTACCAACAGGAAGATGCTCAAAAAGATCGAAATACGACGTCCAAATTTGTCTGACATGACACCAAAGCCAATGGATCCAACCAGTAAACCAGCCATGTACACGGCTTGTGTCATGGCCTTCAGATGAGTTCGATCACAAATCAGGTTCCACTGCAAACAAACACAACATTTTAGTGTGTCATCATTGCCTGGCTAGTGCGTCATAGTGCGTCATAGTACGTCATAGGACGTCATCATTGTAGCGGAACGCTTCCCTAGATTAGTACTTAGACCCTTCTGTCTTGTATTACGTCTCCGAAAGATAAATGCAGTCAATCTAATCTAATCGAATGAATTCGCACACACAATCGAATGAATGTGGCAGGGAAAGAAAACAGAACTTTCGTACCAATTGATATCCTCCCCTTGTATGGTAGGTCAGACCACAGGCAGGGAACCCAACCATTAGTCTAATCTAATCGAATGAATGTTGCAGGGAAAGAAAACAGAACTTTCGTACCAATTGATATCCTCCCCTTGTATGGTAGGTCAGACCACAGGCAGCCCAACCATTAGTCTAATCTAATCGAATGAATGTGGCAGGGAAAGGAAACAGAACTTTCGTACCAATTGATATCCTCCCCTTGTATGGTAGGACAGACCACACACACTGGGAACCCTGTGCCCTACTCTTAGTCTAATCTAATCGAATGAATGTGGCAGGGAAAGGAAACAGAACTTTCGTTCCAATTGATATCCTCCCCTTATGTAGGTGGTAGGTCTATCTAGACCACAGGGAAAGGAAACAGAACTTTCGTACCAATTGATATCCTGGGTAGGACAGACTCTGTGCCCTACTCTTAGTCTAATCTAATCGAATGAATGTGACAGGGAAAGGAAACAGAACTTTCGTTCGAATTGATATCCTCCCCTTGTATGGTAGGTCAGACCACAGGCAGCCCAACCATTAGTCTAATCTAATCGAATGAATGTGGCAGGGAAAGAAAACAGAACTTTCGTTCCAATTGATATCCTCCCCTTGTATGGTAGGACAGACCACACACACTCCCTCCCCTACTCTTAGTCTAATGAATGTGGCAGGGAAAGAAAACAGAACTTTCGTTCCAATTGATATCCTCCCCTTGTATGGTAGGACATGCAGACCACACACTGCCGAATACCGGCGAACGGTCAAGTCATGTATTTTGTACAAAATATGAGTTCCTGACACAGGCAGCCCAACCATTGCTTCTGAGGCTACTAAATAATTCAATAAAATGATATTTGCGTCTTTTTTTATGGGTTTCCTCACTTTCCTGTGGTAGAGCGTGCGCGCAATGCGCGCCTACGGCCTCGTGCTTTCATTAGTTTCTCGGTGTTTGCACCGTCTGCGGGCGCGTCTTGCGGGACGCACACAGGGAGCCCAACATATAATACGTTACTCAGCACAGGGAGCTCAACATAATATTGTGCGCGCGCGCTCTACCACAGAAAACCCATCAAAAAAAGACGCAAATATTAGTAGCTTCAGAAGCAATGGTAGGGCTGCCTGTGTTCCTGACAGGGGTCCTGAGGAGTCAGAATGTACCTGGAGACATCAGCTAAAATTAACGAAATTCACTGATGAACTCAAAAGACAATGTTTTCTTCTCCTTCGTGAGCCGTTACCGATTTTAATTGAAATAATAATAATTAAAAATAATTTATTTCACTATTAAATTATTAATTATTATTTAATTTTTGATAAAGTTTAGGCTTTAGAAGTTTTTTGTTCAAACGTTTTCGACTAAGGAGTCAACAGTGTGATGTTCAGTGATTATAAACTATGTAATTATTCCCTATTTCACGGGTTTATTGCAATCACTCTACTATCGTAGAGTGCAAACACTAGCCTGCGTAGCAAGCGTTTTTTTAGGCCGCGCGGAAGTATTTTCGTTTTTTGGCCGCGTGAAAGTTGGGGCGAGAGCTAAAAGGGGAAGGAGGGGGAGGGGGAAGGGCGAGAAGGAAACGTGCAAACACTAAAACCGTGAAACAGTGCTATTCATAACACTCTAATGAGATGCAAAGATGAAATACGGTATAATAATGCCTCGTTAACACCTACGTGCACGTGTGCACGTGCACAGTGGCAATATATACGGCATCAAAGGCAGGACACTCCCTTCTTGCTCAGTTCCAGCGGAACAGTGGTCAGATGAACGGCCCACCCACCCGCCCAATAGATTCGCGTGGGTCGTATTCTCCTGACCACCTAAGCCAAGCTGTTCCAGCTTGGCTTAGACCGCTGATCAATATTTTATCCCATACCTTAATTCAGCTGAGCATGAATGAGAGTGTTATGTAATAGTATGCTATTCGCGCCAGTCCCTTGCAGCGCGAGTATAAATAAGAGCTCTGCATCTAATTACTGCCCAGTTCGCGTAAGAACCCTTCGGCTATTGGCAGCTGTGACCTGGCTTGGCACTCTCTTTCGCGCTTGCCTCCAAAAGCTACCGTGCTCTTTCCCCTCCCTGACCCTATCCCTTTGCACTTCCAACTCACTCAAGCGCGGTTGCATTTCTCCATCTCTTATTAAGCGAGCGTGAAAGGGACTGCCGCGAATAGTATGCTATTGTGGTGCTATGTCTTTTGTTTTCTATTGTTTCATTGGTGCTATTTTAATAGGCTTAGCACTAAATAGTTTGTACTGTTTCACGGTTTTTTTTGTCAATCAATCTATTATTTCTAAATTACTGTGATAGAGTGGTTTTCATAAACCTGTGAAACAAAGTGTAATTTTTAGAGTGTAATAGTCGAGTGACAACAAAATAACAATGGAATCAGAGTCAGATATTAGTGCAAAATACGCTAAAGTAATTATTGGGAGTACCCCCCCCCCCCCCCCCCCCCGGGAGTCTAGTCTCCTATGCACCCGTTCTTGGGCCGAGAACGTGACGTGACGGAACTAAAAACGGCTGCGAAGGAGACTAAATAGAGTCATGATGGCATTAAACCCGTGAAACAGATGATTAGCCATGTAGATATTAATAAACTGTAATTCCATTGTTTTCTTTTGTTTTGACTATGATCACCCGGTCTATCTAATCGAACGTTCGGTAATCGAACTCAATCGAAATTAATCGAATTCAACCAAAAATTTTACCAATCGAACACAATCGAACGTTCGATTGTCGAACTTTTCATTGAATTGCTCAACTGATATCCGATTTTCATTTTTCCCGGGGATTTGCATCAGCGATGTTCCCGAAACTGACTCACGACGGTTCGTACGCGTTTCACTTTGTGACCTTTAGGTCAAATCCGGCTGTGAACGCTCTGTGAACGATCATTCGATCAGACTGACAAAGTACCCCAAAAAAACTTTCAAACCACCGATTTTGATTTTTTTTGACAATCAAATCAAATTGAATATATTATCTATCATCTCCAAAACAGAATCTACAAATATTTTTTTCCTAAAAAGTTAGAATCAAAAAACGAATTTTGGATTTCATTTGATGCAAAAAGATGTTGACAAGCAAGCTGTCAACAGTACTCACGCAACAGACTTTCCACAAAGATTCAGATGCGAAGAAAGTATCCAAAAATCGTAACTGCTCACTCAAAACATCCTTGAATAACGATGCTAAACCACACACGGTCAAAGTGCTCGTATTTTCCGCCAACAGTAACTTTGTTTTCCTGCCTCGTTGTGTTACGAACGCTTCGTACTTTTACTTATGAATGCCATTCATATGTCATCAGGTATTGGATCACATATTTGTGGTGGATTATCCACGCTTGTGTAAACAAAGGGGCCACTTGACTTGAAAACTCTTTTGCCTTTTACTTCGGAAACAAAATAGCCATGAATCAAGCGCACATTTTGAGTTCCGGGTAAAAGGGATTTTATCCGTTTTAGCTGAAATTTGGTAGACACTTTGTCAGATAAATATTCTTCAAAACTGTGTCTCCGAATTTTAATATTCAATTTCCTTCGAAAGTTATAACTTGTTTTGTAAAGTGTTTTCCAGTTTTTGCAGAGCTCGAAGTTTAGGACCGTATAAAAATGCAACAGGTTAATTAGTCTTATCGATAAACGGAGACACATTTTTTGTAAGCTATATCTCATGAGCTTATAAAGGTATTAGTCGAGGATTTCTGTTAAATTGCGGCTGTATGATGGGACCTCGGCGATGATAGTGATGTCAAAATCTGAACTTTTTTACCTATTTCAAATATACTGTTTTTGTTCTAAAAACTAATTGTTTTATTGAATTCTGCATTTATTCAGCTTTCAGAAAATGTTACTTTATAGAGGTTTTAAACGAGTACGCGCTATAGCGTGTTGCGTGCATGATGGTCGTTTGGGGTCGTACTACGTGTTCTGAACAACTGAATGAAAGCAATCAACTTCAAATGCATAGTCAAAGTCGCTATTAAAAAAAAAATAAGGGTAAAGCATTCAATAAAGTAATTGGCACAGGAGTCAACTGGGCCATCTTTAGGAAGAGCCCTTAGGAAGAACCCTTAGGAATAATAATAATAATTATTATTTTTATTTTTATTTTTTTAGGAAGAGCCCGGAGGAAGAGCCCGGAGGAAGAGCCCGGAGGAAGAGCCCGTTCATCAGTGAGACTAAATCTGAATATTTCTTCATTGTGTACCAATAAAATGTAATTTGCACTTTCTTTAGCATTATTTAATCGGCCGGGCGGAAAGAATATGTATATTTCCTTCCGCTGCTTCACGGTTTACCGAACGTCAGTATAATCGAACAAAATCGGACTGATTCAGTTCGATGACGTTCGCCGATTGACTATAAAGTTCGAGTGAGTTCGATTGATTTTTCGTTCGATTTCGTTATGACACACAACGTTAGGCATTTGAGCTTGTTATTTCCAGCGAGTATAAAGCTGACAGGCTTTATTCGCATTCGTGTCATTTTGAATTAGAATGTATTATGGTCTATTATGATACTGTAAGGTTGAACCGCGAGATCACGGAATTACGCCGCATCCAGTATATTATCCCTGATATATATTATATTATATTAAACTTAATTTTCCCTTCTATATACATGTACATAAAAATATATTTTGACAATTTCTAAATATATCAATTCCCGAATCACGCTTAGATCGTTGTCTCTCAACAACTTGATGACAAACTAACAAACAATTTATAACATACCTCGGACACAGCACTGGTCAAAACACCTCGAAATGCATAGCTTGTACAGTTGTCACAACATGTATTGACCGTGCAAGTAAGATTCATTAACGTATCTTCGTAGCGAGGACTATTACACTCGTAACGAGGAGTCGCACCGTAGAAGACTTGTACTAGCTGAGACAAACCAATTGGTAGCGACATGAGGCAGGTAAACAAGTACAGTAGAATAGGGTAACGTCCTAGTCCTCCAACCATTTCAAACAGATCGTCAAAGTCATATGTCTCCGTCTTGTTCCGCTTTGGCAAAGGGTTGTTTTCGCCATCGCGGCCAGCCTCTTTACGAACGAGCTCCATGCTGATTAGTTGGGCCTCTTAGTGATAGACCAATTCCACAGGATTATCTCCAAGATCTGTGTCAAATTCCTCAAGAACCCTAATAGGTCAAACACTGATAGTTATAAAATAGGGCGAGATTAATAAAAGGTTTGTAACTTCACGCCTGATTAATTGATCTATCTATCCGGGTATATATACATGTATATAGTAGAACTGGAACCAACTAGCATACTATCCAGAATCCTGCAATCTGATTGGCTAACGTACATACTCACTATCTATTGCATGATAGATAGTGAGTAGCGAAAAAGCCGGCGTTTTGAACAAAAACAAAGCGAAAAATCAATAAATATTGGTATAAAATCGAAGGTAGTATGCTAGTTGGTTTCCGACTAAAACAATTAGACTGCTCTTTCTCGTTTTCTATGAGTTCAAATAGTCAACTCGACGCCACGCGCCTCGTTGACTATCGACTCATAGAAAACTCGAACTCGTAGTCTAATAAACAGTAACTAAATCTAGACTGATTTTAAGACGTGTCATACACAATCAGGCTATAACACTGAAATCGTGCTGGGCTTTAAAATACTTGAGAGAGATATGTTCAGAAATATTCGGCAAAGAAGAACTGCTGAGGGGAACGTGTAAGTTCGGAGAGGGACAGGAGAAAAAGCATTGAGATTTGTTATTACTTATTATTGTTGTTATTATTGTTGTTATTGTTTATTGTCATTGTTTCGCGCACAGATTCATGGCTTAAATAATTAACCTCTGAAGTATTAAACCAAAAACCACTGGAAGCCACTGCATTTAAACCCATGTATTAAATTTCGGAGAGCAGCTTATAACATTATGCCGGACCAAGGCGACAAAGGCGACCGCAAAGTCCTGGAATACGACGACCTTTTCCAGCATGTCAGTTCGTTTGGTCGATATCAAAAAGTGGTTTTAATTTCTTCTCCTCGTATTGTCTGATCATGATGACATCTGTCCAGTTTGCTGCCATGTTGTTCATTTATGGGACGCCGAACTTTCACTGTCAGACGTCAGACAACTCTACGTGCCCGCCCAACAAGTGCTGTGATAGGCAAAAGGAAGACAGTGTACTGGAGGGAGAGGGAGATGTTCCTAAGCAAAAGGGAAGACAGTGTACTGGGGGGAGAGGAAGATGTTCCTAGGCAAAAGGGAAGACAGTGTACTGGAGGGAGAGGAAGATGTTCCTAGGCAAAAGGGAAGACAGTGTACTGGAGGGAGAGGAAGATGTTCCTAGGCAAAAGGGAAGACAGTGTACTGGAGGGAGAGGAAGATGTTCCTAGGCAAAAGGGAAGACAGTGTACTGGAGGGAGAGGAAGATGTTCCTAGGCAAAAGGGAAGACAGTATACTGGGGGGAGAGGAAGATGTTCCTAGGCAAAAGGGAAGACAGTATACTGTGAACAATAATTTAGTGATTTACATAAATTGAAAATTAAAGATTAGTTTACTGGAGGATTAATATAACATCATGTTTGTCAACATTACGCAGATCAGGGAAGAATCAGAATCGTTTTCCTAAGTCTCGTTAGTTTCATTAGTGTCGCGTCCTTGAAGAGTGTTTCGCCAAGTCAGTATATTTACGTTTAAGTTAACCACCAGAGATTCACTCTTCAGGTACAGAATCAATCATACAATTGTCATAATATTGTATTCATCATGATTGCTGTGCTGTGAGATTGTTGTTTCTATCCATTTGACTGATTGTAAGTTAGAGACATTTAAGATACATATAAGTCAGGAAATATGATCGGAATGTAAGCTATATTTTGTCTTTTAGAATATTTGTACCACCGTGTCAAGACTGTACTTATTAAAGAAGATTTCTGAGCCGGTTTATGTAGATTTGTGCTTACAGTATACTGGAGGGAGAGGAAGATGTTCCTAGGCAAAAGGGAAGACAGTATACTGGGGGGAGAGGAAGATGTTCCTAGGCAAAAGGGAAGACAGTGTACTGGAGGGAGAGGAAGATGTTCCTAGGCAAAAGGGAAGACAGTATACTGGGGGGAGAGGAAGATGTTCCTAGGCAAAAGGGAAGACAGTATACTGGAGGGAGAGGAAGATGTTCCTAGGCAAAAGGGAAGACAGTGTACTGGGGGGAGAGGAAGATGTTCCTAGGCAAAAGGGAAGACAGTGTACTGGAGGGAGAGGAAGATGTTCCTAAGCAAAAGGGAAGACAGTGTACTGGAGAGAGAGGAAGATGTTCCTAGGCAAAAGGGAAGACAGTGTACTGGAGGGAGAGGAAGATGTTCCTCGGCAAAAGGGAAGACAGTATACTGGAGGGAGAGGAAGATGTTCCCAGGCAAAAGGGAAGACAGTGTACTGGAGGGAGAGGAAGATGTTCCCAGGCAAGATGTTCCCAGGCAGGGAAGACAGTGTACTGGAGGGAGAGGAAGAGGGAAGACAGTGTACTGGAGGGAGAGGAAGATGTTCCTAAGCAAAAGGGAAGACAGTGTACTGGAGAGAGAGGAAGATGTTCCTAGGCAAAAGGGAAGACAGTGTACTGGAGGGAGAGGAAGATGTTCCTAGGCAAAAGGGAAGACAGTATACTGGGGGGAGAGGAAGATGTTCCTAGGCAAAAGGGAAGACAGTATACTGGAATACGAGAGGAAGATGTTCCTAGGCAAAAGGGAAGACAGTATACTGGAGGGAGAGGAAGATGTTCCTAGGCAAAAGGGAAGACAGTATACTGGAGGGAGAGGAAGATGTTCCTAGGCAAAAGGGAAGACAGTTGTACATTTAGGGAGAGGAAGATGTGTCCTAGGCAAAACTCTAGTGCCCGACAGTATACTGGGGGTGTAGAGGAAGAGGTGTTCCTCGGCAAAAAGGGAAGACAGTATACTGGAGGGAGAGGGAAGATGTTCCTAGGCAAAAGGGAAGACAGTATACTGGGGGGAGAGGAAGATGTTCCTAGGCAAAAGGGAAGACAGTATACTGGGGGGAGAGGAAGATGTTCCTAGGCAAAGGGAACGACAGTGTGCTGAAGGGAGAGGAAAGTCACGTGAAAAGAGAAAGGAGAGAAGGTGAAATGGGAAAGGGAAAGAAGGGAGGACTGTGATAAACGGAAAGAGAAGGGAGGAAGGGAAATGAAAGCGATCGGAATCGAAAGATGGATGAAAGAAGAGAAAAAGAAAGAAAGTTTTACAGCTAATCTACGTCACGCGTGATCAGTAAATCGGAACATTCAAATGAAGACTCGAGTCTCGAACATTCAGACAGAAAAATCAAATCCCCACTAAAGATTTTCTCAAAAACGTTCATAAAATTAAAATTAAATTGGATGAAAATTTGTGCCAGCTAAAGCCTAAAGCCTAGTAATCACAACATCCTGAGTAAACAGATATCTGATACTTTTTTCTTATAGATATATTCGTGGAGATTTGATTTTTCTGTTTGAATGTTCGAGACTCGAGTCGAGACTTCAAAACTTCATTTGAATGTTCCGATTTACTGGTCACGCGTGACGTAAATTAGCTGTAATCATACATCGCCAGAAATTTCGAATCGACATGCGCACTGGAACGCGACACTTAGAAAAAATTGACCTCGATTACATTACAATAAATGTATGGAGTCAAAATACTTATATCTCAATATTGGAGGGAAAATAAAATTGAACATTTACTTTGCCTCCATTTTACAGGCGCTTTCACAGTATCTTTTGACGATCGGATTCCGAAGTTTGTTCCGAAGTTGCGAAGTTCGCCGGCGAACTTCAAACTGGAGGTTACGAGTTCGAAATGAACTTGGCAAGTTCAAAAGGGAACTTCGGAACTTTGTTGGCGGCAAAGTTCGTTATCAGTTCAAAAGTTGAGTTCTTTGATATCTCAGACAATCATGAATTGTTTTTCTAGACAAGGAAAATGGCTTCCTAAATACGTGCGTGAAAGAATATCGATCGTTGGTAGGGAAGGCCAGTCGAGCACAGATCGGTAAATCTTTAAACATTTCAAAGCAAACTGTTCCTCCAATATCATCAACAACTTTGTTGGAGGAGAGGAAATGTTAGAGGCGCAAAATGGAGGAAATACTCGTAGGGAGCAGGAACGGATGATATTTGTTTACATATCGAATACCATAAATAGATAAGCCCCAGCTCCAGCATTCGAAATTCAAAAACTCTATCGTTGTATCGTTGAAAAAACGTTTGTCTACCGCAAAATGTTCCATCTGAATCATCGATTACCCGTTGTCTACGAAAAGATCTAGGATACTCGCTCATTTTACCCGTTGTCTACGAAAAGATCTAGGATATTCGCCCAGTTTGAGTCACGCTTCAACGAACTTTACTGTCAACAAAGTTCCGAAGGGCTTCTAAAAACGATCGATATTCTTTCACGCACGTACTTAGGAAGCCCTTTTCCTTGTCTAGGGAAACAATTCATGATTGTCTGAGATCATCAAAGAACTCAAAACTCGAACTGATAACGAACTTTGCCGCCAACAAAGTTCCGAAGTTTGTTTTGAACTTGCCAAGTTCATTTCGAACTTCGTAACGAATGTTTGAAGTTCGCCGGCGAACTTCGGAACTTCGGAACAAACTTCGGAATCCGATCGTCAAAAGATATGTGAAAGCGCCTGTAACGAACGTAGTTTCTAGCTTTAGTTTAACGGTAATTACAACATCTTACCTCCAATACTCGGCTCGGTTTTTACGTTTCTTCAATCGTTGAATTATAAGTACCCCATTATAGAGAAACATATGGCGGATGCCTCAACTACAAAGAGTTCTGGCCCCTGGTGTTTGCCTGTCCTTGCACTGATACACTTACTTTGCCTCTGGTTCGAAAGACGAAGAACTAACTTAGAATTTCAGCTGGTTTCCAATAGATCCTACAACAATTTCGGCTCGGTTTTGGACATGTAGTTTGTGCAATATCAAGGCTCCGTACTATGCTTATATTGGAATCCATTATGGCCGATAAGCTCTAAAAATTGCCTTTTTCTGTGCCATTTCTTGCTTCCACGTCGATCGACGCCATGTTTACATATATTTCAGTCAGGCGTTCCTTTATTGCACGAAAAAAAGACTAGAAACTAGCTATTCTGCTATCCAAAATCCTCCGCGCGCTCCTATGTTTTAAATTTCGCGCGAAAAAAAGCTAATACTACATGTTTTACTATGTCTTCTTTACAAAAAGCGTGTACTTTTCCTTACCGAAAAATCTAAATTCAAGTATTAGTTTTTCTCAACAACACAAGAACGAGAATGAAGTAGTTTTTTTGGCTTCAAATTACTTTTTCTTAGTCTGCCACTGCTTTGGCTGAATGGAGGAGATCAGCAATCAAATCGTCATCGATCAGAAATATCTTATATTTTTTTTTTAATCCTGCTATTACAGGCAGATCATTTTTTCTGTTATATAAACCGTGGTAGCATAACGCATTGCCTTTACGACCAATCAGATACGCTATAACAAATACTTTTTTGGCAGCCAATTCGTTATGGTTGACTGCAAGTTATTTATAATATTAAGCTCCACCCACTTAGATTCGAAATTTCTGGCGATGAACTAGAACTGTTGGATATTTTGGACTGTATTTAGAGTGTACCCAGAATCACCTCGATGGCTGCTCAGTAAGAATAAACTCGACGAGGCACAAAAGATTCTCGTTAAATGTGGAAGCGCCACGTCCGAACCCCAGTGGACCGAAACCAACTGAGAAAGGACATCGAAGACGTAAACAAGGCACAGTTTAATACTGAAAAGGTAAAACAGGAGAAAATCTACACTCCACTGGACTTGGTTCGTACCCCGAAACTCAGGAAACGAACTTTGGTTCTTGCTATAAACTGGTAAGTCCCTAAGACTGAATTCGTAGCCTCCAGAAATAGTTCCATGGCGAGTGGGTTACCTACCTGTGTGTTGACCGCGAGCCGCGAGGGAGTAAGTCGAGTGGTGACTAAATGCAGAGTCGCAAATCAATATAATTCTAGTTTTGGCGATTCAACGACAGAGAAAAAAAAAAGAAAAGAAAAGAACAAAGAGAAAAGAGAGTGAAAAAAACCCATTGCGGCCGAGCTGGGATTCGAACTCGCGACCCTCACGTTAAAATCAAAGGAATGCTGCCGGTAATTTATCCAAAAAATGTCCATACTCCTAGACATTATGCTGGGTCACCGTATGTTACGTATAGAATGAAGATTTCGGCCTCATCGATCGCTCTATCCGGACTTACACCTTATCAGCTTAGTAGTCAAAGAGGGAGGGAACAGTCGGATCCTAGTCATACTAAATAACTGCCCCGCACCACTAGGCTATCGTGCACGCTTATTGATTTGCAGGACAAAATGACCTACAGCAGTATATATCCTGTGAATGGATTATTGTTGTGCAAATCACGGTGGTACCGTACGTGGCTCGCACCGATAAATCAGTGCGTTCGAAGCTTGATGATCTGAGTTCGATCCCTCGAATGACCACAATTTTAATTTTATTTTTTTCATTATATAGTTTGTCCTTGGTCTTTCTCATTCTTTCTTTTTTTTGTTTTTGTTGTTGTTTCGCTAAGAGTTTCTGTCTCTAATTTATTTTAGTATATCATTTTTGGCGGAAATTCGTTATATTATAAATGTCCAAGGTTTGAAGAGCGTATAAATAGCTGAGAGTAATTAATTTACATATCCCTTTAGCACGCTTTCAATCTGGCCCCCCACAAAAATTAAGGTTTTGTCACTACGGGGTAATCTCGTAAATCAAAACATTTTAGGTACTGGGATAGGGTCATACTTTTTTTTTGTCCGCGGCATTTTTACCCAAAAATACCCCTTAGTGCCCCCCGGGGTAACGTGTTGGTTCAGGACCAGGAAATATCCAACTTTCAAGGCCGTTTCGATCTCGCTGACATCATTTTGCTGTTTGAGCATCATAATGGTTCAGTTGAAAGCATGTGGTTGACAAGTTAGGAATAAATAAATTGAAGCAATAAAATAGTTATTTAGCGAGAATTGATAAAAGAATGCTAATTGTGCTTACCCCTATAATAGAGTTACGTTAATAAGGGCTGATTAACTTAGATCCCGTTCCACACTCCTCGCCCTTTCCAGTTTATGGGAATCATCGCCGCATATCCGTAATTGGAATCGAAAACAATCATTATTGCCAGAAACAGCTAGGAAACGCCGGTTAACGCTTTAGTGTTCATCTCGGTCTATAGCAAATATCGCTTTTCCCTATTACAATGATCTCGTATAGACACAAGCTAATAAGGGCTGATTAACTCAGTTCCAGCTACCGGTGTCCTCGCCCTCTCCAGTTTATAGGAATCTCGCCACACTCCGGCCGTAATAAGAAGATAATAGAGGTTATAGTTGCATTAACATACAACACAAAGCTAGATTACTCAAGCAGAAATAAATAACGCTGTTCGTCATTCATCTCGCACTGTAGCCTTTATTCTACTTTTCCCACATATCCTGCCACCTTGAATTGTTCCTTTTTCGACCCCTTTCAGCTCTGAGACGCAGTAAAACTCATGCATGCTTCCGTTGAAGGGCCATCTCTTTGTTCTTGTTTAGTAATAATAAGATAATTAGAGCCGTTATATTAACATAAAACACAAAGCAGATTACTCAAGCAGAAATAAATACAGTAACTTGTCAGTAGCAGCCATGTCCGGCGAAGGCATATTCATAGGACCTCTGAAATAGACTTGTATTTGCCAAGTTTCTGCTCTCTAATCACAGACAAATGGTGATAATTATAATCTATAGTCAAATGGTGATAATTATAATCTATAGTCCTTTTTACATTTGACTACCGTAAAGTTCCGAAAGTAGCGACCCCCCGAAAGTAACAGTAAAATTTGATGCTTGCTAACTGAAATCCCGTAAGTAGCGATCCCTCCGAAAGTAGCGATCCTCCTCTAGAGCGATGATTAGATTAGATGACGAACAGCACTGGCAAACAGCACGTAAAGAGCCAGAACATTCACTGCTACACTGATAAGCAAATGTAACAAAAGAAATACGTTCTAGATCCTGTGAATATTTGTTTGTTGGCCTAAAATACCGTCGGTACGTACGCGATGTCGTTTAAGGTATACGGTATGGCTCCTAAAAATTAACGATTTTAGCATGCACCCCGAACGTAGCGATCGACCACCCGAAAGTAGCGAGGTTAGAGGCGGACCATTTGATTTTTGATGGGGGACCGATGGGGGCGATATTACCCCCCTCTGGAACCCAGAGTAGGGCGATATAAAAGTATGGTCGATATTTATATATGGATTATGTTCACCTGTACAAATTTCGCGGTTCGTGATGACATGCATGAAACCGAAAAACCCCTCTTCAGCCGGTCTATATAACGCGCGAACAGACATGATAAGTCTTGTACAGACAGGAACTAACTGAATACCTGATGTGAAAGATGACACGTAAATAAAATGAGTTCATTGTTTTCCTTTGGAAGTGATTCATTATTGATTATATATTATACTTAGGACCACTTAGAATGAAATTACTTTATCATACAAATAATGCATATTTATCTTTACATTCATCCTCTCAAGTACTAGAGGAATAAAAATCACATTACGCAACTTAAATGGTTCCTAGCCTCCTTCTTTAATTAAATAGTTGACTGTGGTTCTAATTATTAAATCAGTTATTTTAACTTCACATGCATCATTAACTTCCTGTCACGCCCGAGTTGGTCACGTCCTTATCCTCTTGACAAAAGAGACCGCATGAGTCAGGACTCTCAGACAGTTGGATCACTAAAGCATGAACCGGCTTGATCAAGATGTCCAGATACTGGAATAGCACTACGTTTGTACCGATCAACAACACCGAAGATAGTGGCTTTCCACCAATCGTCCGACACATCTATGTTGGGTACTACGTAATCATATTCTTCATGGCCACAGTCGGCAATTTATTTGCTATTTTAACTTGTTACAAGAACTTCAAACAAAGTTCGGCCATACTGTTGGCCTACATTGCTAGTCTTGCCGTGGCAGATTTATTATTTACCCTCCTTACACCAGTGGACCTCGCAGCGTTTTTGGCAGGTTCTTGGGTCTGTGGACCATTCTTGTGCCGCTTTCAGAGTTTCCTGATCGAGAGTAGCTACACTGCGTCGATTATCACTCTCGCTGCCATAAGCCACGAACGGTTCAAGGCTGTGTCTACGCCGTTACTTGCTCGATCACAGAGGATCAGTCAGAGGAAATTTATCCCTGTTTTTATCTGGATAATTTCCATTATTTCATGCACTCCATTATTGTATGCTTATGTCATCATCAGAGATGAGAATGGAGTTGAGCAATGCGTCAACATTGCATGGGGGGATGGAGGGAGGCAGATATATTACTCCGTTCAAGGGGTTATACTATTTCTGTTGCCACTACTCTACATGGTCTACGCTCACGTTCAGATCTTCAGGATTCTCAAGAAACATGCTCTGACGAGAGAGAAATTGGCCTCCAAGCAAGTCGAGTCTAGAAGTCAGCGCAGAATTGGCAAAATGCTGATGATTGTCACGTGTATATTTGTGACATGCTATTTTCCCTTCGTTTTCATTCGATCGATGAAATACTTTGACCTCTTTAATCAGGACATGATTTGGCGTCTCGTTCAGTTGATGATTTTCACTCAAGCTGCAGTGAACCCGGTGATCTATTGCTTTTACAACAAGCAGTTTCGAGTTGTTTTCAAAGATTTGCTGAGATGTCGATGGAGTACCGTTCGTTACAGGCCAGAGATCTCTCACAGCGGCGGAACTGCAAAGATGAGGTCATCATCTATGATGGCAGCATCAATGAAGCTTGAACCTCTACAAGGAAGTAGCGGATACAGCACTCCAGTTCTAAAGCTTAAGGATGTGATGGAAGAAAGCGAACTGATTGAAGCAGTGGTCGCAAAAATGGAATATAGTGAACTGAATTAAAATCAGAAAAATAATTGAACATTTAAAAAATATATTTAGAATGGAATTAGATGGAAAGAACGAAACGGAACGGTTCTGATGAACACTATAAGGACTCTACTCTGACCAGTGTCAACGTTTTCGGTTCTGGAACCATATATAGCCCGGCCACAATAATCCTACTGCTGAGACTGTGCCTCAGTTTAATTTAATATATTGAAACCATACGTTTCGCCGCGGTCCTCTGAGGCGTTCCATATTTTTCGTTTTTCACCGTAATACGATCAGTGCAATTTACACTCCAAACGGACAAGAAAAAACATTCGCTTAAATATGATATTATTTATATGCTTTTTAATTTATTAGAGTTTAAGAGTGACAATAGACACACGATGGTACATATACCACCCACAGAGGGCTGAGCAATTATTTAATACAATTACGTGATTCAAATTATTTGGTTGATTTTTCGAGAAGAAAATATTGAAAATAGAATGATCAATGCCCCATTTTGAACAGACGATTTCCGACAAGTGATTTCCTTCAAACAGTGTGTAGGCGAACCATTAGTGACTAATCGCTTCCGCGTTTCAGTTCAACCTCTTATCATCGATGGCATGATACACTTTGAGACAAGATGTTCAATTAAACTGGCAAAGTTTGCATCGTAAAACTTGTATTTTATTCGTGTAACTGCTGTTGTGTCAATACAATTGATTTTAAAACCTCTTAACAATAACGGAAGCGCGTTCCACCCTTTTTTTTTCCAGCGCACCCTTTTTTTTCCAGCGAGGGCTCATGTCCCCGTTTATTCCTTCTCTCTTCCTAACAAATTGTTACATTGTTCTATTCAAATGTTTAGACGCACAAAAATATAAAGACTTCAAAAGTAGCAAGAGCCGTATACGAATATACCCTGCCAGAAGACGTTGGATCTATGATAGATCTAAATGGTCAAAAGTATATATAATCGAATGATAGTCCAAAGACTCAGCAAGACCAGTACAACGTATTTTGTTTAAGTGACTATATTTCGGCCAGCCAGACTAGCCTTCATCAGGTCATGGAGAGATACAAAGAAGTGCAAATATATATATAGGGGGTGATTACGCAATATAAACAAAAATAGTGAATGACCGATGACGTGAAAGTATTACAACATATTGCCCTTTTGATCGGTGTAAATTTAGCGGATATACCGCTCAACTCCGTCTGATATACTTGAGTATTGGCTGAATTGATTAATAAATTCATTTTAAATCAATGACCTGAAAGTGGCATGCAAGATGAGGGCGAATGAGGGTTGTCAGTTTTCCGTCGTTTCGATCGATGTGTTGATGGGCGGCCGAGTGCTCTTCATATTTGAAAGGTCCTGACCCGCCTTTATAGATAGAAGCTGATATACTTGGCTCGCTATTATCGTGGTCCGCACTGAGATTCACCTGTGGTGATATTTGTTATTATCGGTCGTCATGGTTACACAGTAACAAAACTATAAATTGCACGTATCAGTCAGTCGGCTGATACGTTATCATTTATTTATTACTGACCACAACTATCAGCCATGTACGACGAGATTGAGTGGAATAATTGTTTTATTATATAGACAACCACTGGATTGTGAGAAATATAACATTTGTTTTTATTTTTAGTTCGGCAAAACCGGTCTGCAATTCTTGAAAATCTCCAACTTTCTCTAGTCGTGGTATAGTGAGCTGATAGCCTACTAGTAGAGTAGCCAATCATGCAGAGCGCGCGGCGCAAGCTTGCTCATATCCAGTGGTTGTCTATATAATAATAGTCGTTATACACCACATCACTAAATATCGCAGTCACCGCGAATTGTATGGAGTCTATGGATCAGGCTACTTGATTAGATACCCTTCGTCCTCTCCTTCACAAAGAGTTAAACTCAGTGCGTCTTATCTTCTTCGAAGGGCTTGCTTTCTGTGGCCATTTCCTCTTCTGTAAGGCACGGGAACCGCGCATCACCGAAAAATATTTCAGTTCAAAAGGGGGGGATCTGAAAAAAATTCATATACAAAAGGGGGGAGGCTTTGAATTTTTGGGGTCGCTGTTATGAACCAGTGCTCAACAAAAAAAAATACAACTCCTTTAATAGAACCCTTTGGAAAGGAATCGATATCATAATTAATAGTGTTCTAGCTTTACATATTTTGTTTCGTTTGTCTACAATATCATCAATAATGTTCCTTGGTAATGAACTGCCTGTTAGAACTCACTGGTTTTCAGTAAACTTTTTACTGTCTGGCACAATTAAGAGCAACATTTCTAAGCTACAACTACTGCAGAATTTTGCTGCCCATATTTTGTCTGGGAAAAAGATTAGTAATGTAAAGCCCCATGGGGAATCCAGTAAATGTGTGTATAGTGTATATCACTGAATATGTTAACAGCAAACATCCTCATCCTCCTCCCTCCCTCTTCACTTTCATCTTCCATTTCCAACTCTGAGGGCTTGGTACCTGCTTTTCTAGCATGGGCCTTTCTGGCACAGAGCAGGACTGGTCAAATAGGCCGGCGACTGCAGCATTAGCATCGATCAGGTACCTCAGGGCAGGTATGTGAAATCTTGGGAGCAAGGTAATTGCTCTGATTTTTTCTTCAAAATCTGGGGCGAGAAAAGCATCAGCCGTCGTTTTCCCATGTGTTTTTTGAAATAAGCTTAAATGCTTGTTTCTTCCCCATTTCCTGTTTACGTTTGCATTTTTTTCTTCTTTGCTCTTTCTTTCTCCTGGCTGATCTTTGCGTCTCCTCCTGAGCCACTGTGTCGCGCTTGAACCGGGCGCTTAATAGGTTGTGTGTGTTGGTTATCGAAGACTGAGTGGAGGCAGATGACAGTTTGTTGAAGTGTATCAAGCTTCTTGAGATTATTATGTACGTAGATATTGTAATTCATTTCCTGCCCACTGTTTCGTAACATGATTTTCATCGAAACAGACTGTTTATACATGTCTGAAGTCTTGACTTGAATTCTGAGAGGTATGTCTATATAAGTGGTAAGAGGGTAGGAGGTGGGGGAAGGGGGGGTTTCGAAAAATTTGAAATGTCCTTGAGGGCGGCCCTGAAATTATACAAACGCATTGGAGAGGGCTCTGAAAAAAATAATGTTGGTCACATGAAATCTTCATCCCCCCCCCCCCCCCCCCCCCCCCCCTTGGCATAATAAATGAACATTCCATTAGTTAAATAGCTCATATTAGCTCATATACCTTCAAAACTACGAGAACATTGAATATATCTGCATGTAATGTGGCTCATGAACTGATTTCCCATCCATCCTTGCGGTCTCAGCTTCTATGATTTATGATTTTCAACCCGACAACGATTATGCAATTAGCTATATCTTTATCATCATTACCTATAACAACTTGATTTACTTTCAAATATCTATTTATAATCGGTGTACAACATGACGTCATTCTTTCTTTCGTTTCTTTAATCATATTCCACAGGAATCCCAAGAAATACGTCCGCAGTTTCAATCGGCCAGCGGTGTCTCTAAAAATCAAAATGGAGATCGAAGGTAAAGTTTTTTGTTCTAATTCTCTTTTACCTTTTCTCCTTATTCAGCGGACGTTTAACGATACTTTTGGGTTTGTAGAGACTGTGACGTTCTTTGAGAGATGTATGGAGAAGGAACCTGGCATGTCTGCAGCAGTAGCGGCCATTCATACGTTGATAGAGTTCATCAGTAATACGTCTGGTAGGTTTATTATTTAAGTCATATAAGCTTAAGCTTATGTACTTGTATTTAAAAAATACAATATCTGACTTTTGTAGTTACAGTACCCTGTGGACTACGATCAAGCCCTTGACTATAATAATGATTGTTATTGATATAATTTATCTTTATTGCCGTGTTACTGATTTAACAAACAATAGAAGAAAGAAAGAAAAAAATAAATAAATAAACTATAATTTTAATATTCGTGACTTGAGGAAACACCAACAAAATTTCGTCCTGAAGCTCAAGTGGCCATTATGGAGAGGTTTGACTGTATTAATAGTAACAGTAAGAAGAAGGCTACATGAAATAAAACAGCTGCAGAATGAATGAGAAGGGAACAAAGAAAGAGAATAGCTTCCTCTACTTCACTGGTTTTAGCCCTGACCCTAGCTTGTTCCAGACTAGATACAGCTATTGAAAACATATACACTGTCCAAAGCTAAAACCACTGATCAGCATATACATGTAGCTTATACAGGGGAGTTTATACCCTGTCCAAAGCTAAAACCACTGATCAGCATGTCCCCATATATACATGTAGCTTATACAGGGGAGTTTATACGTCCCTCTCCAAAGCTAAAACCACTGATCAGCATGTCCCCCCCCCCCCCATTATACAGGGGAGTTTGACTCCCATGGGTTTTAGTGGTAAACAATCTGAATCACAGTAAAGTGGTACATGTATGTCAGTGGTAATAACCTATAACTTATAGGGGTTAACTTAATATGGGGATTCAGTTCCCCCTTGTTGACACCCTTTTTGTAACCATTGTCATATTTTTGCAACTAAAGTTGTTATATGAAATAAATAAGTAAGTAAGCAGTAGCCTTTTCAATGTCTTCAATTGTTTCATTTTAGCCGAGACTCTGTCAGAACTGAGAGAAGTCCTCCAAGAAGTGTTCCAAGCCTTGACGACTACTAATGTTGCCGTGACGTCAGTGTCTTCAGGATGTGAACTGTTTCTTAGGTTTATCACACTTGCTGCTTTAGACAACCCTGTGAGTATTATGTATTTATAAATGGTTTATTGATTTATCACTGTCGTTTATGTACATTGTATACAACACAATTTCACATTGTTATGAAGTCTTCCCATACTGGTTACACCACACAATAAATAATACCAAATTGAATTTTTATATGTTTTACTATTTATCCAGGATTTTAAAGAATGTAAAAGAGTTCTCATTGAGAGAGGTACATGTAATATCAAATTATAGTGTTGTTTTCATATGAGTGGTAAGTACAATGTAGTTCGGTATAGTGCCATGTCCAAGCATTCTAATTGGTTGAGGAATGATTTTGTGTGCTGACCAATCATAAGTCACCATTGATTCCTTTGTGTTAACTTTGCAGGACAACTTTTTCTGAAACGAGCTGCAGCTGCCAGGGCAAAAATAGCTAAACTTAGTGACTCATTCATCAAAGATGGATCTGTGAGTACTGAAGGCTTTCTTTTCCTACACATGAAGGATTTTTACAGCGACATGTAATGTGGCTAACTGAGGCTGCTAGCCAACGGTTGCTTGAATACAGTATGTGGAGGTGCCCCCAGGCTATTGCAGGGCCTCCACGTGAGCCCATCGTTGCAGATCATGCAATCTCTGTACACATATCATGTTGATTGATTTTGTCCCTGTGGCATTACCCCATTGATATATTGGGTTGTACATGTACATGTATCCCAGGGACATGCTACGTACATGTCCTCATGGCTCATGGATATTGACCTTTGAAGACTATGATAATGTGTTGACAAAAGTAGAATGGACTGACACTGCATCCATTGCATTTTAATTGGAAACAACACTGTCTTGTAAAGTATCACTAAAAACTGACTAAAAACCCAATTAACGGACTTGTGTTCATGACATATGCACACCACAGTATTTTTTATAGATTTATCATAGATCATTTTTACACGTTTGTATTTTGAACGAGCTTTTGCTCCTAGACGTTAACGTGGGTAAATAAATGATTGATTGATTGATTGATTGACAGGCTTACCACAACAAAACAAACATATTTAAAGTTCAATGACACAGCTATTTGATGGAGTTACTGAGTTTTGTTTATGGTTTTGTTCCAGACTATTCTTACTCATTCTCGGTCTAGAGTCGTGCTAGAAATTCTCAAATTAGCTGCAAAGCAGAAAAAAAGATTCAATGTTTTCATCACAGAATCTGCTCCAGATAAATCTGGGTAAGATGATAACATGGTGCATATATAATTTCATTATTTATTTTAATATTTTATTATTATTTTATTGGTGTATATTATTAATATTACATTACTTGAATCTAATATCTCAAATATATTTGGTATGACTTCCCCTGCTTATTGTATACTTCGTGTATAATATAGTTACTGACCATCCAAACAAGGACTTGAGGCCTTTGTAGTGAGGTGTCTGCAAAGTAGGGTCTGAAGTCATTGGTTGTTAAAGGGGGACTAGTACGTAAATTGTCCAAAGTTTGATTTAGCTGAAACTTCACTGAAATATTCTCATACAATCACTGGTTAATCTTTTTCTCAAAAATTCCAATGGGAAGTAATACATTTATATGAATCTTTAGAGGTGTCAGTGACGTCACTTACTCCATCTAAAAAATCATTAAAATGTATTACTTCCCATTGGAATTTTCGAGAGAAAAAATCACCAGTGATTGAGATTATTTCAGTGAAGTTTCAGTTAAATCAAATTCTGAACGATTTTGAACATTGTTTCAGAATAATACTTAGAATATACAATATTCCACTGTCTGTCAAGACCGCCTGTCCTGGCTATGAAATATGGCTTTGTGTGTCTTTTATGTTGACATTAACACCTCTGTTTGTTTTGGGCCGGCTGTTTAAAACTATCTCAAGAACCATGCCTTGATGTTGTAGAGATCTGAATGTTTTGTTTGTCATGGTAGGTGTTTGATGCATGATCAACTCAAAGAATGTGGTATTCCATCTACTGTTATCTTAGACTCTGCTGTAGGGTAAGAAATAGATACAATATGAATGCAGTTTGCCATTGTATATGAATATCCCATACAAAACAGGTGCAAATATTGTATAGAACTTATGATATGCACAGAATGATGTATGAAATCATGCTCTACTATAATTTTCAAGGTACCAGTAAGTTTGGCTGGGAAAATCAAATTCAAAGTTTATGCAAATGCAGACAATTTTGCATACAATTACAAGCTCTGCCAAAGTTATGATTTCTATTTAAGGAATGGTCAACGCCGAGAGCAGCTTTGCTTCTTTTATAACATAGTCACTACAAATTCAAATAAAACAAGTTTATTTTCCGATTGATTTCAGAGCGCGCGCTATGGTGATGACGTGTGCATGTATCCGTAGCCGTAGCTTGTGTCTGTGGGATTACGGACACACGCTAACCAACCAATCAGAGTGCACGTTATGTCATACATATGTTATAATGTGTTTTCTTCATGAATTATTAATGATAAATACAGGTTATATACTAGTTGTTACCGAGGTGTGACAACCCTCTTGTATCCTCATGTATGAGTAATGTATTTCAAAGTAGATGGAAACTAGCGAGTACACTAGTATGGGCTGCGTCAGTTTATAATGATAAATTCAAAGGTTAAAGGAAGCTAAAGCAACTCTATTAGCCCTTTGTCGGAGTAAGAGCAAAGTAGTATAAGTTTTGTAGGTCAGCTTACAGCTTATTTAGGGATTTGTGTATTTATTTATTTATTTATTTATTTATTTATTTATTTATTTATTTATTTATTTATTTATTTATTTATTTATTTATTTATTTATTTATTTATTTATTTATTTATTTATTTATTTATTTATTTATTTATTTTATTTATTTATTTATTTTTATTTATTTATTTATTTATTTATTTATTTATTTATTTATTTATTTATTTTTATTTATTTATTTATTTATTTATTTATTTATTTATTTATTTATTTATTTATTTATTTATTTATTTATTTATTTATTTATTTATTTATTTATTTATTTCATATGTCATGAGGTCCCTTTTCGCTTGATGTGGCCCATATGTCACTGAGTCTCTGTCTATCACACTTGTAGGTATATCATTGAGAAAATCAACCTGGTTCT
Source organism: Actinostola sp. cb2023 (assembly GCA_033675265.1). Taxonomy (NCBI): domain Eukaryota; kingdom Metazoa; phylum Cnidaria; class Anthozoa; order Actiniaria; family Actinostolidae; genus Actinostola; species Actinostola sp. cb2023. Next base: position 197,384 of record JAUJYZ010000118.1, on the reverse strand, counting down.
TGTTGGTGCTGAAGGTGTTGTTGAGAGTGGAGGAATCATTAATAAAGTAATAATATTAAGCCTGGTCCTCACTAGCGACACAAGCACAAGTACAAGCAACATGCGCAGACTCAGTAATGCATTGCTCATTAATGGTGCTTGTCTTTTGCCACACCTATTGCATAAATGGTGTCCTGAGTCTGCATATGTTGCTTGTGCTTGTGCTTATGTCGCTAGTGAAGACCAGGTTTTACAGACATTTCAGTGTATGAACACAGACCCTGGTTACTGATTCTGTCATTGATGTTGTTGCTGCTGTCACCAAATGCTGCTGCCACTGTTGTTGTTGTTGCTTCTGTTTTTGTTGATGTTCCTGTTGTTGCTGCTGCTGCTCTTACTGCTGCTGTTGCTTTACAATGGTTGTTGTTGTCACTCTTAAATAATAATAATAATAATAACCATGGTAACTATGTCTTCCTAGACTGGTAACCATGGTAACTATGTCTTCCTAGATTGGTAACCATGGTAACTATGTCTTCCTAGATTGGTAACCATGGTAACTATGTCTTCCTAGATTGGTACGTATCAAATGGCTGTGATGACCAAAGCAGCTAATAAACCCTTCTATGTGGTGGCTGAAAGCTTCAAATTTGTACGACTGTATCCCCTCAACCAAGAAGATGTTCCAAATAAAAATAAGGTAAATAATGATTTACAACAAGTGAGCTTTGTGCTTTGTTCTGGTTCTGTTTCAAGCTGACTCCATTGTCCTCCCAGCCCAGGGGGGAGAGGGAAGGGGATATTTAGAAATGGTTAGGTATGTGTGACATGCTCTTAGTTTTTCGGTTATCAAGAACCTTGATGCCATGGCTTTATTGTATTTATTGTTTTAAATAATCTTAATCTGCAATGGATCCAGGAAAAAATGTGACTGTTTTCCGAATGACCGTTTTCCCACCCGGCTGTTTTTGTACCTTTAAACATTTTTTTATGAATAAATTAAACATTCAAGAGATTTTGACCGTTTTCCGGAAAACAGTGTAAACCGGTCTGGATCTGTGCCTGAATGTACATGTAGTTGTCCTGTAATGACATCAGAGACAACGGGAAAAGTGTCAGAAATTCTTCATCTGACAGCTTCAACAAAGGATGGACTTACTTACTTACTCTAGTTACCTGGATTAATGATTTTTCTACATTTATTTAACCTGGATTACCCAAAACCTGGGTCTATCGAGACTCCCTGATTAAGCCTACATCGCAGCTTAGATAGAAGAGGAAAGCGTAGTAAAAGAGGTAGCGAACTAAAGGATTTTCTAACCACCCATCCCCCTCCTTTTCCTGGGCAGCTACCATAAACTGCCGCTTATAAGCCCACCCCCCCCTGTTTATAAGCTCCCCCGGTTATAGGCCCATATACTTTCAAACAAACAAAAATGCCGGTTATAAGCCCTCCCAGGTAGAAGCCCCCCTCTACGTTTCCTTGTTTCCTAATATAAACATTTTCACAGAACACGGTATAACTTCAAATTGAAAATTAGGACAGATTGAGGAACAAGTTACAGTTGTGAATTTTGTTCCAAATATTGAAATTATCTTGAGTTTATTGTAAATTTTAAATAAAGACCAGTAGCTTGAAAACGTATTTTAATACTGTTATACCGTCTCAACTTATCTTATCAGCTTACTTCGAAACGTTTTTTTTATTCCAATTATAAGCCACCCCGGATATAAGCCTCTCCTGTTTATAAGCCCACCCAAAATACCTTACGAACTTGTAGAAGCCCAGGGCTTATAAGCGGCAGTTTACGGTATGCTACCAGACCGTATGGGAAGTTTATAAACCTACCTACCTTTAAATTACGTTTGTTGCATATTTCCATTGTAATCTCACTGTAATAATAATAATAATAATAATAATAATAATAATAATAATAATAATAATAATAATAATAATAATAATAATAATAATAATAATAATAATAATAATAATAATAATGATGATGATGATGATGATGATAATAATAATAATAATAAATAATAATAATAATAATAATAATAATAAATAATAATAATAATAATAATAATAATAATAATAATAATAATAATAATAATAATAATAATAATAATAATAATAATAATAATAATAATAATAATAAATAATAATAATAATAATAATAATAATGATGATGATGATGATGATGATGATGATGATGATGATGATGATGATGATGATGATAATAATAATAATAATAATAATAATAATAATAATAATAATAATAATAAATAATAATAATAATAATAATAATAATAATAATAATAATAATAATAATAATAATAATAATAATAATAATAATAATAATAATAATAATAATAATAATAATAATAATAATAATAATAATAATAATAATAATAATAATAATAATAATGATAATTATGGTTTCTCTCTCTTTTAGTACACCACAAGTCATCCAATGACTGGTCATCCTGTAGTCGACTATACACCACCATCATATATCACCTTACTGTTTACTGACTTGGGTGTGCTGACGCCATCTGCTGTTAGTGACGAACTTATTAAACTTTATTTATGACAACTGAAAGACTTCAAAGACAACTTAAAATGCCAATGAACTGAAAAAAAATGTTTTAAAATGTATTCAAATATTTCATTTCTTGGCACTTTAAAATGGAATGGAATAACGCGAGTTTAGAAGATTTCTGTTCTTTGGAGTCTTTGGAATCTTGGAAGGACTCGAGTGGCGGGGATGCTCGTCAGAAATGTTGAAAATAACGCCCCCCCCCCCCCCCCCCCCCCCCCCCCCCCCCCCCCCCCCCCCCCCCCCCCCCCCCCCCCACAATCTTGTGCTGGTGAACGTGGTAACAAATAGTTCTTACCCCTAAGAAAGTACCAATAAATTTATTATCAATGAAAATTAGATTCTTTACAAGTAGGTCATAAATTTATTTATGGAGGGGGACATTGGGGGGTTCTGAACACCGCAACACCGAAAACCCTAATGTCCCCCTCTTTTTATGGGCAAATACCCTAAAAGGTACCGGGATAGCTCTAAACTGGGCCGTTTAACGATGTTGTCTAAGCATCATAACGATGTTTACTATTTAGTTACAGTATTTAGGTTATCTTAAAGGAGAAGTTGCTGTTGTTTAACAAATAGCAAGATTTGGGTTTCAGCTACAGGAACGCGAAAAAGTAGCGGCATCAGCAACAACAGCACCAGGAACACTGGGACCTTTAATTAGTCAGCTATTTTACCTTTAATTAGTCAGCTATTTTACCTTTAATTAGTCAGCTATTTTACCTTTAATTAGTCAGCTATTTTACCTTTAATTAGTCAGCTATTTTACCTTTAATTAGTCAGCTATTTTACCTTTAATTAGTCATGCAGCTATTTTACCTTTAATTAGTCAGCTATTTTACCTTTAATTAGTCAGCTATTTTACCTTTAATTAGTCAGCTATTTTACCTTTAATTAGTCAGCTATTTTACCTTTAATTAGTCAGCTATTTTACCCCAAATGCCAATACCGATGGCTGCCCAACTGTCATTTTGGGTTCCTGCTAGGTACAAATTTGTCCCTGTTAATGTCAAACTAAACAAAAATCCTGCAACAACGACTACAACGATGACAAGACAAGTAATAACAATAAACACAAACTGCAAAATGAGTGTTTCTTTTATTTACACATCGCATTTTCTTTTGCTTTAAATGATCCATCCTTGGGACCCCAAGGGGTACTCAGTGAAGGGGAGGGGGTGGAGAGTGCTAGGTACACACGTTCAACTTGTGTTATAAAAACGGACCCTACGCCGGCATAGACATAGGCTGTGTTCACACTGGGACTTTTCGATCTAGAATCAAGACGTTGTAAAGCGTTCACACGCGATAAGTTACCGAGCTGAGCTGTCACATTGCTGTCGTCACTCCTATCATTGTCGGAAATTCAATCGCGCGCCAAGTTGAAAAAAATGGCTGAAGACGTAGCGAAAGCCAAATACTTGAAGCTAAACGATATTATTATTCGCCATGAATTACTCGCTAGAATCTGCAACAAGCTAGAGACAAGAAGAACTCGGTACCATTAGCGCCAAATTCACACGCTTAATTAATTCAAGAACTCAAGAACTCATTTGATTGGTTGCTTTTGTTGTGGTACGGCTACAACCCTAGTTCGGAACTGGGGTCGAAAGTGAACAATTGGTTTTATCTTTGAAGTTTAGCTCTTTGCCGGCAATAGTTCGTGGTATTCAACTTTGTGTGTGAACGCTTAAGCAAACATGACCGGCTTTAATCGAGAAGAAAGTCCCAGTGTGATAAGCACAGGGCCGTTAACATAGCCCAAAATTCAAAGGGGGGCAGTACGTAATAACTAAAATTAGTACAGTTCCAGGAGCCCTGACAGTTCTCAGTACTTTTTGGTATCATTACCCCTTGCTAGGGGGAGGCAACTGGAGAGATACTGAGGAAAAAGAGGGAAAACGGACTTTGAGAAAGTCTAAATATATACTATGTAAAGGCAAGGGAGAAAAAAATATAAAAACGGCCTAAAACGCAAAACTAACACATCAGGGCAATATATAGAACAGTAAATTATCAACACTGTGGTGTGAATTTTCAGTCCTTTATTGACAACGTAAGTGCCATTGTACGTTATTTTGTAATTCTACATAACAATACATTCTCTACAATCACAAGATCACAGCTTGGGCTGCCTGTGGGTATCTCAGCGGTATCTCCCATGGTCCGTAGGTTTACTTGTTTTTGTTGTTTTGCTTCGTCGGGACGTGTACCTGTAGCAGAGGATTTCAAAGGTTTTTTGCGGTTAAATCTCTATCGAACAGCTCAGTTCTCTTCTTTAAATATCTAGCAAGATCCCAAGAGAACTAACTGAGCATTCTATCATCGCTATAAGGAATGGGAACCAAGCGAGCAAGACCGCCATACAAGACGAGCTGAAAGGAACCATATTTGAAGATGGAGAAATCCCTCGAGAAAGACCTGTTTTCAGCGCTCATCTGACGTACTGTTTAAACATTTACACGTAACTTCTGTATGAATTAGAAGAGAGTATTCTCTATTTTACTGAAGCAAAGAGTCGAAGCGAAAAAAATACCATGGAATTTTACGAACCTCGGGGCATTCGCTTGAATGCGATTCGGAGCATCGACCCCGACGGCTTGGAAGGAGAAGCAGAACCCGGGCCAGAAATCGATAGATATGGCTTCGTAGGAGACCATAAACAGGCGTCGTAAGTATCTCTGGTTCCTCTTCCATTGTCATTGATGTAAAGTTGAATTCCAAAGGTTTTTGTGAAGAATGAATAGTACTAACAGCGGTCAATAGTCTCGTAGTATTCAATCCTGCCATCTTATACAGCTACAGCGAAGTCAGACGTATAGAGACAAAGTTAACCAAAAATTTATATGTCGACTCTGGTGAACCATAACATTTGCATTATTGACATGACAGGAACTTCACATTTATTGTGCAACCTCATAGACAACAACCTCTTACGAGTTCTGCAAAAGTTCTGATGATTTACTGTTGGGGGTGGGAATCATAGATCTCTCAGATCTAGAAAAATAAAATATCCTTCATTTCAGATATTTTCTCCCCCTTTTTCCTGATTTGGTTTTGTCTGTTAAACAGATTACTATATATTATGGTACATACAGCTTATTTGATGGTTTGACAGATAATACCTGTGGATATTTTATGAGTTGCTTTCCTCGCCCAACGTGTCTGCAAGTATTATCTGTCAAACCATCAAATAAGGGGTTTATTATTCCACAATATTATTGTTTTTTCTTCTTCAAGGGAGACTACGTTACCAGTTGAAATATTAAGACAACGAGAATTAAAATGGATAGAAATGCTTAGAGACTGGGACAAATGGGTAACTAAGAAATTTAAAAAGGTAACTAGTATGATGGCAACAAAATTAACTTGTTAGGGGGAGGGGGGTTGGTAAGATTGTGGGGGATGTGGAAAATGGGGGGGGGGGGGGGGGGGAGGTGTTACATTACATTTTGTGAAGCAATGTGGTGGGGTTATGAAATACATGAAGGGGGGGGGGGGGTAAAACTACATGAAGGGGGGGGGGGGGGGTGGTGGTTGTGTAGAATATTTTGAGCTTATACCTTGCAAATTTTGCCCACCCCACCCCTGCTCTACTAAGTGAAAGGCCACTAAATCCCTTGATAGAAAGTGCTTATAGAATTCTGCAGAGCTGTAGATTGAGGTACAAGTTCTAAACCACTTGTTTCAGATTAAAGAGCGGTGCCGTAAAGGTATTCCTCCATCAGTCAGAGGAGAAGCTTGGCAATGTTTGAGTGGAAGTAAAATCAAAGCTCAAGAAAACCCAGGAATGTTTGAAGTTAGTATGCTATCACTGCAGTGTTACTAGCATTGATACTAGCATGCATTGTAGATAGTCCTATTTAGGGGGGTTGGGGAGGGGGAGATGTCTGAAGAAAGAGCGCCCACCCCTTGACCTTGTCCTATTTCCCTCCTAATTCTCTCATCCCAATCTCCTCCCATCCTAACACAGTTGCAGTCCCAAGGTCAAACAGCTAGACATATACAGTTATCAAATGAAATAACTGACTATCATGCCATGAGATCACAATGTTTATCATCAATGTTGTTTTATTTTGTTAGAGACTTGATGCTAAAAGCTCCCCTGAGTGGGAGGGTGACATTGAGAAGGACCTTTGTAGAACGTTTCCATACCATGGGTTGTTCTCTGTTAAAGGTGGACAAGGGTAAGATGTTGTTGTTGTGTAGGGGTGACGAATCAATGGTAAAATGAAGCTTTACTGAGACCACAAGAAACTTGGACAAAAAAATAGCTGATATTAAAGTTATACACCAATGACTCTGAACAATGGTTTCAAGTTGAGGCTATCGGGTCAGAACAAAAACTTGACCTGATAGCCTTGACTTGAAACCTTTGTTCAGAGTCATTGGAGTGTTTCAATATCAGCTATCAATCAAACATTTGATCAATTGAAAATCATTATTGATTAAGTGCTATACTGAAACTCCAGTCAGTGTTATTATACACTCAGTTGTCCAATTGGCTGTAATATTGTTGTTTCCCCCCCAGGCAATCAGACTTGTTTAGGATTTTGAAAGCTTATTCACTGTATGATCAGCAAACAGGCTACTGTCAAGTAAGTATTGCATGCATGTGTGATTTGTTGCTATGAATACTCCTGTATGCAGACACCTCCTGTAAGCAGACACCTCCTGTAAGCAGACACCTCCCATAAACAGACACCTCCCATAAGCAGACACCTCCCATAAGCAGCACCTACTGTAGGCAGACACATCCCATAAACAGACACTTCCCATAAGCAGACACCTCCCATAAGCAGACACCTCCCATAAGCAGACACCTCCTGTAAGCAGACACCTCCTGTAATCAGACATGTCCTGTAATCAGACACCTCCAATAAGCAGACACCTCCCATAAATAGACACCTCCCATAAGCAGACACCTCCCATAAGCAGACACCTCCAACAAGCAGACACCTCCCATAAGCAGACACCTCCCATAAGCAGACACCTCCCATAAACAGACACCTCCCATAAGCAGACACCTCCTGTAAGCAGACACCTCCTGTAAGCAGACACCTCCCATAAGCAGACACCTCCCATAAGCAGACACCTCCCATAAGCAGACACCTCCCATAAACAGACACCTCCTGTAAGCAGACACCTCCTGTAATCAGACATGTCCTGTAATCAGACACCTCCAATAAGAAGACACCTCCTGTGAGCAGACACTTCCTGTAATCAAACACCTCCAGTAAGTAGACACCTCCCATAAGCAGACACCTCCCATAAGTGGGCACATCCTGTAAACAGACACCTCCCATAAGCAGACACCTCCTGTAGCAGACACCTCCTGTAAGCAGACACCTCCTGTAAGCAGACACCTCCTGTAAGCAGACACCTCCTGTAAGCAGACACCTCCTGTAACCAGACACCTCCTGTAACCAGACACCTCCTGTAAGCAGACACCTCCTGTAAGCAGACACCTCCTGTAACCAGACACCTCCTGTAACCAGACACCTACCATAAGCAGACACCTCCTGTAAGCAGACACCTCCTGTAAGCAGACCCTCCTGTAACCAGACATCTACCATAAGCAGACACCTCCTGTAAGCAGACACCTCCTGTAAGCAGACACCTCCTGTAAGCAGACACCTCCTGTAACCAGACATCTACCCATAAGCAGACACCTCCTGTAAGCAGACACCTCCTGTAAGCAGACACCTCCTGTAAGCAGACACCTCCTGTAAGCAGACACCTCCCATAAGCAGACACCTCCCATAAGCAGACACCTCCTGTAAGCAGACACCTCCTGTAAGCAGACACCTCCTATATTGGACACCTCCCATAAACAGACACTTCCTGTGAGCAGACACCTCCTGTAAGCAGACACTTCCCAATAAACAGATACCTCCCATAAGCAGACACCTCTTGTAAGCAGACACCTCCTGTAAGCAGACACCTCCTATATTGGACACCTCCAGTAACCAGGCACTTCCTGTGAGCAGACACCTCCTGTAAGCAGACACTTCCAATAAACAGATACCTCCCATAAGCAGACACCTCTTGTAAGCAGACACCTCCTGTAAGCAGACACCTCCTATATTGGACACCTCCAGTAACCAGGCACTTCCTGTGAGCAGACACCTCCTGTAAGCAGACACCTCCAATAAACAGATACTCCCATAAGCAGACACCTCTTGTAAGCAGACACCTCCTGTAAGCAGACACCTCCTGTAACCAGACACCTCCTGTAACCAGACATCTACCATAAGCAGACACCTCCTGTAAGCAGACACCTCCTGTAAGCAGACACCTCCTGTAAGCAGACACCTCCTGTAAGCAGACACCTCCCATAAACAGACACCTCCCATAAGCAGACACCTCCTGTAAGCAGACACCTCCTGTAAGCAGACACCTCCTATATTGGACACCTCCAGTAACCAGGCACTTCCTGTGAGCAGACACTTCCTGTAAGCAGACACTTCTAATAAACAGATACCTCCCATAAGCAGACACCTCTTGTAAGCAGACACCTCCTGTAAGTAGACACCTCCTATATTGGACACCTCCAGTAACCAGGCACTTCCTGTGAGCAGACACCTCCTGTAAGCAGACACTTCCAATAAACAGATACCTCCATAAGCAGACACCTCTTGTAAGCAGACACCTCCTGTAAGCAGACACCTCCTATATTGGACACCTCCAGTAACCAGGCACTTCCTGTGAGCAGACACCTCCTGTAAGCAGACACCTCCAATAAACAGATACCTCCCATAAGCAGACACCTCTTGTAAGCAGACACCTCCTGTAACCAGATACCTACCATAAGCAGACACCTCCTGTAAGCAGACACCTCCTGTAAGCAGATACCTCCTGTAACCAGACATCTACCATAAGCAGACACCTCCTGTAAGCAGACACCTCCTGTAAGCAGACACCTCCTGTAACCAGACATCTACCATAAGCAGACACCTCCTGTAAGCAGACACCTCCTGTAAGCAGACACCTCCTGTAAGCAGACACCTCCTGTAACCAGACATCTACCATAATAAGCAGACACCTCCTGTAAGCAGACACCTCCTGTAAGCAGACACCTCCTGTAAGCAGACACCTCCTGTAAGCAGACACCTCCTGTAACCAGACATCTACCATAAGCAGACACCTCCTGTAAGCAGACACCTCCTGTAAGCAGACACCTCCTGTAAGCAGACACCTCCTGTAAGCAGACACCTCCCATAAACAGACACCTCCCATAAGCAGACACCTCCTGTAAGCAGACACCTCCTGTAAGCAGACACCTCCTATATTGGACACCTCCAGTAACCAGGCACTTCCTGTGAGCAGACACTTCCTGTAAGCAGACACTTCCAATAAACAGATACCTCCCATAAGCAGACACCTCTTGTAAGCAGACACCTCCTGTAAGTAGACACCTCCTATATTGGACACCTCCAGTAACCAGGCACTTCCTGTGAGCAGACACCTCCTGTAAGCAGACACTTCCAATAAACAGATACCTCCCATAAGCAGACACCTCTTGTAAGCAGACATCCTGTAAGCAGACACCTCCTATATTGGACACCTCCAGTAACCAGGCACTTCCTGTGAGCAGACACCTCCTGTAAGCAGACACCTCCAATAAACAGATACCTCCCATAAGCAGACACCTCTTGTAAGCAGACACCTCCTGTAAGCAGACACCTCCTGTAAGCAGACACCTCCTGTAAGCAGACACCTCCTGTAACCAGACACCTCCTATAGTGGATACCTCCTAGCTTTATTATCTCCCATAAGAGGATACTTTAATTTATATTGACACTTGGTCTCAAGGGTGCTCACTTATGCGATATCGCTCTATCAATATATTAAATCTGGTGTTTGATTTTCAGGCAATGGCACCTGTAGCTGCTGTACTACTAATGCACATGACTGCAGAGGTTAGTACTTGCTGTATATACAGTATATATACATGTATACACTCATTTTGATAAAGTTAGTCACCGGAAAAGCTTCGAAGGTGAGACCAAGAAGGACCATGGGTACATACATTTTAACCAACCCAGGATCCTCATCGGTCTCACCTTCGAAGCTTTACGGTGACTAACTTTATGGAAATGAGTGTATACATGTATATGTATGTACATATATGTATTGGAGAGATTGGTCCAGACAAACAGGGATTTCACTGCATTATTGCATGAACACAGGATTTCATCAAGATACAATGACAGCGGTTAAGTCACAATTCAGGAACTGGCAATATTAAGGCCCAGTGCAAGATTGCATGTAACATTGCAGGAAATATACTTCTGCAATTTGTGCATCAAATAATAATTTTTAACCATTTGTTTTTTCAAGGAAGCCTTTTGGACCTTGGTTATGATATGTGAGAAGTACATTCCAGGATATTATAAACCTAAATTGGTAAGCTGTTTTATATTATAAACCTCATTATGCTTGACAGTGTATAAAAGTGTCAAAATGAGTACAGTTGAACCTCTCCACAACGGCCACCTTGGGACTAAATTTTGTGGCCATTGTGTGGAGGTTTGAAAAACGAATAAATGTATGGGCTGGCTCTTGTTTGGGACAAAAAACCCTGGCTGTTACAGAGAGGTGGTTGTTGTGGGGAGGTGGTCGTTAGTAGAGGTTCAACTGTACATGTACATATTTGAAGTGTTGCTGATATTCTTATCCTTTCATTGTTTTTCTCAGGAAGCTATCAAGTTAGATGCAGCAATATTTGAAGGATTATTAGCAAAAACTCTTCCACAAGTGTCCAAACACATGGTGAGACAAATGTGTATCTTGGGGGTCCTGTGTTGCCATTTTTACTGACGTCATTTTTTAAATATTTTTTATTTTTTGATAATATTTTTATTTTTACTGACGTTATGTTATATTCAACTTTTTCCTCAGAAAACCCATAGAATAGATCCACTGATGTACATCACTGAGTGGTTTATGTGTATTTTAGCAAGGTCAGTTCTAGTCTCCCTCGCAGCCGTTTTTATTGTCGTCATGCAACATTGTGGTCAGTTCATAATAGAGCAGATTTCAAATGTCTGTGATAAACTCACAGTGCGTCCTATTTTGTCAAATGTGCCTGACTCTGTCCCTTATTCTATATACATCTGTCAGTTTAATAAAGTCACTGTGCTCTTGTCATTTGCAGAAATATCCCCTTCGCAACAGTTCTACACGTATGGGACATGTTCTTTTGTGAAGGTGAGTATGAATAGAAACCTTTGCAATATCACATATATTTTCTGCACGTCAAAATTGCAATGCTGTTGTTGGTAGATATTGGATGTTCACCCAATACTGAATAGGTATCTTATTGCTTGGTTGATAGATCTATGCAAAGATTTGATAAGATGCCAGCACGGCTGCTTATTCCCATAGGACCATCTGCCTACGTGTACACATACTTAACATTTTATTGAATCCCCTGTAGAAGTTTTTAAGCATCTAAAAGATGCATTTAAAAGTTGCATATGATATCAACTAACACTGTATTTGTTACTCTGTACAGGCATCAAAGTGATATTCAGAACATCGTTAGCAATGGTTAAATTAATACTGACACCCAAGATGCTGCCGCAGTGTCCAGGGTCAGTTTTAGAAAACAATATCACAATCTTGACTGAACAATACATCAGTGGCGGATCCAGGGGTGGTTCCATGGGTTCCATGGAACCCCCTTTGTGAAGCTGATCATGTTCTTCAGCTAAGTAGAATGAAGTTGAAATTATGGTTTGCCCTTAAAATGCAGGAAGTAGCATTTCTGGAACCTCCCTTTTTGAAATCCTGGATCCACCACTGCACGTTACACCACACTTCAAAACAGAAGTGTGTAGTGTAGTGAGTGATTAGTAAGCAAGTACTTGCTGATGGTGTAGTGAGTGATTAGTAAGCAAGTACTTGCTGATGGTGTAGTGAGTGATTGCTGATGTGTAGTGAGTGATTAGTAAGCAAGTACTTGCTGATGGTGTAGTGAGTGATTAGTAAGCAAGTACTTGCTGATGGTGTAGTGAGTGATTTAGTAAGCAAGTACTTGCTGATGGTGTAGTGAGTGATTGCTGATGGTGTAGTGAGTGATTAGTAAGCAAGTACTTGCTGATGGTGTAGTGAGTGATTGCTGATGGTGTAGTGAGTGATTAGTAAGCAAGTACTTGCTGATGGTGTAGTGAGTGATTAGTAAGCAAGTACTTGCTGATGGTGTAGTGAGTGATTAGTAAGCAAGTACTTGCTGATGGTGTAGTGAGTGATTAGTAAGCAAGTACTTGCTGATGGTGTAGTGAGTGATTGCTGATGGTGTAGTGAGTGATTAGTAAGCAAGTACTTGCTGATGGTGTAGTGAGTGATTAGTAAGCAAGTACTTGCTGATGGTGTAGTGAGTGATTAGTAAGCAAGTACTTGCTGATGGTGTAGTGAGTGATTAGTAAGCAAGTACTTGCTGATGGTGTAGTGAGTGATTGCTGATGGTGTAGTGAGTGATTAGTAAGCAAGTACTTGCTGATGGTGTAGTGAGTGAGTGATTAGTAAGCAAGTACTTGCTGATGGTGTAGTGAGTGATTAGTAAGCAAGTACTTGCTGATGGTGTAGTGAGTGATTAGTAAGCAAGTACTTGCTGATGGTGTAGTGAGTGATTAGTAAGCAAGTACTTGCTGATGGTGTAGTGAGTGATTAGTAAGCAAGTACTTGCTGATGGTGTAGTGAGTGATTGCTGATGCTGTAGTGAGTGATTAGTAAGCAAGTACTTGCTGATGGTGTAGTGAGTGATTAGTAAGCAAGTACTTGCTGATGGTGTAGTGAGTGATTGCTGATGGTGTAGTGAGTGATTAGTAAGCAAGTACTTGCTGATGGTGTAGTGAGTGATTAGTAAGCAAGTACTTGCTGATGGTGTAGTGAGTGATTTTTGTAAGTAGTGAGCACTCACTCACTAGATGGTCAGATCAGTGAGAACTTGCTAGCTGTCTGTGAATGTTTTCTGTGAGGTTTGGATAAGGGCCTTAAAAGCCACATTTTAAGCACAGCATGTTGACTTGTGGTACCTAGAGGGGGACATTGGGGGGTCTCGAACACCGCAACACCGCGAAAAAAATCCGAAATCACCGCACGAAAAGTCAACGAAACACCGACACCGCAATAGTTTAAGAGTCACGTGATTTACATAGCTTTGATTGAAAAAATACATGCCCGTTATTAATATTTATGACATTTATATACATGTTAAAAATAGCAAATGACGACATGAATTTTAATCAAATGGTCCAATACTTTGACATTTATCTTGAATCAGAAACCGCAACACCGCAATCAATCTGATCGTTTCACCGGACACTGCACGTTTAATAACGTAAACACCGTACATCGCAAGGTTTGACATCACCGCAATACCGCCATTTGGCAGTTGCAATCACCGTAATACCGCACGAAAAAAACGGCCAACACCGCAACACCGCAAACCCCCATGTCCCCCTCTACCTAGCATATTGAAGTTATTGATGTATAATGAAATTACAGATGTATGTTACAGCTAATTTATGTCACGCGTGACCAGTAATTCGAACATTTGAAATCAACATTTCAAATAACGGTTTGAACATTTCAAAGTCCAACGGAATCCCCTACGGACCACTAAATATTTTCTCAAAAATGTTCATAAAATTAAAATTAAATTGGATGAAAATTTGTGCCAGCTAAGCCTACATACTCTGCAATCACAGATATCTGATACTTTTTTCTTATAGATATATTCGTGGAGATTTGATTTTGTTATCTGAATGTTCGAGACTCGAGTCTAGACTTCAAAACTTCATTTGAATGTTCCGATTCACTGGTCATGTGTGACGTAAATTAGCTGTAAAAGTTGTACTCATTCTTTCTCCTGCAGATTGTTTGAAACAACTGAAAAACTCAGACACTTGGAAGGCATGCAAGAGGATGTACTTGTACCTGTAGTGAGTACTAAATGCATAATGTGTTTGCATTATTTATTGCATTTAAACTGAATATTGTAACTTGATTTTTTCAGTCTTTATCACTCAAGTTGTCAGCCAAGGACATGCGGAAAGAACACGAGCAACAGGTTTCCAATCAATCTAAGGGATCTAAGAGATAGTTAAGGCTATTCCTTTTATATCACATGAGAGTACAAGACACTAAGCTACCTTGTACCTTGTAGCCTCACTTGTGGTGTTGTATCTGTGGAAATGATTTCTATGACGAGCAGGTAAAACCCTTACCACAGGTAACCCACTCTGTAACAATCCATTTCCATAGGTAAAGTGCTGTGATGCTGCAAGAGGAACTCTCATTTTAATTTCATTTCTTCAAACTAATACTGACCATACCACATTAAAATGTCAGTATAAAGTTGGGCTAGAGACACTTGGCCTTACCTTTGCTCAAATGCGTATTTGGGAATTTTCATTTCAAAATAACAATAATAATATTCATTTGATTCCCCTTATTACTGTATAATGTATTTATTATTCAGGCGCAGATCCAGACCTGTTTCGGAAACTGCTCAGAAAAACAAATAATGACAATAATTTATTTTAGACTAGTGTGATATCAATAATTTTCTGGAGGCATGTTCCTGGAACACTAAAACCTCATACCATTCGGCACTTTACCGGAAACCTGCCAGATTATGTCTGGATCTGCCGTGCCCGTTTTTGAATCTTGTAACCTTTGGATATGTCGACTTGCACACATTCTCACGAAATTAAAGTAAAATGATAAACTTTGCAGAAAAGGCAATGGCAACTAAAGTTCTGGCCCTGGTTGCACAAAAGGTGAATAGTGCTATCCACCGGATAAGTCTTATCCAATGGATAACATTTATTGGATAACTGTATCAGTTTTATCTGTTGGATAGGACTTATTTGGTGGATAGTGTGCAACCGGGGCCTGTACCCAAGTGCTTTAATGACTATTGTCTTTTTTATTTACTATTTGTATGGCAGTGTTTTGGCAAATGTGTAAATATGACTGCAGTTCTCATTCTGCTGGCAGAATTATTGTATGATAGACATCTAGGAAAGCAAATGGAAGTCGTAGAAATAATGATTATTAAAGAAATGAGAAAATGAAGCGTTCTGCTATAAAATATCCACATCAGCTTTGAATTCCAGATTACGATTCCTTGCTGACAGTTGTCAGACAGTGGGTCTTTGTTTTGTTGATCCATTGTAGTTAAGTTAGAATGAACAAATCAAACCAACTTGTTGAATGACATATACAAAATAATGTAGATCTCAACATTATCAAGTACCAGACAAAAGAAACCAAGCAGAAATGTTGAGTAAATTGTTTGAAAGAAGAACTTAGGTAATTGTTGTATTACCATGAAAACCAAGGATAAACGTGATCAAATCACACACACACACAACACAAAATGAATTTAAATACACGTATATAGTCAGGGATGCATCTAGGGATAGATATCTTGGAATTCCAAACTGCTTGAGTTCTCGAGGACATCTTTTGGCTCAATATAATGTAAATAGATGCAATACTCCCGTTTCGAGTTTGTTTAGACACCGCTGTACTCCTTGACAAAAGACGCGTTTGATCAGGCTTAGCCTCAATCCAGAGAATAATTAAAAATGGTTTCTATTGTTGAATGTCAACACTTTTTCGCGTTCTCGTCGGTATTTGTGAATAATTTACACTGAATTGAGGCTTAGCCTGAGCAAATGCGTCTTTTGTCAAGGACAGTGGTCATCGCTTAACAACTCGAAACTGGAGTATTGTCCAGAATGGAATTCTGATTTATTGATTGTAAGTCAGTGTTCATAGTAGCACAGAATATAATGATTATTTATTTGAAATAATACAATCAAATACATGTAGGGTTGAGTACAGATATCATAACCGTGAAACATCACTAGTCTACTAAGGTTTGGTTAATGCATGTGATATTTCATGGTTTTAGTGTTGGTAGAGTGCAATTTAGAAAAGCGTGAAACAGTACTAATTTTAAATAGTACTAAATAGTGCTATTTCTATTGTTTTCTATTGTTTCCTTTGTGCTTTTATATAAAATAATTTAACAACGAACAGTCAACGCTTTTCTAAATTGCACTCTACTCCCATTGAGAAAGGCAAGTCAGATTAGATTTTATATAAAATAATTTAACATGAACAGTCGATTATCTTGATAGAACAAGGGAGCACGGCAGACTGCTGTTTGTTGTCAATTTTGATATTGTTTACTAGTTAGCTGCCATATTGTTATTGAAATTCTCTGCTGACAATGGGAAATGCAGCCACCAGTGAGCCACAAAGGGGCGAGAATTAACTGCTCTGTGGCACGTCAGTGGCGGATCCAGGAGTGGTTCCATGGGTTCCATCGAACCCCCCTTTGTGAAGCCGACCATGTTCTTTATGCTCAAAACAGTAGAATGAATTTGGTTAATACAATCATTTTAGCGTACCGTACTTCTAACCTTGTTCGATCTGCCCTAAAAATGCCCTGAAAATTCAGGAAATAGCATTTCAGTGCCTTAGAAATCAAAAATTTCACGGAAGGGGGAGGCATGCTGGATACCCCTAGAGGAATCCCCCTTTTCAAAATCCTAGATCCGCCACTGCACATTACAAACACCAGAATACTACTCCCCTTGCTTTGGAGGAAAATAGTAATCCAAATCGACAACAAACGGTAGTCTACTGTGCTCCGCGGGCCCTGCTCCCCTGTATAGAACTGCATTTTTTGACACATTTTAATTCTCTTGAACTACTCTTTATGTTGATATACTAATATGTAATTATTAATTATTATTGTTCTATCAACCTTGATAAATTATAATCATTATAAATTAAAAACACTTACTAATAACAATAACTAATAATAATATATGATTCTATTACAATTTATGCATTATATGTTCAAATAATAATGAAATTTACCCATTGCCTTAACTGAAATAAATAAATAAACTTGTTAGAAATATATTTATTTATTGTGTATTTTGCCATATGGATGATGGTGATATTGGTGATGATGATAAGGATGATGGTGATGATGATGATGATAAGGATGATGATAATAGAGTCGTTTTCGTATGAGTGGGAAGTAGTTACGGTACGGTTCGTACCGTGCAGTGACCGTATCGCGCCATCATGCCGTATCCAAGCATTCTGGTTGGTTGAGCGTTGATTTTGCGCGCTGTGATTGGTTGAATACAATGTCTTCGATTCCGTACCGTGACCGTAGCTCCGTACCGTAGGTTGCCCACTCATACGAAAATGACTCTAATGATAAGGATGATGATGATAAGGATGATGGTGATGATGATAAGGATGGTGATGATAAGGATGATGATAAGGATGATGATGATAAGGATGATGGTGATGATGATAAGGATGATGATGATAAGGATGATGATAAGGATGATGATGATAAGGATGATGATAAGGATGATGATGATAACTAACTGTTTATTAAGTGTCCAATGTGTTCTAGCGCTTGCGCACTAATTGGGGGACACTACTCTCACACACTACCACTACATTCCAATATTCTATATAAGGATGATGATGATAAGGATGATGGCGATGATGATAAGGATGATGATGGTGATGATAAGGATGATGGTGATGATAATAAGGATGATGGTGATGCTATTAGTCAGTACTAATAGTATCGTCATGTATGGGAAACTTCAGGGGAATTACTAACCATGTGTACTTGCTATTAAAGCAGTCATACCTCTACAACAGCATATATTACAATATAATAATCTGATCAGACGAAAATCTAAACATTTTGGCATTGAACCATCCTAAATAAAATAATATTATGTTCTTGGTCTATAAAACGTCTCCATTTTTAAAATTTTCTAAAGATGGCCATACTATAATGTATGTTCATAAAGACTTTAAATACTCTTGCGAAGGTCTGTCCACTAACTCATCTTCATGGTGTGCATATGGACAATGTTCTGTAGGTAAGACACAACCATCAGGATGATTCAAGTGAAACCAACAAAGCGACGTGTTACGTAAAGCTTCATAACGTCTTTTCAAGTATTCGGGGTTGCCATTTGTCAGCTTCGGGCCTGGTAGCTCTTGTGTCCAGTCTCTCAGCTGAACAACTCCTCTAACAACTAATAACATTAAAACAACATTGGTTAGCATTGCAGATCATGAAAATACAGTCAACTCTCTCTAGCCAGACACCTCTCTAAGACAGACACCTTTGTCTGGTACCTGCTGCACTGTTTTACCACATAAATTCACTCTCTAGGCAGACACCTGTGTAAGATGGACACCTTTCTAAGATTGGCACTTGTCTGGTCCCTGCTGCACTGTTTTACTATAAACCCACTCCCTAGGCAGACTCTCGTCTGAGCCAGACACCTCTCTACGACAGACACCTTTGTCTGGTTCCTGCTACACTGTTAAACCACATAACTTCACTCTAGGCAGACACACTCTATTAAATCAGACACCTTTGTCTGGTCTCTCTCTAAGATGGCCACCTTGCTAAGCCAGACAGCAAAAGATGCTCCTTAGGGTGAATGTGACCAAATCACACATATATGCAACACAATGCACTGCTCAAAGGTGTGACCTTGCATACATACCTATTGTCCATTCATTCAGGTTCTGAAATGGGTAGACATTTGATTGTTTGCTTGTGAACATTTTGAGACTTATGTTATACAGTAAACAGTCCTACACTTCGCACTAAAAGTTATTACCTTTGAAGATATAGTGATGGTTTCGTAGCAATGTTTGTATCCCACCACATTCATTTTTGAGTTTCTTCAGGGTCTCTTTATCAAACAACTTTGCAATATCTGGCAGAGTCATCGATCCTCCTTTCTTCCACATACTGACTGGTTTCCCTGTACTTGTCAGTCTATCAGAGTCTACAGTCATGCAATCCTCTTCGCTCTTACATGGATCTTTCCTCAATAAAGCCTTCACTACACTGTTAACGATAAACTCTTTCAGTGACTTGCTGAGGTGTGAGCAATTTCTTATTTCTATTGTATGTTCTCTAGGCTGGAAGACAGTTGACGATTTCGCTGCAGTTTTAGTTTGAATACTTAGTGTAGGTCTTTTACAAGGTGGGCTTCCTGTCTCGTTCACCAAAGACCGATCCTCGACTGATGCACCAGTTTCGTCCAGCTCAATCTCAGAATCCAAAGAGGTACTGCGAGTCCCATCAGGTTCGTTGTCTTCAGTTTTTGGACCGTGGTTGCCAAGCGTTAAGTGCCCTTCAGTGTCAGACATACTTGACGTTTTCAATGCACAAAGTGTTTGTGGTCGCTGTCCTTGGTCAATGTCACACCCTCGTTCTCGTATTAACATTTTAATTCTAACATCCATGTTTTGTTGCTCCTCTTCTGGGTAGGTTCTACACTGGCCTACTTGGCATACCTTGTGAAAACCAATATGAGAATAAGTTGTTATCAGGGTACAGGGTTTGTTTGAGTTTTTGGGTTGATACATGCAAACGAGCAAGATAGAAATTTCATTCTCAGTTGGCTTACTCTTTTAGTTGATGGAATTCGCAACATGTCTTCTTCAACTTCAAACCCACAGCTGACACCAACATGGCTGACAAAGTCGAGATACCCACGGTACTGAGACGACTTGTTGTCCTTACGAACAAACTACAAAATATATTGTAATTATTAAATATGTTTATTCAACCATCCCCTCTTTGGAATTGTAATTGTAACCTGACAGGGGCATAATGGGGGCGTAGTTACTAAGTACAGGTAATGAATGGACATACCTTACAGTTGAAGTCATAAAGGCAACATGGTAGAACAAAGTATCGAGTATTGTACGATGACCTAAGAATATTGCCAAGATTTAGTGTACATTTTGTAAGTGCCTATTTACAAATATAGTAACTTACATTTGCAACATACAGTCTACAGTTGACTCCTTCTTTAGTGACCACCTCGGGATCTGGAGTTAGTGGTCATATACGAGAGATGGTCGCTTACAAGAGATGGTTGCTTACGAGAGATTTTAATTACAGTGATTACAATTATACGAGAAACAAAACAGGGTTTTGTAAAGGTGGTCGCTTAAGGGAGATGGTTGCTTACAGGACAGGAGTGGTCGCTCAAAGAGAGTCAACGTACTGTATGCAGTAAAAAGACAGTATACCTCGCAGCGATAACTGGTAGCCATGGGGTTAGTTCATCAGAGTGATTGCCAATCATCCAGTCTACTTTGGGATAAAGACCTGGTGCTGTTGGATCGAGTGGTTTTTCCTGGAGAAAGATGTTAGAAAAAGAGATTATCATAATTTATTTTTTATCATCATCATCATCATACTATCATCATCATTACTAGCAATTAACAACTGACAGCAGCATCATTACTTTTCACTATTATTATATCACTGTAAAAAGGCCCTGACACAAGCTTTATAAACACAAGCATAAACACAAGCATAAACACAAGCATAAACACAAGGATCACAAGTTTCCATTTCTTGTGCTTGCACTTATGTCTGGTCCTTTTTCACATGACACTTGTAAGTTTTTCTGCTTGTGCTAAGGCACTAAATGTCTTATGCTTGAATCAGTAATGATTCTGATAGTTATTGTATTGTATAATGATGTGCCGATGATAATGACGATACACATACATGTATAGAGAAAAAAACAATCATCAATCAATGTCTTCAACTTGACTATCATATATACCACCATTGTTACAACCTTGCCACTATTGTCAATTATCTTGTCATCATCATCATCATCATCACCCACCTCTAATTGTATCCCAGGACCATATAATTCCCAAATCTTTCTCTTCCTGACATCAATGCCTGAACCTGGATACTAAAACACAAGTGTGAAAACTTGATAAGTGAATAACTAAAATGAACATGAGAGAAAACCAACAAATCAAGTGTCCTTACCCCTTCTTTGCAAAGAATATAAACTAACAGACCATTGCCGCAACCCAAGTCAACAAAACTCTGCTTTTCTTTTAGCTTCTTTCGCTCTCTTTCTGCCTCCCAAAGAACCTAGTAAGTACATAGTATAATGACTATAAAGGCTACAAGGATGGAGCAGGGGCGGATCCAGAGATTTTGCAAAGGGGGGGGGGGGGGGGGGGGGGGCATTCAGGTTGGACATTGGTTTCAGCCAAATTTTATGTAAATATTTTTTTTTGGCAAGAAAGGTAATCGAATTTCCAAAAGGGAAATTTCTGTCTGTCTTACTTACAATGAGATAAGTTGCTATGGCGATGTCTTCAAAAACAAATTTTTGAGGATCGGTACTCTCTGGCCATTCCTAGAATAGATAACAAAATTATCATCAAACATGTTAGCATGAAGTCAAGGGACCCCAAAGGATTCACCTCACAACACAGGTAACCCACAAAGGATTCACCCTACACCACAGGTAACCCACAAAGGATTCACCCTACACCACAGTTTGGATCCACCTACACCACAGTTATTCACCTACCACAAGTCAGGTAACAGGTAACCCACAAAGGATTCACCCTACACCACAGGTAACCCACAAAAGATTGCTATGGCGATGTCACCCCACACCAAACAAAAGGATTCACCCTACACCACAGGTAACCCAGTAAAAGATTCACTCTGGCCATTCCTAGAAATAGAATAGAAAGGTATATCAAAGGATTCACAACAATAAACCCACAAAAGATTCATGACACAGGTAACAAGGGATTCACCCAAATGGATTCACCCCACACCACAGGTAACCCACAAAGGATTCACCCCACAACACAGGTAACCCACAAAGGATTCACCCCACACCACAGGTAACCCACAAAGGATTCACCCCACACCACAGGTAACCCACAAAGGATTCACCCCACACCACAGGTAACCCACAAAGGATTCACCCCACAAGGTAACCCACAAAGGATTCACACCACAGGGATTCACACCACACCACAAAGGATTCACCCACAACACAGGTAACCACAAAGGATTCACCCCACAACAACCCAAAGATTTCAAAGGTATTTCACCCCACACCACAGGTAACCCACAAAGGATTCATCCCACAACACAGGTAACCCACAAAGGATTCACCCTACACCACAGGTAACCCACAAAGGATTCACCACACAACACAGGTAACCCACAAAGGATTCACCCCACAACACAGGTAACCCACAAAGGATTTCATGTACCACAGGTAACCCACAAAGGATTCAACCCACAGGTAACCCACAAGGATTCACCCCACAACACAGGTAACCCACAAAGGTAACCACAAAGATTTCACAAACCCACAAAGGATTCAACCTGTACCACAGGTAACCCACAAAGGTACATTACCTTTACCCACGATTCATCCCATACAAGCCATATTTTTCTTTTAACATTTGGTACCCACAAAGTATTCATCCCACCAAGGAAATCAGTTCACTAAAATTTTCATGGTAACCCACAAAGGATTCTCCCCACAACACAGGTTCCCACAAAGGATTTTCTGCCCAACTTTTTGAGTTTGGGAGGTAACCCACAAAGGATTCAACCTGTACCACAGGTAACCCACAAAGGATTCATCACACCACAGGTAACCCACAAGTGATTCACCCCACAACACAGGTATCCCACAAAGATTTCATCCCACACCACAGGTAACCCACAAAGATTTCATCCCACACCACAGGTAACCCACAAAGGATTCAACCTGTACCACAGGTAACCCACAAAGGATTCATCACACACCACAGGTAACCCACAAGTGATTCACCCCACAACACAGGTATCCCACAAAGATTTCATCCCACACCACAGGTAACCCACAAAGGATCCACCCCACACCACAGGTAACCAACAAATACAGTGTTGTACATTACCTTTACTAGATACAAAAGGATTTTTCTTTTAGCATTTGATACAATACAGTATATTTCTCCAAGGAAATCAGTCTTAATGAACCTTTGGAGCTCTTTTCTGGATTTTCTGCCCACTTTTTGAGTTTGGGAAGAAGTTGGTCTTTGAGCCACTTGATGGACGGACAGACAACACCATCACCTACTTTATTGTCTGCCACACAACTCTATAATACACTCTCAGAAATATGTAACGAGATTCTGAGAAGAAACCAAAGGATGTTTTAGAATTACTTGTCTTCAAGGAATCTAGTGTTAATATTCCTCTGGACCCTTCCCCCAGAGGATAGTTACATGTAAATCATAAAATATTCCTAGGGGAGGGGGTACTCTTAGAAATTTAGGGGCCTATTTTGAGCCGCATCAAAATAATTAATTCCACCTAGACTGATGGGATATCTTATGACATCATTTCCGATTTCAAGTATTCGGATCTCTTCAGTGTTATAGTTCAGTCGACGATCTTGTATGAATACAGTTTATGGACAAGCAATAGTGCAGTCTTAATTTTCCATCCCACCCACCCTTACTTATGGAGGGCTGAGAAGTTTATAATCGGTTGGTTATTCGGTCTTTCTGTGTTGGATTAAACTTCTCGCTGTGCCAAACAAAGGAGTGTTGTGTTGTTTCTTTTATCTTAGTTTTGTTTTAGTGGGATCGTGTTAGTAGAATTATAGTGGTTGCCACCATCCCTGGGACATGGACCTGGTACACAATGGAAGTGCATGTGCCTATAGCCTCCCCAGCAAATCTTTTTAGGTGTTCTTTCCATCTGTCTCTCTCTCTCTCGCTACCTACATCTATAGAGCAAACTTCATATGATGACTGTATATTATGATGTATGTTT
Source organism: Actinostola sp. cb2023 (assembly GCA_033675265.1). Classification (NCBI taxonomy): domain Eukaryota; kingdom Metazoa; phylum Cnidaria; class Anthozoa; order Actiniaria; family Actinostolidae; genus Actinostola; species Actinostola sp. cb2023. Next base: position 173,090 of record JAUJYZ010000118.1, on the reverse strand, counting down.
TCAATTCTATGTATGATGTTGACTGACTATTTTTTTCAGTCATACGAAATACATATGTGTCAATACAACATCAACTGAAGTATAATAGGTTTCTTCATTTACCCAAGCCCAAGGAGTTTTCATCTGGGAACTCACCGAGTTTGTTCATCAGCAAGTTCAAGATATGAAATCTTGTAAGGCACCATTTTTGAATTGTCACCGACACCATGTTTGTCATCACTGGAAGTGGATTCTTGAGGTTTCTCCATGCAAACAGGAATGAATGAAATTTCTTTCTCTCTTTTATCTAGAAGCAGCATTAAGATGAGATATTTTATATAATAAGTTGAACTGATATTAAAGTTGAACCATTACTACTACTAACTTCATAGCATTACTACTATCCCAGCGTAACTAATCAATAAAATCGATGATCGATAAAAATCAATATCAAATCGATATGGATTTATCAATTGATATCAATAATCGATGAACAATTAATTGATATGATCCAATAATATTGATACGATTGGGGTTATTTTTGTGACTATCGATTGGTTTTAATTTAATAATTATTATGTCAAAAAACATCCAAAAAACGAGGAAAAAGTTTGAAAGAAAAACTGTTTCAAGCACGCTCTGGTTCCGTGCACAAGTGATTCGTCATTCTGTGTGTCTGTACTCTTATTGACAATGGCTGAGAGCCAATCAGATTGTGGGATTACGCTCTGTTATTGTAAAATTATCGATTGACCAATACCAATCGATATCAATTAACTATTTTTTTTAATTGATATTGATTTATCAATTGGATTTTCGATCATCGATTTTATTGATTAGTTATGCTGGGTACTAGTGTAGACCCTTTTAATAAATCCCACAATGCATGATTTTCCGTACTTGACGTCAAACTTATTCTTTTGAATTCTATTCAAAATATACAAAGACTGAAAACAATGAAGGAAAATGAATGGAATTTAAAAGAATAAAACTGACGTCAAGCGTGGAAAATCATGCATTGTGGGATTTATTAAAAGGGTCTATATTGAAGAAGTCTGTACAAAACCAGTGTAAGTGACAAGTGATCGGAACAGAAATTCTCCTATCAACTACAAAGAGTCTAAAAGGAGAATTTAGCTTATGATCAGAGATCATTTACGTTGTTTTTGCACAGATCCCTTTATTACTGTACACGTAAGTTTAAGTACCTATGAATACAAGCTCAACGAGTTTATCATTTTTCCCAATTAGACGAGGTAGCAACCTTCTGAGAATTACTTCAACACAGCCTTCCTTATCATTAGAATGATCTTCCTCTGTCGTAGCACCAGTAATTGAAATCTTATCAATCTTGCTGGACATATCAGTGGCTATTATTATTAAATCAGACATGACCAGTCTGACGAGCTCTTCACAACTAGTCGCGCCGTCCAACCATGCTCGTTTTATAACCAAAGAACCACTTAATCGTCTATTGACAACATGAGGCTTGTCGATCCAAACTTGTAAAGACTCAAGGAAATTAGTAAAAGTACATTTTATGGGGAGTTCGTGTACTTTTTGCCAAGATATTCCACTTGGTGTTTCGTTCTCGTCCGCCATTTTGAAATCGTATTGACCGAGGCGCCCTGGGGATTAGTCTCATTCCCAGGCTCTCAGCCGATGATCAAGTAGCGGGAAATCCAAAATGGCGCTTGGTCTTTTTGCGGTTTGTTCTGGTTATTGCACCTTTTACGCTCTTAGCAATGCTATTTTGGGGATTATTGGAACCATTTTATTACCATTGTACTTCTCTTTCTGTGGCCCTGAGGCTGCAATCCGGTTTTCCTTGCTTCTGTGTATTCACGCAGTGATTTTAGTATGTCTTCCTAATGTGCTCGTAAGTACCGTTTTGACTTCCTTTCATTGCCATTCATATTTTTAATGGTCTTTGAACTCTGTATCACCAATAGAAATCGATGATCCCAATGGTCCAGCTCGTACTACTTGTTGCACTGCTGTTTCTTCCGATCAATGTCACCCCATACTTAGCTGTCTGGTTCTACGAGAAGCTACTCCTTCTAGCTGAGCCTATCCTGTCAATAATTGAAGCGTTACAGGTTGTTATGTTTATTACTTACGTGAGTCAGTCTTTGGTTGACGAAATTGAAGAGAATCCAATGTTTGTCAAGGTATTTAAACATGGTCTTGTTTCAAAAAATTTTTTGAGAGTAGTGTCACCCAAAAATGAATTGTGAATATTTTTTCTCCTTTTTTCAATTTCAGTCAACAATTATAGGAATAGCAGTCACATCCTACAGTTTTGTATTGTGGATCAGCTATAGTCTTTTTATCGGTGAAATAACTTGTCTCCTAGAAAAATGGTAAGATTTCTGCACACACATTATGACCATTTAAAGGAGAGAAAATGAGCCGTGGCTTCACTAAGTCGCGAACGACTCCTATCAATGAGTTTGAGCCTAGGGGTTTGTGGTTGTCTGACTTAAGCAGTGGATTAGTGGTTTTGACCCATTTATAGGAGTTGTTCGTCAATTTCCTAGGCCACGGCTTGGCAAAGGCACAACCTATTTTCCCTTGTATAAATGGGCATATTGTTTGTATGTTTAGCCTGCATATCTGGTCCTGTGGGGAAGGGGAGTGGGAGGTTTGCAGAGGAGAGGAAGGACCCTACCTCCCCCAGTCCCCCTCCCTCCCGTAGGTCTAGCTACACTGACTAGTTTGTTTTGATTTTTCTTCAATTAACTGATGCTTGTCGGTACTACAAGCCAAGTAGTTAGTTACTTACTTACTTACTTACTTACTTACTTACTTACTTACTTACTTACTTACTTACTTACTTACTTACTTACTTACTTACTTACTTACTTACTTACTTACTTACTTACTTACTTACTTACTTACTTACTTACTTACTTACTTACTTACTTACTTACTTACTTACTTACTTACTTACTTACTTACTTACTTACTTACTGAGTAGTACACAATATTTTGTTATTGACAGCTTTTAAATGTCTTGACTTTCAGGATTTTATTTCTCATTCTTGTAGCATCGATTTTTGTCCTTATAATCTGTTTGATTCAAGATGAAGGTACAAAACAAATCCAAATCCGCAACCAATAACTAGGATCAGTACAATCTCATGCCTTGTTTCTAGGAATTATATCTGACGCTGCTGTGGTCTCTCTTATTATGGTGTGTATACTGTGGGTCATGAAACAAGAAAGGATCATGAGTACCAACCCATTGAAAATACCAAACAAATGGACTGAGTGAGTTGATGTCTAGTAATGATATTAATAACAATGGTGAAGATGATGATTTTATTTTTCTTCTTCCCAGGTCTCTTGGAGAAAAGTCATTTTTGTGGGCACTTAATTCTATGGCATCTTCCAGTCTAAGTTAGTATTGAATACATACTGCCTTCTCTCAAAGGAGAATCCCTCTCTTTCCCTTTCCCTTTCCCTTTCCCTTTCCCTTTCCCTTTCCCTTTCCCTTTCCCTTTCCCTTTCCCTTTCCCTTTCCCTTTCCCTTTCCCTTTCCCTTTCCCTTTCCCTTTCCCTTTCCCTTTCCCTTTCCCTTTCCCTTCCCCTCCCTCTCCCTTCCCTTGCCCTTCTTCTCCCTTCCCCTTCCTCTCCCTTCCCTTCCCTCTCCCTTTCTTCCCTTTTTCCCTCTCCTTTCCCATTCCTTCCCTCCCTCTCCATTCCCCTTCCTTCCCTCCCTCTCCCTTCCCCTTCCTTCAACTTCCCCTCCTTTCCCCCTCTCTTCTCCTTACCCTTCCCCTCCCCTTTCCTCTAAGTAACTGATTGTATGATTTCAAACTTTAGAACAGTTCCTCTTCCATGATCTTTTTATTGCTCCCTTTAGATGAGCATTGCTGCATTACATCCCTTACTTGTACGTGCATATTTAATTCCCTGTACCGTATTTGAAAATAATTTCTGTGCTAATTACTGCACTAAAGCTCTATTTTTTACTCTATTTATCTCAGGTAGTCTTGGACAAGCTCAAGTAATTTTGCGTAATCTTGTTTCACCAACCTATCTAATGTTAGCTGCTGTCAGGGTTGGTAGTGTAGTCTGTTGTCTGTGGGTTGTCAGGAATTTCTGCCATCAGGTATGCAATGAAATGAAACATTTATTGGAAGTTGTGAGAATCAGTTTTGCAAGATTTCAGCAAACCGTTACACGCTATAAGATACTCTTACTGTAAAGATGCCATGCCTTTGTCTTACAAGGCCATTGAACAACAAATACACAAATTAAAAAGATATTTGTATGCGCGGTCTTTTTATGGGTTTCCTGTGGAAGAGCGCGCGTGTGGTAATAGAGTCGTTTTCGTATGAGTGGGAAGTAGTTACGGTACGGTTCGTGCCGTACCCGGTATCGCGCCATCATCGTGCGGTATCCAATCATTCTGATTGGTTGAGCAATGATTTCGCGCGCTGTGATTGGTTGAATACAATGTGTTCGAAGTGACCGTAACTCCGTACCGTAGGTTTCCCACTCATACGAAAATGACTCTAATAAAATCTTGCGCACGTAGACGTACATATAGAGCAGATTTCATATAACTGCGAAACACCACGGCACACAATCATGCATACCCGGCAATATTGCACTGTGTGCCCGTACCTTGAGACAATAACAATTTGTCATTTTTTTCAGGATGAAGATGAGATTGACGAGAACCACTCGAGAGCAGCTGATTTTCCAAAATTCTGGACACCAAAGTTCAACTCCCTACTGGTACGATTAATCTTCATCTTTGTCTATACCGAGTTCTTACTGCGCAGTATGGAGATTTCAACCCATCGTTCACTCCATAATCAATCCAACCTTCTCGGTCAGTTGCCAAACTGGATGAGAACACTTCTGTTTGAGGTTCTCTACGAGGTTAGGGTTTGGAGAGTGTTACAGCTCTGTGTAACAGTCATGACTTATTTATATGTATTGTTGAATGTGAGAGATTCGTGAGGTACTTAGTCGACATTGTTACTGCATGGGAGAGATGGACAAGACAACGGTATGCATTGTCAAAATTCGAGAAATATTTCAAGTTATTTATATATCTTTATTAATGAGGAAACACTCACGTGTATACATGAGAGGGCTGCGCTCACTTGAATTTGTATATAATACATCCTTTTCAAGATTAAAGGGGAAATTATTTTATTGACGTACACTCGACACCCATTTTTAATACTCCAGTTTCGAGTTGTTAAGCGACGACCGCTGTCCTTGACAAAAGACGCATTTGCTCAGGCTTAGCCTCAATTCAGTGTAAGTTATGTACAAATACCGACGAGAACGCGAAAACGTGTTGACATTCAACAATAGAAACCGCATTTTTTCCAGCACTACATTCCATTCCATTCCCTTAAATTAGCCAATCAATTGCGCGCTACCATAATCTGTAAGCAGGACTTTGTAACCACCCCACACCGTGAGTCTGTTCGCAAGAAAAGGAAGCTTCGTTGGGGAAGGATTTCAGACTGACACTAAGAACGGCTGCATAGGAGACTAGGTATTCTCTGGATTGAGGCTGAGCCTGAGCAAATGCGTTGGTCGATTCGTTCTCCATTCTTCGAGAGTGAGTTTTCTTCGGACATTCAGGCACGTTGTACTTTACATGTACCGAACCTATTTCGATCAGACAACACCGCGCCTAATCATAGTTTCTAATGCTTCGGCAGTGTATAGATCGACGTTTGAATCGGGCCTTACGTACTTCGGTTTTCCTCTTTTCGTAAAAATGAACGGGGTCGATAAATAACAACCAATGTGTGAATAGAATGTAGGAATATAGCAAGGTGTGCGAGAGTGATGTGTCGATGAACATCTCCCTCCTATTCAAACAATGTATTTTACTAAACTTTTTTGGAAGAAATATTCAACAAAGAAACGCGGTACAGATCGACTGTTTATTGCTACAGCATTCAAAAGGTATTTTATGTGTTACTTTTTGCTTTAAAAATGAAAAAGAAATACACAGATGCCTCGGTTTTGGTAACTTTTTCAAAAATCCATGCATTACTTTATTTTTTAGTTATTACCAAATGAAGTGCTATTTATTTATTTAACTTGACATTAATCAAATACTACACTTGTTTAAACCCGATAACTGAAGAAGCATATTGGCAAGTCATTCCGCCAAGTCAATCAAAACTATTCGTTGAGAATGATGGCTGCACCGTGCCCTGCAATACAATGCACTCATAGCAGCTTGATCAGAAAACCCTTCACTCACTCTCAACATAGTTCAAATCTTTAACATGTTTAGGAGTGTTTGTTAATCAAAACCGCGAGTACCAGTAAACTCAAAAGGAGTTTCCGTAGGCATGCAAGTTGGACCGTCTGGCGTCCCGAACCTCTCAACTTTGAATCCGCTGAATTTCTTATCCTTGGGCTTGATCAGCACGGCGTCACTTGAGCCCATCGAAGGATCTTCCTCAAAGAAGTTGTATGGACGTAAAAAGAAGCTGGCTGTGTTTCCCGCCGATGCCGTATTTGGCATATCTTCCGTGTGAGGCACGTGCATGAGCCCCACCGTTACCCAGGCAACCAGGTCCTCATTTCGAATGTTCTCGTTGTCGGCGTAGAACGTTTGAAAATCCACCTCAGGGCTGTAGGGATCAATTTGGTTATACATGCTGCTGCTACATGTCTCGTTTTCTTTGTACTTGGTGACGACCAGTTGGTGAAGAGACCACTTGGCCGAGTTCATGAGAGGAAGGGATTCTGGGTAAATCTGCTTCATGACGTCACGTAGTTGAATGCGATAGCCACGAGGAAGCCCAGTCTTCGTCAGGTTGGTCTCGCTGAAGAAGTTGAGGTATTTGGGATGGTCGAAGTTATACTTGTACAGAGCTTCCTGTTCTGTGTTTTTGGTACGACGACGAACAACCTGGTATAACAGAGGACAAAATGGATTGAAAAGATCAAAAATTAATTAGCCTGCGAAGCGGCTCTCCGATGTGGGGGAAGGGAAGTGGTTGGGGAGAGGAGGAAAGGGGGAGGATGAGGAGTTCCCACCTCCTACCCTTCCTGTCACCTCCCCCTTCACCTCCACCCTTCCCCCTCAATAACACCCATGCTGGAGAGCCGCTTCGCAGGCTAAAAATTTATAAATTCAGGGCACTGGCTTCCAGACTGATTCCATAAGTCGCTGTTTTAAAGAGCGAATAGACCGACTTATGGAATCAGTCTAACTGGCTTCCAGAAGAAAAACAAGGAGCTGAAAGATGAAGAACTTGAAAAAGAAAGAAAACGACAAGACGAAAGAGGAAGAGAAGGTTAAGGAGGGGAACGAGGAGAAAAAGAATGACACTGGAAGAGGAGAACAGATGAAGAATGCAGCCGGGAAGTATGGTGTTGCACAGATAGCTACAGATCAATGATCAAATCTTACCTTTTGAGTGCGATTCAGTGAAGGAAACCAAGGGTTCACTATAGTTTCCCTTTCGAAATCTATCGTCTGATAAGAATTCTTCCTGACGGCCACGTCCAAGTCAACCTTGTAATTGAAAAGGTGATCATGGATCGTTCCAGCCACATCTTTGTGAACTTCCTGTCCATAGGAGGATTCCTCAGCTGTCCAGTACGTTGCTTGTATATAACCGGAAGTTGCAACGCGCACCTCAACTACTCCGTTATTGTAAAAGATGTAGTCAAACATGTAATCGTAATTGTATGGAGTGGAGACATAACGAAGGACTAACGCGTAGGAAGGCATCCCACCGTAGAACTCATAGCCACCTCGTAAGTCATTCTCAAAGTGACGTCTTAAGGCTATTCCTGTGTTAAACTCAAAAATACACACGGCATTTTTTATTCTTCTTGGTCGAGGTGTGTCGACATGATGAATGAGGTCCACGAAGGTGGCTGACTCGGGACAGTCCACTCCACGAACAAGTTCAAAGGTACTTGAACCCATGGCCCACGCGCTATCTAGGTAGTCGGTGAACATCTGCATGGGTGAATATCCTGAATAAAATGCAGCTGCTTCTTGAAGACTTAACTCGTAAACAATGCGAGCTCCTTGAAACTGGATGTCAAAAATTTGCATTCCAGTTGAAGATCGAACTCGAAGATCGAACTCGAAAATCGAAACTCCAGCCCATGTATTCTACATGACGACCTCGAACAGAGTAGCGCTTTCCATCGGGCTCGAACAGACGCGGACCCCTTGCGGGCTTGGGTGGCTGGGGCACTCCCCTTCGCTGATACGTCAAGTAGATGGCCTCTTTCTCATTAGGGGCTCTTAAAAACACCTTCTGAAGAGAACCCCCATTGTAGGCATTCATTAGCCGAGCAGCACTATCAAAGGTCTGGTTATTATAGTAGATCATTTCGGCTTTCCATAGAGCTGGGTCTGTACCAGGACAATCAAATAATACCTCCAAACCCACAGGATGAATGTACATACCTGGTATGTCACGCACAAACCAAATCCACATCTTGTGCTGGCCGCTTTGTAAAGCTGCAGGTTGAGTGTCAGTCCAAGTCAAACATCGATCAGTACAGTTATGATAGGTGTACCCGTCGTAACTCTCTAGGAGAAGTTTGTAAATCTGTTTAGTTAGACTGACCATCATCTTCTCAATGATACCAAACTGGATGCTGGCAAAAACCCTTTTGTGAAAAAGAATAGGGTGTCCCAGTTTTGTGTACTTGATGGGTTTGTCTGTCGGCTCCACGATGTACTCTTGGACGACTTGGACGACGGGAACACCGTCGCCACCTCTGTTGACAATCACTTTGGCTTTTCGAACCGGCTTTGGCCCACTGTTATCGAGGTATTGAAGCGTTAAATCTTTAGGTGGCTGTTGCAGTTCGATGAGATAGATGTAATTTGTGGCAAGCGTTGCCTTTTCAAAAGGAGTCACGTTGAGTGAAGTCTCTCGAAGGATGAAATCGCGAACTGCTATGATCTCTTTCGCAGCCAAGTCATCAAAAATTCCATGTCGACCATCGAGTTCAACTTGTGGCATCGCATTTCTACCGATGGGGCATTCGTGAATACCCTGAATTTGCAGAAAACCGCTCTAATCGCTAAACAAACGACACACAGGCTCAAGTAGATATTTAATCTTAGTTTTGAAAGCAGTTTTAGATCTTCAAGATATTGAAAGGTCAGGATTCTAGTTCATCGTTCAACAATTGAACTCTAAAACTATCATGATCTCGCTATTGCATTCAAATAAATCCCTATAGAGACTGAATATTATTTGGCCTTGCATTTCTGTCTGAAAGTGTATTCCTAACCGATGTCAAATAGCGATGTCTGCGGCTTGGGAAAACTCGTAAAACACACCGACACACAGTCTCCCTCGTCACGCAACTGTCATTGGTGTCATAATGCCCGATCGAGTATATTCTCGGTTTTCACCTACGTCATTGATAAATTTCCCAGGACTTATATAGAACAAAACCTTCATAGGCCGAAAGAGCAGCCAAAACCATATATCGCAGCCGAAGCTTTAGCTAAAAGAAGTTTTAGATACGAAGATATGAGCGATCGCTTATGCTCATAATTTAGTTAAAATGTATGGGTCCGCCATGTTAATAATAATAATTAATAATAATAACCCTAACCCTAACCCTAACCCTAACCCTAACACCCTAACCTAACCTAATAATTAATACTGATAATAATGTTGGTGTCGCATCTCGCATCTCGCCAAGTCACGAAGACTGAAAATCATGTTTGTATTGCAAACACTTCAATTTTTAAACAGCTACATTCATCGAAATAAAGTTACCCATCATCTACTAAGTTAAAATCGTATTATTTCAAACGAAGTTTCCTATTTCTACGGCTTTGAAAATGCGTGTGACAGTATTGCGTGACAGAATTTGACTCGCAATAAATCGAAAACAAAACATCTAAATTACCAAATTATTTTGGTAAGACTTTTCTTATAACGACATAAACAAGATATCCAACAAACAGTTTTGTGAGGTGAATAGTTTGGATTTTAGCTTTTTGATGACGTCACGTGAAAACCGAGAATAGGCAATGCAAAGAGACAGCAGCTTGGTCGAGCTTTGTCACATCATAGCAATTTCATAGTCTGAATCGTAAGTTCGGTAATGAATTCTGAGTCCTTTTATTTGATCGACTTACTTCTGCGTCTGCCTCGACATTCTTTATTCATGTCCAAAGCTAGAGAGCGACGGATTTGATTTTCCAGTAGTTCGAGTAGTCTACATTTTGTTTTAGTAGATGAGGTCGCCTGATCCGTATCGCTGCATTGCTCTGATTGCTTGCCGACTGCTGGTCACGCCGTGGTTTCAAAAACCCGGCCCGTTTAAAGGTATTCGACAATAAAATGAAACATATTTTTGAGAAATGTAATGATTGAAGTTAATTTTATTCCACGTTTGAAAAATTGAGAAGGAAAAGGAATAGCAAAAATCGTCCTTCAAAACATTACGAAAGGTTCGTTACCCTGGTTCCAGAGCCCGGAGGGGGAGGGGGGGGGGGGGGGGGGGGGGGGTACTCAGAGGTGTCAGTGACGAGGAGGTGCTAATAAAATCGAGAACGCTAGTCGAGAATCTATTAAATCGTGAAACTTCTCGAAATCTCTGGCACCCAGGGTAATTGAGGTTCGTGAGATCATAGTCTGAATGAATTAATTGTTTGACCGATTTTCCTCAACTTCGGCCTGGACATTCTATGCATAAGAAATAGAATGTCATTAACAAAAACAAACACGCCTTCATTTAATACAACGAACAATCGAAAGACGTTATCAGAACCATCGGACCATGACTATGCAACCTCAAGTCGTCCGAGGTACGTACTTCTGACGAACCCTGATGAGTGGAAGATCTTTATCTATGCTCACCGACATATATATATATAGTCTCTCTCGTCACGCAACTGTCATTCTCATTCTCGATGCCCGAGTGTACGCTCATTGAGCGTCTTGTTACTCGGGCCCAGGCCGCAGGCCGCCCGAGTTAGAAAATGCGGATTTCGGTAGTAGTAGTAGTAGTAGTAGTAGTTTTGTTCGGCTTCAAAATGACGAGTATGCGACGTATTTAATCGTATCCGGAGTTTCAAGATTACTCCGCAGATTTGAAAAGATAAAGGAGACACAGGACTCAAGTAGATTATGAATCTTAGTTTTGAAAGCAGCTGTAGATCTTCAAGCTATTAAAAGGTCAGGATTCTAGTTCATCGTTCAATGACTAGAAGTGGTAAAAGGACTAGAAGCTCGCTTAAAATACATTTTTTTTTAAACAAACGCGAGGCCGTTATCGGAACCATCTGACCTATGCAACCTCAAGACGTATCATGTTCGTACTCACCGGACTAATAGTCTCCCTCGTCACTCAACTGTCACTGATTGTCATGACGTCAGAGAAATTATATTGTATTGAAGAAGATGTCCTTGTTTTATTCGACGTTCGAACCGTAACTCGAACCCGAACTCGATTCCAAACTCGACGTTTCGGGATCTGAAGCTAGAGAGGGGGCCTTTACACAAACTCATCAAAATCAAATCAATTGAACTCAAAGTCAAATGGTAATCAAATGAACTCAAAGGCAAATCAAATGAACTCGACACATACATGTATATACATAGTCTCCCTCGTCACGCAACTGTCAGTCATTGTCAGGTCTCTCCTCGCGCAGCTGACATTGTCCTTGTTCTTCAACCAACTGGCATTCATTTTCAAGTACTTCCTCGAACAACTGACATTTTCCTTTTCACAATGCCCGAGTGAACGCTCATTGAGCGTCTTGTTAATATTAACTTAGGAAAAAAACAATAGAAATCATAACATAATAGTAATTTATTTCTTAAAAACGCATACACAATGTCTGTATGCTACATAGGAATCAAAACCGTAACTAAGATACAGAATGACGCGCGACGTCAGAGAAAGAATAGTGTCCTAACCAACATGGCTAGTGTTGCAACTACACTGCGTTCCCTTAGACTTTCGAAAAGTCCTTCCTCTTTCTGTTGCTACGCGCCCCAGGGAAGACCTCTCGCGACTTCGTCGCTCGCTCGGTCGCTTTGCGACCTCAATGGCTCGCTTCGCTCGCACATCTGCGATGTACAAGAGAGGTCGACTTGTGGCAAATCTATGCGTTCTCCCGGGGGGGGGGGGTACTCCCATATATGGACTATACGGGGATGTGCCGCTCAACAGGGTATGGTTTTTGTCTCTCTGACTCTGGAACAGGGTATACAAATCACTGTTTCTGTCTGGAACAGGGGTATATTTTACGTTCAGTTTGGCTCTGGAAATAATACTCTGGATCAGAGTATATTTTTATTGCTTCTAGTCTGGAACAGGGTACCTATTTTGGCCATTTTGTCTGGAACAGGGTTGCAAAATTACCTTTTTTTAGTCTGGAACAGGTCCAGAGACTCAGCGGCACACCCCCGTCCTAAATTTAAGGGAGTACCTTCCCCCCCCCCCCCCCCCCCCCCGGGATGCGTTCCCTATGTAACCTGTTCGACGGAGTCACGAACAAATTGCAACAAACTCTGGATGCTCTGGAGCCACTCTAATATAAAATTATGTTAACTGCTCGACAGAGTCAGGAACCAATTGCTATAAAACAAACTCCGCTCAAACTCCGACCCATGACAGTGGACCTTTAACATGTTTATAGGAGTGTTTGTTAAGCAAAACCGCGAGTTCCAGTAAACTCAAAAGGAGTTTCCGTAGGCATGCAAGTTGGACCGTCTGGCGTCCCGAACCTCTCAACTTTGAATCCGCTGAATTTCTTATCCTTGGGCTTGATCAGCACGGCGTCACTTGAGCCCATCGAAGGATCTTCCTCAAAGAAGTTGTATGGACGTAAAAAGAAGCTGGCTGTGTTTCCCGCCGATGCCGTATTAGGAATATCTTCCGTGTGAGGCAAGTGCATGAGCCCCACCGTTACCCAGGCAACCAGGTCCTCATTTCGAATGTTCTCGTTGTCGGCGTAGAACGTTTGAAAATCCACCTCAGGGCTGTAGGGATCAATTTGGTTATACATGCTGCTGCTATACATGTCTCGTTTTCTTTGTACTTGGTGACGACCAGTTGGTGAAGAGACCACTTGGCCGAGTTCATGAGAGGAAGGGATTCTGGGTAAATCTGCTTCATGACGTCACGCAGTTGAATGCGATAGCCACGAGGAAGCCCCGTCTTCGTCAGGTTGGTCTCGCTGAAGAAGTTGAGGTATTTGGGATGGTCGAAGTTATACTTGTACAGAGCTTCCTGTTCTGTGTTTTTGGTACGACGACGAACAACCTGGTATAACAGAGGACAAAATGGATTGAAAAGATCAAAAATTAATTAGCCTGCGAAGCGGCTCTCCGATGTGGGGGAAGGGAAGTGGTTGGGGAGAGAAGGAAAGGGGGAGGAGGAGTCCTCTCCTCCTACCCTTCCTGTCACCTCCCCCTTCACCTCCACCCTTCCCCCTCAATAAAACCCATGCTGGAGAGCCGCTTCGGCTTCCAGACTGATTCCATAAGTCGCTGTTTTAAAGAGCGAATAGACCGACTTATGGAATCAGTCTAACTGGCTTCCAGAAGAAAAACAAGGAGCTGAAAGATGAAGAACTTGAAAAAGAAAGAAAACGAGAAGACGAAAGAGGAAGAGAAGGTTAAGGAGGGAGATGAGGAGAAAAAGAATGACACTGGAAGAGGAGGAGGAAGAAAAGACGAAACACATGAAGAATGCAGCCGGGAAGTATGGTGTTGCACAGATAGCTACAGATCAATGATCAAATCTTACCTTTTGAGTGCGATTCAGTGAAGGAAACCAAGGGTTCACTATAGTTTCCCTTTCGAAATCTATCGTCTGATAAGAATTCTTCCTGACGGCCACGTCCAAGTCAACCTTGAAATTGAAAAGGTGATCATGGATCGTTCCAGCCACATCTTTGTGAACTTCCTGTCCATAGGAGGATTCCTCAGCTGTCCAGTACGTTGCTTGTATATAACCGGAAGTTGCAACGCGCACCTCAACTACTCCGTTATTGTAAAATATGTAGTCAAACATGTAATCGTAATTGAATGGAGTGGAGACATAACGAAGGACTAACGCGTAGGAAGGCATCCCACCGTAGAACTCATAGCCACCTCGTAAGTCATTCTCAAAGTGACGTCTTAAGGCTATTCCTGTGTTAAACTCAAAAATACACACGGCATTTTTTATTCTTCTTGGTCGAGGTGTGTCGACATGATGAATGAGGTCCACGAAGGTGGCTGACTCGGGACAGTCCACTCCACGAACAAGTTCAAAGGTATTTGAACCCATGGCCCACGCGCTATCTAGGTAGTCGGTGAACATCTGCATGGGTGAATATCCTGAATAAAATGCAGCTGCTTCTTGAAGACTTAACTCGTAAACAATGCGAGCTCCTTGAAACTGGATGTCAAAAATTTGCATTCCAGTTGAAGATCGAACTCGAAAATCGAAACTCCAGCCCATGTATTCTACATGACGGCCTTGAACAGAGTAGCGCTTTCCATCGGGCTCGAACAGACGCGGACCCCTGGCGGGCTTGGGTGGCTGGGGCACTCCCCTTCGCTGATACGTCGAGTAGATGGCCTCTTTCTCATTAGGGGCTTTTAAAAACACCTTCTGAATAGACCCCCAATTGTAGGCAGTCATTAGTCGCTCAGCACTATCAAAGGTCTGGTTATTATAGTAGATCATTTCGGCTTTCCATAGAGCTGAGTCTGTACCAGGACAATCAAATAATACTTCCAAACTCACAGGATGAATGTACATACCTGGTATGTCACGCACAAACCAAATCCATGTCTTGTGCTGGCCGCTTTGTAAAGCTGCAGGTTGAGTGTCAGTCCAAGTCAAACATCGATCAGTACAGTTATCATAGGTGTACCCGTCGTAACTCTCTAGGAGAAGTTTGTGAATCTGTTTAGTTAGACTGACCACCATCTTCCCAATGATACGATACTGGATGCTATCCAAAACCCTTTTGTGAAAAGGAATAGGGTGTCCCAGTTTTGTGTACTTGATGGGTTTGTCTGTCGGCTCCACGATGTACTCTTGGACGACGGGAACACCGTCGCCACCTCTGTTGACAATCACTTTGGCTTTTCGAACCGGCTTGGGCCCACTATTATCGAGGTATTGAAGCGTTAAATCTTTAGGTGGCTGTTGCAGTTCGATGAGGTAGATGTAATTTGTGGCAAGCGTTGCCTTTTCAAAAGGAGTCACGTTGAGTGAAGTCTCTCGAAGGATGAAATCGCGAACTGCTATGATCTCTTTCGCAGTCAAGTCATCAAAAATTCCATGTCGACCATCGAGTTCAACTTGTGGCATCGCATTTCTACCGATGGGGCATTCGTGAATATCACGTTTGGAGCTGCCATGGTCTTGATGAACAACAATGGCAAGAGCTATCACGAGAGCGATGCAGAGTATCACCAAAAAACAAACGGCGATGATTATGATTGTAACGGGATTCTTTGTCATTGCAAATAGCTGGACTGCAACCAAGAAAACACTGATGGACTCGTTCCACAAATAGGATAAGGAATTCTCGTAGCGACTAAGGAATACTACTGACTCACTATCAAATAGCCAATGCACTTTGTTTGTTTAAGGATCAGGGGCCCTCATCGTCTGGAGAATTTGGCCCTGTGTGATCTCTTGACTATTGTTTATATGAAACAATGGATTTTAAAACCAATTGAAAACGTGTAGGCTATCTGAGTACAAATACTGTAACCTATGATATATTTAGCACTAAATAGTGATATTCACTGATCTATTGTCAGTTAATTAGTGCTGCTATTTAGTACCGTACTTAGTGCAAAACGTTGCACGTACTCTAAGAGTTTCCCATATCCCGGCGTAGTCAATCGAACGTTCGGTAATCGAATCCAATCCAATCGAATCCAATCATTCGATTGGTTTGGATTGGGTTCGGCAATCGAACATAATCGAATTCTTCCAAAAATTTTGCCAATCGAACACAATTGAACGTTCGATCATCGAATGCTTCTTTAATCGAACATAATCGAACTGATTGAACATCTTTCATGCTCCGCGCTGTCAAAACTCCCAGTTTTCCGCGGTCAAATTCATTAATTATGGACGGCTCAAATTTCAAATCCGAGCACGCTGCGCCCGAAGAACGCAAGATGTCGACGGTGAAGCTCACGATATCTGGCGTGGTTAAAGAGGATACCATGAGTGCTCCTTTGTGGTCAGTGTGGGAGAAAGATTCAAGTTGAGAAAGAATGAATGACTGCTGCACCAATACTCTAGCTTGTATTACTGCTGTTGTTCAACAGCTTCTACAATCTCCGCTTTTAGTTTTGCAGGAAATGTACTATGACATTATGAGAACACTGGTGGCACTAGTTAGCAGTATCTTGTATAATGTATGATGTACACTGTTGCCTGTGTGTCGATGAAACTACTGTGGTCATTTTTTTCATCCAGTCAAAGACCCCGAAGTGTAGTTCAAGTGCGATAACTATAATAAGGTATAGGGGACCCAGTACTGACCCGAGTATAAGAATAACCGAACTCTCTGTTCTAAAGGCACTGGTTGATTTGCTGTTGTTGATGTTTTTTTAGTGTTTCTGTTCTTATCAGTGTTAAACATTTAAGAGTTGCCCTTGAAATGTGTTTCAATTAAATTTATTGCGTTCTTTAGCCTTGGCTTACATGGTTATTAGATGACAGAAATCTTCCGATTTTATTAGGACTGCAGTTTTTATCAATATATTATTTTTATAGCGTTTTATTTTCACCGAACAAAATCGAACCAATCCGATTGATTGTGAGTTCGATTGGTTCGATTGTGTTCGGTAATCGAATTCTCCCAAAAGTTCCGGTTCGATTCTGTTCGATTGCCGAACCAATCGTAAAACAATCGTTCGATTGAATTCGATTGATTTTTTGTTCGGTTTTGTTCGATTGACTACGCCGGGCCATATTTAGGCTTCGTGCTGGTTCTGAATTATATTGGGTTTTGGAATTTATATGGCCTGTGCCACCTCGATCATTCCAGTTCTTCCAGCCAAATAAATTCCGTTCCTTCTCCACCATCCTTCTCCATATATCCTTAGATCATCCTCTCTTCTTGCCTGGGTTCCTACTTCCTAGTTCTCTGCCTGTCTGCCACTCGGGAAAAAAAGAACGCGTTCTTCAATCCTTCATGGAAATGTACTGTTTGATCGCCATATCATGAATTTCCAAGGTTTGTAATGTAATGTAGTAATGTATATTATAGTTCACATTGTCTCAATTAATGCGCTTTAGTATACACCTATTTCAAATAACGTTGTCGCGTTCAAAGCAACAAGCGTCAAGCCAAGACCGAAGTGCATGCTGGTTATGTGCTGACAATGTTATTTAAATCACAATTGTTTCTATGAGGACTAATTACAAAATGTGAACATTTCACATGCTTGTTTGCATATCACACTTCGTTCCATAGAAAATAGGTCTGATTTGAATAATTTGCCAACACACAACCAGCATTCACTTCGGTCTTGGCTTGACGCTTGTTGCTTTGAACGCGACAACGTTATTTGAAATAGGTGTATATCACTTGAGAGACAATCCATCATGTTCTCTTGCTTACAATCATGAGATGTTAGTAAGTTAGTGTCGCTTAAAGTGCTTATGAAGCTTATTATTTTATTTTGAAAATCGATTACATATGAAATGAATAGTGGGATGTTTCAGTGTTTTGTGATTTGAGCTTCGCATTAGCGAGTTATAAAGGTTTGAAATCGTGATATGCTAATTTGGTGACGTCAAAGGAGGCATCATTTATTATACAAAAGCGCCCCTTTGCAAATCATTGACATTTTTTTATCTGGAAAAAAGTTTTCTACAACTTATATAAATGATGTTAAACTTTTTTTCTATTTCAGAAAAGAGTCGGCTACTTGAAAAAATATAAATAAGTTACAGCAAATGCCTACTTTGACGTCACCGAATTAGCATATCACGATTTCAAACCTTTATAACTCGCAAATGCGAAGCTCAAATCACAAAATACTGAACCATCCCACTATTCACTTCATATGTAATCGATTTTCAAAATAAAAAAATAAGCTTCGTAAGCACTTTAAAGTGCCTATCACCCCTGTGAGATTCTTTCAAAAATCTATTCAATATATAAGCTGAATAGTTGGTAGGTTCAGTATTTTGTGATTTGAACATTGCGTTTATGAGTTATAGAGGTTTGAAATCTCAATATGCAAATTTGATGACGTCAACCCAGGAATTTGCCGTAATATAGACTTTTTCAAGAAGAGCTTATTTTTTGAAATGGAGAAAAAGTTATAAAATCATTTATAAAGACTGAAAATATTATGTAAGTTTTCAAATGTCAATAATCAGCACAAGGGCGTTTTTGTATAATAAATGAAGTCTTAGTAGACGTCATCAAATGTGCATATTGAGATTTTCAAACCTCTATAACTCATAAACGCAAGGTTCAAATTACAAAATACTGAACCCACCAACTATTCAGCTTATATTGAATACATTTTTAAAACAATCTCACAGGGGTGATAAGCACTTTAAGCTAGTAACTGAGTCAGTGTTGCGTCATCAGTGGTTCTTTTACATCCGACAAGTTTGTCAAGTTAAACACGAAGTTCTGGTATAAAAGGACGCTGCCCAGGGGTACAACAATACATTTGTTTAATCAATCATTGTTAGTCCCATATTCATGTACATATTCATGTAGTGATACAAAGATTAATTAGCAAACGTATTGTCTTACCCCTGGGCAGGCTCCTTTTATACTGGAACTTCCTATTTAACAAAATCAGTCGAGAGAACTTTCCGACGAACCTCAACGTACACTAGGAATTCCGCTGTATTGTACTGTATTGTATTGTTACACTAGAAATTCCGCTGTATTGTACTGTATTGTATTGTATTGTACACTAGGAATTCCACTGTATTGTATTGTACACTAGGAATTCCGCTGTATTGTATTGTACATTAGGAATTCCGCTGTATTGTATTGTACACTAGGAATTCCACTGTATTGTATTGTACACTAGGAATTCCGCTGTATTGTATTGTACACTAGGAATTCCGCTGTATTGTATTGTACACTAGGAATACCGCTGTATTGTATTGTACACTAGGAATTCCGCTGTATTGTATTGTACACTAGGAATTCCGCTGTATTGTATTGTACACTAGGAATTCCGCTGTATTGTACTGTATTGTATTGTTACACTAGAAATTCCGCTGTATTGTATTGTATTGTATTGTATTGTATTGTACACTAGGAATTCCGCTGTATTGTATTGTACACTAGGAATTCCGCTGTATTGTACTGTATTGTATTGTTACACTAGAAATTCCGCTGTATTGTACTGTATTGTATTGTATTGTTCACTAGGAATTCCGCTGTATTGTATTGTACACTAGGAATTCCGCTGTATTGTACTGTATTGTATTGTACACTAGGAATTCCGTGTATTGTTACACTAGAAATTCCGCTGTATTGTACTGTATTGTATTGTATTGTACATTAGGAATTCCACTGTATTGTATTGTACACTAGGAATTCCGCTGTATTGTATTGTACACTAGAAATTCCGCTGTATTGTATTGTACACTGTATTGTATTGTTACACTAGAAATTCCGCTGTATTGTACTGTATTGTATTGTATTGTACACTAGGAATTCCACTGTATTGTATTGTACACTAGGAATTCCGCTGTATTGTATTGTACATTAGGAATTCCGCTGTATTGTATTGTACACTAGGAATTCCACTGTATTGTATTGTACACTAGGAATTCCGCTGTATTGTATTGTACACTAGGAATTCCGCTGTATTGTATTGTACACTAGGAATTCCGCTGTATTGTATTGTACACTAGGAATTCCGCTGTATTGTATTGTACACTAGGAATTCCGCTGTATTGTATTGTACACTAGGAATTCCGCTGTATTGTATTGTACACTAGAAATTCCGCTGTATTGTACTGTATTGTATTTGTTTGTACACTAGAAATTCCGCTGTATTGTATTGTACACTAGGAATTCCGCTGTATTGTATTGTATTGTACACTAGGAATTCCACTGTATTGTATTGTACACTAGGAATTCCACTGTATTGTATTGTACACTAGGAATTCCGCTGTATTGTATTGTACATTAGGAATTCCGCTGTATTGTATTGTACACTAGGAATTCCGCTGTATTGTATTGTACACTAGGAATTCCGCTGTATTGTATTGTACACTAGGAATTCCGCTGTATTGTATTGTACACTAGGAATTCCGCTGTATTGTATTGTACACTAGGAATTCCGCTGTATTGTATTGTACACTAGAAATTCCGCTGTATTGTACTGTATTGTATTGTTACACTAGAAATTCCGCTGTATTGTACTGTATTGTATTGTATTGTACACTAGGAATTCCACTGTATTGTATTGTACACTAGGAATTCCGCTGTATTGTACTGTATTGTATTGTATTGTACACTAGGAATTCCACTGTATTGTATTGTACACTAGGAATTCCGCTGTATTGTATTGTACACTAGAAATTCCGCTGTATTGTACTGTATTGTATTGTTACACTAGAAATTCCGCTGTATTGTACTGTATTGTATTGTATTGTACACTAGAAATTCCGCTGTATTGTACTGTATTGTATTGTATTGTACACTAGGAATTCCACTGTATTGTATTGTACACTAGGAATTCCGCTGTATTGTATTGTACACTAGGAATTCCGCTGTATTGTATTGTATTGTATTGTACACTAGGAATTCCGCTGTATTGTATTGTACACTAGGAATTCCACTGTATTGTATTGTATTGTTGTACACTAGGAATTCCGCTGTATTGTATTGTACACTAGGAATTCCGCTGTATTGTATTGTACACTAGGAATTCCGCTGTATTGTATTGTACACTAGGAATTCCGCTGTATTGTATTGTACACTAGGAATTCCGCTGTATTGTATTGTACACTAGGAATTCCACTGTATTGTATTGTTACACTAGGAATTCCACTGTATTGTATTGTACACTAGGAATTCCGCTGTATTGTATTGTATTGTATTGTATTGTACACTAGGAATTCCGCTGTATTGTATTGTACACTAGGAATTCCGCTGTATTGTATTGTATTGTATTGTACACTAGGAATTCCGCTGTATTGTATTGTACACTAGGAATTCCACTGTATTGTATTGTATTGTATTGTACACTAGGAATTCCGCTGTATTGTATTGTACACTAGGAATTCCGCTGTATTGTATTGTACACTAGGAATTCCGCTGTATTGTATTGTACACTAGGAATTCCACTGTATTGTATTGTATTGTTACACTAGGAATTCCACTGTATTGTATTGTACACTAGGAATTCCGCTGTATTGTATTGTACACTAGGAATTCCGCTGTATTGTATGTATTGTATTGTTACACTAGAAATTCCGCTGTATTGTATTGTATGTATTGTATTGTACACTAGGAATTCCACTGTATTATTGTATTGTACACTAGGAATTCCGCTGTATTGTATTGTACACTAGAAATTCCGCTGTATTGTACTGTATTGTATTGTTACACTAGAAATTCCGCTGTATTGTACACTGTATTGTATTGTACACTAGGAATTCCGTGTACACTAGGAATTCCACTGTATTGTATTGTACACTAGGAATTCCGCTGTATTGTATTGTACATTAGGAATTCCGCTGTATTGTATTGTACACTAGGAATTCCGCTGTATTGTATTGTACACTAGGAATTCCGTATTGTATTGTATTGTATTGTATTGTACACTAGGAATTCCGCTGTATTGTATTGTACACTAGGAATTCCGCTGTATTGTACATTAGTATTGTATTGTATTGTACACTAGGAATTCCGCTGTATTGTATTGTACATTAGGAATTCCGCTGTATTGTATTGTACACTAGGAATTCCGCTGTATTGTATTGTACACTAGGAATTCCGCTGTATTGTATTGTACACTAGGAATTCCGCTGTATTGTATTGTACACTAGGAATTCCGCTGTATTGTATTGTACACTAGGAATTCCGCTGTATTGTATTGTACACTAGGAATTCCGCTGTATTGTATTGTACACTAGGAATTCCGCTGTATTGTATTGTACACTAGGAATTCCGCTGTATTGTATTGTACACTAGGAATTCCGCTGTATTGTATTGTACACTAGGAATTCCGCTGTATTGTATTGTACACTAGGAATTCCGCTGTATTGTATTGTACACTAGGAATTCCGCTGTATTGTATTGTACACTAGGAATTCCGCTGTATTGTATTGTACACTAGGAATTCCGCTGTATTGTATTGTACATTACACTAGGGAATAGGAATTCCGCTGTATTGTATTGTACACTAGGAATTCCGCTGTATTGTATTGTACACTAGGAATTCCGCTGTATTGTATTGTACACTAGGAATTCCGCTGTATTGTATTGTACATTAGGAATTCCGCTGTATTGTATTGTACACTAGGAATTCCGCTGTATTGTATTGTACACTAGGAATTCCGCTGTATTGTATTGTACACTAGGAATTCCGCTGTATTGTATTGTTACACTAGGAATTCCGCTGTATTGTATTGTACACTAGGAATTCCGCTGTATTGTATTGTACACTAGGAATTCCGCTGTATTGTATTGTACACTAAGAATTCCGCTGTATTGTACTTGTACACTAGGAATTCTAGGAATTCCGCTGTATTGTACTTGTACACTAGGAATTCTAGGAATTCCGCTGTATTGTACTTGTACACTAGGAATTCCGCTGTATTGTACTTGTACACTAGGAATTCTAGGAATTCCGCTGTATTGTACTTGTACACTAGGAATTCCGCTGTATTGTACTTGTACACTAGGAATTCTAGGAATTCCGCTGTATTGTACTTGTACACTAGGAATTCTAGGAATTCCGCTGTATTGTACTTGTACACTAGGAATTCCGCTGCAGCCGACTAGTTTCAGACGGCGTGCGTAGTTGAGCTAGGAGCAGCAGCACGATGAAGCGTTTCGATACAAGTTTCACGATGAAACTTTTTATTATTTAAAGCTCCTTTGGGTTGTAAGCTCCTTTAGGTTGTAAGCTCCTTCAGTGTGTTTTACGTGAATAAATTACTTACTTTATACTTAGTTAGTTTTCATTTCTGTGTTGCTTAGAATAGAATAGAAACTTATTTTTGGGCATTAGAATGGTGATTTCTAAGCATCTCCAGTTTGAGCCAGAGCCGGCTAGACTGAAAACAGTCTCTCTTGCTGTGAATTTAAAAAAAAAGCCTCTTAGCTTGAATTTTGAGGAAAGGACAATGCATTGCGCGCAATGGCGGGAAAATCCAAAAGCGTCTGCGCAGGTCATTTGATGGAGGTTACGAGGTGAAGTTGGTGCCTTGTACTGCAGTGACCTTTCGGTTCTTTGTCCTTTGTTTGACCCGTTTACTCATTGTTAAACTGTTTTCATGACCGGAGAATCCTTCAACATGTGTTTCCCAGAAGAAAGGTTCTATAATACGACAAGAACTCGGGTTTTCAGGTAAGTTTTGAACGTAAACTGTTGTCATGAAGTCTGTGGTTGTGAAGACTGCAAACACAAACGTAAAGCTTACAGTTACACCGGTAGTTCAGAGCTGAGAGCATTTTGAAAACAAAATGTTAGCGACAGTGTTCATTTAAGTAGCTAAGCTTATATACTCTGAGTTAAACATACTGTGAGATGTAGAACAAGAAGCAAGCGTAGAAACACGACACGGCGAAGCCAAGTTGCTCTTGTTTAATAATGTAGTCTTGCTTTCCGCGTGTTCTACATCTGCCAGATTGTGAATATCAAAGACACTTTTATAACGTATTTTTCGGTGCTTTTGTGCGATGTCTCTGTCCTCTGGCTCTGATATAAACATGGTACGGTAGCATACCCCAAATATTTAAATTTTACATCTACAAATTGTTCATAAAACTAGTTTTGAGACATGCATGTGCCTCTTCATATCATCAGTGTAAATGTGGTGGTGTTATTTGAAGAACAGGAAGAGTTTGCAGACAGAATGAATGACCAGGTGAAGCAACAAAATAATATAAAACTGAAAATGAGCTTTCATTGATAAAGAAAACTGAGAAAAACAAAAAGGTTGCATAACTCTTTCATAATTCTTTATTGAAAGTTTTGTACTTGATTGACTAACACAGTGAACTCTCTCTAAGACGGACACCCTCGGGACCCTAAGCAGCTGTCCGTCTTACAGAGGTGCCGTCTTAGAGAGAGTTATGAAATTTGACCGCGTAGGCATACTTTGCTGATACTCTGATAGACAGTTCTAATTCGAGTTTTATTTGGAATTCAAGGACAAAGGAACCAACCTTGTAAATAGATCTGTTTGTTTTCAGTCATTAGGTTAATTAACATCCTGTTAGTGTCCATCTTAGCAAGTGTTTTTGTACCTAAATTGATTTAAAAAGTGTCCCTTGTCCATCTTAGAGAGGTGTCCGTTTTATAGAGAGTTTATGTACAGTGAAACAACAGGTTTTTGGCAGGGACCATTCTCTATTAGTATAGTTGTTTAGTATATTGATGTTGCGCTACTGTACATAGACCCCCTTGGAAAACAACGCTAAATAAATAAATCATTATTATTATTATTTATAATGTGTCCATCTTAGAGAGGTGTCTGGCTTATTGAGGTGTCCATTAGGTGGGAGTATATCAAATTATTTATTTAATCCTTTTACATCCTCACTTCCAGTTTTCTAAAAACAACTTTATTTAAATGTAGGCCACATATAAAACTTTACTAAACTTGCCAAATGAAGTATACTTTTCAATAAATCAAACATGGCTGAAAGAGTTCTTCCTATGATTTCAAACCTTGGCACCAAGAAGTGGGTTGTAAAATTAAGTCGCAGCCTTCATGTTAATGATTTCCTTTGTTTTGTCCTGCGCCTTGCTTTTTCAACTCACTTGGTGTTTGGATATGAAACACTCTTTCCCATGTTTGATCTATTACTTCTCAAACTCATTACTAATTCTTGGAGAAATTCAAAGTTAAAGTTGACCAAATTATATATTGAAGGAATGGTCAACGCTCAGCGTGCGTCCATCGAGTTATGGATGCACGCGGGAGGCTGCTAAGCACGAGAGAAGCGTAAGAGTCGCACGAGGCGTAGCCGAGTGTGACTCTAGCTTCTTGAGTGCTTAGCAGCCGACCAAGTGCATCCATAACTCGATGGACGCACAGCTGAAGCGTTGACCATTCCTTTTATAACATAGTTACTGCAAATTCAAATAAAACAATTTTATTTTCCAATTGATTTCAGAGCGCGCGCTATGCCGATGACGTGAGCGTGCGTCCATTGAGTTACGCTCGCGCACGCTAATTAGCCAATCAGAGCACGCGTTATATCAATGCTATGTTATAATGAAACTTCCTTCATGGCAGTGATTTCATTGGTTTTGTCCTCATGAAGTATTTTAATACTTAAAATAAAATACATTTTAATAATTAAAATGATTTGAGGCAAAAAGTTCAAAAACATCAAAACTAAAGAAAGAGTCCCAGCAAGAAAATATTAATCAGATTTCTTTTCCAATCGGTGCTTTCCCGGTGTTATGGTCTCTGGTTTTATATGATATTGTTATACATTGTATGTACATATATGTGACAGTAGTTTATTTTAGTTTTTGCCATCTTTTTTTTCACTATGGATTTCCTTCTAAAATTGTGAAGGTTATCGGTTTGTTACTAGGACCATTTATATCAATCAAGCAAGTTTTATAAATAGTCAGAACACTTATAATTTTTTTTAGCTCAGCTGCAGCATTGATAGCTAGGCTAGAAAGAACGTCTTCCTCCTATTTCAAAAACTGAGAAGTGGGTTGAGGAAATGAGGCACAGACGACATTCAGGTGTGTTGAAATTATTTTTACTGTTGTATAATGCGCATTTGATCATATCCCAATGTTAAAATGTGCAATATAAGCAATACATATTATTATTATTATTATTATTATTGAAATCAGAGGAATAACTCTTTCGAGTGTTTGATATAGCTTCTCAAACCATTAAAAGAAAACAAAATTAATGTTGGCCAAAGTTACCGTATACTATTAAATTAAGATCACATCAAACTCTCTTTCCTTCGTTTTGTTTAATGAGTTATTAATGAGTCTGAGAAGCTCATTGGACTCCATCATCAAAATCGTCTTTCTTGAAAAAAATTAAAACCTATAGAAAAATTAACTAACTTATGTGCATGTTGTGTGCTGTATATCACTGATCAATAGTCAATTTGTAGATTTTTTAAATATTTAAATGCAATAAGGACATTGCAACATCTTCTTTCATTAAAAATTAATATGGTGGGTGTGCCCATTTTTTACTGGTAATATTTAAATATAATAAGGACATTGCAATATCTTCTTTCATTAAAAATTAATATGGTGGGTGTGCCCATTTTTTACTGGTAATATTTAAATATAATAAGGACATTGCAATATCTTCTTTCATTAAAAATTAATATGGTGGGTGTGTCCAAACATTTAATAATAATAATAATAGTAAATATTTATAGGGCACCAAGCCCCATTGGGGCTTTACATGAGTATATACTAAAAAGGCTAAAACTAATCTTATTAAATCTAATTACATTACAATTATATATCTAAGCTTCAGTACTATTTCAGTTAGCATTCTCGAATTAGGAGTGATTCTTGGACTCCAGATTCTACCAAGGGTTAATAACGTTTTCAAGTGAAGAAATAGAAAACGAGGCAGCGTGCTCTATCGAGTTATAGAAGTACGCGGGAATTGGAAGAAGACGAGAAAAGTGCTACGTCTCGTACTTCTCGAGTCTTCTTTCAATTCCCAAGTGCTTCTATAACTCGATAGAGCACAGCTGCCGAGTTTTCTATTTCTTTTATAAAATACAATTATGATTTTAAAGCAAGTTTTCAATTTTGTTCGTTGCAAAAATGTTTGAATATCTGCGCGAGTGTGCACTGTGCTCTCATAGAGCACGCGGAATACGCATCCTTTGGCCAATCAGAGCGCGCGTTATATCATAGTTGTTTTATAATGAAGAAATAGAAAACGAGGCAGCGTGCTCTATCGAGTTATAGAAGCACGCGGGAATTGGAAGAAGACGAGAGAAGTGCTAGGTACGCCTCGTGCTTCTCGTACTTTTTTTTTTTTTTTTTTTTTTTCTTCTCGCACTTTTCGAACTTTGCCGCCAAACGTTGATCTTGATCACAAACAATAGACAACTCAACACACACACATCTCAGTTTTGATATTCACTAGACTCCAAGCAGGAATCCAATATCAACTCAAAGTGGCTGCTCATAAGCACACGTAGATTGATTGGAATTTTACCTAGACTAGAATACGATCAAGATGTCTGGAAAAACGACATATGGCAGCAACTTTTACAAAAGACAAGGTGACACTTGTCTCGGGCATCTGTTAGTTTGTCAAACAATATGCTATTGATTTGGTTTGCAGAAGACCGAACTCGATCAAATCTAAATCTAGGAAGAGATGGTTGTGTTGCCTTTGAGCGTTGCCCTAGAGTATACAGCTAATTCAGAAAACGTTGTCGACGATCGACTTCAAGCCTACGCGACTAGACCGAAAAGGAGTATGGGTAAAAATCAATGAGTCTATAAATACACTATCAAAAAGGAACGTCTCTCACGGAATATGAATCATATCTGCTTCTGTTTCCTTGTTTTAAAACGCGTAGGCATACATTTACAGATTCACCTGCCATTGTCACCAAATACGAAAAGCATGCAAGTGAATTATCATATCTACCCATACTCCCTTTCGGTCTAGTCACGTAGTCTTGATGTCGATCGCCGACAACGTTTTCTGAATTAGCTGTATCAAATCTACTGAGATACACAGCTGTGGAACGTTTGATTTGCTAATGCGAATGTTGCTTTGTGTAATGTCACAAGTTTTTATATATTTTTTCCGATAGTAGATCGATCTTCATGAGTGAAATCTGAACGTATCGCAAAGTGTCTGTAAATGCATTCTCGGATTCTTTTTCGGTTTGTCGGAAATATTGGTTAAAATTTGCAAACTGAACTGCAACAATTACATGTATACATTATTTTGTAATTTCCAAAATATATAATGATAGTTACTTTTCTATCTTGTTGTCTCTTTAAAAATGGACTTCTGAAACCAAAAGAACTCGGAAAGTTTTACAGGAAAACGCACTTTAGAGTTGATCTGTAAGTGGTCTTCATGAAGCCGTGCAATCAGCAGAGAACGCAAGAGGTGTACTTCGCCTAACGCAAGTTGAAAATATGCATTGGCCGTACACTGTAGTTGCACTAGACTGTTTTACCCGCGGTATATGCTAATTTTACAATGGGAATTAATTTATTGGTCACGTGACAGAGGCGGATTTACAGTGCGAATCGAAAAACCATGGCCACCCAGAAATAGTTCCGAAATCGTTTATCGTTCGTTGAACAATCTGACACAACTCTCTTGCGCAAGAAGTTCGACTGATTTGTAGTCAGATAAACTTCTTGCAGTTAGAGAGTCGTTTCTGATTGTTCAACCAACGATAAACGATTTCTGAACTATTTCTGGCTGCCCACGGTTTTTCGATTCGCACTGTAATGAGTATTTGTTAATAACTCGGATTGATAACTCAAGCTGTCTGTCTGTTTGTAATTGATTTAAACTATTCGAACAGAAAATTAATGAGTAGTTAACGAAATGCGGTGAAGCTGAGGTTCGCTTTCCGATTTACCAAATTTTCCCGCCTAAAATGACCAAACACGCTGGGTTGCTGTAGGTTTTCCCGCTAGAATTCTCAAAACCAATCAATCCTGGATCCGCGCCTCTGTGATGGCTCAGCCAATCAAGTTACACTTTTCTATCACCATGGTCACCATGTGCGCATGTTTCGATCGTGCATTGACGCACATTGATTGTACAAAACTTGTCGTGATTAACGTCGCAGTCGCCATCAATTGGGACCTTAGCTTGGTGCACGAGGACGAGTTTTCACGAGAACGTATTCGTTCTTCACTTACAATTGTACTTTTTGAGCATTATTTTTGCTTGTCGGTGGGTTATTATCACTAAAATATCTCACTATTATATTTGCTTTCAGTCAGGGAAGCAAGGGTGGCCGAGTGAAGACACACTCGCCTAGCACCGCTGTGGTGCATGGCTGGTTCAATTCTAGGACCAGACGTTTCTCAAGTTCGTTCTCTCCCTTGATTCGAGGGTTTTTCTCTTGCTTTTGTCCCTCAATGAAAAGGAACAATATTTCGATCTGAGCTGTGCTCCGTGGTTAGACATGGGGTCGTATGGTGGCAGCATAGTGCGCCGCCACGTTGAGCTTGCCGGCAGCATGAAAGGGTGATTAATCCCTCCGATCTTCTTCTGCTGCTTTGAGGAAATATTTCCTAAAACTCGTCCATCGTTTTCGTGCATAGCTGATACTAGACCCAACTTTGATCTTTGTGTAATTACAATCGAAATGAGGGAACGTCCTAACCTATGCGGCGACGGCTTAGTCTCGTCACAGCGGGAATTCTAATAAAACGACTAAGTACAAACGTGCGCGTATGTAAATGAAGTCGTAGCATTGTAACAAAAAGTTATTTTTAAACTGACCAATAAAATGGAACATTAAATGCTATTTTGATCATCCGGTATTCTATTATGGTATTGTTAGTGTAATCTGTGACCTGTCGTTCTTCTATGAATGAATATTTAGAAATTGCTACATACCGTTTACAGTATACATATACTCTACGGTGTTTTGTTATTGCCATATCGAACAGCTGCTCAAGTATAACACGAACCATTTCAGTGCTGGAGCCGTGAAGTATGTGTGATACTTTGGATTATTATTTCAGTTCTTGACACATTTCTTTGGAAATTCACACCTGCCAGTGTTTGCAGTTACTAGAAAACGCCTGAGATATCAAATCGGTACAACTCATGATTCGTACACGGGACAACTGCTAGAAGAATTTGTATTGAGAACTGACCGACACTCGGAAACCGAGAATCAAGAATTTTTTTAACTCGTTGAAAAGTGCACGTTTGGAATTAATACATACTTGAACAGGGAAATGTTTTTTTTTTTTGAAGACTGGTCCTGAAGAAATGTTTCTGTAAAAAAAAAAAAATTGGGACAAACCAGCCGACTGGCATCTGTGACAGTGCTCCCGGTGCGACGTGTTTGTCTGTTCCCCTTTACTTTCCACGGGTACAACGAACACTCCCTACCCCTTTTTAGCCCACGCCCCAGACTCCGATCAAAGTAACTGAGTCAGCGATTCTCATCAAAAAACAAATATTATTTTTTCAGTTACATCGCTTTATTCATATATTTTATAAATATTTTTGCAACACTGTATTGTAACAGCCTGGCCTGAATCTTTCAGCCATCTTGAAACTGTTTGATACCTTACAGGTAGCAATTTCACGTATTCTTTCATGTCACCCGTTTATCCAACGAATCAAAACTTTACTGGTTGTTCTTTTAGCTTTCTGGTGGCTCTATTTTTGCCACGTTACTTGAATAGGTAATGTTGTTATTACAAATAGTACCTTGTTTTCGTTTTATTTTGTTTTCTTAAAAACTGAAATGCTTCACTAAAAATCGAACGACAATTTCTTGTCCATGACTGATGTCATTAACATAATCCTGTTTGGTTCCTCTACTTTTAACCGCTTTATTGTCTAACCTCGAGTGCTGCTCGAGTGTGCAAAAGAATCAATATTGTTCATTACCCTTCTCCCCTCCCCCCTTTATTACTTGGGGTCATGAAAAGTCGAAACGTTTCTTTTTGCGTCTTTTTGACAGATTCTCTGGCCCAATTCGACGTATAAACTTGTCACGGTCTGTTGAGCGACAACCATTGAAGTGCAAGAAAAACTTCATCGCCCAATCAGACAAGAGAACGAAAGCCAGGCGTGGTCACAGACAAAAGAGTAGGCGGGTAGCATAGAAAAGCCGATCAGGTGACTGATAGGTAAGATTACCGTCGTGAAGCAACCACAGCTGACCAATCAGAATGCGTGATGGCGGACAATCAATCAAGAGCTTAGGTGCCTTTCCAAATGGCGCCAAATTACCATCCAACTCGAACCAATCGGAATATCAGATCCACGTGTC
Organism: Actinostola sp. cb2023; assembly: GCA_033675265.1. NCBI lineage: Eukaryota > Metazoa > Cnidaria > Anthozoa > Actiniaria > Actinostolidae > Actinostola > Actinostola sp. cb2023. The sequence goes on along the minus strand of JAUJYZ010000118.1, from coordinate 141,958 downwards.
GGGATTCGTTAGCCTATCGATTGTGTAGTTGTAGTTGTAGGACCAAAATGGAGGAGCCTTCCTCCAACAGCCCGAAGAACGATGGTTCCAACGATCCGGGGTGAGTATTCCTCTAATTTGGAAGCCGCAGTCTTATGCCGTGCCGCTCCACACTTGCCACTCTTGGCTGTATTTTATTGCACGGCCAGGCTCAGGAACCCAGCTAAACAAATCTCACCGTTCTCTCATGGGAGACCGAATTTCAATGTCTTTATGTCCATTTATTTTTTTAGTAAGATGTTCATTGGTGGACTGAACTGGCAAACCACCGCAGGTACGATTTGTAAACGACTGATAACTTTGTACAGTTTCACTTGAACGCCGTTGTGTTTAGAAAACTTGTATTCGTATTTGATCAAGATATTCTTGTACTTTTCTGCGGGCTTTCCTAACAACTCGACTGTGTAGTAACGGTCTTGTTATTCTGCTTTATTCCAGAGGGATTGCGGCAGTACTTCTCCAAGTTTGGAGAGCTGAAAGAATGTGTGGTTATGAGGGATCCTGTGTCGAAACGATCAAGGTAGAGAGAATAATTGTACGCCTTGGTGGCCCAGACTCGATGAGCCGCTTCTGCCGTAAATGGCATGTCTGAAAAAAATGCAATGTGCAAAGATAACGACTGTTTTCACTTTGTTTTTGTGTTTCTTTCGTAGGGGGTTTGGGTTCGTAACTTTTATCGAGTCAGAAAGTGTGGAAATGGTATTAAAGAACTGCCCTCACGAGTTGGATGGCAAAAAGGTTAGAAGACTTTATCGTGTTTTTATGTTCAACATGGAAATCGTTGGTTTATGGAGATTCGAAGCGCTGTCTGGAGCGTGTCTGATTCGCTCACATCACGCTCGCCTCGACCGGGATTCAATGTTCGCCTTCCTTACATCGAAGGAACCTGTATTGTAACTACGATTTCTAAGCAGTTCTACGAAATCGAAAGAAGCATTGATCTGGGGATTTATCGGCCGCGGCATTATTTAATACATGGGGCTTCAGCCGTCATTGTCGTTTCGCAGGACTTTGTGTGACCGTACTGCTACTAATTGCATTTTATTTTACATTTTCTTGAATTAATGTAGATCGATCCTAAAGTCGCCGTCCCCAAGCGTGCCCCTGTAAAGGTAAGACATAACAACGAGCCGGCATCTAGAATATTGTCAATAGTTTTTTCGGGGGTTAATGTGATCATGGCTTCGAAGAGGCTGTATTTCCTCGGTTCCTTGCGAGCGGCTTATGTCGCAGACTCCAGCTGTGGGAATACACGGTTCGCCGCGAAAGCCTTGCAGATATTTTCTCTTATTTTGGAAAGCCATGCAAGTGCCGTGCATGCATAGCTCTTGGATGTAGGTTTGTGTGGTGTGTTCCTGTGTTACAAGGAAGCTGAAGCCTCGCATTTGTTAACTAAGTGCTGCTTCCCGTGTTTCCGTTGTTCACGGATTGTAAGAATAGATTATATGATAGCAGCGTGTTTTGTGTCTGATCTTGCAATGGCTTTCTAGTCTCGATTGTACAGAGATGGCCTATATATTATGCTTCAGCCGGGGTGCCATGAATGTGGCGTCTAGCTCGAGCAGCTCGGTTTTATTTGGCAATGCACAAAAGCCAGCCAGCCACTGATCGGTCGGTTACCGCTGCTTTGTGGCCGGCTCGCTCTGAACTTTTTATTGTATGTAGCTTGCAACGCCCACTCGCATATAAACAAACTCCAATTCTTGCTGATAAAGCAACGAGGCAATCGAGGTTTTGCACAGCCAAGCTCGAGTTTGTTGTTGTCGTGTTGCTGGAAGTTGTTGGAAAAGCCCCCTCACTCGGGAACACGCGAGTGCATTGCACCTTGATAGCCCTTGTCAATGATTTCACGTAAAGACCTGGAATCAAAGGATTTATAGAAATTCCGAATCATTATGGGTCAAATTGAATGATTAGCCTGAAATGCATCTTGAATAAAGAAGAACAAAAGAACTGGTTCGGCTTTGTCGTACCTGTTGTACTTATTTCTTAGCCGTAATTTTATTTTTTGTACCACGAGGAAGCCCGATGGAAAGCGAAATCTAACACTTCTCGTACGTTACCGGGAAACCGATGATAGGCACTAGAATTTTGTAGCCGAATCCCGGAACGGGCCTACCGTCGTCGGGACTAGATGCGAACTGTTTCAATTTTTGTTGTTTTCAAATATTCTCCGTTGGGGATTTGGTTGTTGATGTGGTTGTTGATTGTCTCCCTTTCCTCTACCCAAAACACCGCCACAACCAGTCAGATAATAATATTATTTCGTAATGGCGGATTAGCGCTATGTTAAACTTCGATGGCATTTAATACACGCAATAGTGTATGGAATATTTATAACTTGTGTTCCAATATAATTTTACCTTTTCGCTAATTATTGCTCTTTTCGGTTGCGGTTTTTGATAAAAGTGCCCCAAGGAGTTATTTATTTCATTACTCTGTCTCTATCATAGCGGCGGAGTACATTTTGTTTCGCTATAGATAAAGTTGGATTGTACATAATTTAAGCTTGCACGATGGCATAATTTTATCGGAATTTGATATTTTGAGTAATAATATGTTCGATTCTGTATTACGATTGAGCTGCTCGTTGACTGGCGTACATTCTGAACAACTATCACGAGGCTGATTTGTGTGAATTTTTGTTCCCGATAGGGAGTCCCTTTGACACCTCGATGATTCTCTAGTAAATGCACTTAAATAGCTATTTCCTGAATCTATTTGCCAAAACTTTCCGCACTACTCGAAACGTGTTAGAAAGAAATTGGATTAAGCACAATATATAATGTATACAATTGCCTTGGTAATACTCAACTATCCTATAGATAGATTCATTCTTGAGCTTTTTAGAGATTCTATTGTGTGGCTAGTGTTCTAACTGAGCTTCAAATGAGATGCAATATATTGTATGGGGCTTATGTTGAATTTGAAATTGACTGTATCGTGCATTAACACCTTCAGGTCAACCACTTTGCATATGCATATGGACAATCAAGATATCTTTTAGATGTAGGAGTTTGGACAATTTCTGTGCAAGAAAATCTGGTGTTTTCTCAGACATTTTGAACTTGGTCCAGGTCTTTAAGTTACTATTGTTTTGTAATTCTTTTGCATCTGACTTGACCTGACATCTAAGACCTCTTCTGTGAAGCTAAGCATACCAGGGAAATTTGTTGATTCCTGATTGGTGTAACCGTGATGGCAATTACTGTCATTGTACTGTCATTATTGTGCATCTGTTTTTGAATATACAAAACTTGATATGCTACAATTTGTTCACCTTGCATACAATTGTTCCTGTTGTGCTAGAGATGACAGACTGCATAAGTGACTTTGTAAACTAACAAAAGGCTCTACCACAAATATTGTGCAATAGCAAGGTATTGATTGACCTAGTGTGTATGGAAATTGGGTTATGTTTAGTCTAAAGATTAATATGCTTTATAATATATGCATTCGCTTATATCATGCATAGCATGGCTGGCTATTAGACTCTTCACGAGTATAGAATATTAACAGATGAGGCTTATACAGACACCATCGCTATCGATTGCACATGTTTGGAACCTCTTAATGTATGATGCATGGGTCCAGTCAAACAGTTTATTTATTTATTTATTTTATGCTATTGCGGTTTAAGCCATGTCAAACTAAATATTCAAACTGATAAGAAGTTTTATTAAAAGTTGAACCATATCTCCAAAATTTCCTCCCTTCGTATTATAGTGAGTAGCTTTATTGACCAGCTTAGATACTGTTTATCTGCATTATCCTCACCTTGACTTGGCGTTTTATTATAGCTAGTTATAATAGATCAGTGTGTGATGTAAGGATTAGTAGAGTACTGTGCAGTTTTACTTGACATAATCCTTGAGCAGAATACTACTGTCTTTCCTGTTTGATATGGATGTCACTAGAAGGATTATAAGCAGTATGATATGCAATTTGACCGATAACATTGTTTCTATGCAAGCTTAAATATACTATATTTAATTCTGTGCCAAGGAAATCATTTCTTTTTTAGACTGTTTCATGATTTCCGTAAACTTCTTCAGGTGTTATTTTTGAAGTTGAGCATGTTTTCTTGGATGCATGTATTTTGTCATCATTAGTTTTGTAGTTGAGTTGAATAACAAGATGTCACCAAGTTGTCTGTGTCACTCGCAGAGGGTAATCAATTTATGGGTGTAAATAACGTGCATGCAGGCATGTATAACAGTACGAAGTTCCATCAAAGCGCACTTCAAAAGGAGTGTCAGTTTAATTGTTAGAATATTTTGCACATCTAAGAAATGTCTGTAGTTCTTAAGATAGATAGAGATAGATAGATAGATGAAAGACTATTATTATTACAACAACATATTTTGTGTATTACATGAAGTACTTTTGGTGCTACAGCATGTACAATAACACGTATTGTTTTGATATGGATTGCTTTATGTCGTGGTTATAGCACTTTTATTTTACACTTATTAAGTAGAATCATTATATATATACACCTAATTGCAGAAAGGTTGTCCACCTCGGAAAAGCACATTTACACATTTACACATTTGCACATTCGCAACATCACGTGTATATTTGTTTTGCGCAAGTGGAACAGAGTCAATAGATTCAGTAGAAGTATACTGCCATAAGAATGCCGCGGCCTTATACAGAAGATTTCAGGTGGATAGTTGTATTTCAGCGCTTGTAAAAGTGCAAATGTGTAAATGTGCTTTTCCGAGGTGGACAATTAGGTGTACACATATTCAACATTTCACTGATTTGCATATATATGTGGACAATTAGGTGTACACATATTCAACATTTCACTGATTTGCATATATATGTTACATATATAACCTGTTTATTCCTGTTCAGCACTACATTGATAAAGCCTTTGTCGGCAAAATGTCTGGAATAGAAATTATACCTATTTTTTTTTTCTTGAGGAAGTTCAATGTCTCTTTTTCATGAGGCCAAATGGACGAAACATTGAAATAAGCAGTAATCAAGTTACAAGATAATCATCTTGGTTTGTCATATAATGTACATTTTTCTTTCATGTGACGCCAATGTTTGACTTGATTGATAAAGGTGGGTCACACTTCTTGTGATTGTACCACACTCTCCTCCAATTGTGCTGTCATTGACTGTTTGTATACTGTGACCATTGCTTAGCAAGTGGTTGAGGTCATTTGTATGTTCCTCAAGTTACTTGACATGTGTCTGTATATATATATATATATGCTGACATTGCTGTCAACTTTGTGGTTAATGGTATATAATGTACATAACTGACAGACAGGAAGAATATATATATATATATATACACTGGCATTATATAATGGTTGTGGAATGTATAGATGTAGCAAATATGGGATAAGTGCCTTGTGTGTTGAATTTATATATCTTGTGTCTTTTCCTTGTCAGCAAATGTTTAAGCAGAGATAATAACCTACTCGTGAGGGAGGGGTCTCTTCAATTTAGGTGGAGAGCATCCATTTTTAAAGAGTAACTGAGATTCATACTTCTTTTCTCTCTAAATTATTTTTATTCTCGCAAGATAACAACATACTACAAAATAGACCAAGTGCCAGTACTGTTTCTTTCATTGTTATTTCTCATTTTCTTTTCCTTGTGGAATAGGCGATTTTCATGATGGCGTCATATACTACAAGTACCAGAATGCTTTGCCCATTTTCTTTTGTTAGATAATTAGCACCAATTGTCTTACTATTCTCATGAGGGAATAAAAATCTGAATAAGAAAGAACATTCCCAAAGCATTCTAGTACTTGTAGTAAAACAACGTCATCATGCATGCAAGTCGCCTATTGAAGAACATACTGACTCATATCTTTTCCCCATTGTTGTGGCTCACAGCAGTATTCCTTATACTGGCCTGGCTACTATCCATGACTACTACCATGTCACGACCTTATCTATGAATGCTCCAAGTGGTTAGAAAAGAAACAACAGTTTACATTTAGAATCTGATCTAATCAGATAACTATTGCACTCACAAGCTGAAAAACAAACTGAAAAAGTTCTATTCCTTTAATTATTTGTTGAAATATTTTTTCATAAAAGCAGGAATTATTTCCTGTTGATCATCCTTTTTAGTTAAGCTGATCTGTTTGATTTTATAAACATTGCTTAAACATAACAATGACCCTTGGTGATCTGTTGATCCTAAGATTAGATTGTACAGATACAGATACCAGTACTGATACAGCTCCATTAGTTGTTTAAGCTTTGTTATACATGTACAACTTCCTACCATCTACTTCCTATAGCTGACACTGAAGGGCTAAAAGTTCCTTATTTTCCTTTCATTTGCGTCATCGCGAATTAACATAATTGTGTTTGGATGGTGACAATATTCATGTATATGTGCAGCTGGTAGTGATGAATATGCCTTTAAACATCACACCTCCATGATGTCATACATCATTTATAAGCTCATTGAAAGGAATATCCAAGATTATGTAATAGCACTGGATGCGTGTGTGATTTGTGCTACCTTCCTCCCTTTCATTTGTCAATTCAGTAAAATGTATTCATTCAATCTCTTTCTTTGATGAAAGTGAAAACGAGAAGTGAATAAATTTTGATGTTTTATTAGAATATTTCAGCGATGATCTGTTGCCATTGACTGCCAGCGCAGTAAGTGAGCATGTAACATGTAATGGCTAAATATATAAATGAACTAGAAACAAAGAAATTAGTTCAATAATAAATAAATATATGTCCATAAATTCACATTCTTCTCTTTCATTATTATCACTGGTGAAGAGGAAATGTTCGTATATGTATTTTATTTTATTGTTTGGGGAGGAGAGGGGAGGGGAGGCAGATAGGGGAGGGGAGGCAGAGCATAAAGTTTATCCAGAAAAAATACATGTGAATCTCAAAATGTTAATAAAAAAATATTAATAAAAAAATAATAATAATAAAGTTTATCCAGTGTTGTCAACTGGCAATATTTATTCTGGCTACTTAAACAGTTTAGTTGCCTGTAATTCATAGGGGGGAAATAAACAAAACAAAAGGGATGCATCTAGCAAATGGAGGAGATCTAAAGGAAGTGACATCCCCTGTTGTTGCTGTACTTCTTTATATCCAGAACAATGATTAGAAGAACAATAATTTACAAATAGAAGTAAAACATGCCATAATCATACTTTACATACAAGATATAGACCATTATGATCATACTTTCTTCCTCTATAGATGGTGACATCAACTAAAAAGATATTCGTCGGAGGCTTGTCCACAAATACAACAGAAGAAGATATGCGAACATACTTTGGAAAGTTCGGAACGGTTAGTTATAGACTACATGTACATGTCTGCAAAAAGGTGGTGATTTTAAAGTGTTTCTTTAGTTTAGTCAATAAATCAATTCTCTCTCTCTCTACGGTGCATATACCCTCAGGACCAAAGTTAATTCTTGTCTGGTTCGGAAACTAGGTGATTATTAATAATATAAGAAATACAGCAGGCACCAGGAACTGGTCATAGATAGGTGTCCAGCTTAGAGAGGATGTCAGTTTGACAGAGACAATTGACTGGATTCATTTTATGATCTAAAGATTGTTTAGAAATCACCATTATTTCGATTTGTTTCAGTCAAGATATCCAAATTAAATTAACAATCAGTGAGGCAATTTTGGATGTTAAACTGGGATTGGAAACACATGGATAAAATACATAACTAAAATCTGTAACTTTCATTTAAGTAGATCGACACTTCACCACCCTGAAAGGTCTATTAACCTGATGCAGGCATATGTATGTCAAAGAGTCACAATTCCAAATAGGGTTTTCCTTATAGGAACAGAAATAGTAAAAGACAAACAATCAAAACACAGCCAATTTGTACATGCATGGTTGATGGTATTAATAATAGTGATGGGGATGCTTGAGGAACTTCATAAGAAAATATGAGTTGCTGGTAGTAGTGTCTTCGGCAGGTTGTCAAAATGCAGGTTGATGTACTGGCTTTGTTATGTGCGTTGTGTCTGAATCATAGAATCTGGTTGTAATGGCATCACAGATTTTTTTTTCCCACTCATTCCCCTCCGATACTAGAAGTTTATCTTGGTTTTATAACATTGTTGTCACGACAACTACTAGATACCTTATATACACCTTTGACACAGACCCTGTGTATTATAACCTTTAGATATAAACTGTAGGTATATTGGCACTGTTTACTTTGACCAAGGCAATATTACATTGGAACTGGTTGTTACTGCTCTGACGTACTTAGCAATATGTTTGCCTTAGAGAAAGGGAGTTAATATAAGCCATGTTGACACAGCTGTCCTTCTTGATGGGATGGTGGTTGTCTGGAGAGATTCCTTTTTGTAAGAAACTTGAGAATCATATAATGACATGTTAGCTCACAACAGTCTCCCCGATTAGTAGGACACATTAGTAGGGCAAGCTTTAGATTATTATTTTTTGACAAGCTGTAAGATATCGAGACTCAAATAAAGTTTTAGATTTGATTTTGATTTTTGACCTTTACTAATGCCTCCTTTAGTGCTATTAAAATATAGAGAAGCTATCACTGATAAGCTTGTATGATGTACAGTCAGACCAATGAGGGTTTATCATGTAATTTCAAAACTCATAGGACAAAAATATGATTATCAGTAAAAATGTGAAGTTTGGAAAAGATCTCTTCACAAATTGTGAATATATAAATTTTCAAAAATCGAAATTTTATATGAAAACCTTTGGAAATTTACGCTGGGCCTACCAACAAAGGTTTTCATACAAAATTTCGATTTTGAAAATCCATATCTTCACACTTTTGTGTCATAAGTTTTGAAATTACATGACAAACCCTCATTAGGAATGTTAGTTTTAATCTTCACTATTATGTCTGAATCGCACACATGTTCTGTAGCCAGTACAATCCTTGTCGTTCCATGTATTATCATACCTAATAGGCCAGTGTGCATGTGAACTCTGCTTTTAGCCATCGATATCTAATGTTCATTGGGCATTGACCAGTGATCATGCGTTATTGCAAAATCCCTGGGTTATATAATGGTCAAATTTCAGAGGGTCATTACTATGATATTGTATGACATATATTAGTCACTGGGAAGGGGTATTGTAATGATGTGAGATTAAAGCTAACATCCTATCTAGTATATTTCATTATACAACAATAGTACTTTACTGATAGAAGTAATCTAAACTAAGACAGTCACAGATCAAACTGATTCTTGTAGTTTTATAGCTTCATCAGCAATAATAAATTCAATAATAAATTCAATAGATTCATTGTGTAACTAAGATAATTCTAAGGAAGACTATACTATAACAATTCCAAATTAGCCTTTCTTGGCTGATTGCCAATGCGATATAACTACTAATAACGACCCATAGAGAAGCAAGTGTATTGCATACATGTACCAAGCTCTTATTGGTTGCTGATATATAATACCCTAAGGTCACTCATTTATTAGTTTTAGTGGACTAAAGAAATAAGATAAATGCATTGATATTGACTTTGATTGCCTTACAGATAACTGAAGTGATGCTAATGATTGATAGGGTAACGCAGCGACACAGAGGTATGATCAAGCTCATTTGAATAAAACCAAGACAGTGTACTGTCTAGCTGTCGGTCACCTGACAACCTGCCGTCTATTGTGTAACTCTCTGGCCACATGTCATGAATTGTTTTAGAGGTGTTGTTTATTAGGTACCTCAACTGTAGATACATTACTATACAATGTCTTTACTTCATAAACATGTGCATGGTCATATATATACCTGGACCTATAATTGACCCAGCGATTATATCTCACTATGGTTATTTAGAGATGTGTCACTATACTGCCACTAGGTTAGACATTTTAATGACTCCCAAATACTTTAAATACAAAAATACTTGGACTATCATCTAGGAAAATCAACTGATCATAAACCCTTTCTGTATCACAGTGTTTTGTAAGAGATTTATCAAGTGAAAGTATGAATATAAACAGCTTTAAGCAAATATTTTTGTGCGATATTTACTTATGGTGTCTAGAATTGCAAGGGTTTTTTTGTGGATACAGATTTAGTTGTACCTGATTAATTATTTATTGGCTGTAAAGAAATAAACTTTCATTTTGCTTTGAAAGTAAAAACCAGTCATCAATCTATGACAAATATATTTTTTTGAAGATGAAATTTGTAGACATTCAAATGCTGTAATTTTTTTAACGCTTGAGATGAACTTAGTGACTGCTTGGATTTACCACATTTACTTTCCACCACGTTCCGAATTTTGACAAAATGGCGCATGGTGTAGATTACATTTTGACAAATAATGGATTTCGTCACTTATTGATTTCCTTGGTACCTTCTTGATGATCATTTGACAGTGGATCTATGTGAACTCTAATGTCGCAACACTAATAACATTTTCCCTGTGAATTATTGTGCAAGGGCGCAAACATCACGACATGAGTATGTATTGAGCGATTATGTTCTGGGATGTCATCACGTAATGTGCACATATAACTGGGCTGTTAGTAAATAGATACCGAAGAAATGATAAGGATTAAAAGGGGTTATAAGGACATGCGGTTCTCTAACACGTGATGTGGTGCTATTCGCATGGAGCTGTCACCAGTTGAGCCATGTGGTAGCTATAGCTGTCAAGAAACTTTATTGCGTGTTGCTAAAATGAAAGGGAAGAGTTTAGCTCTAAATACTTGAGACGTTTTTCTTCTATTAGAATCATTAAAACAGATGTTATCAGTTTTTTGTCTCTTTGTCCTGGTTGTTTCCCAGCAAGAAGCCTGTGTGACTGGTCGTGCCGTATCAATATATCTATTTTTACAATAATTTATTGTAACAAAAAATTGATACAAAAATCAAGTTTATTATTATTATAAATATGTACAAGGCTATAAAATGTCTAGCTTTGTGTTGAGAGTCTTTATCATCTAATAATTTACTCATTAAATTTTGTTCTTCATTGACTTGTGCAAAATGCGAATGAAAATGGCAGCATGCACTGTAGTAACCTGCAGATAACAATCAATCTGCTGACCTACGCAGGCTCGTTTTTGCAGATAACTGCCTACAGATAACCACCAGACCACTGAAATATCGCTGGCGCGCACTGATAGTTAGAATTATCTGTAGGCTCTCGACCAATGAGAATACAGATACTGAGTACAATGTATAATAATGTTTATTATTATTGTTTGTGTTGTACTGTGCATTAAATTGATCATATACTAATTTAAAAGAATAGCATTAATGCATATGCATTATTGCATCAAAGCTATGTTATTATTTATTATTACACATGCATTTACTCAATATCTTGTTTATATATTTTTAGGTTTTGGTTTTGTATCGTTTGAGTCTGAAAAGTGTGCCGAAGATGCATGTACAAATCAATACCATTCCATTATCAACAAAAAGGTAGGTATCATCTCTTAACTGATTCCTTATGAGAATAAGCCCTTTGACATTGTTATGCAGCTGAGCATATGAATCGAGAGTGATGTTGATAGACATGACACCTTGATCAATGCGACTTTGTGTCAGATCTAAGAAAAGGTCCTGGAAGCTTTATCAGTTGTTGCAAAGGACCCCCGGCCCTCTGTCCTGGATCTGCCCCACAAGGAATAGCAAATGCTCTTCATGTCATATAGTAGTAATAATATAGCCAGAGTTAGGCAACTCTGCAATAGGGGACTTGCACTAAGAGGTCACGTGACCCTAACCCTCTTAAATCGAACAGCAGCATCAAAATGAACTCCAGAAATGACAATAGCAGCTTGAAATTAGTAGAAGGGCGAAGTTTCAGCTCATAATGTCTGACACAGGAGAAATGACATTAAAAATATAATCACAAATTTTATTAGGATTCATATGGGAAAATGTGTTGGTTTGCAAGCTCTTGTCATCCAATGCATTTTCCAAACAAAATCGTTGTAAATGTTCGATTTTATTTTAATGTTATTTCTCCTGTGTCAGGCATTATGAGCTGAAACTTCACCTTGTACTAATTTTGAGCTGCTCTTCTCATTTCTGGAGTTCCTTTTGACACTAAAAGCATGCTGTTTGATTTAAGAGGGTTAGGGTCATGTGACATCTTAGTGCAAGTCCCCTATTGAAGGGTCCTTGCATTAGCACAGCTAGTGTACATGTAAGTGACTTGTGATCAAAATTTATATTCTCCTTTATCAATCAAAAAGCCTAGAGGAGAATATTGATTTTGATCAGAGATCACTAATACTTCAGTTTCAAGTAGTTTAGAAACCGCTGTACTCCTTGACAAAAGAGGCATTTGCTCAGGCTTAGCCTCAATTCAGTGTAAATTATGCACAAATACTGACGAGAACGTGAAAAAGTGTTGACATTCGACAATAGAAACCATTTTTAATTGCACGGGTTATTCTCTGGATTGAGGCTAAGCCTGAGCAAATGCGTCTTTTGTCATGGAGTACAACGCTGCGTAAACAACTCGAAACTAGAGTATTAAGTTGTTAATAGTTTGAAGATCTTTTCATTTACTCATGAAGCTTGCCTTCTTACTGTGCAGGTCGAGGTAAAGAAGGCACAACCAAAAGAAGTCATGTACAATCTACAAGGTGAGAGGGCGTGCAAGAGGAGGGTTGTATGGCAGGGGGATATGTAAGTCATGTTATAAATGGCCTGCCTAGGTTTATGTAGATTTAGTGCACTGTGTAACAGTTGTAGCTTCTAGACCTCCTTATCTGTAACTCTTCATTTCCAACTGTGGCAACTTTTGTGATAATTAGAAATATATGCATCATAATACGTATACTCTTTATAAAAAGAAGCACACAGATCGGCTCTTTATTGCTACAGTATTCAAACGAGCTTCTATGCGTTACCTTTTGAAAAGCTCTTTTTTTTTAAACAAGAGAAAGAAACCTCTGTGTTGCTACAATTAAATCAAAAGATCTTCCATGCATTACTTTATGGAAGAGTATTATATATAATAATATTGTTTGTAGTGTATTGGTTTCATAATGAGAACTTAATTGTATATTCTTACCAACATGAGGCAAAGTGAGCTGGATTTTTGAAAGCCCTATATACTTAAGGTGCGGACACACAGTGCAACATTTCATGCAATATTGCTGGCAATTTTGTTGCAGCGTGTGTCCACCCATGAAACTGATTGCTCGCAATTGACTAGCGCATGCTCACACTACGTAACTTGTTGCTAGCAATGTTCCGGAAGTAGGACTCGATTCAACTATTGCAACATTGCTGGCAATGTTGTGCGCAACATGTTGCAGAGGTTGACAAATGCTGCAACAATACATGTTGCAGGGAATGTTGCACAAAATTTTGCACCGTGTGTCCGCCCGCACCTTTAGGCTCTTGCAACAATTCAATTGATGACCAAAGTAGTTTCTCACAATATCCATAACATATATATATATATTATTATCATCCAGTTTATCCATTACCTGGGTTTGGCAGAGCACCAGCTTTTCCTGTACCTGGTTTGGGAAATCCTTTTCCAGGTAAGTGCATGTTCAGCTTTGATATTATGCACCTGGTCCCAGTATTCAAAGAGTGGATAGTGCTATCCTGGACAAGTTGATGCTGTTATCTAATAAATTTATCCACTGGATAAGGACTTATCCAAAACAAAACACTATCCACTCTTTGAACAACCAGTGCCTGCATACAGGCATCAAATTCTTGTGTTTGAGCAACCATTGGTCATAATAGAGTCATTATGAGAGTCATTTTTGTGTGTATGGAGACACCTACAGCATGGAGTCATGGTACAGCACAGTAAATAAATATAGGTTATGGCCGGTACAGTATAATGGTATGGCACTAATCATACTCACTCCATCCTTCAAACAACAGTACATTGTGCCTGGACATTGTACATGTTGGTGTGGCTATATAGGGACATGCTAGGGTGTCGGCATCTCTGCAATGACTGCAAATAAAGAACATTTGGTTGCAAGTGGAAGTAAAGATTAATTGCGTCGATGTCTCATGACTTTACCGACTTAATAGATGTAGATGTTCCTTCAGGAAATCCTCCCATCCAGAAAAAAAATAAAACCAAGCTGCAGTCAGACGACCTTTTTTGTTATATTAATTATAAAACATAAGACAAATATCAACGATTCTGTTTTGTATTATTGCAGGTTATAATGCATACCATGCAGCTTATACAGCTGCCTTTACAACTCAAGGAAGAGGCAGAGGACGAGGAAGGGGAGGTTTTATAGCAGGCTATCCAGCTCTTGGTTAGTAACAATCATTATCATATAGCCTTTAGTGTGAATCACTAGCTACACAAGGGAGGGTATATAGCTAATTGCATAATCGTTGTCGGGTTGAAAATCATGAAAGCTCTGACCAAAAGGAATTCTGGGAAATTAAAACTCTCAAATAACATCGTCAAATCATCGACCTTTTTATCCAGACTTGTAGGATCTTAGTTAAATAGCTCATATACCTTCAAAACTACGAGAACATTGAATATATCTGTATGTAATGCAGGTCATGAACTGATTTCCCATCCATCCTTGCGGTCTCAGCTTCTATGATTTATGATTTTCAACCCGACAACGATTATGCAATTAGCTATATATCAGCACACAAATATTAGAGAAAAAAATCATAATAATCAAATAACTAAAAAAAATAAGAATACATAATATTTTAAATTATCTTTCACAGAGTGAAAGATAATTCTGTGAAATAACTCTGTGAAATAACTCTGTGAAATTATCTTTCACAGAGTGACTATTCTTGAGACGTCACTCTCTCACACTCCTTACTACATTCTAATATTGTCTACACCCAACACCCATGTATCTTGCTATTTTAGAACTAGCTAGAACACATGACACAGTAATTAACTGAGTACCCAGAGAAAAACCCTTGAAGCAAGGAAGAGAACAAACTAAGAAACTCGAACTCTAACTATTCATATCTCATATCACTATTTCCTCAAGGTAATCCAAGCTATCCTTATGCATTTATGAACCCTGGAGACCAAAGACGACCCTCAGGGCAATATTATGCCGAGTATGCAACGATTGGCAACTCAGGAGGGAGGGGAGGTAGCAGACAGGAAGTTCCACAACACAGCACTATACAAGATTATTCCCAGCATGACTATGGAGGTAAAAATTGTCTATCTCATTAATCTACTTGAAATACTGACAAGAATTACCTTATTCGTACTTAATTTTGCAAGGCTTTAATTTCGCGATTTCAAAATTAAAGCCTCGCGGGGAAAAAATCTCGCAGACTTTAAACACACAAAATAGAATACCCTGATAAGAAATTTACATATCGAAACCACTTAATCAACATGATCAATAAATTATTTAATATGATTTTTTTTAACAACTTATTCAACAACATAATACTACGCTTTCAAGCAACCGTATAGCGTAAATGTTTCTGTCTGTTTTAGGTACAAGTTTGATAACGTTAGGCAGCGACGTTTGGCATGTGAAATCTAGAGTTTTAGCCTGTTTGTATAGAAATAAGCTTTTTTTAGGAAAATAAAATGTTGTTGACACCTCTTTCATGAAATTTAATGCTCTTTTTTCATTTTCTCTTATCGAAAATGCAAAAATAAAGCCTGGCAAAATGCTGTCTTACCAAAATCGCGAAATTAAGTACGTGCGAAATTAAGTACGAATAAGGTAGCTGTAATTATAATAATACTTTGTTTGTGCTGTTCAAGCTTAATTCAAAATTGAAGTTGGATGAGATTGTGATTATATAATTTTCAAGATTAAATACTCTGATGTCTTGAGTGTAGTGTTTGTGTAGTATTGTCAATAATAATAGTAATGGTTGTATAATGCTTAGTGATGACTTTATTTTGTTGCTATGGTAACCTTGTAGGAGGAATGCAAACCCTCAATGGATACCACCATCAGCATGGTTATGGTCCCCCGCCTACCTCGCCAGTGTCAAGAGGCTTTTCTGCCGCAACCAGCCCAGGACCCGTAGGTGTTGGTCAAGAAATTAATTACATGTCTGCTGCAGCTGGTGGAAGTGGTGCTAATGAACTTGGATTCTCAGCTACTAGTCCCCAACCAAATGCATTCAATCCATCAATACAGGTAATCACAACACCATATCACACATCACACCACCACACCACACTATACCATACCTCACCACACTATACCATGCCTCACCACACCACCACACTACACCAACACACCTCACTACACCAACACTATACTACACCTCACTTCACTGCACAACACTTCACCACATATCTCACAACACCATATCACACATCACTACCATACCTCACCACACCACACCACACCACACCACCGCACTATAACATGCCTTACCACACCACCACACTACACCAACACACCTCACTACACCAACACTATACTACACCTCACTTCACTGCACAACACTTCACCACATATCTCACAACACCATATCACACATCACTACCATACCTCACCACACCACACCACACCACCGCACTATAACATGCCTCACCACCACACTACACCAACACACCTCACTACACCAACACTATCCTACACCTTGCTTCACTGCACAACACTTCACTACATCTCACAACACCACATCACACATCACCACACTATACCATGCCTCACCACACCACCACACTACACCAACACACCTCACTACACCAACACTATCATACACCTCACTTCACTGCACAACACTTCACCACATCTCACAACACCACACTATACCATACCTCACCACACCACACTATACCATACCTCACCATACCACACCACACTACCTATACCATACCATACCATACCACACCACACTATACCATACATGTACCTCACCACACCACACCATCATACTACACCAACACTTCTCACTATACCACACTTCACCACATCTCACAACACCACACTATACCATACCTCACCACACCACACTATACCATACCTCACCATACCACACCACCATACTACACCAACACTTCTCACTATACCACACTTCACCACATCTCACAACCACACTATACTATACCTCACCACACCACACTACCTATACCATACCATACCACACTATACCATACATGTACCTCACCACACCACACCACACACACCACTTCAATTCACCATACCTCACTACACCACATTACATCATGCTACAGTACTGGTACACTGCATTGTACTGCAAATGAATTGTACTGGAAACCTTTGTAATAATGGGACATTTACTTAATATGTTGTTATCTTTCCTTTCAGTTTTGACAGAGAAACATTTACTGTAAGTTTAAACTCTTTTCTATTTGTCTTTATTTTGACATTTTGTTGATGCATGTATTTTTTTTTCTCAGCAGATTTGAATGAAACCCCTGGACTCCAAAGTAAGTAACAGTGACAGTGTTTCCACTGCATTCATTCACTGATCTGGGGGTCGCAAGACACTTATTTTGCGGCAATGTTTGCTCTTCTATGTAGACTTCATGTGGGATGTGATTTCTGCATCATGGCTTGTTTGAATGAATAGTTTATTGTTATAAAAAGGTCCACCTTAACATTATATCACTCGGGGGTTTTCCGTTAATAGGAGCCAGCTATTGTATTGACCTCGCCACCCACTAGGATAACGTATAATGAAGCGAGGATATTTACCGCAAATACTTCCTGGTGGCATAACGTTTTTGCCAACCTTCAATGCCGCCCTCTGACGAGTCCACAGGTGTAATAAATTATTTATTTGTGAGTGAAAATAATAGATGTACTTTTCCAATATTGTCGACTCTCTGTTGTAGTGAATGTGAGTTGACAAACTATACAAACTGCTAGTCTTCATCAGGCAATGTCGGATAGGTACATTTTGTATCTTCTTTATTGTGTAGATTTTGTTGTAATTTGTTTCTATGTTTCTTCTAGTGAACTGTAAGGCCAGTGAAAAATATCACTCCTGAGATATTAATATTTTAACAAGAAGAGCCAAATTGTCAGACATCAGCTGTGCGAGAAGCAGTCAAACTGCCCAACAGCAGGTGAGACAGTCCCAAGACACAAGAAATAATTCTTTAAGTCATAAAATATGATGTTGCACAATTTTAAATTAAGGATTTTATGTGTGTTTTACTTAATATGTAGTAATTTTAACCCGGTATTTTATGTCAATTCTAAGTAGTCTCGGTAGGTTAGGTATATATATAATGTAGCTATAGCACAAAGGGTTGATTTTAAGCCATTTTATTTTAGGTTTTAACTGATTTATTGTAGAGGAAAGGCAATATGTCTTAAATTAGCACACATAGAATGTCCATGGTTTCACCTTGAAGGGTTAATTGAGAGGGAAGCACATGATTTAATGAGACGTCATAGATCACAAGACAACTAGAGATTGTATTTGGCTGTCTGAGTTTTATGCAAATTGATGTTGGAAGCAGTTGACACAGCGACTTTCAGTGTTATATTAACAATAACACGTGTGTTCAATTATTCTAACTTGAAATAATAGACGAAATTTCCACAGAACTCGCTGTCGTTAATTGTATGACGACAATTGTGGTACTTCCTTTGCTACTTTGTACTGTATTTTTTCTAACCCTTCAACGAGAACTTTGGATGTTCTTTTAATATTAATAATAATAAGATAATCATTACCTTAGTTTCCTTGCACTTAAAGTATTCCGATAACGTATTAGTGTAGCCACCATACTCGATAGGCCAAAAACTTTCCAAAATACCTCACCCTTGCCACACTCATTAGAGATTCTATCTGCTTTACCATGGGCGTAGCTAACTGTACACCCATAGAGCAGATTCTGTATGACTATGCTGTCACAGCTTGGTCGCCGCACAGACTCATTCAAATCCTAGAATATGTCATGGAACCATCATGGCACATTCATGTATAAGTCTGATCACAGTCCTATGAATTCTACTCTATGGATACATGTGTGCATGTAACTACTTGACAGAAGCTTCACATTGCTGGTGGTCATATACAATAACTATTAAGTTATATTCTATAAGAATTGTAGGTCTAGTAGCCATTAGCATAAAGAGTGTGGCTTGTTTAGGATTCAAACTATTAACCAGTCTATGAGGTTATTTAGAGACACTGTTGTAGATAATGTAGGACTTGATTTCTAGGGTCGAGATCTTCCCTCACACCCCCGGTTCTTCCAGTGTTGTGTGTGTCTTGTGTGTAATACTTCAAGCATCAAATGCTTCTTTCATTCAACTTAAATGTATTATTATCTTTTTTTTTTGTCAGTTTCAAAAACTGACCTTTCATTAGAATCTTGGAAGGTTGAGGGGACACCTCATTTAAAAGCATGAAATATAAGGGATAAGGGCGTGTTACCCTCTCAGTTATCCTCCCAGTGTATAAGTGAAGTGCTTCACAGCTCTCTCTCTCTCTAAATTCATTTGGGGAAGAGGGAGTTTTTAAGAGGATCTTTGGGTCACAGTCTACTGATATGACGACCCCTCTGTTTTGATATATTATATGAGGTGTCCCTCTTAAGCTTGACAGTTTGAGAAAACTTAGGAAGTCACCATAGATGTGAGGGAATACTACTCCAGTCACTAGCAAGTGCACTTAATGTGCAGCGGGCAAGTATAGAAGTGGACATTACAGTAGAGTAGAATTCTGTCAAAGAGTATTTAAGTTTTCTCAAAAGAAAATCGAAAAGTTGAAGAATTAATTAACCCCAACATTTACGATGCCAGGCCAGTGAGATTTTTGAAAAGAGAGAATGAATGAGAGTGAATAAAAGAAAGAAAGAGAGTGTGTGGTAGAAACAAATCTATGTTCACCAGATCCACCACTCTAATAAGTTGTCATTTAATGGTGTAGATATTTAAGTACCAGTGGTGGCTTGTATCCCTGTCCTCTCTTGGAGGGGCCCTGATAAAGTATTTATGGAACACCCTCTGAAACGCTTGTTGATAGAGTAGCAAGGAAAGGAAAACTAGTGTTTGTCAGGGCTCTATCCAAGGGTGCGTCAACATGGCCTGGCCTGTGAACAAAAAACTTCTTCATCCCAAAGAGAAAAAAACAGAAATGTGTACTCCATACATTGAGTACCTTATATTTATTATTCTATTCTTCAATTATCTATTGTCTTATCGTTTTTATTGTTTATTTTGACTATATTGCACACGAGATATATCGTGATACTGAAGCTTTGTCTAGGGCCACAAGCTCATTAGTAATCTAGCCTTGTTACTAACTGATCACATGATTGGCACACCTCATGCGCATGGGTGAAGTCCATTAGTCATATATGCACGTACATGCATACACTGTCGCTTGTCAGCACAATGATGGAAGGCGGTTTGTCTGGTATTTATGTAGGCATCTCAGAGTACAGCGGGCTGTGCATGTTTGTGTATGCTTGTGCATTCATCCATTTTCACTACACCTTCCATCACATACGCACGGGCAATGCTCTAGTCATTCGAACACTTCTGCAACTATACCCATGTGGGACATGTTGATATCAAGGTTTGAGCATGTGCAAAGTAACCTTTAGTGTTTGTTATGCATTCATAGCCTTACTACCATTTACAGTTATGTATGAACATAACGTATCCCCAGTCGTGTCAGTGATTTGAGTTGCATGGGCTATCTTTCCAAGAAAGACTTAATTTTCAAGCCATGTGTGTTCATATCTATAGTACCATAAAAGATAAACCATCTGTAGTAACTCGTGTGTTCGTACATTTTAACTCTACTTGTAATTCCGATTCCCCCACATCAATCATGTACAGATCTAGGCATCTTTTAAGGTACTATAGATTAGACTTCTAACTCAAAGGTCACTGACAATAAGCTTCGTATCAGTATAATTATCAGAAGAGAGTTTGTATTTTTACAAAGGACAATTTTTACAATCAAAAGAGTGGTTGTAGAGGTAGTTGATGTTTGTTTATGTCCCTTTTCACTTGTGATGTTGTAGCTCTACTAAGAGGGGAGAAAACCATCTATTTTTGATTATAATACGAGGTAAGGATTCCTATAATGATTCTCTGTGCCTTTAAATGATGCCGCAGTTACAACTAGGCGTGGTACATGGTATATCACAAATGAAAATGAATGTCTTCAGTGTTGGGAATTTGAATTACCAAACACATTTCCAAAGTTTCTAGAATGAAGATTTTACCATCCAGACAACATCAGCCAGCGATAGTTTGGCAGATAGTGCCAATACTGTAGTTATAGCTTACTCCCCTTGGCGCTGTACTCATCCAAGGAGGGGCAATACTACGGCTCTACATTTACAAGGTTCTTAGATATCACATAGTGAATCAGCCTCGTACCTCTCTCCTGTGTTCTTTCCTGTGCCTTCAAGGGGGTGTGCTTCTCCATGTGGGAAGCACCTTATAAAGTACCATGTGTAGCTTTTGATTAACTATTATTAATATCTTTTTAAAATACTTTGGATTATTTCTATGTTGAGGCCCTTTGAACTTGGTTTAGACCTTATATTTCCTGTCTAGTAATATTTAGCGAGGTCATTCTTGTAGGTGTCACGATACTTTGGAAAACGTTTCAGATGTTGACTATGATTTGAGCTATTACATGTGTGCTCATCCAAAGCAATCGTGACACCTTCAAACTGTACCTTAAACTCTAGTGCCCGTTTTACCGTCTTAATGTTTGAACCATAAATAGAACCAATAGATAAATCTACCGACAATGGAAGCATAATTGATTAGAGAAGGATTGCTTATAACCACACAAAACACTCACCAAACTGCTGTCAATGACGAGGTAGCCATTTTATTTACTGTTATATATAAAATCAGCCCTCGAAGTGATATGACTTTCTCTAATCGTTGTCTTCCAGCTTTAGTCATAACTAAATGTTAAACTCTGGATTCTCTGAAACTTTAATAGTTCTGTACTTAACTGACCAACTTGTCTTATACTAGTTCCATCCCTGTAAAGGGTTATCAAGCTTTAGCCTTCATAAAGGCCATGCTTGCATGATGCTTGTGAATGGAACGTAGTTCAGTTCGGAAGTAAACTATATGGCTTCAAGTAAGCACCATTGAAATACTGTTAGCTTAACTCGAACATTCTCATATTGAGCCTCTTAGAAGGGCTTCCAAAAAGTGACCACATCTTGGAAATGCTCACAGTAATATATATGCCATACTTAAATAACTCCTCGGTTTTAAGAACTCTTATAGGGAGCTTAAACAGCCGAGGTTTTTGACAACTCGGATGGCATGCGCACTGACGATTAATGTTCGAAATGACTGTTGATGTCCGTGATGGCACTTCGCCTGTTTTCACGTCGTAGATTGCCGTCACGGACATCAACGGTCATTTCGAACATTATTCGTCAGTGCGCTCGCCGTCCGCGTTGTCAAAAACGTATGCTGCTTAAGCTCCCTAATCCTATTGACCGAGTATGAGGTCCTTACCAGATTTTGTTGGCTTTAATTTGAAATTACTCTCTGATTGGTCCGACTTTGGCCTGATGGACCATGAGCTGATCAAGTAGGGAAATAAAGTTACTTTCCCAGGTATTAGGTGCTGTACTTTACCCAAAGGCTGCAACTTGGGTGTTTGGAAATGCAATGCAATCATGACGGAATTAGATTAAAACTTGAACATTTGACCAAAGCTAACAACTATATATGTAGGTGTTTATTAGTTCTGAGGATATTCCTAAAAATATTCTATATATCTATCAATATTATATATATAAATATATAAATATACATCGTGTTTATATACTTTGAATCTCCATGCGGAAGAATTTCATCTTGGCAAGTATAGTACTGTCTTACAGCGGAAGTCTTGCACTGCTTTATCAGTGTGGATGCCCATTTTAGAAGGTGTTGTTCGTTTTAATTGAAGTGTTTGGAGGAAGTTAGCCTCTTCCACAGGCATCTCTCTGTGGACCGGGGCTCTCTGAAGGCAGTCTCCTCTCTCTCCTACACAGGAACCACAAAGTTGCCTGCAGAGATCAGGATGTAGAGGAAGTACGTAAAGGTGAAGTTTGGGCTCATAATTCTTCCATAAGAAGCCTTTAATACATATAGTACAGTAAATATAAACACGTAGACATCCAGTACACATGGCTAATAGGTCGTAGTCACATGACCTGAAAGAATTATGGGCTCACACGGACAGACACTAAAGTTGGAGAACTTCTTTCGTATGGAGATAAATGTTTGATAACCAAAGAACTTATTAAGTGTATTTTATTCCAAAAGAAAACAAGCATATATTTTCCAAAAGTTTCTTCAAAGTTCAATCTCGAAATCATAAAAACAAGAATCAAGCATTAATTGTTGCTTGTATAAACAGTATTTCTGCTTCTCGGCAATAGGATATTTGTTGAAGAAATGAAAAAAGTAGGAGCGTTTGGTATGAAAATATCAGTTTCTTTTTTACTCTGTATTTGAGTCTTGAAGTTGACCAATTTACTATCCAGCTTTCTAACTTCCTATAGAAATACACTGAACTGCATAATAAGTAGCATAATGTAATGTGTACACCTTATACTGTCTGTATGTTGTCCTATGCTATTGTTTCGCTCATTTACATGTTATTGAAAAGATCGAACCCTAAGTCGAACAAGAATATAATCATATTCTCGTTTGAAAGAGGGCAGCACATTTATGTCATACAGTGTGTTATGCTATATTAGTGGCTTCCTTCTATGGATATTTTACATGTGAATTCATCCATCCTAATGCATTTAAAGTAGGAGTTGTCACTCATTATCAATGGGGTCTTAGCATAAAAATTCATTTTGGTAATAATCATTATTGACTTCTTGTCACAACGTATTTTTAAAGAAATCTATTTCAAGAAGATTTGTTTGTCTCAAATCGATAGTTTTTTTAAACACCTATAAACCCATAGAAATGAGTGATAACTACTTGTGAGTAATAGCAACACATGCACTGTTTGTAAGTGTCCATGAAATCTGTAGCTGTTTTTATGATCCACTTACTACTACTAATAACTATAATGAACTGGTGAATATTTTAGTTTTAATCTAGTTTTGTTGATACTTATTGACTGCCGGTATTATCTAGTCCTCCGAACATGTAAATGGCCGTAATTTGACTGAAATAAAGACATTTGTACATATTTTAAGTTTCTTGTCTATTGTTTTACACTGAATTACTGTGCATGGCTTTTGTCAATACTCGCATGCTATGGCATTGCAAGTAAGGGTTGGTTTAAGTGCTATTAGGGTGTCTATAGAGTTGTTTTTGAATGAGTGGGAAACCTATGGTGCGGAGTTACGGTACGGAATCGGAGACATCTTTTCAACCAATCACAGCGTGCAAAATCATTGCTCAACCATTGCAATCATATGCAGTATGTATTTTACAGCAAAAATAAAAAATACAGTTCTCAGTACTTTTTGGTATCTTTTTCGCCTTGCTAAGGGGTCAACTGCCCCACCCCCTGCCCCTGTGGACATAATTTTTGTTGTTTTATTTCGTCCTAAGATCCATGTGTTCCAAATGTTTCCTTGGTAAAATCTTCTTGTTTTGTGTTCATTGAGTTTGATATGAACACTTAAGCATGTCTAAGGAGGGGGAGGCATAGAAGGGAGAGGAGGGATTATTTTTATCATTATTAGGAAAGTGTTTTTCCTCCCCTTTCCTCTCAATCTGATTCCTCCTCCCCTCTCCCTCTCCTGTCTCCTCTCCTTCTCCTCCCCTCTTTCTCCCCTCTCCCTCTCCTCCTCTCTCTCTCTCCTCCCCTCTCCCTCTCCTCCCCTCTCCCTCTCCCTCTTCTCCCCTCTCCCTCTCCTCCCCTCTCCCTCTCCTCTCTCCTCTCCCTCCTCCCTCTCCTCCCTATCCCTCTCCTCCCCTATCCCTCTTCCTCTCCTCCTCTCTCTCCTCCCCTCTCCCTCTTCTCCCCTCTCCCTCTCCCTCTCCCTCTCCCTCTCCCTCTCCCTCCCTCTCCCTCTCCCTCTCCTCTCCTCTCCCTCTCCCTCTCCCTCTCCCTCTCCCTCTCCCTCTCCCTCTCTCCCTCTCCCTCTCCCTCTCCCTCTCCCTCTCCCTCTCCCCTCTCCCTCTCCCTCTCCCTCTCCCTCTCCCTCTCCCTCTCCCTCTCCCTCTCCTCCCTCCTCTCCCTCTCCCTCTCCCTCTCCCCTCTCCCTCTCCCCCTCCCTCTCTCCCTCCCCTCTCCCTCTCTCCTCCTCTCCCTCTCCTCTCTCCCTCTCCCCTCTCCCTCTACTCTCCTCTCCCTCTACTCTCCTCTCCCTCTCCTACCTCCTCTTAGACACCCTGGGTGTGTAGTTACATTAGTAGATTGTTTCTCTTGGTTTATGGACATGATCAAGGAAGTCGTAAATAGTTTGTGGGCTTTGTTGGAAGAATAGAGGGCTTAACTGAGAGAGATGCCCTGAACATAAAGATTTCCTGATATGAAGAGGAAGATCAGATGCCATTAACGTGTGCTACAGTTTGAGTTGTTTGGACTCCTCTCTACTCCTGTGATTAATGCTCAGCCTGGAGCCAGTGTAAATTATTCACAAATACCAATGACAAAGTGCTGCAAAGGAGGCTAATGACAAAGTGAAAAAATGTTGACATTGGACAATGACAATGATTCCTTAATGTTACAGGTTCAACAAGATGTAGATGTTCAGCTTCTGCTATTACAGTCCTTCGCCTTAGAATCTTTATTATTATTATTATTATCTTTACCTTGCACAGTGACATTGCATGTCACTCTTATATTTGAGTATATGCCCCCCCCCCCCCCCCCCCCCCCCCCCAAGGAAATAAAACATCTTGCTGTTCTTTTTAAAAACACCTCTATTCTTACTTTTTACATGGACATGTTAGTATTAGGATGCATCAGCCGTATTTGTTTTAGAAGTTTGAACCAGGAAATAGAAGCATCCGGTACGTTTTTGTCAAGTCTTGGGATCCCTGTGGTACACTCAAAACCAACATGGCGAACGAAGCAGACGAACCGTGGGGAACACCACATTTCCGACAAAAAGTCACCAACCAAATGTAAGTGACCTTACTCTACGTTAACTCTGTGACACTGAACATACGTCTGGCTTGATCAATTCACTCGATGGATCATGAACCCCTATACTAAAACGTTCAAATTTTAATACTCGACAAATTTTCGTTGACTTCTTCTTCCTCTCTTCTTCCCACAATCACACATTGACAGTGACGATGCGCTTAGAAAATCTGGAAACCCACAGATGATGACTAAGAATGCAGCGGATATCGAGAGGGATGTCTTCTCTAAAGCCAAGTCTCGGGTAAGCATTGCATGCGTGGCACTGGGCGCTTTTCGCCAAGACTTGATCAGGTCAACACGAATCATGTGGACAGTTTCAAACATTCACAAGCACTTTCGATATTCCTAGATGATTTATATACGGTCCTTCTAGCAAGCAAGGAAATATAGCCTTTTGTATAAGATACAAATGTGTTTAAAATTCTATATTTGAAGGCTTTTTGCACATGATTGTTGACATATTCATTAAGCTTGTACATGTTTTGTTTTTGATGTAATTGTAAATGTCTTTCATTTGACTTCCGCTGTGCTCTGAAAAAATATTGTATAAAAGGTTTTTTTATTCAAATGTGTATGTTCCTGTAGAATTTTATCCTGCTACATTCTGTGTACATCACACGTTGCTAGAGCCAGTAGAGGTATATCTGTACATACATGTACATGCATGTAAATAGATTGTATAAACATGAAGGAAATCTCAATTTGCTGGGTTATGGTGTGCAATGTGATACAGGGTTAGGTAGAGAATGTCATTGCATGGCAAGTGAAGGAAATCTCAATTTGCTGGGTCTTAGTTTTGTATAAACATGAAGGAAATCTCAATTTGCTGGGTTGTGGTGTGCAATGTGATACAGGGTTAGGTAGAGAATGTCATTGCATGGCAAGTTGATCTCCAGTTCTAAGTGATGTCATATGGCACAGAAGTCTTAGTTTAGATTGTATAAACATGAAGGAAATCTCAATTTGCTGGGTTGTGGTGTGCAATGTGATACAGGGTTAGGTAGAGAATGTCATTGCATGGCAAGTTGATCTCCAGTTCTAAGTGATGTCATTATGGCACAGAAGTCTTATTTTAAATTGTATAAACATGAAGGAAATCTCAATTTGCTGGGTTATGGTGTGCAATGTGATACAGGGTTAGGTAGAGAATGTCATTGCATGGCAAGTTGATCTCCAGTTCTAAGTGATGTCATTATGGCACAGAAGTCTTATTTTAAATTGAAAACATGAAGGAAATCTCATTTGCTGGGTTATGAATGTGATACAGGGTTAGGTAGAGAATGTCATTGCATGGCAAGTTGATCTCCAGTTCTAAGTGATGTCATTATGGCACAGAAGTCTTATTTTGAGAATTTATTAAGAGATTTCAGTGGCAGGATTTGTATCTATGACATCAGAGATTACAGCAATGTGTGTTCAGCTGTTTGACAAAGTGCAGTGTTGACATACATGTACATTGAGTTGATGATCATTTGTTAATGAAGTTAAATATAGCACCTTAAGAGAATTCTAATCTATCAGTGATCTATCAAAAGGAATTAATAGAGAATGAATACATGTATGAAAAGTGATTGAATGATTTTACAATAATAATGACATTTTGGAAAGTTTTTGCATGGCAAACATTAAAGTTATACCCTCAGGGTCAATCAACTGCCATATGGAACGTGACCATTTGAGCAATATGTAAAGCCGCATCTACACGAACAAGTTTTCCCACACAAGCAAGTCTTCCTTGTCAAGGAAAACTTGTCAAGGAAAATTTGCTCGTGTAGATTCAGCTTAATTGTGTCATTGTTCATCCATCTATGTTGAGAGAATGTATTTGTATAATATATATTTATTATCCATGAAATACATGTACACTGTAACTATATTTTTCTTCTTCGAAAAACTGATATCTTCACATGTGACAGATCAACAATTGTTTCAAAACAAAAGTTATTTCATCGATAATAAAATTAATATTATAAAATAATGCGTTCACTCATGAGAGATTTTTAACACTCGACAACAAAATGTGTATTCGATCCTTGCACCCATTTATATTAATACCCTCTATATTATTTCAAAACTATTAAACTTTGCTCTTTTATGCAGTATTAGCTTGAAAAGTAAAGTGTTTTTGATATTGTTATTATTCAATAGGCATCATTCATGTACGATGTGTACAATGTACATCATAAATACATATATACATATATTATAGAGATCTTGTCTGTGTTGTGATTCACTGCATGTACAATAGAGATTATATCGACCTGCTAGACATATGTTATTTGAGTTCCAGTGTAGGTTTACTCTCATTTCAGGATGAATACATGTGCTATGTAGCACGTGTTCTGGTGTTTGCCCGTGACTTAGGTAAGACTGTCTGCGTAATCTGAAAGGTCTCATTGTGTTTGAATGTTTATATATGTCTGCAATGATTATTATAGATTTCCATATATCTAATAGTATAGCCATGGATCTAAATGTAGATAAAAATGTGCCCGATTTCTGAAGGAGTTTTATTGGTTTGACTGGTTTCTGTAAACTGGTTTGTGGCTGTGAATTAAATCATAATAATAATTCAAACTATGGTACGTGTCTTGTCCTCTTGGCATATTCAATCAATCATTTAATCAATCATTTTGTTAACCTTGTAAACATGGGATGAGATTGCCCTTGTACATGTACATCTGAGGCTCATGTTAAAAATGAACAACAATCAAAAAAGAAAAGAAAAATTATACAAAAAAAGTAAACAATTATTTTAATTTAATTTTATAAACTTCGACACATGGGCAGGGAAACCCCACAGAGCAAAGCTCCACTATGGGGACCCAAAATAAAGATAATAATAATAATAATATATATATATTGAATTGGGCTCCCTGCAAGAACAACATAAGTGATCTCTGATCAAAATCTAGATTCTCTTTGAGATTCTTTGAATTTCAAAGGAGAATTTGGGTTTTGATCACAAGTCACTTACTCCGTTCTTGCAGGGACCCCTTCAATTATCAGCAACATTTCAGACTATAAAACTAATTTGATGTTGTTAATCTTCAGGTGCTGGTAGGGGCCAACCTGGTGTGAGACCCGGCCCCCAGGGTATGTTTAATAACTTTCTGCTTGACCATTTGGTTTCTCTGAGTAGTGATTACAAAATAATGTGTTATGTGTTTAGACTAGGTTTTTTAATTATTTTCAATATTTACATTTAAATTGAAATCTAAGTGCTAATGAGGTAAAACTTGATAAGAACATTTCCACTGGATGCTTATTACCGTGGAGATGGTCTAAATCTAGTGTCTAAATCTGAATTTTAATTGGTTAAATGCTTGAATTGCTTTGACACCGATATAACGAAAAAGGCAAAAAATAAATAAATATTTTATAAGTAAACAAAGTGTCTATTATTCAATATCTCATTGTCCGTGTGTCTTAATAGGCCAATCTGGTCAAGTAGTGCCTGTCCAACAAATTGGTGCCAGAACACCACAGATGCATCAAGGAATTCCAGTCTCTCAAACACTACGACCTCAGTACAATGTCGCACAGCTTAGTACAGCATCCACTATGACCTCAGTAGCTAATGCTCAGTATCAAGTCAATCAGCAAATGACATTCAAGAATGTAAGTTGAAATATATATAGACTGTATGTTAAGAGATGTTTTGGAAGGGTCAGTATTTAAACAGCATTTATAGCGGTGACCTGTTTCTCTCACAATCACTTAAATTTTACATTGGCTGTTTCACAATTTAGTGTACAATCTGGTGGTCACTTAGGGTCCAAAATCAAGTTACAGTTTTCATGAAAAGAACCTGCTCTGTATTTTGCCACTTGCCTTAGCTATCTTGTGCTGAAATATCTCTGCACAAACTATCTTATTTCCATTAGAAAAAAATAACCCTTTACAATAACCTACTGGGGGTACGGACACTACAATATTAGGGTGACTTGGACATTTGTGACACTACAAAAACATAAAGACAGTACTTACATGCTAATATTGTAACATCTTCTGTTACTTAGGGCTCTAATAGTCAGGTAAATCACTTTTCTTTCTATTCTGATTGCATTTGTTGGAACTATTACTTAGATTACTTTTGTATAAAATTGTGAAAAGTCAATGATTTTAAGACTAAAACAGAATGTTTTAATTTATGGCTTGCAAACAATGACATTCAATCATAGTCTAACATTATAGGTTAGTGTTATCTATGTTGATACAATGACATTCAATCATATTCTAACATTATAGGTTAGTGTTATCTATGTTGTATCAAACATTATAGGTTAGTGTTATCTATGTTGATACAATTAAGGCAGTATGCACTCATATCAAACATTATAGGTTAGTGTTATCTATGTTGATACAATTAAGGCAGTAGGCACTCATATCAAACATTATAGGTTAGTGTTATCTATGTTGATACAATTAAGGCAGTATGCATTTATATCAAACATTCAGGAATCTGCAAAACAATATCTGTACCCATGCATGCAGTCTCTGTTTGGGGGTACGGACACTACAGCAATACACTAATAGTATAGAAACGTCTATTATATTGTCACCAAATAAAGGAAATCTAATGGAAATCAAGAGAGGTGGAATAATGACCTCAAGTTTTACATAAGATTATCTCAATATTCAGTGGGAAGGCAGCAGACCATCTCATTAGCACAAGAGCCTCGTTTTCATGCAGTGGGGTGATTTCTGACCACAACTACATTGAGTTTCAGATTTTATCCTTGATTTACATTGATAATTAGATTTGACTATTAGTTTCAACAAACAAATGAGTTATGATGTTCCAATCATTGAAAATTGATGACTCATAATTTATGGGGTACGGACACTACAGGGGGTACGGACACTACATTTGATGATACAGTGGAACCCCGCCTAACGGACACCCCGGTATAACGGACACCCGTTATAACGGACAGTCTGAGTACAATCTTTCATCACACCATTGTTCGTGAAGATTTATTCCTGATTAGAGACGAATGGAAAAGAATATTTGCAAGAGGATAAGCATTTTGTTAGAAAAAGAACAAAGTTTGTATTATCAAGGTTTCATGTTTTGTTTTCATTTGAGACGTTTCAAATGTTGCGTTATTAAGAGTGACGTAATCTGTAAGAAACCCCATTATAATGGACACCCCGTTATAACAGACACTTTCTCTGGTCCCTTCGGTGTCCGTTATAACGGGGTTCCACTGTATATTGCAAGCTATTTTCTTATTGATAGCTGATATCAACCAAATGTATTTATAAATTTTGTATGACAACTCAAACCATAAAATATATAACTTTGGTAGCTGATAATATGTAACAGCCACAAAGTTCACAGGGGGGGTACGGACACTACAACAATTTCCGGAAAGCCAAAACCTATTTTTTAAGAAATTATATTGTGACACAGAATTGTTCAGTGATGTTCAATATTATTGCATGTTATAAACCTACTAGTAAGCTAACTTTTTATCACAAAGCTGATGAGTTGCCTCTAAAAGAAATTTAATTCTGATAATTTTTAAGAAATTACAGTAAAAATTCTGAAAATCCGTAACAATAGGGAGTTTCTGATTTAAGATGCTTTTGAGTGTAAATCAAAGTGTAATATCCCTCCAAGTCAAAGGCCAACACAAAATCTCATAGTAAGGTACAATCAGAAATAAAATAAAAGCATTTTAAAAGTTACTTTGATAATTATTGCAGAGTGGTGTTGTGGGACAACAACCCCAAATGAGCCCTCAAGCCATGGCCATCGCACTTCAAGGTCAGCAGCAGCAGCAGCAGCAGCAGCAATTTACAACCAGTATGATTAACCCACAACAAATGCAAGTCCAACCACAACAGCAAGTACAGGCCATGCTTGGACATACAGTAACAGTGTCCTCTCACCAACCACACCCATCATCCCAAATGGGTTTATCACAACATGGCCAACAATCATATAGTGTGTCTACCACAGGTACGTGGGGAGTATTTTCCTTCTTTTCCTTCTTCTTTCTCTATTTGTCTTATGTAATTGAGTTCGGGTTGAAGCCATGGATATTTTAATAATTTAAATATATTTACCTTTCTCCTGTGAAACGCTGACAAATAATATTTATTTAACAAATAGAACAGCTTCACCCGTGCTCCGTTCAGTAATAAAGCATGCAGGAAGTGACGAGAGCACAAAAGAAGTGTAGGGAGAGAAACACGAGCCGTAGGCGAGTTCAGTATTTCAGTAGTATCGATGAAACAGTATCTTTAGTTCATTCTCCATTTTTAATCACCTTCCATAAATAATTTTCTAAGCGAGTAAATAAATTAATACATCTAATGAACTGATTTCCCATGTGTCATTTCGGGCTTACCTTCTAATGTTCTATGTTAATTTTTGAACATGTCAACAATTTTTCAATCAGGTGCATACTTTATATTGCTTTAAATCAACATGTTGTACGATTGCTTCTAATTAGACATGTTTTACAGTACCTCATCAGATGCAGTTTGTACAAACGTCCATGCAAACAGCTGTACCATCACCCATCATAGTGCAGACTACTGGAATGCGAGTACACACCCCTGCACCCAACCCTTCTCCAGTCAATCAAACAGTTGTACCATCACCGGCCTATAACCCTTTACATTCACCCGCACCTAGCGCTGCTCAACACGGGATGACGCCATCACCACAACAGGTTAGTTTGTTATTTTGTTATTTTTTATAGTTACGGTATAAACAATATCTGACATGGGTAGTACCACTACACAACAACATGTCCTCCCTTGTTTTGTAGCATTTTTAGCTAGGTTTTTGAGTAGGCAGCTCAACCTAGCAGCAAAAGGACGAGGCATGGTGGGCTTGAACACTCAGAAGTGCTGGGTGTTGGCTTTGTTAGATAACCCTGTCTCTACCTCAGCTGGTTTTCCCAAGATAGTTACATGTAGAAAGGGTATATTGCTCTTGCTGGACCAAACTCTTTCTATAGCTTAACTACATTTTTAGGAATTCCTGTACCAAATGTAGTAGTCATAGGACATTTTGACTGAGAGAAAGTAGCATTTATTTGTGTTTCTCAGCCTGTATTTACATGTACCAAACCACAATAAATGTGCTATGTCTGAATTTCTGTTCCACACGACCCCACAAGCTTTAGCTTTAAATAATATCGTGTTTAAATAAAAGTTATTGTATTGTATTGTATTGTCTGTCCATAGTTTGTGGCACAATCACCAGCGACTTCATCAGTACCAACACCAGGAACCATGAATGTCCAGTCACCTGCTTCCATACTGAACCCTGCATCTGTGGGACCACCTGTCACCAGTCCTGCTCCACTCAGTGCCGCAGAGGAACAGGCTTATTTAGAGAAGGTAGGACATGACGCTGAGCAGCCATGACCCAGACTCTGACAAGAAAATGACTAATTTTAAGGCCCTGTTCAAGACTAAATGCTGTAAAATGATACCTGCATGTTCAAGACTAGATATTGTGAAAACAGTGTTAACATTACACCCTGTTAAAGCAGATTTATTTATTTATTTATTATTATTATTATTATTATTATTATTATTATTATTATATTATTATTATTATTATTATTATTATTATTATTATTATTATTATTATTATTATTATTAAAAATAAAAAATAATATTATATTATTATTATTATTATTATTATTATTATTTATATTTATATTATTATTATTATTATTATTATTATTATTTATATTATTAAAGCCTTGGGTATTTATTTCCCTTTTAGATCCCCTTATGGGAGGTATATATTAGAGAGGGGTGTTTAAAGGAGGAGGCGTGTGTATATTTATAATTAATAATAATAATAATGTTAAATTGACTATGTTTTAGCACAAACAACTGTCGATGTACATCGAACCACTAACAAGAATGATCAACAGGATGAACCGAGATCAAGGTAACGAGACTGCGTCAGTGCCGTCAACAAGTGTGTAAAAAACAGTAAATTTACTGACATTTTGGATGTTAGTCCTTCGTCCTCATCAATCCTTTTACGTGACGTAGGACTAACATCTGAAATGTCAGTAAATTTAGTGTTTTTACACAGTGTCAAAGTTACATTCCACACACTTGTTGATTTATATCTGGTTTAAAACTCCTTTAGGTAGAATATATGCACTGAAAGCCAATTAGCCATTAACAAAACGAGCAGGGGACTGGGACCAAGTCTGTAAAACTAATTAAATAAGAAACTAGCAAAAATGGACATCATTTTCTGAGAGAGCAGATCAAACTTAGCTAGTCTGGAAAGTTTGGTGAACTTCGGCTTAATATTGACGATGTTAGAGGGCATCAAAGATGTCTATTTTCACATACATACATACATACATATAGTTTATTTAAACACGGTAAAATCATCAGTAACATAACAATATAAGTAGTGATATACAAATATAAATTAAAAATATATGCGTACTATTACTGCATACTGATTTACATGATTGCCGTGTGGGAATCTGATGTTCAGAGTATTCGGTTTATTTCCCTTTTAAATTGTCCAATAGAGTCAATATTTCTGATCCGCGATGGTAAGTTATTCCATATTTGAGCCCCACTGTAGCTAAAACTACGTTTTCGATAATTTGTGTGTGGCTTGGGCATTGCAAGTTTTCTGTCAGAATTTCTAAGATTATATTCTGTGCTACGAGGAATGAACATTTCGTGTAGGTACGTTGGGGTTAGTTGGTGGAGGGATTTAAACATCATGAGAGCTTTTTGTTTTTGCCGGCGTTTGTCTAGTGGGACCCAGTTCAGCTTTTCAAGGAGAGACTTGGAACTGGCGTAGTAACTGGCTCTCAATATAACTCTAGCTGCGCGATTTTGGAGTTTCTGTAACTTATCGCTTAATTTATTGCTTAATCCATCCCACACACTACTACAGTAGTCAAAATGGGGCTGGATTAATGCATTATAAATTTGTACAGCTGTGGTTGTTGAAATAAAGGGCCTCATCCTTCTGAGGGCACCTATGCCCGACGAGACCTTTTTGCACAGGTCATTTATGTGGTTGGACCAAGAGAGTCGATCATCAATGACCACCCCTAGGGACTTGGAGTGATCGACTCTCTTGATGGATTTGCTCTCAATTTCAACGTTAAAAACATACAAACTCTATGTAAATTTTTGATGCTGTCCATCTCGAACCATACATTCACTGTAAAATTTTGGATGGACAACACAATTTCAAAAGCTAATAATTCCGACAGAATTCGCTCAAATCACATCAAACTTTGCACAGATGCTAATTTTAACATGCTGTTTCATGTCGTGAACTTAATTTCATAATTGCATTAATTATAATAAACTTGTTCCCAGTCCCCTGCTCGTTTTGTTAATGGCTAATTATTAAACTAATTAGTTCTCACATCAAGACAGAGACAAAAATAATAATAATAAAGCACTAATGCGGAACCCACACTTAGACTGGATAGAGGGTGCAGTGCACGCCATCCATTCTGTGAAAGAACACTTTGGCGATGGGGTGCAGATGGCATCACGTTATTAGAGGGAGAAAGAAACATATTCAATCGATCCTCTAACACTGATGTAGCCAGTAGTTGATATCATGAAATCCATCTTTTCCACTTAAGGATTGATGTTATTGTTATTGGATGACCTTTAGAGACATTTAATGACAGCTGGCAGACATCGTGACTAGAACTTTGCAATTAAGAAGATGAATGTGCTTCTCTGGTCTGAATTAAACTATGGTTTTAAGAATACTAAGACGCACCACTTTCTTATTGGATAAAATCATGTTGTAACTGTAATTAACTCCCTTACAAAACCAAGACTGATGTTAAACTCTTGTCAGCTGCTAGTCATTAATACTGTATAGATGTTGCAATGCCATCATCAATGAGCTTGGGGGCATGATTGCTACTTGATACTCGTCATTTTGTTAATGTATCAAAAGAACAGCTGTTGTTTGTACTGTCAAATTGTTTTTACGTTTTGGGTAAAAGTATTATGCTAATCCTTCATTGTGTATGTGGGTGTCGACACGCATGACAAGATGGAACACTTGACTGGGAGTCTGTCTGGTTTGAATCCAAACTGGTCAAATTTGAATTGTAATTCTGCAGTAGTATTATAACAATGATGATGACGATGATGAAAGTGATGATGACAGTGATAATATAATAGTGATAATGATGATAATAATAATAATAGCAATAACAACAACAACAATTATTATTTTAATATTACATCAAAATAATGATATTTGCAATGATATCTGATGATTAATGGTGATCCTGTTGTTCTCGTCATCGTCATCATCATCATGATTTTATGTTTTCTAGAGCACAGTACCAATGACCTAAAGAAGCTGAAGAATTTCCTGGACATTCTAGAAAATCCAGCCAGAAGGTTAGTGAGACCTGACTACGACATAAGCACAAGCAACGTACACTCAGTAATGCATTGCTCATTAACGGTGCTTGTCTTTTGTCACACCTATTGCATAAATGGTGTCCTGCAGGAGCGGGTCTAGAGATTGTGAAAGGAGGGTGCACCACTTACGGCCCCTACTTCTAGGGGGGTGTGGGGGCATGCCCCCCCCCCCCCCCCCCCCCCCCCCCCCAGAAATTGTTGAATTCTAGAAGCTCGAAAAAGCAATTTTCATCCATTCTGGGCATCAAATGGTGGGGAAACGTGGGCGAATATGTATCGGGCCCAATTCAAAGGGGGGGGCACCGGCCCCCCCATGCCCCCCCCTTGGATCCGCCCCTGTCCTGAGTCTGTGTATACATGTTGCTTGTGCTTATGTCACTGGCGAGGACCAGACTTTAGTGATACATCGCTATGGCATGGACCAAACCTATTGGCGTAGTACGTAATAGCCACTATTGTTGTATCTTTATAGAGTCCCACTCAATGTTCTTG
Organism: Actinostola sp. cb2023; assembly: GCA_033675265.1. Taxonomy (NCBI): domain Eukaryota; kingdom Metazoa; phylum Cnidaria; class Anthozoa; order Actiniaria; family Actinostolidae; genus Actinostola; species Actinostola sp. cb2023. The sequence goes on along the minus strand of JAUJYZ010000118.1, from coordinate 104,993 downwards.
AAAGATGTGAGCAAGTGTTAAAGAAGTTGAATTTAAAACCACCGACAGTAAGTGTTGAATAAACTAGGGGTGACAGAAGGGGGAGGGGAGGGCAGGGGAGTCAAATCCATCCACCATAGGGAAGAAGTGGAAGATGGGAAAATGAGTGCCTTCCCTCTCCATTCTCATCTTCCCTTTACTTCTTTCAAAACTGTAGTTCCTTTGTTTTAAAATCATGTTGTTTCCTAATCATAAAACTTGAGTTTTTCAAATTACTTTGCCATTCAAGTCATTTTAATGAATAAACATTATGATGATGATTATTATTATCATCACACAAATCAATACTTAGTAATCCGTTTTGCATTCCTCAGCAACGAGCCACTACTATATCACCTTCACCAACTGCAACAACCCACGGTGTAACAACTTCAAGACCAAACATGACTGTGGTCTCAACCACTACTACCAAACCATTTGTGGCATTCTCATCAGAAGAACAATCTCAGCAAATCAGTGGCCAGGCCTTAACCTTGCTGGATACTGTGGTCAAACACCTCAAATCACCATTGTTTTCACATACATTAAAAAGAACGTTTTCTCCAATAGTACAATCTATGGAAGGCCCTCCTATCTGGTAAATATGAATGTACATCATACAATGGTTGTAGTAAGGTATATTTGCCATTAGTAGGAAAGTATATGTACTATTTGTAGTAAGGTATATGTACTAGTAGTAAGGTATATGTACTAGTTGTAGTAAGGTGTATGTACTACTAGTAGTAAGTATACATACTAGTAGTAGTAAGGTATATGTACTAGTTGTAAGGTATATGTACTATTAGTAGTAAGGTATATGTACTAGTAGTAAGGTATACATACTAGTAGTAGTAAGGTATATGTACTAGTTGTAGTAAGGTATATGTACTACTAGTAGTAAGGTATATGTACTAGTTGTAGTAAAGTATATGTACTACTAGTAGTAAGGTATATGTACTAGTTGTAGTAAGGTATATGTACTAGTTGTAGTAAGGTATATGTACTAGTTGTAGTAAGGTATATGTACTAGTTGTAGTAAGGTATATGTACTACTAGTAGTAAGGTATATGTACTATTAGTAGTAAGGTATATGTACCATTAGTAGTAAGGTATACATACTAGTTGTAGTAAAGTATATGTACTAGTTGTAGTAAGGTATATGTACTAGTTGTAGTAAGGTATATGTACTAGTTGTAGTAAGGTATATGTACTAGTTGTAGTAAGGTATATGTACTAGTTGTAGTAAGGTATATGTACTAGTTGTAGTAAGGTATATGTACTAGTTGTAGTAAGGTATATGTACTAGTTGTAGTAAGGTATATGTACTAGTTGTAGTAAGGTATATGTACTAGTTGTAGTAAGGTATATGTACTAGTTGTAGTAAGGTATATGTACTAGTTGTAGTAAGGTATATGTACTAGTTGTAGTAAGGTATATGTACTAGTTGTAGTAAGGTATATGTACTAGTTGTAGTAAGGTATATGTACTAGTTGTAGTAAGGTATATGTACTATTAGTAGTAAGGTATATGTACCATTAGTAGTAAGGTATATGTACCATTAGTAGTAAGGTATATGTACCATTAGTAGTAAGGTATACATACTAGTTGTAGTAAGGTATATGTACTAGTTGTAGTAAGGTATATGTACTAGTTGTAGTAAGGTATATGTACTAGTTGTAGTAAGGTATATGTACTAGTTGTAGTAAGGTATATGTACTAGTTGTAGTAAGGTATATGTACTAGTTGTAGTAAGGTATATGTACTAGTTGTAGTAAGGTATATGTACTAGTTGTAGTAAGGTATACATACTAGTAGTAAAGTATATGTACTAGTTGTAGTAAGGTATATGTACTAGTTGTAGTAAGGTATATGTACTAGTTGTAGTAAGGTATATGTACTAGTTGTAGTAAGGTATATGTACTAGTTGTAGTAAGGTATATGTACTAGTTGTAGTAAGGTATATGTACTAGTAGTAGTAAGGTATATGTACTAGTTGTAGTAAGGTATACATACTAGTAGTAAAGTATATGTTGTTGTGAAAGCTGTTATTGTGGGTTTTGTTGTTATTATTCCTTCTGATGTTATTGCGGTGAGATAGGGTTTTCTTCGAGTTACACGTTTCGAGTTACGCGCTTTTCGAGTTACGCGCTCGGACACACTCATATTTTTTAGCCAACGCCCACTTTGACATTTGCGCGTAACTCGATGACAAACATCGGTGAAATCAAAATCGAGAACTTTACGTAACTCAAAGTCAACGAAGCTAAACTTTATTTTCAAGTTACGCGTTAACTCCATAACTCGGTCCTAAAACTCGACAAATACTTTATCGAGTAGGCGGAGTTATGTACATAAAAATTTAAGTCATGGCGAAATGGCACATGTATTTATATGAAGTCACTGGCTTGTTGTTATGACACAGACCAAACAAGCAGGTGTGAGCTCTCTACGTTTATCCACTCACACCTGCACTCAATGCTAATAATGTCAACTACAAGACAAAATAGCGTATTATCTCCAAGTCGTATATCGGTTACAAAAGGTATATGTAATCACGATGGAGATATACTTATTGCTTCAGTTGAAATATTTCTCAAACCGAAAAAAGGAAGTTGCTTATCTCGTACTATAGGATAAAAAAAGTCTATTTCACAACAAGCCATTATGCGGTCAGGTTCAGCCTCAGCCCTCAGGCCAGGATAGATTTAGTACTTGATTGTAATTTAGTTTTGATTAAAGTTATGCAAGGCTTCTCTGGATCCCAGCCTAGCTGCAGCTGAATGGGTTACCCTAGTAAACAAGGTGCGATCTTGATTTAGTTTCAAGTTGCGATCTTTTGTGCTTTTTTTTTACTTGCCTTGAAAACATTGAAAACAAATTATGTATGCAAATGTCAAAGTGGGCGTTGGCTAAAAAATATGAGTGTGTCCGAGCACGTAACTCGAAAAGCGCGTAACTCGACGTGCGTAACTCGAAACGCGTAACTCGAAGAAAACCCTCCCTCGACTTACGGTGGTCGTTGTTGCAGTTCAAGTTATTGGTTGCTTCAGTTCTTCGACTTGTTGTTTGTACTACTTGCGGTGGTCGTTGTTGCAGTTCAAGTTATTGGTTGCTTCAGTTCTTCGACTTGTTGTTTGTACTACTTGCGGTGGTCGTTGTTGCAGTTCAAGTTATTGGTTGCTTCAGTTCTTCGACTTGTTGTTTGTACTACAATCAATGACTGTTACTTTCTCTGATTTCTCTTATTCATCAACTAGAAATAAATGTGCATAATTTCCACTTTAGCCCCCCTCCTCCACCGTACAAGAGATTACGAATCACTGAAGTCAGTACAAAGAAATGTCCGTTACCCCACACACTCCAGGGAGAACTGGCACGACTCTGCGACAAGTTTACAGTCAAACCAGAAGTCGGGTGTTCAAGTAGCCAAAGCTCAACGTTACTCAGATGTTCCATACGTGAGTAGTAAATAGAATGAAAGGGTTACTTTATGAGCTACTGCAATGATGATAGAGGAAAGAGAAAATGTAAGTGAAGAGATGGAAAAGGAATGAAGTGAAGATCGGAGGTGGAGGGATTGAAGGGGAGAGGAGGCAAATGAAAAGTGAAAAGATAGGAGGAAAGTAAAAGCATGGAACAGGTGGGTTTAGAAAAGAAGTGGGAAGAGAAAATAGGAAGTGACAGAAGTAGAAGTATATCAAAGTGAAAAAGTGGAATAAAAGGGGAGTACATGCAGACAAGTTGTGGGACTAATATTTGAAGGGTTTCTTTCAGATGATGAATTCTTACCAGCAGTTCCACCTATCGAGGTAACGGTACCCCAGAACTATCCCCACTCCAGCCCTGCTTGCAAGGCAAAGGCATACGGTAAGCTCAATGATATCACTTTGTGTCAATTTAGTGAGTGGGTTGCCTGTGGTCTTCCAGGTCGAGAGGGAATAAGTCGAGGACGACGTAGCTGCTTACTTCCCCTCAACTCAGTCGGCTCTTGGTCAAACACCCTTGCCACAAGTAACCCACTCACTAAAAAGCCATTGGTGACAATTTGGATTTTAAAATGTGCATGTGAGTTAAAATGTGTTGTGTGTCAACTAAAATTCGGTAAAGTATCGACCGTCTCATCAAACAGTCTCAGTTTTGCCCACGGCTCGGCAGATCCACTAAATATCTGAAGTTTGTTATATTCAGAAAGTACACCATTTCTTCTCAAGATACGAAGTCAGTTATCATCAGAGTTGAGGAGAATGCCAGGGTTTTATTCTGTTACGTCGCTTTTAAATGCATGGGTGAGTAACTTTATAGACAAAATGGGTGGGATTGTCAGTCTACATCTTCTGCTCATCTCCACCTGGGGCGGGGGGGGGTGGGGGGGGATGAGGTGTGAGCAGCGGATGTACACAGACTAGGACTGGGACTTATCATGCAATGCTAAAATGCCATCCAGTGTTCTCTTAGAGGCATTGGGACACCCCCGCCCTTGTCCAGAAATGCCCCCACTTTCTCAATAACTACATAAATACTGCCCGCGAAAGAAATATAAAGACTACAAGAAGCATGCGTGTAATCTAGCCCAGCTCTTCTCTTCTGTTATTTGAAGCGTGCGTAGATAAAAGTGGGTCTAGTTCTGGACACCCCGACCCTTATTTGTAGAGAGCATATCTCAGGAATCAGTTGAACCCAACTGACACTGGTTTTTATTGCCCCACAGGAAGCAAGTATAAGACTGGCTTGTTTGTCCGAGGTAGCAGTTAAATAGACAGTACAAACTATTACAAGTAGATACTGTGAAAACGTGTAATGCATTCTGGGAAACATCGAGGTACCTCCAAAGAAATGGGGCTTGAAAGTCAAGGAGAACTGAAAGAGCAGGCTAGGATTGCAGGATAGCAGTTTCCAGTTCCTCCCAGCTTAGCCAGCACAGGGATCCCATAACAACCAAAGCCTAAAGCCTCGCCGAATCATCATTTGCATTGACATTTTGATGGGTGGTTGAGACATCTTCGGAAGAGCACATTTATTCTATTTTACTCTGTTCTTTATTAAAACAATAATTGTATTGACAAGAAAAAAATACTTCGGCCATAAAAATAGAAAATCACAATTTGCTTATAATGCGCTAAATATTTGTAAAGTTAGAAAATAATAAATGTTTAGAACTAATTACAGTGTCTGGATGTAAACGCAAAAACAAATGAAACTATGTTTACGCTTCAAGTAAATAATGAAGGTGTGCAAAGAATTGATGGAAACTTGGATGAGACTTGAGAGAAAGCATCGTTTAAAATGAGAATCCCGTGGGGGTAAGGGGTGTGCCAAAAATTGCATGTTGAAAACTTGGATGGGAGGTAATAATAATCATCATCATCTTTATTTTGAGTGGGTTTACAAATACAACAATACTGGTTTCCAATTTGGCCCACTAGATAATAATAATAATAATAAATATTTATAAAGCGCTCATAGCGAAAGTTCTGAGCGCTGAATACAAAGATATATAAAAAAATATATATATAAAAATAAAATAAAAATATGTATATAATAAAAATAGATATCATGTTATGTAAATTAGCACCGATTGGTTGCTTAGCTCTTAGCTCTTGATTTTTATCGTTTTTTTTATTCACCATTTGGTGCTTTCCTTTATTAATCTTCATATCAAGTTATTTCTAAACGTCTTAGTAAGCAATATTGAAGAGCAGGCACCGTCCACATAACACTAGATAGAGGTATTGGCTACACTTAGACTAGGATAAGGGGTGTGCCAAAAATTGCATGCTGAAAACTTGGATGGGAGGTAATAATAATAATCATCATCTTTATTTTGAGTGGGTTTACAAATACAACAATACTGGTTTCCAATTTGGCCCACTAGATAGAGGTATTGGCTACACTTAGACTAGGATAAGTGGTGTGCCAAAAATTGCATGCTGAAAACTTGGAATGCGAGGTGCCCGTGAGGGTGGGATGAAGGGTGCGTAACAAGTTTTGGAGTCTTGGCTGGGGGTCACAATTAAGAGGTAAACTCATAATGTCCGGATGTCTAAACCACACGTTAGAAAAACCACACCCTAGAATCCTTAATTCGTGTCCAACAAAGCCCATTTGACTAATCGTTACTAATACTACTACCTGCACACCGTACAGACTTTCGATTTTATTAACAATTCATTGGAAAATTTATATGTCAAATACATTTGATTTTAAACTAACAATATTCTGGGAAACCTTTCGACTGAATAGCCTGCGTAGCCATGCTCTTAGGGAAGAGGAAGGGGGAGAGGCACGCAGGCTACCTACAAGAATACATTGCGTCGAGAGTTTTCCTAACAATGTGGACCTGAATTGACGATTTTTGACCAGAATGCAGTTCCTCCCCTCAGTAATTCAAGGTAGCTACGATAATATGGCTGGAATGTCCAATAACTAAACACATTGTCCGAAGAAGAGTTCAAGTGTAGACGCGCATAGTAGCGGGAGAGGGATACATTCAGAGAAAGTACATGTTATGTAAACGAACATCGGCAGGGTTTTAGAAATGTGCCCTACTAAGTTGGACAAGAACGGGGCAATCATTACAGTAGTGCACCTTGAAATGAACCAATCGACGCTAGAGTTTTACTGACGATTAAGGCCCGGGCACACGGTGCAACTTTTCTTGTAACGTTGCGCGGATCAAGTAGGATCGAGTTCTATCGACAATGATTGCATTTTATCATTTACGCATGTAAAGCATGTAAAGGATGCGATCCGCTTACTACCATCAGTGAAGTGATTACCATTTAAAAAGTGATAGAGTCGTTTTCGTAGGAGTGGGAAATTTGCGGTACCGTGCCGTATTGAGAGTTTGATTGGATGAGATGCATCTACGCTTTTTGATTGGTTCAGAAAGGAAGCCATTTGAGTGTCACGGTTCCGTAGGTTTCCCACTCGTACGAAAACGACTCTATAAGGAATAGTAAGTACCGTGCGGCTGTAGCGTAATACGCACGTATACGTAACTAAATACGCTAGTCATTTTGATATTTGAAAAGGCCATACCGTCACGCAACCAAACATACGAAATCTAACGTGACGTCAAGTGTCACAAGTCACTTGCTATACTCGACCTGCATGACGTCAGAGACGAAATATCTGACCCTGCGTCAGCACCATCGCTGTCCACCAAATCTTCTTCGCTCGTCGTGAGCGACTTGACCGAGCGAACTCCTTTGCGATAGACCGCATTGATCGCCCTGGACTTTCTCAAGCGACTGTTTTCTCGCTTGAGTACTTCGAGCTTTTGCAGCAGAGTGTCCCTGTTTTCTTCAAGCCCGCTATTCTTTTCCCTCTCTTCAGCAGCGTAATTGTTGGCTATAACGACGGCACGGCGAAGCTCGTCTTGGTTGACTTCTGCATCCTTCAGTCGCTCCTCCAAGTCAGCATCGATCGACTGAAGACGACAGATTTTTGCGTTTGCCTCCTGGAGTTCCAAATCGGACTTCTGTAGGAGTGATTCGAGTGTTTTCATAGCCCCTAGTGGCATAGGTGCTTTGGGAGATTCTACCGTCGAATACCTTCGCCGATATGCACTTCGATTCAAGTATTTCTTCAGACTTGCCACTTCATCTTCTAAGTGCTGTTTTTCACGGTTGACGCGGTCCATGTTGATTCCCACAGTAGACGCGCGTCGTTGCAGTAAGCGGGCTTGTGGAGGCGGTGGTGGACTCATGATGTCTTCCATCTCGTACCTCTCGCGATCCTCTTCCTCTTTATCCTTATCTTCTTGCTCTTCCTCACTCGCTGATTTACTTTCATTCACTTGGAGTGACGGGGATGATGTTTCTACGAGACGAAAAGTGAAAACAGTCAAGTTATCAATGATTACGCTAAGATAAAATGACGGAGTAACACGCTATATATATGCATGCAGTATGGACACTACTATATATCCCCAGTAATAGCAATGGCATACAGGGCCCCTATGGATACCGGCGTTTTAGCTCAATGGGTCACCCTATTTAAATAAGGTTGCTACTACTATGTTTGAAGCCAACGGCAAACGATGCGCAAACTATCGAGGTGGAGTGGAGTGTACTTTGTTATAGAGGTGGAGACGCCCTGCAATCATATTGCGCGCAAGGTCGTGCTGTGTGCGTCCATACCGTAGGTGTACCGCGTAATTAATTTTAATGTCAATATCTTAATTAATATTAAGTAATTAATACTTTACATAAGATTATTGTAAATAATTATTATTGTATTTATTGTAAGCTTGAGTTTTTCAAATATTTATATATTTGCTATTCAATAATTTTTTTTTTTAATAAACTTTATTATAAATATGGCCTTGAATTACTCGCATAAACGCCTCCTTGTTTTATTTAACGCCCCTCCCAAACAAGGGTCTCATCTTGATATAAATACCTCGGACGTTTAAAAATAATAATAATATTTTAGTGAGGAATTCGAAAGGGCGTTTAATAGAGGAAGGGAGTTTAATTTGTTCGGAACATTCTGGATTTGGTACTGAGGAAATTCTTGGCTATTCTAGCAGAGACATCCAATATGATGCAATTACAAAAGAGAACTGATTGTACTAAGCAATTTACAACGATTAGATTGACTTGAATCTTAGTCATTCACACGCAAATGAACTTTCAATTGTTAGTCGTTACTGTTGGTGAGAAAATAAAAGGTCAATTAAGTCCTTATCGAATCTAAAATAAACTCTCCCGAAAAATAAACGCCCCCTCACAATTAAGCGCCCCCTCTGATGTACCGAAACTTGTAATAACCACACCGGGCTCTTGTTCGAGTAAAGACACAGGCAGCCCAACCATTGCTTCTGAGGCTATTTGTATGCGCGCGTCTTTTTTATGATTTTCCTGTGGAAGAGCGCGCGCAATTACGTGTTGGGCTCCCTATGTGCGTCCCGTAAGACGTGCCCGCAGAAATGCCGTTCTGGTCCCGGTTGCACGAAAGGTGAATAGCGCTATCCACCGGATAAGTCCTATCCAACGGATAAAATTTATTGGATAACTGCATCAGTTTTATCCGTTGGATAAGACTTAACCGGTGGATAGGACTTATCCGGTGGATAGCGCTATTCACCTTTCGTGCAACCGGGGGGCCTGGTTAGGCTGCTTGCGGTAAAGACGGTATTATCTGATGAAAACTGTCAAAAACGTACGGCAGAGACGTGTCGTGATTCGTGCCATGACGAGTCATTTATAATTTCAACACAAACCTTGTGTGTTCTTGTTTTCTTGTTTTTCTTCTTCTTCGCTGCTCGAAGACGACTTTTCATCACTCTCTGGATCATCTTTGGCCCCACTGTCTTCCTCTTCGTTGTCTTTCTCTTCTCCACTCTCTCCCTCTTCGTCGACCTCCGATTCCTCCTCGATTACATCTTCATCCTTGTTTTCTCTTTCTTCCTGAGCAAAGGCCTGCGCCTTCGCAATGAGTCTCGTCATGTCGTCCATGTCGAGATCTTCAGTAGGTTCCTTCGTCTCGAGTTCGTTTGCTGCACTGTTCATTTCAATGCACTTTATTAATGCTGCTTTTTCACTCTCCATCTCTTTGAAGCTTTCTCGTAACCGCTCGCTCTCGCGTTCTTCCTTTTTCACTTTCGATTTCAAAGCTCTTCGCTCGGTTTTGACCTTATCTCGCAACGATTTATTGTCCGAGTCCAGATTCTGCATTCGTTTCATCAGGGACTTAAAATCCTGGGTTGACTTATCGATTCGTTTGTTTAAGTTTCTTTTGTCAGTCATGAGTTCTTTGATGTTAGATTTCATGCGTTTTCTCTCTGATTTTAGCCCAGAAACCAAGTCTCGTACTCGCCTCGGCGATTCCTCGAGGTCACTCCATTCATCACTCTCACTCTCGCTCTCGGTATCGCTACCGTAGAAGCTCGCCCCGGAACTAAACTCTGCTTCGTTGGATATGTTTGCATACAACGACTTTTTCAAGGAGCCAGTTTTCGATCGAGGTGGCGTGGTCCTTGGAGTCTGTTCATCACTCGAGTAGTCATCGTAATCGTCGTCGTCGTCATCGCTATGATCGTCATCGTCATCATCATCATCATCGTCGCCATCACCGTTTTGCTGTGCAACCTCTTCGTCGTGAAGTTTCATCATGTTGACAAGCAGGGATTGTTTCTGTTTGTAGAGAACACCGACCTCGTTTTCCAAGTCATTGCACTTCTTTTCTGCTTCTTCTAAGTTCGTCTCCAACCGTTGTAGCTGACGAGTAGTCTTCTGTGAGACTTGTACTTCCATGACATCTTCTCGATACGACAACACTTTCTTCAGGTATTTTGCCTCTTGATGTAGGTCGTCTTTTTCGGTGCTCAAATCTTCCATTTCCGCTTCCATTTTTTCGATTTTTTCCTTCTGTTCATCGTAATCCATTTGAAGTTTCTTCAACTCTTCCCTGAGCTTCATACAGCCGGGACAGCCGTCGTAGTTCACTTCCTTGTCCGTGGTCGCTTCCGAGCTCACACTAGTACTTTCAAGCTCAACAACACGTTGTAATAGTGCGTGCATGCAAGATTTACTGTCCGCCAACTCCTCAGTCAAACGTTCAATCTCTTCTTCGTATTCACTAGCATTCGAAACAATAGACACTCTTTTATTGGCTGACTCGTTATTCATTCGATCGACAATTTGCTGCAGCCCGAGTAAACACTTGTTCATGCACTCAGCCATAGCCACGCCATTGTCGACAATTTCATAGTGAAGAAGCCCGTTTTCTTCCTTCACTTTCAGTACGGACTCCCTGACATCTTGAAGTCCTTGTACTAACACACAAACTTGTTCTTTTAGCTCGTACTCTGACTGAACGAGTTCGTCGTTTCTTTGCGAAAGTGACTGTATCGTAACAAGATTGGCGTCCATGTCTTTGTCATTCTCGTTCGTCTGGTTCTTGTGTTCTCGTAGGAGTTTATCGCGTTCAAATTCAAGCTCCACATTTTGAGCTTTTAACTTTTCAAAATCCTTTTCAAGTTTTTTGTATTTGGTTTCTACAACGTCTTTCTCCGCATCAAGTCTATTTGTGGTGTACGTTGCTGTTCTGAGCTGCGATTTTGCTTTTCCGAGATCTTGTAAAGCTTCGTTGATTTGAGCTTGTAGTCGTAGCTTTTCCTTTTCCAGGATCGGAATTGAGGAGAGAATTGCGTCGTTCGGTGCATGTTTTGCCTTCTCGAGTTCTAGCTCTGACTCTAGCTGTCTGATTCGAGCCCTCAGCATTTCCACTTCGTCTTTATCTACAAAACAAGTGACAAATCAACTTTATTATTTTTACTGTACTTTGATGAAACTGCTACTCGGCGGAGCTGTCAAAGGACGAACTCAGCTGGGTTTTTTTCGATTTGTTAGTCGCTTAAAGGTTCGGAAATACGGGCAACAAAATCGTGTAACTTGTTGCGCAACAGAGTAGAGAGGGCTTCTACTTCGTGCAACAAAGAAAATGTGAGCGCTGAGTGGTAATGCGAGCAACATTTTCTCTTCAATTGCAACTTGCAACGCAACAATTTGCGAGATAAGTTGCCAGTATTTTCGAACCTTTAGTTGAGACGGCGCGCCCGCCAAAGGAAAACACGGGGGGAGGGAGTGAGGGGATGGATGTTATTACACTTACTTGCTGCTGGTAAACTTGCTGTCTTTGCTTTTGTAGCACTGAATGAAAAAAGAAAAAAAGTTAATAAAACAAACACACAAGATAGTTACGGCACGGAGTTGCCGTGACCGTACCGTGACCGTGACCGCGCAAACGTGACTATGTTTTATTTCTAGGATTTCAAATTACTCCGTACCGTGACGTGACTGCGCCGTGACCGTACCGTGACCGTACCGTGACGTGACTGCGCCGTGACCGTGACCGTACCGTGACTGCGCCGTGACCGTGACCGTACCGTGACGTGACTGCGCCGTGACCGTACCGTGACGTGACTGCGCCGTGACCGTGCCGTGACCGTACCGTGACGTGACTGCGCCGTGACCGTGCCGTGACCGTACCGTGACGTGACTGCGCCGTGACCGTGCCGTGACCGTACCGTGACGTGACTGCGCCGTGACCGTACCGTGACGTGACTGCGCCGTGACCGTGCCGTGACCGTACCGTGACGTGACTGCGCCGTGACCGTGCCGTGACCGTACCGTGACGTGACTACGCCGTGACCGTGCCGTGACCAATGATGATGATCTATATCATTCTAGCTTGCTCATGATCATTTCCGTCGAGCCGCTCCCAGCATGCCTGAACTGCGTCAAAGGTCAATTACATTCCTCTTTTAGAACACTGTCAGCTATAAATAATCGTGGCAATAAAAATCAACACCTCCATGAAGAGTTTCTTTTAGAATATTTACCTGTAAGGAGTCTTACTATTAACTAGAGTGGCGCGCGGTCGAATCTTAGGTGAACTTGAATCTGACTGTGGCTGTTGTTGAGTTCTAGTTAAAGACGACGACTTGTTTTTGGCTTCTGCAAAATAATTATGAACTATTTAAACTATTTATCACAAAACAAATTATTAGTATCATACATTCTTAGTATAATAGTCAAACAATTTGCTTACGATACTCGAATATTTCGATACATGACTTCGTCGACGGTCGAGAATGTCAACAATTCGAGTTTTCAAAACTAACAGTCATGTCGTTTTCGTTTAGTCTTCATATTTTTTGAATAAATAAAGCGGTTTTGTATTCAAGCGTGGAGTAGAGATGACCTTGAAGACTAATGAATACTTTATTCAGTTTTCGTATCGACTTTTTGTGGTCAATTAATATTTCCAAGGTTATTTTTAACTGATATTAGTTGAGTGTCTTTCGCTGGTTGTTATCGTGAGCAAAACTTTCCCACTGAAATTTGCCGTGCTGTCTTTGCAAGACTAATTTAATATCAACAAATAGAAGGTAAAAGCTGGCTTTGAAGAAATGCAACGATGGCCGCTTTCCTTTGTAACAAAACATTATGAATTCGAAACAAGTGTTTTTAAAAAATTTGCGACATAAAGAACGACCTTTTCACTAGCTGAATCGCTATGACTTGTTGAAATTGTTGTACTTTTGGAATAATTCCAACTATGATGCCGTAGTTCCGTCTACAAATCTATGGACAACTGAAGTATACTTATCTAATGAATACGCTTTGTCGGTTATCTGCGTGATGCTCAAAACAAAAGAGAGCTTTCCCTTTGAAACTGACGAACAGAGCAAGTTTATATACACATCGACATATAAGTCCATTCAAACAAGCAACTAACAGCATGTTGAATGGCTACCTGAATTCATCTTTCTCGTGAGCGACGGGCTTGTATCTGAACTCATGTTGTATTTGTTAACTTCGTATTTTGAAGACTTTGAAGACAAGCACTTTTTCATGGCTTTGTGGGGTATTTATCACACACAAAACTCGACTCTCAGCTTGTTATTAGAACTAGTTAGAGTTCCTTTGGCACCAAGATGTCGTGAGCAACTTGAATCCTAATTTGGAGTCGTTTCAGTCGAGTAACTTCTAAGTGGTTTTCTGTTAGAGGCTAATACACGGAATAATACCTCACTCATGCAGTCTGTTTTCCGTGTAATAGAATTTGAAAACCATATAACCACAAAGCCGGTAGCTGGATGCTACAGATATATACAGACTAAAATGGCCATTACGTATCGATTACAGCAAATCTTCTCGTATCGATAACAGTTTTTAATTATTACCTCAAAGTGCGCTCGTTGTGTGCCACGGATTCTTTGACAAGTTCTCTAAAGTCGTCAGTTATCAGGGAAATTTGACTTTGCGCAAGACAGTTGAAAGCTGCTTTTTAACAAAGAGTCGGCACAGGATGGTGTAAACATTATGTCATGAGGAATTATTGTAATTTATCTTAGCTTTAATATGTACAGCCGACAAGACAACACAGGAAGAAACCGCCGAAAACAGCATTGCGGTTTCTACGTGGACGCCGCCCTTCATTGGTTCAAAAATGTCCAGGAATTCGCGAGTGCAGAATCCACTCTGATTCAAACTCGACGATTTCCTCTTAAGATGCAAAATCTAAATCAAAGATGGGTATTATTTGAAGAAGAGATAAACAACATAATCTCAACATAAATGTCAATAAACTTGCTGGTTATTCGAGGTATCTGAAAGCAAAAACTCTCGCAAAACAGGCAACTTGAAAATGCTCTGAACTCTGGACAGAAATGAACTGAATTCGAACTCAAATAGAATAAACTTCCACGAGAGGTTTATGGTCTCTTGATTTCGATGAAAAGTACGAATAATGAGATGTGAGTGAATAGATCGAATGGCTATCATTAGTTCGTCCCAGAAACTGTGATTAAAATCCACTCTCTCTGACTCTCACCTCGTGTTGTTTTAGCGTCCATTGCTATCAAACTAATTAGAGATGGAGGCGTTGTAAAGCACGTGTTGTAAAGGCGTTCATCACCAGTACTTTACTAGTTATTGCATTTTTTTCATTAGCCGTTGTTCCTAAGGATATGGTTTGTCTTTTGTTCTGTTAATTGGTGCTAATCTGAACGAACGTTGCCGACAAATGCTTTAGAACTGACGTTGTAGAGAGTCGATAAAAACGAGGTTTCCTTTCTTTCCTCTCTCAGCACGTTGTTTTAGTTTGCTTTATTTTAATTTATTTCTCATTTTCCTTTTTCTTCCCGATTCCACTCTAAATCTACTTTTATCGGTAAATCGCGAGTCCTGGTACAGAAATAACAAAGTACCTATTTGTAATTTTGGCGAAGAAATAACAAAACGAAATCGGCCGATGTTTCTCGGATCACATTTAACCACGGAACTCGACGATCTCCTTGAGAAACTTCCGGATTTAATATAAAAACCGAAACATTTCGCAAGTGAAGAACTTAATTCCCGGTTAATATTAAAACTCCAGTAGAGACACGTCAGTTCATGTTATGTTACCTGATGTTGCGGTGTTGTAATTCTGATCAACCAATGAATATTTGCCGTGTTTCGACATGCCAATACCGTCTTCGTTGTCAAACACTTCGGAAGGACATTCGTTACGAAGCAGCGAGTCATCAAAATGAACGATTTTCTGTACCATTTCATCTTCAGACCGCCTTCGTACAGTCACTAACTTGGGACTGCTAGAGACATCCCGTGAAGGGATTTCAATAGTGCAATCGCTTGAAGCCATCGAGGGATGCGTTAGCTTCGTAGTAACATAACGACGAGGCTGACTAGTACCAAACTCGTCACTGCGGTCAAATAGTTCATTCAGTGCTTCAATCGCCAAGGTGCCGTCGGTGGGAGCGAGGGACTGGGGTCTCATACCTCCCCTGACAGGCAGTGGCCTAACATGCTGATTGTCAGTGACCTGAAAAGGGACGCAAACCGAGACGGACGACGACCACCCATCGGATTCCGAAGTAGACTCCCGAGTTGACGTAGGAGACTCGGGAACTCCGAATGGAATCGATACCTGGACGGAATCGGAGACGAGCCGAGGTCTTGTTCCTAATTCAGCATTTGGGACAGCATGGGATCCCTGTGTTAAGGACTTTCCTTTAAGAACCACTGCTCTCGTCTTTTGCTCAATGCCAGTGTTAACATCTCTTTCCCATACGAACCTCTCTACAGACGTAGGGGACATGACTGGGGGAGGTTCACGACTTGGGTATCTATCAAGGCGCGCAAGGAGATCTGGGTCCGCGGCGACCATTTTGGTTGTAGCTTCGTAGATTCGAATGGCGTTGACAGTCACGTCATGAGGAGTGACGTCGGCCGACGATTTTCTCCTGAGAGGGGGTGGGTAGCATGTACTGCTTTGTATGACCACAGAATAGCGATTCTCATCGGCGTCGAGTTTGCCGCTGGGGGGGTAGCTGGACGACAAAATTCGTTTTGGGTCAGAAATACTTTTTGGGCATGATCTCGATGCGGCGCTTTGATTTCCTGAACTCGTGAAGCTGATAGCTTTTGGTCTCGATTCTCCGCGGGGACCCTGTGTGAAATTATCCGTGGACCATTTCCTCACCAAGTTCGACACTGAACTTCGTCGCTCCCCAGCTTGGACCCACTTCGGGGACCGGTCGGCATCTTTCGTGACGTGGTCGGTATTTCGAGATTGAGATGTCCTCAATGGTTGTCCAGTGTGATAGGTTGGACTTACACTTGTAGTCTGTTGACCGATCCTATGGGTTCCCTGTTCAGGCCGCCATGTTTGTTCTTGAATGGGAGAACTTCGCTTCTCTGGTGCGAAACTTTTTTCCTGTGTTTGACGCTTGTTTAGAACATTTAGAATGGTCGTCCTTGCTTTCTTTTTGATCAGCGACGGCTTTGGGTTCCCTGAAAAAAACAAAACAAAAATTAAACAAAAACATGACTACAGTAAAAACCCGCGAGTAAGAACCTAGTTTTTAAGAACCTGTTAGGCTAAAATTTGCCAGTTATACCCCCTCTATACAAGAACCTGTTTAGCCTAAAATTTGAAACGGGTTCTTATTTTCTAAAATCTATATAAAAAGATGTGTACACTTGGGTGAATAAGATAGATCAACATTTTTGGAGACACAGGTGCCTTATTACAGTACTCCAATTCAATACAATGTAAATGCCAATGTTGATGGTATGCAGATGTTATATTATAAGGAATACAGGCTGAATACCACTAAATTCTATTAGCTACAATGTATTTTTTTTCTTTAGAAAGTAAGAACCTATTTAAGAACCTAAATAGCCTCAATTTGTGCTAAGTACCATTTATATAAGAACCTGTTTAGGCTAACTTGGGAAAACTAGGTTCTTACTCGCGGGTTTTTACTGTACATGACTGTGTGACTACATGACTGTGTGACTACATGACTGTGTGACTACATGACTGTGTGACTACATGACTGTGTGACTACATCTGACTATATTGATCATGTTTCAGGGACGTCAAATGATGACGGCAAACCTACCTATTTCATAATTTGAATGCCCAGAAGTAGTCTTGGTAAACATTGTGATTCTTTGACGACGAAATTCAATATTTTGTCACCAATGAGTATCTTTGTAACCTCCGCTACTCGACAACTTCTTTCGAACGTGAAACTCGTCCAATAATCTCTGGGGGAAAACACACACAAATAAGTTACTCTCATCTCTATCATGCTCGAGAGTCCCAAAGAACACCGAGCATGACATCTCTATTGGCACAAGAACACTGTAGACTACACCGGCAGTTAGTTAGCGGAAGAATATAAACTTAGAATAATTTATTTCATGAAATGATTTTTTTTGCTCTCATTTATTAATTAACGATGTCAAAAATCCATGCATTTGTCATCGCAATACCGAGGAGAGCGTCTCTTTGTAGCCTGGTTTAGCGACGTAAGCACAAGAAATGGAAAATCCTTGCGTTTTTGGTTGTACCAGGTTCTTTTTCACAAGAGGCGCTATTTCACTGTGAAAACGGACCTGATATGCAAGCATAAGCTCAAATACAAGGATCAAATTGTGCTTGCGGTCGGCGCGTTTTCACACTACACAATTGAGTTTGCGCTTGTGTTTGTGTCGCTCGTTAAAACCATGCTTTATAAAGATAAGAAAACCAGGCATTCCAATTAGAATTGTGCAAGAAAACCATTTCAATGTCAGAAAATATAAATTAGACAAGAAAGCCATTTCAATGTCAGAAAATATAAATTAGACAAGAAAGCCATTTCAATGTCAGAAAATATAAATTAACAAGAAAGCCATTTCAATGTCAGAAAATATAAATTAACAAGAAAGCCATTTCAATGTCAGAGATATAAATTAGACAAGAAAGCCATTTCAATGTCAGAGATATAAATTAGACAAGAAAGGCATTTCAATGTCAGAGATATAAATTAGACAAGAAAGCCAGAAAATATCAATTCTTTAGAGAAGAAAGCATTCAAGTGTTATTCGAATATAAAGGCCCCTTCCAAACTACTCCGTTTTCGTTTGAATACGCATCGTTTTTATATTGTTCTCTATCCTCAAGGGAATCGAAAACAATCAGCTCGTTAATACCAGACACAATAGGAAAACGCAGGTTAGCGTTTTAGTGTGGACGGGGTCTAAAAGAGCCATTAAAGAACTCAGAAAACCATTAGGAAGGTAACTGATTTGATTGGATAGACAAATATCCATAGAAATTTACATGTAATAATCTAATCAGCAAGAATACAGTAATTTAACTCAAAATACGAAAACTTATTTTTTTTAATGTTCGAATAATTTTTGCATAAATATAGTCTCATAAAAACTGCAGGGAACTGTACTAAAATTAGGCTGATCCCATTTCGCTCCTTGGAATCAGTCTATACTAAAATGTACTCGATTATTCTAGTCAAATAAATTATTTTTATCGTCGTCGGATAAAATTTGATTCTGAAAAGCTTTTTCGAGAACATCTGTGTTCAGATGTTTTTATTTACTACTTATATCATCATTCCTACGTGATAGTTATGTTTCGTCTAGATTCATCCATTCGTGTCCATGTCACGACGCTGTAGGTACACATTTCGTAATCATGTCACAGTCCGACGACAAAATATTGCTTGTGTATTCGGTGAGCAGGACAGTTCTGTCGCTCGAAAGCAACCCTGAAATATTTTATTTTACGCGATATAAAAGTAATTTGATTAAATCAGTACTTTTTCACGATGATTGTGTTATTGTCGTGGAGAAAACATCAATTTGTAGCGTCAAAATAAATTAGTTTATCAGTTTGTTTTGTCTGCAGTTCCAGTTTTTTTTGTGTAAAAATTGTTCAAAGAATCTTGGAGCAAAGTTCATGGTTGTTGATCGAGCCACTTGAATGAAGAAAGATTGTCAGATGAACGCTATTAAAGCAAGATAAGAATCATGCTCATAGAAATACTTCAGGCCACAACTATGAATCGACGTTAACAAAGCTAACAAAGTGAATTTAAAATGCATGAAATGAATTTCAACTGATTTTGTACTCGTCGATTTGCTCGTCAAATTAACCCTCGGCACACGTCATGACAAAAGCGAACGACTGAAATAACAGCTGTGACGTTCCAATTATATGAACAAATTTATTCACTTAGCATTTCACTAACCGATCAATTCTTTATCAAAAAGTTTGCCAAAGAGCTGACTTGTGTGGAAGAGAGAGGATTTCGCGAGGCAATGTACGAAACAGCAACGAAGCAACTTGGGAGAGTTTAGAATTCCTGACCTCTGTTAACTCAGTGATTCAGTTTGTGCGGCCCGGCACTGTCGAGAGTTCGTACGAAAGTCCACACAGCGGTGATAATTTCCTAAGTCAATGCCATCGAGATGCGATCAAACTTCGAGGAAACATTAAATGCCAAAACAAAAGACAATCTTCCAGTGATGATGTGTACAAGAACTCTGTCCGATGCAACGACGATTTTTAAACAATAGTTTAGCTCAGTTAAGGCTTAAGTACTTGTACTATTAAAGGTCATTACAGATACAAAACAATGCTAGCTAAATGTACATACATACATCTTACCTCTTGCTTGGCTCTGTTTTGCACCACTGAGTATTGGTCGGTACGAGCAGGCTTGGTAGTTAGTTCCTCAGCTCACACTTGTTGCTTCGAAGCCAAATTATCCTTGATATCAATTTTCAAGTTGAAATTCGAGTGTCAATCTATGATTCCTGAATACTCCAAAGCGGTGAACTGTTCTTCACTCCATTGGCTTGAGTGGATCAGACGAAACAGTGTTATGGGAAAACTTTCTGTTCTCATGAGCCGTTGTGCGGGTAACTACATTGCTCGTCTCTCTGTAGGATGCATTGATATAGGTATGGTAGGTATGCAACAATATATTCACCAAAATACTGCTGAAATATTGCCTGTCTTCACTCGGATTTCAGCAACTACTGCAGAACCATCGAGACCAAACTACGTCGTCACGACGAAGCAAAACCACAAGCGATTTTAACACGCAGTACCAAATAATAACGTTAACACCAAAGAACAATTTCCAAGGGTTGATCCGGCATGCATTACAACATTCCCAGGAGGTTTGACCGATTGCGAACAATAAGTCGTACTGAACATCAGTCATACATAAGACCTTTAAACCCAAATGTCTCCAATCCCGTGCCTTGTTATCGCCAGTAGAAAGTACCTCGGAACTGTGCCTGATACTACGTAGAGAAGCCCCTCGTATATCGACTTTAGAAAGTGGCTATCTGACACCACTTGACGGTCGGTAAACAATGGATATAATAAGAAATCAGTGACTTGGCTAATGGCAAGTTATATAAAGTTTAGTGACCGGAAGCACTACGTCCTCGGGGTACAAAGTTTTGACACGTTCTCAGACAACCTCTTAGTGGTTAGACGAAATTCTTGGCGATTTTCAGATAACAATACAGTAATTTCACCATTGTTAATGGACGGTGAGATACTTGCAGAACTACATGTAGAATGCCGCGGTCAGTCGTTCGGGATGCCGATGTTGTATCCCACGGAAAATAATACATATATTCTGCGACATTTTCAAATTATCGATTTTATAGTCATTTTGAAAGATTGATAAAATTGACTGATTGTGATCGAGAGACGACTGACCGGATGTGATTAAGCTACCTACGACAACAACAACGTTATGACGTAAAAAGGCGCATAGAGTACAACCCGCACGGTACAAGTACAATCAGTTTAAAAAGATTTTTTTTGTGTGAAAAATATCAGGTACACGATTTTTGTCATTGATTAATTACCACGACATGGATGTTCTGATGAACGTTTTGTTCATGGCTGCTTTGGTTCGCTTCGCCAAAACACTCGAAGATGACCAACTGAATATCTTCGAAAATCAGTGATTCGAAGCTACATTCCGTTCACACTCAATTAAGTAACGCGTAACTCTAAAAACTTAAAAGAATGAGCAGGGACCGCGGAGACGGGGGGGGGGGGGGGGGGGGGGGGGGGTGGGCTTCACGCCCCCTCCCCCCACTTTTAGCCAAAAACGTTGTCACAATACGTTGTTGTCTGATGTATATACTAGCGTACTAGTATACATCCCCCCCCCCCCCCCCACACACACACACACTTTCAAGAGACATGGTTCACAAGAACGACATGGGAAGTCGTTGAACTTTTCTTTGAACTATAAATGTTGATGAAACAAAATAATTACAGTGCGGTCTTCCTGTGTGTGTGGTCCACAGGAAGACCACCAACTAAACATTGCTCTGCGTTATTTATGGTCTTCAGTATACAGGTATATGGACGAGATTGATAGCTTAATAACTTTAGCGGGTGTTTCAAATCACAGCAAAGAAAATAATTCCATCATTTGAAAAAATGCAACGACACTTTTGAATGGAGATAATTGTCTGTGTTGGGCTACCTGTGCTCGATTACAATTTTCAATAAAAACTGCGAAAGGTGATGTCGATCTACTGTAGTCTCAACTAGACACTACAAGTTGTAATTTATATAGTTTTGTTTGAACCCACACACATGCTGGGTATAACCTTGTCACAGACTGCATGCCAGCACTCGTATTGCTGTATGTATAAAAACAACAGCACAGCCGCGCCGAACCAATCGACTATAACGTACTGCTATCGCTCTAAATCTATTTATTGGTTATCCAGGCTGATAAGCAATGGAATTTACTCATTAAAGTTAAATAGTCATAAAAATAAACCAACATGAACGTCAAAGGCCGGTACTTCCCACAGCGGCATCCAAAGCATGTGAGGAATATCTGATCGCGGCCTTCCTGAAGGCTGTCCGATTGATTTCTCAATCTAGAACGTTTGAAAAGCCACACTGACTGCCATCGAGGACACCACACGTAGCTCTATCGCTATATACTCACTTGAATGCAGTCCAGTCTAAGATTCAGCCGTGAAATGTTCCAAAATATCATGCCCGTGGGTATTTACTCCTCCGCGCGTCTGTCACGCTATCAGTCGGCTCGCAACGACAACCAAAATATACCTACTTTTTTCCCTCTCATTTCTTGCACTCGTGCATCAATGGTTACACAAGCACGTGGCGCAGTCTGTTTTGGGTTTGAAGTCTCCGTGAGACATCAAGGCTTTGCGCTAAGACAATTCGAAAAAAAAACCATTAATGACGTTCATTGTGAAACGGATAGCCTGAAAAACGTCAGACTGTAAAAGTGAATATTAAATGATTCCAAAACTCACTTTGAATTCTTCACCGAGGTATTTAGTGTATTGTGGTGACGGGAACTCCTCAGACAAAGCTTGAAATGGTCCCGTTGTTCACCCAAAGGCAGACGAGCGTCAGCTTGGCAGGACAGAACCAAACTATTCGAAAAATTGATAAGAAGTATCGATAATAGAATCCCGTTGATTTGAGGTTGTGATCATAGCTTTCATGATCATTATCAAGATGGCGCTGTCTGAGATATAAATACTAAAAACAGATCCTGATTGGACAAAAAACAATTGGCGGCATTTTTTCAATTTCCATTGGCGGAAATGCAAGTGCTTTTTAAAATACCACAAGCTAAAAGTTTTCCTTAAGACAGCGCACTGCGGGTCAAATCTCCCCGTTGTACCCCTACAATAAGCTCTACTGTAGACCACTGAGAGGGGTAGGGAAGGAGGGAGGGAAGATGCCGATCCGTTCAGTATTTCTTCCTTTCCATCACAGTTACTATTCAGTATGGTAATCTTTCTGCTCTTCTATTGAGTCAAACCATCCATCGATCCTCCCAGCGCGCGTTACAGCATTCCACTCCCACGACTAAGTACAATACAGTCAGCTTGGCTGCAGGTCACTCCATCGCCCAAAGTAACTCTTGACTTACTCCATCAAGTTGATATGGCCTCGCCGCCCAACACGACCCCCAAGGGTTTTGAGATTGTCTAGCAAGTACAGGAAACCAAGTACAGTTTCTCTGGTATGAAAACGAACGCTCTTCAAACTTTGGAAATTCATGGGAAATTCGTTGGAGATTTTCGACATTTCCAACGAATCTCCTCTCCAAGGTCTTGAAAATCAGTTCAATTTCCATTCAATTTCCAATGGATTTTCTATGAATTTCCAAGCGTGCGTTTTTGCCAGTGTTTATGTATCAATACGGTCAGTTGTTTCAATACTGTTTCATTGATTGATGTTCTGTTTACTGAGGTCGAACGCCGCCTTACCATCACATCACCATTTTCCTGTTAAAAGCCGGAGTTCCGGACTGTATTTTAGAACACAGCGGAACAGTGATAGTGATAGTGAAGTAAACGCCTCTTCTAATAAATACCTCACTAGAATAATGGGACAGGTTCGTTACTTCCAGTTTTAAAAGGCTAACGCGACATGATTTAACCACGGCATAGCTACAGCCAGACGATCGCGCGCACAGTCGCATGTGGTGGATCGAGACTGTGCAACAACGACATTGCAAAGAACTGAAAACCAAAAATCGAGCCATTGCCACGCGGCAATATTGCGCGCAATGTTGCATTGCGGTGAACTGAACATCAGTCACGAGTAGATCCGACAAGTTTGCGAGTAATGCATATAGTCCCCAAATCAATCATACTCTTTCTCTTCGCGCGCATTTATTTGAATAAACTTTTAGTAACCGGGAGGGACTTGGATCTAATCCCATCATGCTTCACTCCACACATGCGGTAAAGAATCCAAGATGGCGATGTACTGCTCAAGTGAGTAAACTCATTACACCTTATAGACCTGATTTTATGCGATTATAACACATCTTCTTGCCTATAAATCACGATTACAATTACATGTTATCATCTAGATTGCAATCTGTTTGTTTTCTAATCACACAAGAGAGAAATCGTGGATAAATCTTGGTCGAAAAGTTGACTTTGTTGTGGATTTAGGCACGTGTTACATCGTGTAGCCGGTGGAATTTTGCTTGGCTTCTCTTTGCTTTTGGTTTATCGACTACAGTAATATATGAACTATTATAACAGGCAGATTAAGTCGTAATCATGCTGATATTATTAGATGCTGGAGATCGTAGATTGTGTCCTGTGTTTTGGAATGTTTTCTAATTCTAATATCATAATGCTGTCAATTCCACGTATAAACAAGTTAATATATTTATGGCTTTTATCATTTCATAACAACGCTTTAGAAAAGCACTGAAGCAGTGTTAAATTACTTGAAGGTGATTCTTGCTGTTAGGTAGTTATGTTGTTGTGCCATCGAATCTTTTGCAAAGAAACGAAATTGAATTTTAAATCATTCTGTTCAGACATTAATTGATTAAACATTAGCTAAATCTTTGCATTCTCTAATAATACACCAGCAGACTTGCTTTGCGTTCGTATACTTATTAGATGTTCACTAATCTATAACATTTAAAGCTATTTTCAGACAATTTCCCTTCTTTAAACTGAAACTCTCAATCTAGAGAATAAAACATCAAAGTTCTTACAGTCTCCAGAGAGTTGAAGACTTTTCTTATGGATGAACATTGTTATGTTTTGCTTCCCAAATTGTAAAGTACATGGGTGTTATACCTCTTGTTTACTTGTAGTAAATGTAAATATCTTGTATGAGCAAATTACCCATTTAGTCAGTTCCAATAATGATTCTGTTGTAAAAAGAAATCTGAACGTAAAACTGAATAGAATCCAAGTACAGTCAACTATCTTTAAGTCAGACACCTTCAGGACCAACTTTTACTGTCTGGCATGCTACATGTAGGTGTCTGTCTTAGAGAGAGAGAATTTATAGTTCCGTAGTAAAACAGGGTAGCAGGAACAAGGTGTATGGCATACACCAATCAGAATGCTTGGACACAGCACCGTCACCACACAACATGAACCGTACCGTAACTACTTCCCACTCGTACAAAAACAACTCTAACACAACCTTTCTATTACAGTTAGTAATGAGGTGCCAGAGCATGCTTGTGTTTCCCCCATCTCTGGACATATTTTTGAAAGAAGACTCATTGAAAAGTACATAGCTGAGAATGGTACAGATCCAATCACTGGAGAAGCACTATCAGAAGAACAGCTGATTGAAATCAGAGGTATAAAATACAGAAGGGAAATTATTTATGTCAGGAAAAGTCTGCATTTAGTTTGCTAAAAACATCAATGAAGGCATCTGTGCAAGGACTGGTAATCAGAATCCAAATTCTCCTTTGGAATTCAATCAAGGATACTGAAGGAGAATTTAGATTTTGATCAGTGACCACTTATGTTGTTCTTGCAGGGACCCCTCAAAATGTTGATATCCCAGTTTTCATTTGTCTCATTCCCCTTCATTCATTCTTATCTTCATCTCTCTTTTAAC
Organism: Actinostola sp. cb2023; assembly: GCA_033675265.1. Classification (NCBI taxonomy): domain Eukaryota; kingdom Metazoa; phylum Cnidaria; class Anthozoa; order Actiniaria; family Actinostolidae; genus Actinostola; species Actinostola sp. cb2023. The sequence goes on along the minus strand of JAUJYZ010000118.1, from coordinate 79,736 downwards.
AAGATTTCTTATAAACCCAGGCCATATCTTCTAGTATTTGTTTTTAATTAGTCAGGCTTCCTGTGGAAGGCCAGACTCTAAAATTGCAGTTTCGTCTTTGACCTCAAACGTGAAAGTGGCTTCTTATGTGTGTGTGCCCTGTGCCGGCTGCTGAGAATTGAAGGCTAGATATACGAAAAGTGCTGAGTGATTGAACAAAGTTCTTGTGCATATTTGATGACCTGGGTCGATGACTAGGAGATTTTTAAATCACTTTAATCGCACAACTGACACAAGATTGAAATCTAAACAATGTCAATATCTTCTATACTTTGTACCGCTGTTATTTTGCATTGTGGTAAGCTTTAACAGAAAACGGACTTCACGCTAGTAGAGCGTCTAGTTAAAATATAAATACTGTTATTCCAGTTTTCACCCATTCCACTTTCCCTGTCCTTTATCTATGCTTTACTTTCTTTCATTTAGCAAGTCCTCTAGTGAAACCCAGGCCTCCATCAGCAACCAGCATCCCTGCCATTCTAAAAGGACTTCAGGATGAATGGGTAGAAATAAATATTATTGTCTTATCAGAAAACTTGACTTATTTGACTTCACTAATGTTCAAATGATCAACAATACAATCACAGTGCTTCTACTTTGGGGATTTCAGTCCAGCATTTTTATTCCCTGGCATTTATGGGGCACCTCCAGTAGTTGGAGAGAGATCACACAGCTCTTAACTAGCTCCTATTTGGCAGATGCTTGATGTATGAAGTGAAATTTCATTTGAGGCTTGGTTGAATCAAGCCAACTAAATTCACTCCCAATGAGTGCGATTAGACTAGGACTTTCAAGCAAGTCAGACCCGATCCTAAGCAGCTTGACCAGTGTGAACACATTTTTAAAACACACCATTGACAAGCAGCTTAGCGGCAACCGTATTATCAGCAATTTTAGCGTTCAGACTGGAAATTTCGATCGGAAACGCGATAAAACCAAGCCATGTTGGGACATGGTTTCAAGCGTCTGCAACTCGCTAATGATCTTGTCAGTTTTTCGTTTATTTTAGCTTTCTCCTGCTGTTATCTTGAAATTTGAACAAGTCTTAGCTTACATTTCATTCGAGTTCATTTGAATTTGAGCGCCAAGCTAAGTTGCATACAGATCTTCAAGCGTTCAACTCGTAGTTATATAGGTCCACAAATCGTTTTCTCGATTCATCACAGCTGAGGTAATGGATGGAAGAAAAGAGTCAACATCCAATGCAAATGCCTGGGAAGACAATGAATACCTCCGTCTTCTAGCTTCTTCTCATTACGGACGCCAGCAAAAGCAGCCTAGTCCTTCTACGGCGAGCTATATGGAGCATATGAATTTGCCGTAAAAGATGTTTGAATGAGAGAAGTGGTATATAAAGCGAGGAGAGTACAACAAGATTTTCAATTAGACCATGGCCATTCATGTTGTCGATCGATTGTGCTATATAGAATAACATTTATCTCACCTGGGTGGCTTCTAGTCTGAACATCTGAAATCCATTGATTTGACATTGACATTGCAAAGTGATGACAGATAAGTAAACATAAAAACGGCTCTATCGAGCTAAGATTTGACCTAGTGTGAATGCAAGGAATCTGACTTGGCAATGTGTTTCATGGGTTTCAATCAAATTTCAAGTAGACATATGGTCCTACTGGAGTATGAAGAGCTGACAATACTTATAAATAAACCTGTAAAAGGTCATGGATGATGGACCGATGCAAATAGACAGTACTAATTTTGAATGTAATGTAAACACTGTAGTGTTTGTTTAAATAAATACATGTCCAACTACTTTTTATGTTCTTAGGATGCCTGCATGCTACATTCATTTGCTGTGAGGCAACAACTACAAACAGCAAGACAAGGTAATACAGTAATGTTATGTGTAGTTGACTAGTTACTTGGGCTTCCTGTGGTAATACAGTTATGTGTAGTTGACTAGTTACTTGGGCTTCCTGTGGTAATACAGTTATGTGTAGTTGACTAGTTACTTGGGCTTCCTGTGGTAAGTTGACTAGTTACTTGGGCTTCCTGTGGTAATACAGTTATATGTAGTTGACTAGTTACTTGGGCTTCCTGTGGTAATACAGTTATACGTAGTTGACTAGTTACTTGGGCTTCCTGTGGTAATACAGTTGACTATATGTAGTTGACTAGTTACTTGGGCTTCCTGTGGTAATACAGTTATATGTAGTCGACTAGTTACTTGGGCTTCCTGTGGTAATACAGTTATGTGTATGTGTAGTTGACTAGTTACTTATGTGTAGTTGACTTTACTTGGGCTTCCTGTGGTAATACAGTTATAGTTACTAGTTGACTAGTTACTTGGGCTTCCTGTGGTAAGTTACAGTTATAGTTATGTAGTCGACTAGTTACTTGGGCTTCCTGTGGTAATACAGTTATGTGTAGTTGACTAGTTACTTGGGCTTCCTGTGGTAATACAGTTATGTGTAGTTGACTAGTTACTTGGGCTTCCTGTGGTAATACAGTTATGTGTAGTTGACTAGTTACTTGGGCTTCCTGTGGTAATACAGTTATGTGTAGTTGACTAGTTACTTGGGCTTCCTGTGGTAATACAGTTATGTAGTTGACTAGTTACTTGGGCTTCCTGTGGTACTTATGTGTAGTTGACTAGTTACTTGGGCTTCCTGTGGTAATACAGTTATGTGTAGTTGACTAGTTACTTGGGCTTCCTGTGGTAATATAGTTATGTGTGGTTGACTAGTTACTTGGACTACAGTTATGTGTAGTTGACTAGTTAAAATAGTTTTACAACCATGTGAATTAACCAATAAAATGGCTTTATTCATAATTTATATCATTTCCTCAGAACTTTCCCATGCATTATATCAGCACGATGCAGCATGCCGTGTAATAGCAAGACTGACTAAAGAAGTTACAGCAGCTCGTGAAGGTATGTAATTTATGGTTTGGGCTACCTGTGTATTCTCTACACAGGGAGCCCATTTCAGATTTTTTTCACACAGAATAATGTTTTTCTACATTAATGTTTTCAGCATTGGCCACTCTGAAGCCTCAAGCTGGTATTACTGTTACTCCTTCTATGCCAATAGTTCCACCAGCATCAATACCTGTAAGTAGGAGTTTTGTGAATTCTTTTGAAATTATCATAACATTATTCCAATATTGAGCTGTTTTTGTTCGTTGCAGGCTGAAGAAAATATGGAGGTTGCACCGGTGAGTAGTGATTATATACTTTATGCAGCACAAACCCTTATTAATAAGACAGTGATAAAGCAGGGTTAAATATGTAGGAGTCAATACAATTTGAAGTAGGCAGAGGGTCCTACTGGAGTAAGCCAATTAAAAGGCTTCAAATAGACATGAAAAAAGCAGCCGATGGAACTGACAAAAGTAGGATGTGATGGTATTATAATTAATCAAAAAATCCCTGAAAATGACTAAACATATATTACATTGTATGTAGTTTACAATTTCAAGTAGCTGCATGCCTTTTGTGCTGGTTAAACATGGATTGTTATTTGGTTATTTTCGACATTCGGAGGAGCGGAAAATTTCCACCGGAATGGTGGCAATGACAGCTTGTCTTGGGCTTCTTATTACAGTATTTTAGCAACATTTAGGTTTTTCTTTTTCTCTTAAAAGTTTGTTACATAATCAGGGATTGCAATTGCATTGCATAATTTCCAGTCCCCGTGGCATAGTCCCACAGCATAAAATTTGCTCAAATATGGATTTTTATTTTGCATATTGTAACACCTGATAGCTAATATGTACATTGTTCTTGTAGCCTATTGGAGAAACTGGTATGAGTGAAGAAGTGCTACAGAAAGTGAGTATTGCATTTGATAGCTGAACTCTATTTGGTTGTGATGAAAAAGTGTTCTGACGTTTTACTTTACTTTCTCGAATTCTAGTTGCAAAAGAAAGCTACCCTTCTCACAGCAGAGCGTAAAAAGGTATGTTTGATTGCATACTTCAGTTGCCGCAATGCTTTGTTGTGAATAACAAGAGAATCTTTATTTCATCCCACTGGTCTGCCCAGATTACCGGTAGTTATTATTGTTTGCAGGCCAGTGGAGTACCAGTTGTATATTTATTTATTTTAATTATTTATTATAATAATAATAATAATCTTTATTATTAAAATGTCAATCAAATAAGTATAGAGAGTACATTTTGTGTAAATTCAGTTTACAGTATTCTGCATGCACATTTTCTTCTGATTCATGCACCAATGCTAAAAGATATTAATCTTTTCCATTCTCGTAATTTAAACAGAGAGGAAAGAAGATGCCAGAAGACCTCACAGCACCAGACAAACTCAGAAACTATCACCAAGTGGCGACATACCCAGTAAGGCAGCATTGGGAATTCATCAGGGGTCGGGTATACTGGGTAATCTTCTTATTGGGTGGGACGTGGTGTAATGTATTTTAAAGGGGACTTCGTGTCCTATTGTACAACACCTGCCTTATGGGCGAATCTTGAAAAAATAAAAAATAAATAAAAAAACTAGACAACACATATATTGTATTTTTTTATTATTACTCTTATTTACCTCTATCGTTGACCATGATATCTGTAGGGTCTTCACAGTGCAAGTACTCCAGGGATATTGGCCCTCGACGTCCAACTCTCAGACGCGTCCAAAGTACTTACAGGTGGGTTGTTGTATGTCAATGTTACGGTGTTTCACTCTTTATATCACTAAATTGACTCACTGTTTTCACTGATTATGTGCCTGGTTTTTGAGAGTATGCGTCACCCAGGTGCAAATTATTTATCTGGGTTTGAAATTTGTGATTTTGTATTTTATGGATTTGACATTGACTTTTTTGTGAGTAGTGAGATTCTGCCAGGTAGTTTTTGTGAGGATTTCAATTAAACGTTAATAAAAACATTTATTTACATTACACACAAGCATCTTGTAAAAACGTTACTTTTTAAAAACGTTCATGTAGTATTTTTGGAGGATAGTTTTTAGTTGTATAAAGAAATAGAGTGGACAAACCTGTCCTGTCACTACATGTACATGTATGTCAAATGGAAAGCACACTAAGGCTTGGCATATTGAATATACATGTACATCTAATGTCATAAGCAATGAGTTTCACAGGAATAAACGTCAATGTTTTTATCATTAGGTGGTCTTGACAAAAATGCTGTTGTCTTCTACAAGGACACTGAACAGGTAAGTTAGAGCAGATGTGGTGTTTTGATGCGCTGTGACGATGCGGTTTGCTGTAGTCAAACATATAAGCTGTGCTCTAACGTTGATATTACACACAGGTCGTGGCAACTCTTAAAGGACACACTAAAAAAGTCACTAATGTCATCTACCATCCAACAGAGGTATGTACATGTATGTACTACTAGTTCATTGTTTCTCATACTCATTAATTATTCATGAGGTAACCAGCCAATCAAATGCGCAGAATAATGCCACGTGATGTACCTTGAAAGTATGGAAAGTACTGGGGAGAGTAACTGGAAATTTTTCCAGTACCAACTGGAAATCTTTTTCTCCAGTTACTGGAAAACTTTCCAGTTACTCTCCCCAGTACTTATCATGAGGGACGATTAGAACTAATCGTTTCTCATGACTGTACATCAGTTCTTATCCCTCATTTAACAATCATCGGGACCTTGGACAGAGTAGAGGCAATACCACTCTGTCCGAATTTGCTTTAATCTGAAAGCAGGCTCTACTCCATGCTACTCAAGAGTCCAACACATGTGGGATACGATGTCCTCGATTCCTGTGCATGAGCAGAGCATATGCAACGACTAGAATTCTTGCTTATCCGATCTAAAATCGTGGAGCTCTTTATTTATTGCCTTTAGGTCATTGCATGTAATAATTAATGAGTATGAGAAGTCGTTCCAAAGCCTCGAATTCGGACTAGACGGGGTTTCCAGTCCTTGGCTTCGCCTTGGGCTGGAAACCCCCATCTAGTCCTCATTCTTGGCTTTGAAACACTACTTCGAAATCAAATATTATCCAAGACATTTTTCAAGGTTTAACACAGTTATTGTTAAAAACCCATGATAATAGTGTCAATAAATATTGATGTGGAGAGAGAGGGAGAGAGAGTCAGCGCTGTTCTCTCCCTCACTTCAGAGAGTTTTGTCAGGATTCTCAGGACACTCAATACAATGTATCAGCTGTCTAGAATTTGAGAGTGTTAGTAGTCTTCAAGGCCTTTTTGAGCCTCCAGAGTATTGCTATAAAATAATTATATCCATTATTTTCTTCATACATTAATAATAATTTGTGTTATTGTTACGTGATTATTTAGGAAATCGCTATCACTGGGTCTGCTGATAGCAGCATTAGGGTGTGGTCCATTACAAATGGAACCTGTTCTCACACTATCAGGGTAGGTTGGAATATAGAATTAATTTGATTCACAGTTGAAGGGCTCCCTGCAAGAATGGAGTAAGTGACGTGTTTACATCTCCTCAAGATTCTTTGAATTTCAAAGGAGAATTTGGGTTTTGATCACAAGTCACTTACTCCGTTCTTGCAGGGAGCCCTTCAGTTGTCAACCAGTGTATTTGAATGGCTACCTTGAACAACGTGCTGTCTATTTTGAATGCTAAAGTACACTATGCCTTGTCATTTGGATGGGCTTTGACACTAGTTTAGCTGTCTACTTTATATCTACTAGTGTCTGCTACTTAAAAACCTAGTGAGAACCTTGGTTCATTATACTTGTATAGCTTATCTACTAGTGTCTGCTACTTAAAAACCTAGTAAGAACCTTGGTTCATTATACTTGTATAGCTTTAACCACTACTTTATATCTACTAGTGTCTGCTACTTAAAAACCTAGTAAGAACTACTTGGTTCATTATACTTGTATAGCTTATCTACTAGTGTCTGCTACTTAAAAACCTAGTAAGAACCTTGGTTCATTATACTTGTATAGCTTATCTACTAGTGTCTGCTACTTAAAAACCTAGTAAGAACCTTGGTTCATTATACTTGTATAGCTTATCTACTAGTGTCTGCTACTTAAAAACCTAGTAAGAACCTTGGTTCATTATACTTGTATAGCTTATCTACTAGTGTCTGCTACTTAAAAACCTAGTAAGAACCTTGGTTCATTATACTTGTATAGCTTATCTACTAGTGTCCGCTACTTAAAAACCTAGTAAGAACCTTGGTTCATTATACTTGTATAGCTTTAACCAGTCTTTATTATTGGTGTTGCAGGCACATGACCAGGGTGTTACTGGGCTTAGTCTACATGCCACTGGTAAGATCCAAGGCACTTTTACTTGCAAGTGAAAGTGTTGTGCTGCTAACTCATATGCCCTGATATTATTACATACCTGGAGACATCTCTGACAGTAATGATGTGTATAACTTGATAAAACTCTTCTATTGCAGGTGACTATTTATTAAGTTGTTCTGCTGATCAGGTTTGTTTAACTTCCAAAATTAATTTACTGACTTTACTGACTGACCGACTTTACTGACTGACTTTACTGACTGACTGACTGACTTTACCGAGTGACTCACTGACTTTACTGACTGACTCTACCGAGTGACTGACTGACTTGACTGACTGACTTGACTGACTGACTTGACTGACTGACTTGACTGACTGACTTGACTGACTGACACTTTACTGACTGACTTGACTGACTGACTTACTGACTGACTTTACTGACTGACTTTACCAAATGACTTTACTGACTGAGTGACTTTACTGAATGACTTTACCGACTGACTTTACCAACTAACTTTACTGACAGACTTTACTGACTGACTGACTTTGCTGACTGACTTTATTGACTAATTTACTGACTGACTTTACCGACTGATTTTACTGACTGACTTTACTGAGTGACTTTACTGACTGACTTTACTGTCTGTCTTTACTGACTGACTTTACCGACTGACTTTACCGACTGACTTTACCGACTGACTTTACCGACTTACTTTACTGACTGACTTACTGACTGACTTTACTGACTGACTTTACTGACTGACTTACTGACTGACTTTACTGACTGACTTACCGACTGACTTTACTGACTGACTTTATTGACTGACTTACTGACTGACTTTACTGACTGACTTACTGACTGACTTTACTGACTGACTGACTTTACTGACTGACTTTATCGACTGACTGACTTTACTGACTGACTTTACTGACTGACTTTACAGACTGAGTGACTTTAATAATAATAATAATTTTATTTATATAGCTGACTGACTTTACCGACTGACTTTACCAACTGACTTTACCAACTGACTTTACTGACTGACTTTACTGACTGACTTTACTGAGTGACTCACTCACTCATTGATTGATTGATTGGTTTACCCATTGATTGAGTGACTGATTTGTTATTGTCTAACAGTACTGGGCATTCTCTGACATTCGTACTGGCCAAGTGTTGAATAAATGTCTCTCCGACCCCTCTGTCAATCAAGGTAAGGCTCCCATTATCATAATGAATGTGTATATTTCATCATTTGATGACAACAACAAAGGCTGTATTGTATTGTTGACCAGTGCCAGGATTAGCTGGGCTATTGGGCACTTAACTAAACTGTTGCTCTTTGCTTTTACATCAGGTCTTACATGTGCACAATTCCATCCTGATGGACTTATCTTTGGTACTGGTACATCTGATAGGTGAGAACCATTACGTACGCATATACACCTATTGTTGACATCTGAAACCTGAGACCTGAGACCAAGAGGGATTGTGGGAATGAGGACCTATGAGTTGTGATCTATCTTGTAATTACTGGAATATGCCACAACTTTTAGGCGAAGACCTGCATTGGCGAGTAGTGTGGCTAAGAGTGTTTTTAGGTCACAGATTCAGATTTCAGATTCAGATGCCAACGTTTTTTGAAACAGGTGTATATATGTAGTGGTTCAGTTGTGCTCTCACAAAGCTCCCTGGTAATAGTGTAGAATAGCATACCAAATCACTTGTCAGCTGACTGTCGGCCAACTGTAGGCCATTTGTCTGCCGTTTGTGGACCGTTTGTGATCCATTTTGGCACACATTATGTGTCAACAATGTGTCCTAGTTTGACCAATACAGTATGTCAAACAACAGCATTTTAACTCAGATTTGCACGTTTTTATTGTAGCTTAATTAAAATCTGGGATTTGAAAGAGAGAGCTAATGTTGCCAAATTCCCTGGTCATTCTGGACCTATTACAGACATCAGCTTTTCAGAAAACGGGTGAGTAATAGACCAGGAAAATATGGCTACATGTCTGTGCATTTAAAGTATTGGTGATGGTGGTGGTGGTGATGATGATAATGATGGTGATAGTGGTGGTGGTGATGATGATGATGATGATGATGGTGATGGTGATAGTGGTGGTGGTGATGATGATGATGGTGGTGGTGGTGGTGATGATGATGATGATGGTGATAGTGGTGGTGGTGATGATGATGATGGTGGTGGTGGTGGTCAATCAATCAATCAATTTGGTGGTGGTGATGATGATGATGACAATGACAGTAAATGATAACGATTACAATGCATGGGCCTTGTCACACCAGAGGCCCAGACAACAATAATTGGAATAATTTGATAATTACTGTAACAGGCAGTTTAAGAAGTGTGTGTTTAATTTGTTTTTGTCCATAGTTACTACTTAGCTACCTCGGCGGATGATGCTGTTGTAAAACTATGGGATTTGAGAAAACTGAAAAACTTTAAGACCATCACCCTTGAGGATACATTTGAGGTAGGTTTGACATGTATCTTATCACTGTAAATGTTTAAATGACCATGAGCTCTGGGGAATGGTTAATTGAAAGAAATGACAGGAGTTTGGCAGAGCCTTCTTTCCGTCTCTCTCTCTCAGGAGGGGATTAAAAGAAGACTGATCGCAGGGCACTCATCTGTCACTGAAGTTCAATCGCTAGAGAAAACATGAGAGAACTTCAGGGTCAAGGTGTCTATGTACTAATAATTATTATCATTTTTTCTTCTTACTTTTAGGTCAAATCTCTAAGCTTTGACCAGAGTGGTACTTACTTGGCTATAGGTGGATCAGAAATACAGTAAGTTTTTCTTTCTTTTTATATTTTGTGTGTGTGGCATCAAGATAAGACATGTTACAATGGTGCACATACATGTACATGTATATAGAGATGATACGATGACTGTTCTACAAATGGGCAAGGAGTGTCTAGCAACTGGCTTAGAGTTATTTCCATATGAGTGTGAAACTTATGGCACAGAGTTACGGTCACAGTACAGGATCAAAGGCATCTATTCAATCAATCACAGCACACACAATCATTGCTCGACCAATCAGAATGCTTGGACATGGAACAGTCACCACACAGTACGAACCGTACCGTCGTAGCTACTTCCTACTTATACACAACGACTCTATTTCACAAGTAACATTGTCCAAATGACATCTATAGTTAAATCCTTTGTGTGTGTGTTTTTAGACTTTACCTGGTTAAACAATGGGAACTCTTGAACAGCTTCACTGGTAAGTTTTGATCATAAAGATAAACAAGTTGATTATTTATTCAATTTGTTTTCATATGTTTGTTTGTTTGTTGATTCATTATTTGATTCATTCATTTATGTGAAAAATATAAACAAATTAATTTTACATGTAACAACATTGGAGACCATTAGTAGGAGATTCCATCAGGGGTGTAGGGAGAGTGCCTGTGACCCCCCTTGACCCCCCCCCCACCCCCCTTCCTCTGGGTCTACTCTTTAAATTTATATGTTTGAGGAGGGGAGAGGGGGATTTGGTGGTGAACGATATGGAGTGTGACCCCCCCCCCCCCCCCCCCCCCCCCCCCCCCCCCCCCCCCCCCCCCAAATTTGCACGAGCCCGTAGGGCGAATTATTCCAAATTGAACGAGAAATCGTATGATTACCAATTAATAATATTCATGAAAAAAAAGTAATTTGCACTACAGTGCAAATTACTTTTCAACTGCACTGCTCTAAGCCAATCAGAATTGAGTATTTTTTTCATGTATATTATTATAATAATAACATTTATATAGCCCCATTTATGTTATGCTCATTGGCGCTTGTTAAGTTGTGCTAATAATAAATGTATTTCCAATTTCTCATAACAGCATATCCTCTTTTTGTGACAAGCTTATTATGAATTTCAATCATAATTTACATTACCCCAAAAGCATTCAATATAATAATGGTAGAAGGTTCCTAATAGTCGATTCAATCTGCCTTCTTTGAGAGTTAATAGGGAGCTTAAGCAGCAGACATTTTTGACAACGCGGACGGTGCGCGTGCTGATGAATACTATTCGAAACGAACGTTGACGTCCGTGACGGCAGCCTATGACGGCATTTCACCTGTTTTCACGTCGTAGATTGCCGTCACGGACGTCAACAGTCGTTTCGAACATTATTCGTCAGTGCGCTCGCTGTCCGCATTGTCAAAAACGTATGCTGCTTAAGCTCCCTAGTAATGGGTTACTACATTAGAATACCAAATAGAATACCAATTAGAATACCAATTAGAATACCAATTAGAATACCAATTAGAATACCAATTAGAATACCAATTTATAAATCAAATTGACTTTCTCCTTGCAGATCACTCAGCGCTTGTGACAGGAGTAAAGTTTGGCCGACATGCTGGCTCTATCATCTCGTCAAGCATGGACCGACACCTTAAATTTTTCTCCCTATAACACACCAACCCCTGTTGCTTCTTACAGTCTCATAATCTTATAATAATATTGTATTTTTTATCAAAAACTTTGTTCGTGCTGTGGTGGTCATGGAACTGATGACTGACAAGAAGTGAAAAGGGTTATGTAAAAGACTGTGGGTTATTCACTGTACTCCTTGACAAAAGACCCCATGGGAGGAGGGGGTACTCGAGTATGAGAGTGGTGGGAGGTGCGAATGAAGCCGAAATGATAAACCCCACCCTCCCCCCTCCCAAAACTAGTCCAATACAGCTAAAACTCAACCCCCAAAAGGTCCGATGGTCCATAACATAACCCCCCAAAGCATGTCAAAACCAGCTACCCAACCTCCGAAAACATTGGAGCCCCATTTGAAACAGTCCAAATTATCAACGTTCAAACCCCTGTCACTCTTATCTATAAAGATTGTACTTGAATACCCCCTGGACAAAAGACACATTTACTCGAAGTTAACCTCAAGTCAGAGAATACTTATCTGGAATTATAAAATGTTTCTAGTGTCCAATGTCAATTTTTTTTTGCAAATTGGTGTCTGAATAGTTTACACTTGAGGCTAACCCTAAATGTGTCTTCTGTAAGGAATACGCTAGTGTTTAAACAACTCGAAGCTAGGCTTGGAGAGAAAACAGGTGTTGATTTAGAAGACGTTTTATGCAAACAGTCAGCTAATGCTTTATAAATTATGCATCCATTGCTATGTCCTCTTATCTTTCTCTGCGTGAGCTGAGCTTATTTTCATATTTTATCTGTTCGTATTCAACCAAAACAAACTCTGCACGTACTATCTCTAGAAGTGTTTGGTGAACTTTGCGTTGATGTCTGTGTTATTTATAGATAGTGCTGTAATATGTTCTTGTTATGTGTAGCTTGTATTTGTACTTGAAGCCTTTGTAAAGATAACCATTGAATTTGTTGGTTTTTTTCTCTTGTGTGTTTTTTTTATTTTTTATTAACTCATTAGTTCAAGCTGCACCCTCACAATCAGTTCTGTAATCATGTCTGTATTGTTTGGGTGGGAGGAATAGCAGACTAGCTTTTATGTTTAGCATTTGATGGACATGCAGGAACGCATTCTATTTTCATACTCTCCAGAAGTATACTAGAATAAAAAAATTATTCTTAAGTCTTCCGTTTGTTTTTATCATCACTTTAGATCACTGCCATTACCTAATTACTATCTATGTGTGCTTGCACTTGTTTAATTAGGTATGACACCTGTGGAAGACACTCATTGACACTATCAGAAACAAGAACTTTGAACAACAACTTAAATTTGACCCATTCGCACCTAAACGTGTTTATATTTAAAGTGCCTCAGAGAAAAGCGAACCAACTAAAACGTCTGCAAAGGAGGCTATCTCGTAGTATAAGCCTAATTTTTTATTTGGAAAATCGCATTACAGTATAATACATGTATGTGAAATGAATATTGGGATGGTTCAATATTTGTAGTATACAAAAACACCCTAGTGCAAATTACTGGCATTTTAAAACTGCAGAAGTATATTTTATTTTGAGTTTTGTATTACTGAGTTATAGAGGTTAATCATGACATGCTAATTTGGTGATGTATAAAGCCTTATTATTGCCATAATTATTCAAGTGGTTTTCAAGTACCGGTATAATGCTTTGAACTAAAATAGCCACAAACAATAAGTTTATATATAGCTAAATGCATAATCGTTGTCGGGTTGAAAATCATGAAAGCTATGACCAAAAGGAATTCTGGGAAATTAAAACTCAAATAACACCATCAAATGATCGACCTTTTTATCCAGACTTGTAGGATCTTAGTTAAATAGCTCATATACCTTCAAATCTACGAGAACATTGAATATATCTGTATGTAATGCTGGTCGTGAACTGATTTCCCATCCATCCTTGCGGTCTCAGCTTCTATGATTTATAATTTTCAACCCGACAACGATTATGCAATTTATATGCTATATATATAGTCTATGAAATTGTGAAAACTAAGAAAAGTTTCTGCCAGTAATTTACATTAGGGTGTTTTTGTATAATAAATAATATGTAAATAATAATAAATAAGTTGGTCTCAATGCAATGTGATATGCCTCCTTTGACATCACTTTATTTGCATTTTGAGATTTTATTTTTTATTATCTTAAACAAATTATCAAATCATGCAACTATTCGCCTTACATAGAATATACGTTTTCATGATAAAAATATTTGGGTTTTTATAACGAAAATACACCTATAATTCTACATGACTACCTGGAATTAATTATATAATTTTCTAAACCTATAGCTGTTTGGTTAAACCAACATGTTTGAGCCTCTTGTGACTGACTGGACATAAGTTAACATTTTTATCTATCTATCTATCTTTTGTTCTGTTTATTTTGTGTTATAAATAATGAATATTTTCTCCCACTTGATTGATTCATTTGCGCAGTCATTTTCAAGGCTTTCAAACCCACAAATTTTAGTGTTTTGTTCAATTGATCTCTGGTCATCATGAGTTTATTTATTGGGTAGAAGAAGACTTGTATGGAAAATATGATTAAAAGAGAAAATTTGCCAATGCCCATGAAGAAATAACAGAGGATTTCAGCAAAATATGCAAGTGTGTAGAATGAAGAACAGTGTAAAAAAGCACTAAATGTTCTAAAGGTCGTAAAGATAGCAGACTTGTGATACTTTTTAAGAAGAGCACGATTATTATTTTTTCAATTTCTTTTCCCTATCGTTAGTGTATCTATGGCAACGGAAGTATACTGCCTTGACCGCTGACCAGATTGAATTATTGCTCGATCAACTAAGCGTCCATGTTTGGCACAAGCGTGAAAGAAGGGGAGAGAAAGAGTGTTGTAATCTTGCCTTTGTACGCTGAACGTTTCACCGTAAAAGTACCTGTCAAGACTAAAAATTCATTTAAAGGGGGATCAGTAGTGTTTTGTATTAGATATGAGTAAGAAATCGTCGGCAAGTTCAGGCGAAGATGGCGGTCGCTCAACTTCCAAGAAGAAAGGTGGAGGATTTCTTGTTCGCCAAGCGAAAGCTAAAAAGACAGTAACAGAAGAAGAATTACTCAAAAAGAGTTCTGTATCACCTGAAGATGTATTAAAACTATCAAAATCTACAGAAAGTAAGTACTTTCAAGCAATTTTCCAACGGTATGTACTTTGTTATTGTTGAAAAGTTGAAATGCAACGACCAAGTCAATAGAAACTGGTAGTGCCAGCTACGAACGCAAACAAATATTTACAGCACGTTTGAAACTCTTTTCCCTTTGTGCTCTAGACTATCTGTGTGAACCCCAAGCAAACGTATACAACATAGACTTCACGAGATTTAAAATACGAGACATGGAGACGGGAGATGTCTTGTTCGAGATCGCCAAGCCGGACGGTTTTGATGGCGATGAAGTAATAGAGAACGATGAAGATCCTAACGCTGGTCGTTTTGTACGGTACAAGTTCACAGCAGAATTTTTGCGGTTGAAGACTGTTGGTGCAACGTAAGTGTACTACTTCCCGATGAAAGTATCGCGTTTGATGCGATGATGGGAAACCGATGATAGATGTCTGTTGATGGAATTAGGAATGACTGGTTGTGTACAATGCAAGTGATCAATCCATCATCGGTTACCTGATCTCATTCGTATCCTAACTAAATATATGTTGTATTTTTAGGGTGGAGTTTAGTGTCGGAGATAAAGCTATACAGAGTTTCCGGATGGTCGAGCGGCATTATTTCCACGGTCGTCTACTGAAAAGCTTCGACTTCGACTTTGGGTTTTGTATTCCCAATAGTAAGAATACTTGCGAACATATTTACGAATTTCCTCCTCTAACTCCAGATGAAGGTAGGTTTAATATTACCACTCATTATTTTGATCGAATTGAATCATTTAATGAACTAGTTTAGACGTCTATAATCGGCTCGTGCTTTCCTTTGATTTGCCTTTCTTTGTGTACATGTTGTACAGGCAATAAAATTGCCTCTGATCAACTTCAAAAAAGTATTATTAATGTTTCACGAAAATCCGTGCGTGTAATGAATATTATTGAATGATTTAATCCCAGTAATATTACATCCAAATTTAGAATTAAATTTACTTTTCAATGATTTTCTGAAAACATGTAAAATCAAATTAAATAGATTCATATTTAGAAATATTTACTTGAGAGGTGACCAAATTCAAAAATGTTGTTTTTCAAAAATCAGATTACAACATGCATATTATATATTTAATTTACATGAAGCTGAAACTCTGTTGGTAGTAGTGGCACAAGAGGAAATCAGTCTACATCATATCCTGTATGGTATACACATAGTTTTTCTCCTATTGAGAAAGAACATCAAAGCCCAGATTTTTATTCTCAGTTTGTGATTATGTTGGACTTTGTGTAAGTGCTAAACACAGTTTTACACACTGTGAATTCAGTGATAATGCAGGGATTCGTTCTGCAATTCTGTGGCAATTTCGTAACATTTACGGCCTGGAGGCTCGATGGTTGAATTGATCATCATTATACACTGACACAGCCTAGTGTAATCGGTAGTTTCCAATGGCTATTACATCTGATAATTGCAGTTTGTTCTGCTTGTGTTTTGCTATTCGATATTGTAATGGTTGGATAATGACCCCTAATATGGTGAATAATACTTGTATAAATAGATATATAGAATATAAATTAGACTCAGACTATGATACAGAGTAATTACTAAAGATCTAATTACACCTCAAAATGTCATGGAAATATCTAGGTTAGCTCAAAATAGACCCTTTCATCTAGACACTTTCATCTCTGTTACTAGAAATGATTATACAATGTAGCTATAGCCTGTGACATGGTTATCAATAATTTAAGTTATCTGCAATTCAGATAATAGATATTAAGATTAAGATTGGCGTAAGCTGTCACATGTCACCCTCTTTAAATAAAGTCACTTACCTTACCTTGAGAGATACTTCATAAGAATAGTCCAAACTTTCCCTGTGCCATCTTGAAAGGTAGACATGCCTTTGCATCAAAGCAAGACCAACGATGACCTTGCAATGATAGATACATTTCTTAACACCTTGGACAATATTATTCACATGTCTTTATCATTACAAGGTCACCATTGGTCTCGCTTTGATGCAAAGGCACGGCTACCATTCAAGATGGCGCAGGGAACTGTGAAGGGGACTATTTTACTTGAGGACTGTGATGACAATAATGTACTTATAACATTATTATCATAATCATTTTAAATCTATAAAAGGCAATGTTTTTATAAAATGTGTTCATCCAGGATGGACAGTGCACCCTCTATCCCCTCCCTCCATCAGTGCTCTATCCCATAGGTATTTAAAGCTACCTTGAGTGAGGATGAGGACCTCTCACTTGAGGGTTAAGGCCAACTAAGCTATTCTTGCTCCTTAAGTTACAGTATAAAAGGAGCCTCAACAGACAATATAAACGTTTGCTAATTAATCTTTGTATCACTACATGAACTATACACATGAATATACGATTAACAAAGATTGATTAAACAAAAGTATTGTTGTATCCCTGGGCAGCTTCCTTGATCAGGCGAGCAGACAGATGACACATGTATTGTAAGCCCCTGCAATTACAAGTGGTCCCCCCCGCTGTGGGTACCCAAGGCAAGACCTCTGGCCAGCACTGTCTCGATTTTAGCCTTGCCTAAATAATATTTAGCCTCATTTGAATTCCTCAGTAAATGCTTAAGTTTAACTCCAGAATTCCATAAAAATGATATCCTTTCCCTGTCTGTTGGTATTTAGCTGCGAGTTGTATTAGAATTACTGGTATTTGGAATAGCTGGCAACATTTGTGAAATTGTACTTACTTACAAAATTGACAACCAAGACCTCAATGCATCAACCATAATATTATTATATTGCTTTAATAATTAAGTTTATGTATGTAATATGCATGCTTTACTGCAGGCAGTATTGCAGATTGCCAAATCAGCTAGTAACCAGAGTATTTCATAAGCTTAGTAGACTTGACTTAGCATGTACTTAGTTGAATGTAATTCCACGACAATGTATTTGTTCATGTGTTGATAAAGAAAGAGTGACAATTTGTATTCTGCAGAAATTATGGTTATACATACATACATATATACATCGTTTATTGTACCTCCCAATTGTCATGTGACTTGGGATGTGATGGCAATTGAGGCAGAGTTTTGGACTACCGTATTTCCTCTTATTTTAAAATTTAGAGGGGGCGTTTATTAGAGGGATGCGTTTAAAAGAGGGGGGCGTATATTTTGAAACTCCAAATTTTGCCTCTGAAACGTATCCCGAGTCATCAACAATACGATGCAAAACATAAGCGGTAATGAGTCAGTTGTAGACATTTAAAGAATAAAACGGGAATATTTCAATATCAGTGTTTGTTTTTCGTGTCTATTCTAATAAACGCCCCCTTTCTAGTGGCATATGGTGTCTCTAATAAATGCCCCTCTATGGGGGGAGGCGTCCTCTATGGGGGGGGGGGGGGGGGCATTTATTAGAAGGGGGCGTTTAAAAGAGGGAGGCGTATATGAACGGTTTTTCTCCTGAAGGGGGGTGTATATTGGAGGGAGGCGTTTATTGGAGGCTGGGCGTTTATTGGAGGAAATACGGTATGTTCTTACTACATGTAATTTGATATGGAAGTCCCATTTTAACTCGTGACGTTTAGCTATACCATTGTAATTATTGTATAAAACAAGAATATATTTCTTTTTGTGGTTCACTAATGTACTCGACGCCTTGAATTGTGACATTTCTCAATTTTGAAGGAACCATTAAAGCTTACAAAAGGGTCGCTTGCTTGAAATGGGATGAAAGAACGTTGACGGCAGTTGTGAACATTTCAAAACGGAAACAAAGTGCCATTATTTCCTTGGTATTTTGTGAAAGAGTTTTGACAGACGGTACATGTATACAGTCTACATTTCTATAATATGCCATGACGATCAATAATTGATATAAATTTGATTGAATATTTTTTAATTATGCTATAGACATGCAGCTGTTGGTGCCATAGAGAAAGAAAGAAATATAAGAGAATGAAATGGGGAATAACTAAAAAATAGTTTTGAAGTGAAAGAACCAACAAATGAAAAAAAAATGGATGAAAGGGAAAATGAAAATGAAATGTTCAAGAGATAGATAAAAGAATGAAGAGAACAAAAGAAAAGTGAAAGAAAGGATGAATGGATATATAGAGAAAATGGAGAAGGAAGAAAACAAGGAAAAATGAGATAATGTTAAGTTTCTCTCATTACATGTATCTCATTTGTCTGTATTATGGAGAGTTTACAACATATCTGATAGTTTCCATCAGCCAAATACTTTCCTATTAAAGTTCCCTGACAGTGAAATAAATAGCCATTGTTTCAACATGTTCAAAAGATAACAGCAATAATTATTCCTTTTAGACGTGTATTCTGCCTAATGCACACCGGCACACTAGCACAACAATGCTAATAACCAACCTACCTATAGACCAATTCGGCTAACGCAATGTTTACATTCTTTATCCCAATTCAAAACCTTTGGGAATAAGAGCTTTTTGTTCCAAACATTTCCACGCCAATGCTCTATTGAAATCGAAATACAACAGACAAAGAACCGTATTCCCAAAAGATCTGAATAGGGTACAACATTGCGTTAGCCGATTTGGTCTATTGGATGGCAGGCTCTAGAGATAAGGAGGATCCTAAGCTTCCTTTAAGTGATTAGAGAACTTTTATGTTGTTATCTTTTTGTTTATCAGAGGATTTGAGAACAATAAGAGGTGCAGTGGAGGACATTGATAAACCTCTCAAGTATATTCATAAAACATTAATAGTTTTAGGATTTCTTTTTTCATGCAAAGCAAAGGAAAAAAAAAATGAATGAATGACAACGAGAGAAAGAGCATCTTAAATGTGAGATCACTCACTTCTGAAGTCAACCACTAGAACATTAGCTGGGGGATTAAATATAATTCCCTTTGATTCCATTTTATCCTTTGGCAATCTTGCTATTTATAGGACTGGTATTAATGCTGAAATGGAAATTTCTAATTCTATTGATTTATTTTTATTTCGTGTCTAAAATAATATCTTTTTGTGCAAGATCTCCAATTGAAAAGGAAAGGAATTATGCTTTATGTAGTGTACTTTAGTGTGTCAACAATCAAATGCACTTTACAAAGCTAGAGAATCGAAATAGTTTACAATCGTGGGTGTTTTTTGGTGACTTTAAGCCTACAGGGTGTAACAACAACAGCCATTTATTTCAATTAAACAATCAATTATAGACACTTCCACCCGCAAATAAACCACCTAATCGAGGCAGGGGAAGATATTACTAACAATACTAGTATTTTATGGGAAACAAAATAAGAATAATAACAAAAATATTACAACATTTAACCCTTTCACCACCAGACATTTTCTAGTAAAAGTGCCCTAAACACCAGCTGTTTTCAGTATTTTCACAAATATAAACATTTACATTATTATCTCTTTTTTGGCAAAGAAGGAATAGCAGTTGTGAATCTGCTACTCTTTGCGATAGTCGCAACAGGTTCTTTTAAATTGCATATAATTTTACAATATTTATTTAGTAAATATATTTTCTTTTTAATTCTTAGAATTTATTATTGTAAAGCGCTTAGAACAGATTCCACTTTACCGTTCGTCTGTACTCTTATACACCGATTCCGAACATGGCGACCAATTTGAATAACCATTGTTCTTGACTGACCATCCTCTCATACAGGTGAGAACGCTTTTGTGTTTCCACATGAACACGAGGCCAGTCAGTCAAAGAACAATGGTTATTCAAATTGGTCGCCATGTTCGGAATTGGTGTATAGATGCAAGAAGACGTCAAAGTGCGGTGAGAACAGAAAAGGATGACACGACATGAAGTCCAATGGTGTGACTGTTGTTCTCACCACATTCTGACGTCTTCTGTGCATCTAAAAGAGTACAGACGCACGGCAAAATACAATCTATTGTTTGAATGTAATCTATTTATATATTTTTTATTTTGTGACGTCATCTGTGTCTGTACTTAACTAGACGCTCTACTAGCATGAAGTCGGGCTTCTGACTGTAAGGTAGTCTATTTGAACTAAATATAGATATCTTAGTGCAGTTAGTGCGATTAAAACAGTGTTTGGTCGCTCACAACTGACGTAATTGCTTTATTCTCTTCACTGCGTGTATCAACTGACTTCGTTCTAAGTTCTAAAGATCTCTAAACCCTTTGCTGTACTAGTACTGGATTGATAAATTCATATCTCTATGAATTATTGTGGTTATTTTCGTGAAAACAAGACGACATAACCTTCCTCCAACAAGAAGGCCTTGTGAAGAAGAGATGAACCATGTTGTTAGAGCCTTCGGTGATTATCTTCAGTTAGCGGCCGCATGTGCTGTAGAACCCAGTTGGCGATTTGAGGTCAACGACAAAGAACGGATCTCATTTTTAGAGTCCGACTAATAACAGCTCTCGACCAATCAAAGTGTGTGCAATATAGTTAATTATAGCTTTGTTAAAGTTCTAAATTCTTCCAAATTGCCGCCACCACCGTCACCCAGCTAGATCAGTTGGTCAGAGTGCCAGCTTGTGTATGGGAAGTTGGGGTGCGATTCTAATTATCCAAGTCCTTGGTCAGGGACGACTTAAGCCATTGGCCTTGTCTCTATTCTCTTCTAACCAATACAAAGGGGGCGTAAATAATAATAAAAACAACATATATATAGCACTTATATAATAATAATAATAATAATAATTTCTTAAAAACGCATTAACCGAAGTCTTAATGCTTTTGTAATAGTTACAATATGAGCGGCCGATTTGTATGGGATTTACAAACTTGAGCCATAGGCGAGAGTTTGTAAATCCCATACAGATCGGACGCGAATATTGTATCTGACTTATCGAATCCAATGACGTATAAGTAGATGTTTTACTGTAATTTGGATGATAGGAAACAGTTTGGCCAAGAAAATCGAAGTTAAAGTTGAATGCAAATGAGGACGATTCTGTATCCGATTTACAAATGTCTGCTATGCTTATGATTTCTATTGTATTTCCCTCATTAATTATTCATGAATTTGATAATACAATATACATTACTATTTGTTTAGTAACAATATTGTTTTTTCTCTGCAGTTCAAGAAATGGTCGAACATCCCTTTGAAACCAAATCAGATAGCTTTTACTTTGTGGACAGCAAGTTAGTAATGCATAATAAAGCAGACTATGCATACAATGGATAAACAATGTTTTCCAAAGGAAATATGTCTTTTGTACTAACAAATCCAGTTGACATACATGCATTCTGTGCTCAGATATTTTTGTTAAATTAAGTTTTAATCTTGAAGACACACGGTGGCACATTGTACGCAATATTCCTGACAATGGCACAATTCCAGTGTGTGTCCTCACATGCAACATTGCAGAAGTATTATCGCATGTCACAGGGGTGGTGGACACACTCTGCAATCATGTGGTCAGCAATGCTACTCTGTGCGTGTAACATGTATCTTTACATTGCAAATGTATTGTTTACCACCTTTGATGTACTTGCATACTTCTCTTGCCATGATCAGCCAGTCGACATTGCATTATAACATTCATGAGAAGTATAAATACATTAGGTAATCTCACTTTGCCATGTCGCATTGTAATAACTTTGCCCCAGTAAATGTTCAACTAGTGAATAGTGCTATCTGTCAAAGAAATCCTTATCCAGTAGGGGTATCGAATGGTCAAGGCGAGACTTTGCGAGACTCCGAGACAAGGCATATTTTTGCAAGCCCGAGACGCTTTTTCACCGATTTCCTTTGTTTTCAAAATTCGAGACTCTGAGACAGTTTTTTTTAGCGAAAAAACGAGAATTTGAGACCCACAAAATTTGATCGACAATTTTGTGAGACTGACTTTTTGCAGGGGCCATTCAACACCCCTTCCATTGGATAAGTTGATGATGTTATCCAAGAAATGTATCTGCTGGATAAGGACTTGTCCAACGGCTAGTGCTCTCCACTCTTTGAACAACTTGGATCTCAGGGCATTTCAATATCAGTGCCTTAACTTACTGGATTTAGTAGTAACGCAATCACATGCCGAGCAAAGAGGGTCAATATCAGGAGCATTATGAGCGGTATGCATAACAATGTAGTGATGGAATTGTAAATAAAATCAGAAGCTTTAGGGAAATGCACTCAGAAGGTGCTTCGATCACATAAGATCATGATTCTTCTGGTTTTGACGCCGTTCCTCTACTCACTTATGGTAGCCAGCTCTAAGAGTATGTACATGTAAGCCTGACAATTCTGTTATGGGGGTGGAGGAAGGGGCAGGAATGATTCGTTGGACAATTTGAATTCAACCCCTAAATGAGATCAATCTGGGCGTGGCTCAAGCTTTATTTGAACTCTAAAAGATACTGTTCTAAAACAGAAATATTGAAGATTTGCTGGCCTGATCAGTCTAGACACAGTATGATGCATGGAATCCTATGTGATACCTTGTTGCAGAGACCGTGGAGCGAGTTTCATATTGGCGGGGGGGGGGGGGGGGGGGGGCTGAAGCCTTCAAAACACCTGAAAATGGCTGATTTTTTTATAGAAAATGAATGGGAAGCTTGCCTTTATTGAGGGGGCTGAAGTCCCTTTAGTCCCCCCTCTCCACGGTCCCTGTGATTGCTAACAATATTGGTGTTCCGTCATGAACACCCTAAGTGATAACAAAATCTTTAATTTACACCCCTACAACGATCATCACTGCTCCTTTCACATGGCAGTTTCCCTTCCCCCTCCCCCACAGGATTAGTGCTTAGTAAAAACAAAAATAATGATGTCTTTATTTAAAATTGAGACAATGGAATCGACACGAGACCAGAAAGCACCACTCAAAAGCTGGTTGGGGGACACTCCTTCTTTAGTGCCCCTTGTGACATCATTACTCTGGATCTACGTACCTCAACAAACTTTGAAAACTGTTTTTCTTATTGTCATGTAGTTGGAATACCGTACTCAGTCTTTGTAAATTCTGGTTCTACCGTCGCACGCGTAACTTAAAACTAAATGTTGATTCTAGGATTTCTACTCTGACTATCTATTATGGAGACGTTATTCTTTAAATGTTGGTAGACGTTTACCATCATGTGACTGAACTGATCTGTACCAAATACATTAGAAGACTGGGTATAAGTGTTATAACCGTTGAGATAGCAGTTCTTAGCAGTATCTCCAATTTAAAAACTGTATAGCCTATCCAATGTGTTGGAGAAAGAACGTGGAATGGATTCGAGTGATATTTCCACTGGTCTTTCATCCACGGAAAACACCTCGAAAAACTTGCCAATCAAAACACTCGAACCCAGTCTTCCAACATTTGCCACAGACCGACTGTATCAATGTTAACATTGTCTCTCTCTCTGTAAGCCTCTGAATAGGGCATTCCCAAGGGAAATGTTGAAATGGGAAAGGGAAAAAATGAGAAATGCGTTTTCACTTCCCATTTCCCATTTTTGTGCATTTTCCTTTGAAAGCCACAAATATCATTTCTCCATTATTTGTAAGATAGTGAGAATTCTGATTGTTAGAAAACAACATTAGTTTACTCTGTAAGGCATCGTCTTCTTAGGAATCATCCTCCTGACCCTCCCCTCCCCCCAAGAAAGGCAAGGCTCTCCCCCTTCCCCCGAGGGAGTAGTGTAGGTGTGGTTTCCACAATGATGATGCTTTTGCGGGCTAAGCTATAGTTGGAGAATATCTAAAATTTACATCAAATATTTTGGGTGTATATCTTTTATACATTAGATGTAATATAATACTTGAAGGGCTCCCTGCAAGAACAATGTAAGTGATCTCTGATCAAAATTGAAATTCTCCTTGACATTCCTTGAATTTCAAAGGAGAATTTGAGTTTTGATCACAAGTCACTTAACTCCGTTCTTGCACATGGCTGTCCAAATAGCATGTTGCCATACCTTTCAATTACTTGTTCTCTCCCCCACCCCTCCCCAGAGGTGGCCATTTCACAAGCTTACCTCAAGACTAGTCCGTGATGCCATGTGCAAAAATGATCAAATAAATATACACCCAATAAACTCATCAGCAAGGCTACTCCTAATATATTGTGGCATGGGTATCCTGTGGTAACAAGGGAAGAGGGAGGACTGGCCTCCAGTCTTAATCTTTTCTTGTCACAGGAAACCCATGCCCTACTTCACTGGCCATAAAGACTGAAATACAATTTGTGGAAAATAATAAGAAGCAAATTGTATAGAGGGTTTACACGATCACATGCCGGCAGCCACGACAGGGGGCAGGAACAATAAAATCATTTTACATGAGAAAGAATTCATTTCCTTAGGGGAAAGGTATTGCTTTATCCTGCCCCCTGTTGATCATGGCTGCCGGCACGTGATCGTGCAAACCCCCTATGGATGATTATTCCATTGGGAAGAAAAATAACAAAAATACAGGGAGCCCAAAATATATATTTGAGTCATTACAACTTGATAAACTAATTGATTGAGAACTTTTGATTAAAACTGAATAACTTTCATCTTTTTATACAAAGCTGTAGTTTGTGTTTGAATGGGTGGATATGTACATACCACCTTCCTTACCCTCCCCTCCTCTTTGCAACAAATGAGTGATAATTTGCATCCTGTTCCCAGACCAGGCTATTTTTAGTAACATATTGGCATAAAAATGGTTTCCATCGAGATTGGAATGTCAATAAAAGCAGTAAATAATAGTAGACAGAGGCGTCCCATTCCCTCTGAAGACGAGGAGCCTCTGTCTAGCAGGGTATAAAAGTGGCAGCTCCCGACTCTTAGTCTAATCTAATCTAATGAATGTGGCAGGGAAAGGAAACAGAACTTTCATACCAATTGATATCCTCCCCTTGAATGATAGGCCAGACCACACACACTGGGAACTCTGTGCCCTACTCTTAGTCGAACAGTGGTGTGGGTTCTTTTACGTCCCTGCAGTTCAATTTTGCAGTTGATCTATAGGATTGATTTACAATCTATTGGTATTTTCCTTAATTTTTCCTTGATGCAATCTGATTGGTTCTTGAACAATGGATTGGGGCCCAATATGAAGCTCTGCAAAGCAGTACCCTAGTAAAAGCACCACCGGCTATCTTTTTTCAATTGGACTTATTTTTTCTTTTACCGTATTCTAAACAAACCTCTGTCTCGCTCAGGGATGACACGCCTGATCTAGAGAAGACTAAAGTACAGACTCTGATAAATCCCGGTGAATAAGTTTATTGGATAACAACATGCATCAATGTGTACACTGGATGGTAAGGGTTTGAACCACACATCGCTTGATATCTATAGACGTCATTTCCGGTTTCGTCCGCAATTTCGACCTTTTCTGCTCGATACATTGAGGGCAGTGGGAAAACATCTAAGCAAGCGGAAAATGTCTATTAGCCACTTTAGAAACGAGTAAAGGACTGGGAACGAGTTTTGAGAATTAATCTAATTAAGAAATAAACCCCATCACAAGAAAGAGCATATCACAAATAGCATCATTACAAAGTTTCAAAAGGTTTTGTTAGATATTGAACGAGCAACAGCTTTCCAAAAATCGCAAAAATTACAAAGAAATGTATGTTTAGTAACCATACATTTCTTTGTAATTTTTGCAGTTTTTAGATGTCTGCAGTTCAGTTGCTGCTTCTCCAAACTCTATCAAACTCCTACAACTTACTAATTCTGATATGCTCTTTCTTGTGATGGGGTTCATTTTTTAATTAGATTAATTCTTAAAACTCGTTCCCAGTCCTCCACTCGTTTCTAAAGTGGCTAATTGGCGCCACAGGCAGCCCAACCATTAAGCATAAATACATTTGTATTCATTTGCATGCGCGCGTCTTTTTTTGATGGGTTTCCTGTGGTAGAGCCCGCGCGCAATACGTATTATGTTGGGTTCCCTGTGCACGTCCCGCAGAACGCGCAATGTAATAGTGAAACAAGTTGTTTCAATAGATTCAAGGGCGCGTCTTGTGGGACGAGCACAGGGAACCCAACATAATACGTTACTAAACACAAGGAACCCAACATAATACGTTACTAAGTACAGGGAACCCAACATAATACGTTACTAAGCACAGGGAACCCAACATAATACATTTTGCGCGCGCGCTCTACCACAGGAAACCCATCAAAAAAAAGACGCGCACATACAAATATATTTTTATTTATTATAAGTAGCCTCAGAAACAATGGTTGGGCTACCTGTGTTGGCACGTCTTTTTAATAGCCACAAACCTAGCCTAAACGCCCATGCATGAAGGAACGAAGAAGGAAAGCCCAGACCACCCACAGATATAGAACAATATTGTTGCAGAATGTGTCCACCCCTGCAATTGTTGTGGCCAAGGTTATTGAAGTTCAACGCGATCCCGCTAATTCTGCAATATTGCGCGCAACAAATTGTAGAAGCAAAAGCAAATGGATCGTGCCGGCAATATATTGCGCGTAATATTGCGCGCAATGTTGTGTCGTGTGTGTCGTACCGTGTGTGTTGTGTCGTGTGTGTTGTGTTGTGTCGTGTGTGTCGTGTGTGTTGTGTCGTGTGTGTCGTACCGTGTGTGTTGTGTCGTGTGTTGTGTCGTACCGTGTGTGTTGTGTCGTGTGTGTTGTGTCGTGTGTTGTGTCGTGTGTGTTGTGTCGTGTGTGTCGTACCGTGTGTGTTGTGTCGTGTGTTGTGTCGTGTGTGTGTGTTGTGTCGTGTGTGTTGTGTCGTGTCGTACCGTGTGTGTTGTGTCGTGTGTTGTGTGTTGTGTCGTGTGTGTTGTGTCGTGTGTGTGTGTGTTGTGTGTGTGTTGTATCGTGTGTGTCGTACCGTGTGTGTTGTGTGTGTGTGTTGTGTCGTGTGTGTTGTGTCGTGTGTGTGTGTGTTGTACCGTGTGTGTCGTACCGTGTGTTGTGTGTGTGTGTCGTGTGTTGTGTCGTGTGTTGTATCGTGTGTGTCGTACCGTGTGTGTTGTGTTGTGTGTGTGTGTTGTGTCGTGTGTGTGTGTGTCGTGTGTGTGTGTGTGTGTACCGTGTGTGTCGTACCGTGTGTGTTGTGTCGTGTGTGTTGTGTCGTGTGTTGTGTCGTACCGTGTGTGTCGTACCGTGTGTGTTGTGTCGTGTTTGTGTGTGTTGTACCGTGTGTGTCGTACCGTGTGTGTTGTGTCGTGTGTGTTGTGTTGTGTCGTACCGTGTGTGTCGTACCGTGTGTGTTGTGTCGTGTGTTGTGTCGTGTGTGTTGTCTCGTGTGTGTTGTCTCGTGTGTGTTGTGTCGTGTGTGTCGTACCGTGTGTGTTGTGCCGTGTGTTATGTGTATCTAAGCAAGCGATGTAACGAGCTCAATAACGAGGGCCTTTCTGCACGATGTAGTCACTCCTTCAGTTCAACTTCCACATTGCTATTGGCATTTTGTCCTACGGCTTCCCATTGGTTTAATTCAACGGTTTTCGATTCCCCACAACATGGCATCCTATAGTTCTCTTGGGCGTTCTCTTCCTCTTCGATGGTCTGATGCATTTTGGAATTCAGCGTTTCCGGTAACCATAGCGATGTGAGAGATGTTGCTATAGCAACGGCGCCGAAGATGGTCAGCGGAAGTGTTATGGTGAGTCCTGGCAGCTGAGCCTACATGAAAGTAAATCCTTAGCTTCCATCATGAATTGTTCGTTCCACCCCAGACCCCCGTGATTAGTCTCCGGCTCTCCCTCTATACACGTGACATCATTCATCCTGAAATGACGTCACATATCAGCTTTCCCTCTCGCGATTACGCGCTCGTACGTCTTCAGGTCTCGCGCTTCGCGTTCGGTTAGGAGACTTGGCTGCGCTGACCTAATGAGATCGGCTAGTATTGCTACTTACAAGTATGCCAATGTATGGTGCAATAATGGCGCCAAATCGACCAATAGTATAGCCTGTCCCTACAGCCGTACCCCTAAACAAACATATTAAGTAACAAGGCATTAAATGTGCATCACAACACTACGCATACACGACCAATAGTATAGCCTGTCCCTACAGCCGTACCCCTAAACAAACATATTAAATAACAAGGCATTAAATGCGCACCACAACACTACGCATACACGACCAATAGTATAGCCTGTCCCTACAGCCGTACTCCTAAACAAACATATTAAATAACAAGGCATTAAATGCGCACCACAACACTACGCATACACGACCAATAGTATAGCCTGTCCCTACAGCCGTACCCCTAAACAAACATATTAAATAACAAGGCATTAAATGCGCACCACAACACTACGCATACACGACCAATAGTATAGCCTGTCCCTACAGCCGTACCCCTAAACAAACATATTAAATAACAAGGCATTAAATGCGCACCACAACACTACGCATACACGACCAATAGTATAGCCTGTCCCTACAGCCGTACTCCTAAACAAACATATTAAATAACAAGGCATTAAATGCGCACCACAACACTACGCATGACACTGGTGTATAAGATGCTTGGGTTATAATTTACGACTAAACTCTCACCTCAGAACAGTTGGAAACAATTCTGTTCCAATAAGAAAGATAGTCACCCACATCGCAACTCCACAAGCTGAGGCTGTCAAGAAGATCCAAGTTCTGGTCAGCGGTTGATCTAGGACAACATCAAATCACGTGATGTTAGATAAGGATCTCTCTTAGAGTCGTTTTCGTACGAGTGGGAAAGTTACCGCACCGCGCCTTGCCGTATTGAAAGAGTTTGATTGGACGAGATGCTTCTGCAGTCTTCACGTTTTTTGATTGGTTCAGAAAGGAAGCCATTTAAGTGTCATGGAACCGTAGATTTCCCACTCATACGAAAACGACTCTATGCGAACACTGATGTGTCGCGCAAGAACTGAATGAGGGGGTCGCTTGGAGGAGTTGGCAAAACGCATTTGAAAAGTGGTCAGTTAGGGGATTTGGTCGTTGATCAGAGAACCGATCGAAACGTTTGTGTGAGACTATTGTTGCTTTCCGTCAAGGTGGTCGATCTGTGGAAGAGTAAATAATGTAGACGACAATCGTCTCTTCCTCCCCACTTAAGAATGTTTTCTTCCCACAAAGATATAATAACCCTCCTCTCCCCTTGCGAGTACCGTAACAATCTAGATATATTTGATTTGTCCAGTCATGCTTACCGTTAGGTACACCCAGGGATCCGAGGCATAGAACTCCTATGACTATTAGTATCCCTGCATGTGTCAGACGGCCACCAATGCTATAACAATAATACAATAGAAGACACTTACAGCATTGTCAAAAAGTGATCGATTTTGTCCGTCGGCCGTCCATTCGGAGTCACTACAGCCAGTCAGTGACTGCAGTCAGTCTCGGTCACTGCAGTCAGTTAGTCAGTCACTGCAGTCAGTCACTACAGCCAGTCAGTCACTACAGTCAGTCAGTCACTACAGTCAGTCAGTCACTGCAGTCAGTTAGTCAGTCACTGCAGTCAGTCAGTCACTGCAGTCAGTCAGTCAGTCAGTCAGTCACTACAGTCAGTCAGTCACTACAGTCAGTCAGTCACTACCGTCAGTCAGTCACTACTATCAGTCAGTCACTGCAGTCAGTAAGTCACTGCAGTCAGTCAGTCAGTCAGTCAGTCAGTCAGCCACTGCAGTCAGTCAGCCACTGCAGTCACTGCAGTCAGTCAGTCAGTCAGTCAGTCACTGCAGTCAGTCAGTCAGTCAGTCACTGCAGTCAGTCAGTTAGTCAGTCAGTTAGTCAGTCAGTCAGTCTGTCAGTCAGTCAGTCAGTTAGTCAGTCAGTGAGTTAGTCAGTCAGTCAGTCAGTCAGTCTGTCACTGCAGTCAGTCAGTCAGTCTGTCACTGCAGTCAGTCAGTCACTGCAGTCAGTCAGTCACTACAGTCAGTCAGTCACTGCAGTCAGTCAGTCAGTCACTGCAGTCAGTCAGTCACTGCAGTCAGTCAGTCAGTCAGTCACTGCAGTCAGTCAGTCACTGCAGTCAGTCAGTCACTGCAGTCAGTCAGTCACTACAGTCAGTCAGTCATTGCAGTCAGTCAGTCAGTCTGTCTGTCAGTCAGTCAGTTAGTCAGTCAGTTAGTCAGTCAGTCAGTCAGTCACTGCAGTCAGTCAGTCAGTCTGTCACTGCAGTCAGTCAGTCAGTCTGTCAGTCAGTCAGTTAGTCAGTCAGTTAGTCAGTCAGTTAGTCAGTCAGTCAGTCAGTCAGTCAGTCAGTCAGTCAGTCAGTTAGTCAGTCAGTCAGTCAGTTAGTCAGTCAGTCAGTCAGTCAGTCTGTCACTGCAGTCAGTCAGTCAGTCTGTCACTGCAGTCAGTCAGTCACTGCAGTCAGTCAGTCACTGCAGTCAGTCAGTCACTGCAGTCAGTCAGTCACTACAGTCAGTCAGTCAGTCACTGCAGTCAGTCAGTCAGTCACTGCAGTCAGTCAGTCAGTCAGTCACTGCAGTCAGTCAGTCAGTCACTGCAGTCAGTCAGTCAGTCTGTCAGTCAGTCAGTTAGTCAGTCAGTTAGTCAGTCAGTTAGTCAGTCAGTTAGTCAGTCAGCCACTGCAGTCAGTCAGCCACTGCAGTCACTGCAGTCAGTCAGTCAGTCAGTCAGTCACTGCAGTCAGTCAGTCAGTCAGTCACTGCAGTCAGTCAGTTAGTCAGTCAGTTAGTCAGTCAGTCAGTCAGTCTGTCAGTCAGTCAGTCAGTTAGTCAGTCAGTCAGTTAGTCAGTCAGTCAGTCAGTCAGTCTGTCACTGCAGTCAGTCAGTCAGTCTGTCACTGCAGTCAGTCAGTCACTGCAGTCAGTCAGTCACTACATCAGTCAGTCACTGCAGTCAGTCAGTCAGTCACTGCAGTCAGTCAGTCACTGCAGTCAGTCAGTCAGTCAGTCAGTCAGTCTGCAGTCAGTCAGTCACTGCAGTCAGTCAGTCACTGCAGTCAGTCAGTCACTACAGTCAGTCAGTCATTGCAGTCAGTCAGTCAGTCTGTCTGTCAGTCAGTCAGTTAGTCAGTCAGTTAGTCAGTCAGTCAGTCAGTCACTGCAGTCAGTCAGTCAGTCTGTCACTGCAGTCAGTCAGTCAGTCTGTCAGTCAGTCAGTCAGTCAGTCAGTTAGTCAGTCAGTCAGTAGTCAGTCAGTCAGTCTGTCAGTCAGTCAGTCAGTCAGTCAGTCAGTCAGTCAGTCAGTTAGTCAGTCAGTCAGTCAGTCAGTCAGTCAGTCTGTCACTGCAGTCAGTCAGTCAGTCAGTCTGTCACTGCAGTCAGTCAGTCACTGCAGTCAGTCAGTCACTGCAGTCAGTCAGTCACTGCAGTCAGTCAGTCAGTCACTACAGTCAGTCAGTCACTGCAGTCAGTCAGTCAGTCACTGCAGTCAGTCAGTCAGTCAGTCAGTCAGTCAGTCACTGCAGTCAGTCAGTCAGTCAGTCACTGCAGTCAGTCAGTCACTGCAGTCAGTCAGTCACTGCAGTCAGTCAGTCACTGCAGTCAGTCAGTCACTGCAGTCAGTCAGTCACTGCAGTCAGTCAGTCAGTCTGTCACTGCAGTCAGTCAGTCAGTCAGTCAGTCAGTCAGTTAGTCAGTCACTGCAGTCAGTCAGCCACTGCAGTCAGTCAGTCACTGCAGTCAGTCAGTCAGTCTGTCACTGCAGTCAGTCAGTCAGTCAGTCAGTCAGTCAGTCAGTCAGTCAGTTAGTCAGTCAGTCAGTCACTGCAGTCAGTCAGTCAGTCTGTCACTGCAGTCAGTCAGTCAGTCAGTCAGTCAGTCAGTCAGTCAACTGCAGTCAGTCAGTCACTGCAGTCAGTCAGTCACTGCAGTCAGTCGGTCACTACAGTCAGTCAGTCACTGCAGTCAGTCAGTCACTGCAGTCAGTCAGTCAGTCAGTCACTGCAGTCAGTCAGTCTGTCACTGCAGTCAGTCAGTCAGTCAGTCAGTCAGTCAGTTAGTCAGTCACTGCAGTCAGTCAGCCACTGCAGTCAGTCAGTCACTGCAGTCAGTCAGTCTGTCACTGCAGTCAGTCAGTCAGTCAGTCAGTTAGTCAGTCACTGCAGTCAGTCAGTCACTGCAGTCAGTGTAAGGTCGCAGCTCTTAGAAGATCTAGTCCAATTGGTTAAAGCAGCTGCGAGACATACCGTCAGTCAGTCAGTCACTGCAGTCAGTCAGTCACTGCAGTCAGTCAGTCACTGCAGTCAGTCAGTCACTGCAGTCAGTCAGTCACTGCAGTCAGTCAGTCACTGCAGTCAGTCAGTCACTGCAGTCAGTCAGTCACTGCAGTCAGTCAGTCACTGCAGTCAGTCTGTCAGTAGGTCAAGCGGGCAGGGAGTGAAATTCATTGAAATAATATGTCGTTAAACACCAAACATAACAAGTAAATACTACAAGAGAGAGAACATTCCACATACCGCTTTAATAGGAGCCCTGTAGCTAAGAGTGGTATGGGGAACACAGCGTTGATGATGAAGAAGTTAAGGTAGATGCTTCCAGCCAGGTTACCAATGTACAGAAAGATAGCGTTGCTAAGGAAACTAACGGAAAACCTAAAACAGTGACGAGGATATCAACTAAAGATAGATAGATTTATTACAAATACCTTAATCGCAAACACGTCAACATCGTTTAGTGCAGTAAGTATTAGGGGATGTCCTGACAAGGTAGCCCTTGTGATTACGAGATCATTGTAAGAGCAAAAGTGATCATAACTTTTGTAAAACGTGACTTTCTCTTTGGGACAAACTATTTTCACCTTGAACAATTATCGCTAATGAACGGCTTTGTTGCTTCACTTATTTCATAATTCTTGTAGTCAATTCTTCAAAATGATAGTTGATGGTCAAACCAACAGTTTAAGAGGATATTTATTTCAACATCGCGTAATATCCGCCAAAAGCGCCAAAAACCAGCCCTTTTGGACAGTTTGAATTTCAATTTTCGCTTTGGATTAACACTCTAATTTTATTTTAACCAAGAACAAACTATTAAAAACAAAGTAAATTGTCTGCCTAAAGCTGTTTTAGCGTTGTACAAAGCCTTTTTCCTGCTTTTTGTTTCAAATTTGAGGTATTTCAGGGGAAAACATCAGCAATACTAGCAAATATACTGATCTAGCCCATGTGGACAGTTTTCAAATCAAATTTTCACTTTGGATTAACACTCTAATTTCACTTTTACCGTTCAAAAACATCACAAATACCTTGAACTCTTTGCTAAAGCAGCTTTAGCCTTGTACAAAACGTATTCTCCATGCTATTGGTTTTTGGCGCTCAATACGCGCGTTCGTAAAAAATATCCTCTTAAAATGATGTCGCAAACGTCCAATAAATATCATATTTCTATTTATGAGGAGCAAAGACCGCGTAAACATCATTTAAGTGCCGCAGTAAGTAGTAGTTTACGAGATCATTTCAAGATCAAATGCGATCGTAAGCCAGTTTATAAAGAAATTGAGTGTTAAAAAACACACAAACGCAAAGCAGAAACGAATATTCCTAAAGAACTAACTGAAAACTGACGTTATAAATCACGAAAATCACGACAAGCTAGTAATTATTTATTTCATTAATTACTCTCTATTAACACTGGAAAGGCATACACTCCGGCTTCAAACCTTGGACATTTATTGGAAATATAACGAATTTCCATCCAAAATGAATATAAAATAAATTAGAGACAGAAACTCTTAGCAAAACAACAACAAAAACAAAAGAAAGAAAGAAAGAAAGAAAGAGACCAAGGACAAACTATAATGAAAAACAAATTGTGGTCATTCGAGGAATCGAACTCAAATCATCAGCCTCGAGCGCACTGATTTATCGGCGCGAGCCATGCACGGGACCATAAAAATTTTCAGAACAATATAGACCGTCTATTCATAGGATATACTAGGCCATTTTGTCCTGCAAATCAATAAGCGTGCACGATAGCCTAGTGGTGCGGGGCAGTTATTTAGTATGACTAGGATCCGACTGTTCCCTCCCTCTTTGACTACTAAGCTGACAAGGTGTAAACCCGGATAGCGCGGATGAGGCCGAAATCTTCATCCTATACTATACGTTACGGTGACTCAGCATAATGTCTGCCGTTGAATTGCCAAAACTATTGATTTGCGCCTCTGCATTTAGTCACCACTCGACTTACTCCCTCGCGGTCAACACACAGGTAACCCACTCGCCATGGAACTATTTCCTGAGGCTACGAATTCAGTCTTAGGGACTTACCAGTTTATAGCAAGAACCAAAGTTCGTTTCCTGAGTTTCGGGGTACGAACCAAGTCCAGTGGAGTGTAGATTTTCTCCTGTTTTATCTTTTCAGTATCAAACTGTGCCTTGTTTATGTCTTCGATGGCCTTTCTCAGTTGGTTTCGGTCCAGGGGTTCGGACGTGGCGCTTCCACATTTAACGAGAATCTTTTGTGCCTCGTCGAGTTTATTCTTACTGAGCAGCCATCGAGGTGATTCTGGGTACACTCTAAATACAGTCCAAAATATCCAACAGTTATGATTAAAACTTTCTCTCTTTTTTCTCTTCTTTCATCCATCTTTCGATTCCCATCGCTTTCATTTCCCTTCCTCCCTTCTCTTTCCGTTTATTCCTCCCTTCTTTCCCTTTCCCATTTAACCTTCTCTCCTTTCTCTTTCCACGTGCCTTTCCTCCCCCTCCAGCACCCTGTCGTCCCTTTTTTCTCTTCCTAGTCTTGGGACATCTGCCTTTCCCTCAGCCTTCATTACACAATGAAAGAACATGAATAAGACGACAGTAAGACTTCTATAATATGCTAGTTACCTGACAAACAATAAGAGCAAAAGTCCAGGCAAACTACTCATTAGAACCAACGGTCTCCAGTCTCTCATGAAGTAAGCAAACAGATTAAAGACGTGAAAGCCGCTCGCAAAGTATCCTTGGTAGAGGGTGCTGGCCAATGAGCGATATTTAGGTCCCAGGAGCTCCAGGATAAACGTAAAGTGAGCGGTCTGGTTTCCACCAGCACCAAAACCGATGAGGAAACGAAGAAGACCCAGTAATGATATACAGTCAGCGAATACTGAACAAACCGACGCGACGATCTGTGCAGAGCAGAAATATAGTGTTAGCAGGCTGAAGCCATGTCATTCGACTGAGATAGAGATGTATACAGTCGAAACTAAGGGTTACCTCCCCACTATACGTCCTCTCTGTAATGGTCAGGGTTTTTGTCCCACACACGAACCAGGAGCCCGTTTCTCGAAAGCCAAGAAAGCTTATCGGGCCCGAAAAGGGTTTCTTTAAAAACCTATATCTTCAAAACAAAGTAGTTTACAGACATGAAACTTCAGATTTCTGGAATGTCTTTTCGGGCCCGAAAAGTTTACGGGGCTTTAATTCGAGAAACGGGCCCCAGGCCCCATATATATTAATCTCCTATGCACCCGTTCTTAGGGCCGAAAGCGTTACGTGACGGAACTAAAAACGGCTGCGAAGGAGACTACATATATATATGCCGGCATTTATTGGTTTTTGAAATTAAACCTCCCCACCTACATATTGGCCGCAAAATAGGTGGCCGGTTTCTCAGGAGATCTACGATTGGATATAACACGATGATGATATGTTTGTATCGCAAGGCAATTGGAATTCAACTAGTGGATTAGTATATCCTTCGACATCGTTTTTCTGCTCAATAAGACCAACTCGTGGATATAACATACCATGATAATAATGCACGCAAAAGTGGTTTTCTTTCTTCCAATAAAGTCCGCTACAGTGCCTGAGAGAGTAGAACCGACTAACATGCCACCAAAGAAACAAGCATGTAACGTAGCGCCAATGTAGGCCTTGTCACAGATCAAGTTCCACTGGACAGACAGACAGTGTCAACAAGTTAATCAATGTTTGAGTCAGCGAGCGTTGTTTTAATTTTATAGTTGTTTTGAGCCTCCTCCCTTTACTTCTCTCACCGCGGTGCTTAGTTTTCCTGTTTTCCTTCTCTCTTATTCTCATAATCTCATTCCTCCATTTTCGGTTTCTCACTTCGTTTCTTCTCCTTCTCCGTTTCTTTCCTTCTATTGTTTCCTACCCATCTCTTCTTTCCTCTTCCCTCCCATTTCAGTACTTTTTCTCCCTTATTTTCTCGCCACTTTTTCCAGTAGTTTTCTTCTCTTTGTTTCTTTTCTGATTTTACTTTTCCACTGGTTTATGCAAATCACTCCTTTTTCTGCCTCGTTTCGTCTCCTAGACTGATAATCTAATTAAAAAACGTTACTAAACTGACGGACATAATCCTCTAAGTCTATCGCATTTGTCACTATTTGGTACACTGCTATACAAGCATCAACAGTTCCAGACTTCCGGTATTATAACAAAGGAAAAGTGAGCACCAATTCTAGACACAGGGAGCCCAAGCTATGTTTTTGCTCACTTGGTGCTCACTTTTCCTTTGTAATAATCTCACAATGCATTTTGCGCGTACCGAAAATCTGGAACTCTTGATGCTTGTATTTAGAAGGAATTGATGAAGTTAGAGTAAAAAGATGCCGTGCGATGCTGCGTTGTTTTCGGTACTCGGGTCAGTTGTGTGCTTGCGAGCGTATACACCATCATATGTCTCATGCAACACGTAAAATATGAGTTTAGATTATTGATTTTATAACTGATTCACCTCGGAAACGATGCTGTTAAAGGGCCCATCAAACACATAAGTCGTACAGTTATCACAGCACTTGTTGGGCGGGCACGTAGAGTTGTCTGACGTCTCACAGTGAAAGTTCGGCGTCCCATAAATGAACAACATGGCAGCAAACTGGACAGATGTCAGCATGATCAGACAACACGAGGAGAAGAAAACCACTTTTTGATATCGACCAAACGAACTGACATGCTGGAAAAGGTCGTCGTACTCCAGGACTTTGCGGTCGCCTTGGTCGCCTTGGTCGCCTTGGTCCGGCATATTGTCATAAGCTGCTCTCCGATATTTAATACACGGGTTTAAATGCAGTGGTTTTTGGTTACTTCAGAGGTTAAGCCAATCTGTGCGCGAAACAATGACAACAAACAATAACAACAATAATAACAACATTAATAACAACAATAATAAGTAATAACAAATCTCAATGCTTTTCCTGTTCCTCTCCGAACTTACACGTTCCCCTCAGACTTCTACCAATATTTCTGAACAAATCTCTTTGAAGTAGTTTAAAGCCCAGCACGCTTTCAGTGTTACAGCCTGATTGTGTATAACACGTCTTAAAATCAGTCTAGATTTAGGACAATACATTAGATTTGTTTGGCGTAACAGCCAGCGTATGCACTTCTGATATTAGCGATTTCCAAAGGATTAGTGTTAACTTTTTCCTTAAATTGGGTCTATATATTTCAGTTACATGGAAAGGGTATGAATTTTCTAATTTGTCATCCTTGAATAGGGTCAGGGTTTCGACATCCCGGGGGCACACCCCTATCCTAAATTTCCGATTTCCGGGAGTACCTATCCAACCCCCCCCCCCCCCCCCCCCCCCCCCCTCCGGGGCGGGAGGTTCGGACCATTACTCTGCAGGATCTTAAAGTAATTGAGGAGAAGGTGCTGCCTTTGTAATTACATCTACAAATGGTTACATGTAGACCTTCACGTGGCTCGGATGACCGACGATTATCACCACCAGCCGAATATAGATGGAACTACCATCCACCGACAATGATCACCACCCCCACCCCCAAATGAGGGAACACATACAGAACTACCACTGAACCCCCCCCCCCCCCCCCCCCCCCCCCCCCCCCCCCCCCCCCCCCCCCCCCCCCCCCCCCCTCCCCCCCCCCCCCCCCCCCTCCCGATACTGTTGATGCCTAACCAGCTAGCGTGTGATCATAGAAAGTCGAATCTTGGCTACTAATCTAATCAGTTGCTAATTCTTAGCCGCTTTTCTATATTACTCTCCATGCATGCAACAATAGAAACCGTACACGGTGAGAATGGTGAACTGCATGACCTATGATTTGAATGGGTCGCGTCCCAAACAAATTAAAGAAACGAATTCATATGTATTTGTTTTATCGGGCCCCATACCTTGGAGAAAATAGGCCAGTTTAAGCATTTTGATGCCAATCGTCAATCTGTACGGTTTCTATTGCTGGCTGGAGAGTATACTTTACCCCTTTTATCCGTATTACAAACTGTACCGCATTACCTTGCAATGACTTAAATGAGACAGTGAATCTGTTTTATTGTCCTACTTACGATCCTATTTGTGCCACTGTCTCATATTACATATACACCGCGGGAATATTAAATATCTCAGAATTTGGGGGAGGGGAGGAAGAGCCGGGGATTCAAAAATGGCGGCGGAATGGCATCGGTTAATAGTGAATTTTTGAAAAGGTCGACAAATATTTAGTGAGTATGACGTTCCCGTTATCATTCAGCAATAAGCGTATTTACAAATTACTGAACTAGTACTGATTGTGTAGCCTCTAACTTTACGAAAACTGCCGTCACGCAATGACTTACATCACGTCACGTAATGCAAAGTAATGTGGTTGTGACTTCAGCTGATTTTCCCGCCAAAACATGGCAAATACCGGGATTAATATTCCCGCGCATATCCGGTTTAGAAAAACATAGTTGTTTTATACAGTATAAAGGTGAATACAGGGTAATTCTAGGAGATGACGGGCTCCATTGGCTTGACCGAATAACTTCGAAATAATAGGGTGAATAATATCGGGTTTGGACCTTGGATGGTATGATCATCTCGGTCCGCAGCTGTTTTTTAGGTCAGTCTTGTAACACTAGCGAAGACCAGGGATCAAATTGAATATCAGACTGCCAATCTGAATGTCATGATGTGTTTATTTTTGCAATACAAGTCACGGTATAGTCTGGTTCTTCGAGGTTTTCTCTGGATATATTTTGTCTGATATTCTTTCCAGTGCGAAGCCTGCCACAGGGCTGGAGCGAGCGTGAAAACCGTACAGTTCGTAGAACAACGCCAATGTAAGGAGTAGGTCAAGGTCTCTTGTCGCAGTCTGATAAACTGAAATGCTCAAGCGTCGTTTAGATCTACGTAGAAAATAAAACGATTTCTGTTCACGACGTCAGTACGTACCAGTCATCTAAGATATTATAAGTGTTCATTTCAAATCAGACAAATGCATTGAAAGCGATGTACTGAGCACTTTGTTACACGTTTTCAAGTTTTGTTGTAATAAAACATGCAAGATAGCAA
Source organism: Actinostola sp. cb2023 (assembly GCA_033675265.1). NCBI lineage: Eukaryota > Metazoa > Cnidaria > Anthozoa > Actiniaria > Actinostolidae > Actinostola > Actinostola sp. cb2023. The sequence continues at coordinate 39,832 of JAUJYZ010000118.1, read as the reverse complement.
TCTGAGGATGCCGGTTTTTATTCATTCATTCATTCATCCATTTATTCATCCATTCGTTCATTCATTCATTCATTCGTCCATTCATTCATTCATTCGTTCATTCATTCATTCATTCATTTCGTTCATTCATTCATTCATTCATTCGTCCATTCATTCGTTCATTCATTCATTCATTCATTTCGTTCATTCATTCATTCATTCATTCATTCATTCATTCATTCATTCATTCATTCATTCATTCATTCATTCATTCATTCATTCATTCATTCATTCATTCATTCATTTACAGCCCGACACGTAAGGCCCCTGGGAAGAGAGAGGTTTCTCCTGGCTTTTACCTTTCACCTCCTCACCTCCCCACCTCCCCTCTCAGATGCATCCTTCCACCCCTCAGTTGCACGTGACGTCATGGCGGCTATGTTGGTGCCCAATACTGGCAAAGCATTTCTCATTTGTTCCTTTCCAGGGATTGATAGAGATGGATGGATCAACAACGACAACAAATTGTGGGCCGCACGGTTTTAAACTGGCCGTCGAAAAACAATTTTAAATTGTCTGTTTTGCGTAAACTAAAGAAAACTAAATCGTTGAAGACCGACTGGAAAATTTCTCGGTCAAAAATAATCTCCTTTCAAAAATGACGTCATTTTTCTGCAATTTCATTGGATCATAATATCGTGATTGACAGCATCTATCACGTGATACATGCATGGTATTCGCGGGGTTGCGCGCTGCTGTCATTCCAACAGTGCTGTGAGAAAGGTGAGTTTGTTGTTGCATTTTCTCTTAGAAATTTGCTTAATTTAGCGCAAATATGCCTCTTTCGTAGAATATTTGAGCCTAGTTTTTTGAAGTATAAAGTTTCCCAGCTGAAAGCAATAAATATTTGTACAAAAGCTTTAATTTTTATGCAAAATTTGGCTTGGAACGTTTTTTGCACGTCTCACTAATGCACGTGCTTAAAGTTCCGCTCAAAGTTTCTCGCTTCACAAGCAGCTGAAATCTTCAGAATTTGAAACATTTAAAGCTAGGAAGTCTTAGAAAATACTTTTTATTCTCTTTTTGGATAATGTTTCAATCAAAAACTGCAAAATTTTAGCGTAGTTCATTTGCAACAGCGTTCAAGATGAAGTGAACGACGCCATTTTGACCTCCATTTTGGCTGCTTTCAACAACATTCCTTCAAACGTTTTCGTTTTCCTGAATGAACTTCATCTTGGAATGATTCTTTCTTCAGTGTTGTTTGTTTGCATTTTCTTTCATAAAAGTAATGTTTTATCGCAAGTTCGAGCCATGAATGTAAACGTGGGTCTCATTAGCACTGAAATTAATGGCGCGAATATTTCAGCAAGGAATTTTTCTTCTTTGAAACATTGTAAATAGTTATTATCCTAAAGCTGCATAAATCTAGTTTATTGCGGTACGGTATATGTATTTTGAAACTCGTGTTTTTATGTTCTCTTGTGCTCAAATAATGTTAAATGTCTAATCAATTATTTTCTTTCCATTTCAGCAAACGACTTTCTTCTTATACAACGTATAATAAGGTTAGTGTGCGCTCAACGGATCTCAAACAAACCAAAACCTGTCCAGTTTTCAATATATATATAGATTTGGCTATGTTTGTTAAATTGTTTGAGATGGCCGCTGAGAGATTTAGTTTATTGGGGCTAGAAGTTCCTAATTCGAATATGGAACGTACAACGAATTAAGTTTAGAAAAAGTGAGTTCGTTTTCCTTGTGATAAATCAAATTGTCATCGTCGCTATCTCGTTTTCGTGTTATGTTTGTGGTATAGATGTCGTTTGTGCCTGTGAGAACAGACGCCCCTCGTGGCGTGCTTGCTTGTCTTCCTTTCTCCACTAGGGAGGGGGGAGGGGAAATGGGCCCGTCATGTGGGGCGCCTGTTGGTTATAGGCTGTGTTGGAGGTGTTTTGTACCGTGTTTGTAACTGTTGCCGCTGATGGACAAATTTCCGTCGGTTCGTTGTTTTGGACTTGTAGTCGCAAGGAAAAGGCATTCATTCTAGATTGTAGATATCAAAGTATAAAAAAACAAAAAACAAAGTCTAGCTAGGACTAGGAGGGTATCCGTACATCGAGTATGGCGGACCCAGGGGGTATATTAGTTGAGGCTACCACTTTAAAGTAGTTGTGTTTGTTAGCTTTGACTGGTCAATCGGCCAGGGTCAATCGGCCAATCAGTTAGATTAGCTTTCCATTATATTAGCCTACGAGATGGCAACGCTGGACCAACGTACGATGGAGACAATGGACCTTGGATGCAATAAATTACACTCCGAATCTGTGTGGTTGATAGTGTAGCTAGAGTGCGGTCATTAATTTTACGCGGTACTGGTCAGTCTACACACAACGCATACACTTAAACTACGCGGCGCCTAGGTTAGTTTTTTTCCGATCTTCGGTACTTAGGTTAACGCTGGCCAGACCGCACCATATAACTGAGACACAGTCGGGGTTTGGGCTTCCTTTGTCGGGACCCTTTGGAACGTCCGCAAGTGTACCAATTATAAGATTGTAGTTTTCCTTTTTTTTCATTTCCCATTCATTCGTTTGTTTTCATTTTTTCAAACCCTGACTACCCAAGTGTCTCCGCGACAATGACTGCTACTCTAGACTGGAATGCTGAAAGATCTGAGCGATGATTTGTCCATATATGCATTCAGACATCCTTTCCCTCCCACAATGCATCAATATTGCTTTAGCTCCTATTGGAATAACTTGTGATCCGTCGCTCAGAATCTTTCAGAATTCCAGTGTCCATTCGTCCATTCCGATCAATCCGTTGTCCATTCGATTCGATTCCATTCCAGTCGTTCGAGCCGATCAGTTCGGTTCAGAAATGCTAACAAAATGTTGTACGTGCTTTGAAAATTAAAACGGTTAAAAGTCGTCGATATGTTTGGTGGTTTTTATCCGATTTTCTTTCAAAACATTTGATTATTTTACAGCCAAGTCTACCAAGAACAACCAATCTCGGTTGCGACGACGAGTACAGTCTTCAATAGATTATTGATTCAGTGGTAGCCTCTTAGCTTTAGGTTTTGAGTTTTGTTTCTATTTATTATTAGAATATAGTCATACTCACTCGACCAATCAGCGCCCAGCATTTGTGTGCTCTATATCTCATAAAGTAACAAATAGGGCTTTAACAATGGACTCATTAGTATTCTCTATATAGAGAATACTAATAAAGCTCTTTGTTTTCTTTTGTTACAAAGCCTTATTAGTATTCTCTATATAGGGAATACTAATGACTAACTTAGAGAATACTAGAGTGCAAATATTATATCCATGAAATAGTTAACTAACTAAATAGTACTAATAAATAGCACCAAATGCTTTATCATTGTTGTCGTTGGCTCTTATTTCACGGATATAATATTTGCACTCTAATATATAACGTGTACTAAACTATATACAAAACATATTCTAATGCAATTTTAGTTTAATCTCGACAGTTATTAGATTTATACATGAATACTGATACATGAGAAATACAGATCATAACCCGGGCTATGCTAAACACTAAAGAAACGTAGCGAGTCACTTACTGTTCAAAATGAAATCACAAACGAGTTTCTCGGCCATGTTCTACAAGAAGTGTAGATGTACGGATGGATATTCATCAGTCATCCAAGTTCTCCGTATGATTATTGCGATATAGTTAGCCCAATCTTTCAATATATTAAATGTCCACATCGTTCTTGAGTTTTCTTTGGTGTCCATTATTTCACTCATTTTTCAATTTCGTCCGTTCTAACTGCTTTGAAGAAACTTTGAGATTTCTGCTCTTCGTTTCCACAACAAATACCGGTGATTTCTAGCGTTGTAAGCTTCGTATTTAAAAGCCTCAAGCTAGCCATCGGATATTCATCTTCACTCCACTGAAGTCACACACAACTGACTACAGCAAGCGTATTTGCATTTGAAATCAGTATTCCTTTGGGAAAGCAACTGACATGCAGCCAAAGAATACTCTCGTGAGTATGACTATATTCTAAAACGGTTAGAGAATAAACACTCGTGCTTTATGGAATTTAGAGCGCCTCGCATTGATAGAAGGGCCACTCGGCGCTACGCGCCTCGTGGCCTTCTATCTGCTGCTCGGAGCTCTAAATCCCATAAAGCACTCGCGTTATTCTCTAACCCTTACTTAGAATATAGTCATACTCACTCGACCAATCAGCGCCCAGCATTTGTGCGCTCTATATCTCATAAAGTAACTAATAGGGCTTTAACAATGGACTCATTAGTATTCTCTATATAGAGAATACTAATAAAGCTCTTTGTTTTCTTTTGTTACAAAGCCTTATTAGTATTCTCTATATAGGGAATACTAATGACTAACTTAGAGAATACTAGAGTGCAAATATTATATCCATGAAATAGTTAACTAACTAAATAGTACTAATAAATAGCACCAAATGCTTTATCATTGTTGTCTACTCAGTAGTAAAACTAGTAAAATGTTAATTAGTACTAAATGTTAGCGCTTATTTCACGGATATAATATTTGCACTCTAATATATAACGTGTACTAAGAAAAACTATATACAAAAAATATTATAATACAATCTTAGTTTAATCTTCAAATACTATTCAAATATGATAATCATAACAGAAATACAGATCATAACTATACTAAACACTAAAGAAGCGTAGCGAGTCACTTACTCTTCAAAATGAAATCACAAACGAGTTTCTCCATGTTCTACAATAAGTGTAGATGTAGTTCTCCGTATGATTATTGCGATATAGGTAGCCCAATCTTTCAATATATTAAATGTCCACATCGTGCTTGAGTTTTTCTTTGGTGTGCATTATTTCTCTCGTTTTTCAATTTCGTCCGTTCTAACTGCTTTGAAGAAACTTTGAGATTTCTGTCTTCATTACCACAACAAATATCGGCAATTTCTAGCTTTGCAAGCTTCGTATAATTTAAAGCCTCAAGCTTCGGATATTCATCTTCACTCCACTGAAGTCACACACAACTGAACAGCTTTGCATAAGCGTATGTGCATTTGAAATCAGTATTCCTTTGGGAAAGCAACAGACATGCAGCCAAATAATACTCTCGTGAGTATGACTATATTCTAAAACGGTTAGAGAATAAACACTCGTGCTTTATGGAATTTAGAGCGCCTCGCATTGATAGAAGGGCCACTCGGCGCTACGCGCCTCGTGGCCTTCTATCTGCTGCTCGGAGCTCTAAATCCCATAAAGCACTCGCGTTATTCTCTAACCCTTACATATCAATGATAATTAGTTAATTATATGAATGCTCAATAATTTTATTAATAATTTAAATGTTATTAATAGAAATATTGATAAACTAAAAAAGGTTGTCACGTGATTTGTCATTGTTCTTCAATGGCAAAAACGTGCAAAACAATTCACATTGAAAAAACGTCTGTGTTGTATGTATACATTTCATTCATACATTTCGGATCTCGATCGATAGGCATGGTTGTAGTATGTTAATTATATATATATATATATACAGTCATTTGCAAAAATTCTGGCCGCTACGAAATATCAATATATCGGGTGCATTATGCTTCATTTAATAAGTTAGGAAACTCAAAATAGTATTACTTAATTACCCATAATGCACCCGATATATTGATATATTGATATTTCGTGGCGGCCAGAATCTTTGCAAATGACTGTATATCGATTTTAGTCTGTTTGATTTCGTCGATATGTCGATACACCGAATCGAAATATGGCGATCAATTTGAATAACTATTGTTCCTGACTGATCAACCTCTCATTCATGTGAAAACGCTTTTGTGTTTCCACGTGAACACGAGGGTGGTCAGTCCAGAACAATAGTTATTCAAATTGGTCGCCATATTTCGATTCGGTGTATAGTCCCTCAGTTTTTCATAGTGAAATTCTGTACTGTGTTTACTGCTGATCGAGCAAAGTCATTCCGGCAATGTTAATTCATAGTAACACTGAATTAGTTTCGTCGTACTTCTTGGGAGACCTCCATGCTCGACAGTCCAGCGGTGCTCTTCGGCGTGGCTTCGGATGAAACGTCATCCGAGCCCGCGTCGAAGAGCACCGCTGGGCTCTAAAGCAATATGGGGGATCTCATGTGACTTTATACTAGATTTATATAGCTAGGTTAATAGTTTTGGGTGTTTCTTGGTGCTGCAGTCTGCATTGTATTCTTTCCGCGTACCACGTACTCTGTCGTACTTCTTGGAGACCTGATATGCCAGGTTGTACTCTGTTGTACTTCTTCGGCAGTTGGGGCCTCATGTGGCTTAATGCCAGGTTTTTCTGTCGTACTTCTTGGGGCCTCATGTGGCTTAATGCCAGGTTTATAGCTACGTACTCTGTCGTACTTCTTGGGACCTCATGTGGCTTATGCCAGGTTTATAGCTATGTACTCTGTCGTACTTCTTTGGGGCTCATGCAACTTTATGATAGGATTGATTATAGTATTAGTTTGTATGTAATATACCTCTCCATTTTCCAAAACGACTTTTTTCGACTTCTGTGTTCAGCCGAGATTTTGGCTGGGTTTTCACCATCATTTTTGCCGGGTTTTCAGCGAACACTTTTCCGCCAAACAACAGTTTTGGATTAACGTTTTCAATGACATTTTTTTTCTGCGACTTTTTTTCTTCAACATCATTTTGGATTTTCAACGAATTTTTGGATTTTCAACACCTTATTTATTCGCCAACAACATTTTGGGTTTTCAACGACCTCAGAGAACGACCTTTTTGGGGCTTCAACGACTTTTTTTCCTCCATGGCCAACAACATTTTGGGTCTTCAACGACGTTTTTCCGCCAACAACATTTTGGGTTTTCAACGACTTTTTTTGGCTTTTCAACGACTTTTTTGGCGCCAACAACATTTTGGGATTTCAACGACCTCAGAGAACGACCTTTTTGGGGCTTCAACGACTTTTTTTCCTCCATGGCCAACAACATTTTGGGTTTTCAACGACTTTTTTTGGCTTTTCAACGACTTTTTGGGCGCCAACAACATTTTGGGATTTGAACGACTTTTTGGGTTTTCAACTGACGACTTCTTCGCCAACAACATTTGGTTTTCAACGACTTTTTGGGTTTTCAACGACTTTTTGGGTTTTCAACAACTTCTTCGCCAACAACATTTTGGGTTTTCAACGAATTTTTGGGTTTTCAACTACTTTTTTTCCGCCAACAACATTTTGGGTCTTCAACGACTTTTCTCTGCCAACAACATTTTGGGTCTCAACGATTTTTCTCCGCCAACAACATTTTGGGTCTTCAACGACTTTTCTCCGCCAACAACATTTTGGGTCTCAACGATTTTTCTCCGCCAACAACATTTTGGGTCTTCAACGACTTTTCTCCGCCAACAACATTTTGGGTCTCAACGATTTTTCTCCGCCAACAACATTTTGGGTCTTCAATGACTTTTTTCCGCCAACAACATTTTGGGTCTTCAACGACTTTTCTCTGCCAACAACATTTTGGGTCTCAACGATTTTTCTCCGCCAACAACATTTTGGGTCTCAACGATTTTTCTCCGCCAACAACATTTTGGGTCTTCAACGATTTTTCTCCGCCAACAACATTTTGGGTTTTCAACGCCTTTTTTGGTTTTCAACGATTGTTTTGTGCGACATTTTTTTCGCCAACAATCTTTGAGTTTCAACGACATTTTCGGTTTTCCACGACCGCTACATTGATTTCATACCGTGAATTAAGCCTTATCCCTCCAAGGCTGTGTGTCTGCATAGGTGGAGGACTACGTTTCCAGAGACCTTATTTTGGTTTTCAATTTCGGGCAGTCTCTGGTTTTTCGTAGCTGGCAGCGCACAATCCCTTCACCGTATTCGAGTACTTTTCAACCGTTTTCGTTGTGTCGACGATGCGCGACTTTCCGAGATTTTCTTCAGATCAGATTCATTATGTGCTTAAAGACGAATTTTTTGGATTTTTCTGCCTCCAACACCAACACAAACTCTGTAGTGTACTAGAGCACGCTTGGCATCGTCCAAGAGGACTGGGTGCGACTCCCAGTGGGGTTCATGGAGTTGAGGCAAATCGTACCAAAATTATATAATCAACTTTTTCTCATATAAAAGCATTTTTATTCTTTGAAAAACAACATTGTTATTTTAAATAATGTTATATTAAAGAAAAAGTCGCAAAAAAAAAAAGAAAAAAAAGTCATGACTGGGAGTCGAACTCGCGACCCCGAGATTGACATGAGAAATGCATGCCGGGAAATTATTCAAAAAATCGACCATACTCCCAGACATTATGCTGAGTCCCCGTATGTTACGTATAGGACGAAGATTTCTGCTTCATCCGCGCTATCGGGCATGGCACCAAGCAGCTTAGTGGTCAAAGAGGGAGGGAACAGTCGTATCCTAGTCCTAAATGACTGCCCCTTACCACTAGGCTATCGTGCCCGCCTATTGATTACGACGGCAAGTTTAGCTAGTCTATCTGAACAATGGTCATTGTTGTGCAAATGCACTGTCGAGACATCCGTTGGGAATATAGATATATATGTGATAACAAACGCGCTAATGAAGTCCGATCCTTCAATTGTTTTAGTGTGAGTGTAATTGACGGTACCAAAATTATATAATCAACTTTTTCTCATATAAAAGCATTTTTATTCTTTGAAAAACAACATTGTTATTTTAAATAATGTTATATTAAAGAAAAAGTCGCAAAAAAAAAAAGAAAAAAAAGTCATGACTGGGAGTCGAACTCGCGACCCCGAGATTGACATGAGAAATGCATGCCGGGAAATTATTCAAAAAATCGACCATACTCCCAGACATTATGCTGAGTCCCCGTATGTTACGTATAGGACGAAGATTTCTGCTTCATCCGCGCTATCGGGCATGGCACCAAGCAGCTTAGTGGTCAAAGAGGGAGGGAACAGTCGTATCCTAGTCCTAAATGACTGCCCCTTACCACTAGGCTATCGTGCCCGCCTATTGATTACGACGGCAAGTTTAGCTAGTCTATCTGAACAATGGTCATTGTTGTGCAAATGCACTGTCGAGACATCCGTTGGGAATATAGATATATATGTGATAACAAACGCGCTAATGAAGTCCGATCCTTCAATTGTTTTAGTGTGAGTGTAATTGACGGTACCAAAATTATCTTGTCTCTTATCTTTATTGACCTTATTCAGGAATACGAATATATTCTGGATCATTTCGGAATAGCTTTCCAACCTGCACATTATATAATATTATAAAATAACTATGATATAACTGCGCGCGCTCTGATTGGCCAAAGGATGCGTATTCCGCGTGCTTTATGAGAGCACACAGCAAGCAAGCGCAGATATTCAAACATTTTTGTAACGAACAAAATTGAAAACTTGCCTTAAAATCATAATTGTATTTTATAAAAGAAATAGAAAACTTGCCCGCTGTGCTATGTGAAGATTTATAGCACTTGGGGTCTGATCAGAACACTCGAGAAGTGTTGAAAAGCACGCGCGCTCGTTTTCTATTTCTTCAGGAATATCGACTGAATCGAACGGTTATTCAGGTTCATGTTCCATTTAGTCCTATTATATTCCTATTCCTATTTATTTATTCTGATTGCCGAATAAGTTCAATTGAAAGGTATACCCTGAATCTTACTTTAAGAGAAGGTCGATGAAGAAAATATACTTATTGCAAATATTTAAAACCATGTTATTAGCAACGTTTTAGTGATTAATGTATGAAACAAAATAGAGCGGGCGGTATAGTTTTTAGAAATTAATTACAAAACTCAGCCAGAAAAGTCGATAGATACACTAATATTGTATCAGGCGCTTTTCTGAATGTAAGACACGAAAATGCTTTACTTTACTGAAATGAATAAATAAAATAGACGCTGTATTGGCGTTCACTACTGATAACCCACCAAAAATGCCCATTTTGGACGATTTTTGACCATTTTGCATGGGCTCATCAAAACTGATGAGCATTTTGGACGATTTTTGACCATTTTGCATGGGCTGTAATCCACGAAAAATGCCTATTTTGGACGATTTTTGGCCATTTTGCATGGGCTATAATGCCCATTTTGGACGATTTTTGACCATTTTGCTTGGGCTGTAATCCACGAAAAATGCCTATTTTGGACGATTTTTGACCATTTTGCGTGGGTTAATTAAACCCACCAAAAATGAGCATTTTGGACGATTTTTGGCCATTTTTCATACCGTGAAGCCTTATCGGTTTTGATTGCTGTTAACAACATTTTGAGTTTTCAACGCCTTTTTTGGTTATCAACGATTGTTTTCTGCGACATTTATTTCGCCAACAACCTTTGAGTTTCAACGACTTTTTCGGTTTTCCACGACCGCTACATTGATTTCATACCGTGAATTAAGCCTTATCCCTCCAAGGCTGTGTGTCTGCATAGGTGGAGGACTACGTTTCCAGAGACCTTATTTTGGCTTTCAATTTCGGGCGCAGTCTCTGGTTTTTCGTAGCTGGCAGCGCACAATCCCTTGACCGTATTCGAGTACGTATTTTGTAACTTTTCAACCGTTTTCGTTGTTATCGACGATGCGCGACTTTCCGAGATTTTCTTCAGATCAGATTCATTATGTGCTAAAGACGAATTTTTTGGATTTTTCTGCCTCCAACACCAACACAAACTCTGTAGTGTACTAGAGCACGCTTGGCATCGTCCAAGAGGACTGGGTGCGACTCCCAGTAGGGTTCATGGAGTTGAGGCAAATCGTACCAAACTTATATAATCAACTTTTTCTCATATAAAAGCATTTTTATTCTTTGAAAAACAACATTGTTATTTTAAATAATGTTATATTAAAGAAAAAGTCGCAAAAAAAAAAAAGGCATATGACTGGGAGTAGAACTCGCGACCCCGAGATTGACATGAGAAATGCATGCCGGGAAATTATTCAAAAAATCGACCATACTCCCAGACATTATGCTGAGTCCCCGTATGTTACGTATAGGACGAAGATTTCTGCTTCATCCGCGCTATCGGGCATGACACCAAGCAGCTTAGTGGTCAAAGAGGGAGGGAACAGTCGTATCCTAGTCCTAAATGACTGCCCCTTACCACTAGGCTATCGTGCCCGCCTATTGATTACGACGGCAAGTTTAGCTAGTCTATCTGAACAATGGTCATTGTTGTGCAAATGCACTGTCGAGACATCCGTTGGGAATATAGATATATATATGATAACAAACGCGCTAATGAAGTCCGATCCTTCAATTGTTTTAGTGTGAGTGTAATTGACGGCAAATAAATTATCTTGTCTCTTATCTTTATTGACGTTATTCAGCTTTCCCGAACCTGCACATTATATAATAGGAATATCGACTGAATCGAACGGTTATTCAGGTTCATGTTCCATTTAGTCCTATTATATTCCTATTCCTATTTATTTATTCTGATTCCCGAATAAGTTCAATTGAAAGGTATACCCTGAATCTTACTTTAAGAGAAGGTCGATGAAGAAAATATACTTATTGCAAATATTTAAATATTATTAGCAACGTTTTAGTGATTAATGTATGAAACAAAATAGAGCGGGATTGTAGAGTTTTTAGAAATTAATTACAAAACTCAACCAGAAAAGACGATCGATACACTAATATTGTATCAGGCGCAGTTTCTGAATGTAAGACACGAAAATACTTTACTTTACTGAAATGAAAAAATAAAATAGACGCTGTATTGGCGTTCACTACTGATAACCCACCACAAATGACGATTTTGGACGATTTTGGACTATTTTGCATGGGCTATATATAACCCACCAAAAATATGTCCAGTTTGGACGATTTTTGACAATTTTGCATGGGCTATAACCCACCAAAAATGACTATTTTGGACGATTTTTGACCATTTTGCATATGGGTTGTAACCCACGAAAAATGGCCATTTTGGACGATTTTGGACTATTTTGCATGGGTTGTAACCCACCAAAAATGCCCATTTTGGACGATTTTTGACAATTTTGCATATGGGTTGTAACCCACCAAAAATGGCCATTTTGGACGATTTTGCATGGGCTATAACCCACGAAAAATGCCCATTTTGGACGATTTTTGACCATTTTGCATGGGTTGTAGCCCACCAAAAATGCCCATTTTGGACGATTTTGGACTATTTTGCATGGGTTGTAACCCACCAAAAATGCCCATTTTGGACGATTTTTGACCATTTTGCATATGGGTTGTAACCCACCAAAAATGGCCATTTTGGACGATTTTGGACTATTTTGCATGGGCTATATAACCCACGAAAAATGCCCATTTTGGAAGATTTTTGACCATTTTGCATGGGTTGTA